>CM035421.1:148960686-149035686 GCA_020310875.1 Ceratopteris richardii
TACAAAGTCTGACCGGAAAGAGGCATTTAGAACTGATGAAGTTTTTCTTAAACTTCAAATATAGTTCATTTAGTGAAGGAAGTTCACGTATCACTTCCTTACTTCATGTATACACATTTGAAGTAATTTACAAACAGAATTGCAGTTGATTCCGGTGACATTCCGATAAGATTCCGGTGACAGTCCGGTGAAGTTTCGGTGGAATTTTGGTAAGTTCAAAACAAAGTTTTTGACAAAGTTAAGTGACACAAAAGTTATTTAACTATAAGTAAACATAGTAGTGTAAAGACTAAAGTAAATCAGTTCAGAATTGAAGCTTGAAGGAAACGTGAAGCTTTCTGTAAAGTGAATTTTCGGTGTTCACTAGATACAGTTATAAGTTTTCAGTTTCAGAGAATTTGCTAAGCTACTGATGATTATAGAGGTGTTCTAACATCACTCTAGCTTAGTTTTTGTGGTGTAAGCAAATTCCGCAATAAGCGCTGCACCAACAGTGGTATCAGAGCAAGTAAGATCCATAAGTGGGATCAAAGCAGGTTAATCAACAGTGATATCAGAGTGGTAAGATCCACAAGTGGTACCAGAACAGAAAAGGTTCTGAAGAGCATAAAAGGTTTCTCAGAAGAAGAAACGGAAAGAGAATTTGAAGAATTCTCATAAAGGAATGTGAAAGCTGAGGTGATCAACAACAAACGGTGTCCAGAAGAGTTCTGAAGTCATTCTCAAGGTAAAGGTTTGTAAAAAGTAAAACTTCTTAACATTACACTCACCGGCAGTAACAGAAAGCAAGAAGATCATGGCAGATCATATTTCTATTGACAAATTGGACAGAGATAATTATCCGGCATGGGTAATGCGCATGGAAGCCTTACTTATGAGTAAGGACTTAATGATATATGTGACAGGAGAAGAAAAGAAGCCGACTTTCGAAGATGATAGTCAACCGAAGAAAGAAGAATTAGAAGTCTTGAAGCTGTGGCAGAAGAAAGATGCAACGCAAGAGCATATATCTATAATACTGTTACAGATCATCTACTACCACACATTAGAGGTCTGGAGAAAGCAGAAGATATATGGAGAGCATTGGAAGATCACTTCCAAAATACTACAAAAGCTAGAAAGGCTAGCTTATGGTCCGAGTTCACAACATTCAAGAAAAAGTAAAGTCAAAGCATTAGTGATTATGTCACTAAGATGAAGGACTTGGCAGACAGTCTTGGATCGATTGGTGAAGATATCGAAGACCACAGGTTAATAGCTCAAGTGCTTACAGGTTTGAGAGGAGATGAAAGGTGGAAACCTTTCGTACTCTCAAGTAAACTGTCTTTAAATCATTTTGTACCAGATTTAAATCAGTTGCTTGGACTAATGCTAACGTTTGAGCAAGATTTGAAGACAGATGGAGAAAAAGGACATAGTAAAGAAAAAAATGAAGAAGAAGTGACTGCTCAAGCAAATTATGCAAGAGGACGAGGTAATAAAGGTAAAGAAAAAGATGAAGAAGAAGTGACTGCTCAAGCAAATTATGCAAGAGGACGAGGTAATGTCAGAAATAAAAGAGGTAATACAAAAGGTAGAGGTAATCAGAAGAAGGCTTGCTAGATCTGCGGATTAAGCAATCATTTGGCTCATGATTGCTGGTATAATTCACAAGGATCAAACCAGAATCAGAACAATAACAGTAGAGGCAGAAGCGGAAGATATCAAAGAGGAAGACAAAGCCAAAGAGGCGGATATGGTGGAGGTGGAGCAAGAGGTTGGGGACAGAATCAGTCTCACAACACTACCTACTACAACTATGCGAATGATACACAGAATGATGATCATACGACGTTGATGATGAACTCAATAAGTGTGTCAGAGAATGAAGACCTCAAGGTATTCTATATTGACTCTGGTTGTTCAAATCATTTGTCAGGAAATATAGAATTATTATCAGAACTTGAGGGAGGTATTTCAAATCATATAGTACAAACAGGTGATAACACAAAACATAATGTAAGGTCAATTGGAAAAGTAAAGAATGGAGCTGACCTACTAACAAATGGTTTGTATGTTCCAACAATTCCGAAGAATCTGATCAGTGTAGGTCAGATAGTAGAAAAAGGTTTTCAAGTCAGGTTTACAAATGAAGGAGTATTTGTTGAAGATCCAAAGAATGGATACAAACAGATTGTCCATGGTAAAAAGAAAGGTAGATTTTTTACTCTGAAAGTACAAGGAAATGTTGGTCAACCCTTGATCACACATGGTGATGAGGTATTTACAGAACTAGACCTCTGGCATAAGAGGTTAGGACATTTTAATGAAAAAGAAATCAAATTTATGATAGAGAAACAGTTTGTGAGAGGATTACCAAACATGAAGAACCAACATATGATTCATAAATGTGAAGCCTGTCAGATGGGAAAAGCCCACAGGTTACCATTTCAGAAAAATGGTTACAAACATGATGGTGTGCTAGAGCTCATACATACAGATGTATGGGGACCAACGAAAGAAGGATCTATCAGTGGTTCAAGGTACTACGTTCTTTTCATTGATGATGCAACAAGATGGATAACTCTTTATGTTTTGAAAGAGAAATCAGAAGTGTTTGGAGCGTTCAGACATTTTCATGCATATGTTGAAAGACTTACAGGAGAGAAACTCAAAAGACTAAGGTCTGATGGAGGAGGAGAATATTTTTCTCGAGAGTTCAATGATTATCTGTGGAATGCAGGTATCAAAAGGGAAATAACTTGCAGGTATACACCACAACAAAATGGAGTAGCAGAAAGGAGAAACCGAACTCTAGTTGAGTTTGCAAGAGCAATGCTAAAGGAGAAGAATTGTCCAAACTATCTTTGGGCTGAGGCTATAAATGATGGAGAGTGTTAATCTCCAAAAGAACAACCTATTCTTGAAATTAGAGCACCTCTATATCAAGAATAAGTCTAGACTCCTCTTAATTTAGAGAACAATCACTAACTTATCAAGAAATTGACTATTCTGGAAAAAATCAAATTCTCAAAAAAGTCTGCTGCAGATTAATCTTTGATTGACTGACCATTCGTGTAAATTTTTTTATAAAACTTTGTAGGATGTGTCGCCTTAAGGTTGTGCACCTTCTCCAACTTAAATCTCCTCAAATGATTGAGTATACTTTGAGAAATGACTCAAACACTTTACCTATGTGTAAAACTGCTTCTCTGCAGTAGCGACTTTGACACCTGTAACTTCTTAGCTATGGTTCTCCCAATGTCGAACCCGTTTGGTCAAATGCTTTTAGATGTAGATAGATTATCTCTCACCTTAGATTTTGAGCTATCATTTGTGTAAAACTTTACACTGTGCACTGAGCACTGTCCATTTCTCTGAACTCAAAATCTGTGCCTGTTTCAGAAGGTACTCAGACCTTTACACATACGAATGTTCCTATTCAGAATTCTCTCAACCTGATCACAATTGGAAGCTAAAATTTTGTACAGTAGTCAATCAACTCTAAACTTAGACTTGTACAAAAGCATTCCACAAAAGATCTACCACAGAAGGAGAAAACATAGAAACTTCGGGCGCAAAAATTCTGTCATTTCTGAAGAAGACTACAACTGAATGAGAGAGAGACTTCAGCTAACTTTTCATGTGTCTAATGACACTTACAACATCTCATTTCTCTATTCCTATGCTCTCACATAGTCTCTCCTCGTCTTCTCTCTCTATGCCCCGACATTTTTTCATAGTATTTATAGGCAAATATGTACAGACTTATGACTAATCAAAAGTATAAGTGACCTATGTCTTAGCTAATGTACATATGTGTACATTTCTTTCCACCTGTGAATGTAACCATCTTCTAAGCTTCAAGACTTGATCTTATCTCCATCCTTTGTCTTTCAAAACTTCAATTGGTGATTGGTCTGCACCAACAGCTCCCCCTCAATCATCAATTGAGGTTTCTCTTATCTTCTTTATGCCTGCCATGTCTTTAAACTTCTGTAACTTTGGTCCATCCAAGCTCTTTGTAAGCATATCAGCTATCTGATCTTTTGTTGAAGTATGTATGACTTCAATCTCTTTATCCATCACCTTCTCTCTTAGAAAGTGATACTGTATCTCAATGTGTTTGGTCCTGGCATGAAAAACAGGATTAGCAGCTAGATATAATGAACTCATGCAGCTTCAACCATGCCTTTGTACTCTGCTTTTGTAGATGACAAATCAACTGTATGTTGCTTCTTTGAGCACCAAGAGATTAACTTATCTCCCACATAACACATGTACCCATAGGTTGACCTTCTATCATCTGGATTACCTGCCCAATCTGCATCACTATATATTTTGATATTTGTATCTGATGTAAAACCATAATACAAACCCTCTTTGAGTGCACCCTTAATGTATCTCAACACTCTTTGACCTGCAATCCAATGTTCTTTCCTAGGACAATGCATGAATTGGGACAAAACCCCAACTGCATATGATAAATCAGGTCTAGTTAATGTAGCATAGATAAGACTACCAACCAAACTCTGGTATTGTTTTATGTCCTTGAACTCTTCACCTCCATATCTGCTCAATTTGTGATTCACCTCCATTGGAGTAGGTGCTATTCTGCAATCATTCATTTTAAACTTGGTTAACAGATTCTTCAAGTACCTTTTTTGAGTCACATACACTCCATGTTGAGTGTATGAAATCTCCATGCCCAAGAAGTATGACAAATCTCCCAAATCACTGATTTTGAACTCTTTCTCCATTTGCTTCTTTAGGCTTTGAATTCCTTTCTCATCTGTACCTGTAAGAATTATATCATCAACATATATACATATGTAAATGAACCCATCATCACTTGCTTTGACAAGCAAGCTACTATCTGCTTTTGATACTTGAAATCCAAGTTCTTTTAAGAACTTTACAAGCCTATAGTTCCATGCCCTTGGGGCCTGCTTCAAGCCATATAAAGCTCTCTTCAGCTTACACACATGATCTGGATATCTTCCATCTCTGAATCCTTGAGGTTGCTCCATGAAAACATCATCTGAAATATAACCATTCAAAAAAGCATTCTTCACATCTAATTGACACAATTTCCAACCTTTACATGCAGCAATTGGTATAAGTGTTCTGATGGTTGTCATCTTTGCCACAGGACTATAAGTCTCATCATAATCAATACCATATGTCTGAGCAAACCCTTTCACAACAAGTCTAGCTTTGTACCTAGACACACTTCCATCTGCAAATCTTTTTGTCTTGTAGACCCACTTACATCCAATGATCTTCTGGCTATTTGGTTTTGGAACCAAATCCCATGTTTGATTTTCCATCAATGCATCATATTCTTCCTGCATAGCTTTTTCCCAAATTTCTTTACCTTTTGCCTCTTCATATGTAGAAGGGTCTTCATCTGCTTTTATCATGTAAGCATAATCTTTGGTAGCCAAAAAAGAAGTATCATAGCTATACCTTGTAGGTTGCCACTTGTGTCTTGATGACCTTCTAAGTTCTCCACTCCTTGAGGTTTTTGGTTCATCACATTCAGGATCAAATCTTGGTATCTCTTCAACTTCAACCTGCACTTCATTATTCTCTTATTCATCAAATATCTGAACCTTTGATTTACCTTTCCTTTGACTCACAACTTCTTCATCACCTGTATTAATATTGATTGTACCTGCATACCAAGTACCTTGCTCATCAAATGTAACATCCTTAGACACAATAAATTGTTTTGTGGATGGACTCCACAACCTATACCCCATCTGCTTATCATCATAACCAATGAACACATATTTTTCAGCTTTAGGCTCCAATTTGTGCCTTAATTGTGATGGCACATATGCATATGCCAAACATCCAAATACTTTGCAATGGTCTAATGTAGGTCTCTTACCCCACCATGCCTCATATGGTGTCATACCCTGTAAGGATTTACATGGTAGCCTATTGACCAGATAAGTGGCTGTATTTATAGCCTCAGCCCACAAGTAATTTGGGCAATTTTTCTCCTTCAACATGGATCTTGCAAACTCAACAAGAGTCCTATTCCTCCTCTCATCTACACCATTTTGTTGAGGAGAGTACCTGCAAGTAACCTCCCTTTTTATACTTGCATTCCACAAGTACTCACTGAACTCATTAGAGAAATACTCTCCCCCTCCATCTGACCTTAGTCCCTTCAACTTATGACCTGTAATTCTCTCTGCATACACATGATAATGTTTGAATGTATTGAATACCTCTGACTTATCTTTGATCACATAGATAGTGATCCATCTGGTAGCATCATCAACATAAATCACATAATACCTTGAACCATTGATACTGTAATCCTTTGATGGTCCCCACACATCTGTGTGTACCAACTCAAGCTTCTCTGAATACATAAACCCATGCTTAGAATAGGGTTGCTTATGAGCCTTACTGGTGTAGCTCAAGCGTAAGCACCACCTCCTTTACTTGTCAATCCGCGGAGACGTGAGGACCGGTATGAAGACCACGAGCAAGTGAAGGCACAAGTGCGTGAGTGAAAGCGCACAAACATGCACACACATACACACACACGCGCACAAAGTAAGATCAAAGAGAGGAACAATGGAAAGCTTAGATTGCAAAAGAGTTCTCTTACAAAAGTTCTATTCTCTAACAAGCTAACCCCAAAAATGAGCTCTCTAGCTCTTTTTATAGTTTTTTGACTAGTTTTGGCCCTGTCTAGACCTAGTGTCCGGCCTAGTTAAAAATTAGGTTCCAGGGCTTATTTGAGGGCTCAAACGAAGTCTAAAAATTATGAAAATTGGTATGATGGTACTTCTAATACTCCTCAAGCTCGAGGACTCCTCGGCTTGAACAAAATGGAGTTACTAAAAATAGATAATGGTATTTACAATGGTTTTTAGTGATGAAAATCACTATTTTTGTAGGGGATTCTTCTGAAAATTTGACATACACTTCTTGGAGCTCCCTACTTGCTCCCTTTCCTTGTGTGTCCGCCTTTTGATGTGCTTCCATGCTTTGTCCTTGACTTTGAGCTTCAACACTCCCCCCCCTCTCGAGTCTGTCGTCCCTGACAGACCCTTGTTGGAAGGGCTGTTCCATGTAGTGCTTTGAGAGGTGGTGTCCATCCGTTGTATGAACTGGTTCCTTGGATTCCAGCAAGAATGTGTCGTTGTGAGCGTTCAAAACTGCAAGTTGCTCAAAAGAGGTTGTCAAGAGTGATTTGGAGCAATTACTGGCTTCAATTTGCTTTCGAGATTTGGATGTTGTTCCCAAGATGTCCGCTAGCTCTTCCAAAGATGATGTTGAGAGCAGTCATGCCAACTACTCATAACCCATAATGAATGATGGGTAAGTGTGTTCGTGCCTGGGTTGAAAAAAGTATGTGCCTTGTGCACGGCCCTGTAATGTAGCCCTACGCATGCTTACTTGGAAAATGCATTGGAAGAAGTATGGTGCAAAAATTGCGGGTCTTGAGCTAAGTGCTCAAGGGTATGCTGACGAAGAGGTTTCCTAAACTATCATGGTTATGGTGTTTCTAGAGTAAAGATACTTACCATGGAGAAGGTTGATGGATGTTTGTCTCTTCGTGTTGTACACTCGGCCTTTGTGATGGAACCTTGTTGATGAATGTCCATGTTGATTGTCCACTGATGAGATCTTTTGAGTGGTGGATCCCCTCTCCTCTTTTCAAAGCAACCTTTGTCAGTAACAATGTGCATTTCTGAGCTTGGGCTCATGCACGTTCACTTCCCTATATTGACACTCAGAGGAATATTGGACACGTGCCGGTTACTAAGAGATTACCATGCTGATTGACATAGACCATTCACCAGTGCTACTGTTCCATACTGGTTCAGGAAATACTGAGAATTGAATTGCTTTATATTCCTTGGCAAGCAACATCGGGAAACTACACCAAGCTGAGTTTCACATATTCTCTTTAGCTCACCATATGCAGGAGTCTTCTCCTCTAGAACTACCCTTTGCAGATATCTCCTTGGATGTTCTGGTACATGAAGTAGTCAAGCATCACTCAAGTTGCGGACCTTCAAGCTCTTCATTCCTACCATGGTAAGAGAAAATCATAGTTGTAGATGCCATGTTCATGCCAAATGCTTGTCATCTACCAGATAAGGCAGCAATAATCTCACTGCTGGCCGAGACACACTTCTATCCAAATTGATAAATGCCTAGTAATCAACAGTTCCACCTTCAACTAAGCATGACTCATTCATGTTTCATAAGCCAAACCTGGGAACAAGCTCTCTCCCGCTTTCTTTCTCCCTTTTTTTTTTTTTTTTTTTTTTTTTTTTTTTTTTTTTGAAGGAACAGGATATCACAAAACAAGAACACAAAAGTTAGCACAATAGAAATATTTGACATATGTCACTGTGCTCTTGTGCGTGGGATTCTCAAGTGTGTCTATGCACGGCCATGTAATGTGGCCCTATATTAATGCATACTTTGGAAGTGCATGACCTGAATGGTGCAAAAGACAGGGTTGTGCAAGGAGCACATGGTTGTTGCTCGTTCGAGGCTTTCGGTGTTATTTGTGGAGGTTGATGCCGACCTTGGTGGAGGTATCCATTGAGTCTCGAACTGATGTAATCCTCCTTATTGGAGTCCATTTTAGAACATCATTTGGCACTGTAGAGGTCACTTCAGGCGTCTTTCTCTTTGGATGCTTTCTGAACTGTGGTATCCAGTGTGGTTGACGCTTTGGTTCGGTGGAGGCTACTTGCACTTTTGGCTTCCAAACCCATATCCTTTTTGCATGTCTTCCTACTAATGTTGAAGAGCTGATTTGATCTGCCTTTGGTCTCTGTATGTGGTTCTTACCCTTTTCACTTTTTGGCTTCTTTGCTGAAACCTTTTGCATGTGGGAGAACAAAGGTTGTTGTGGATGTAGGAGCTTCTTAGGTACCCACATCTGTAATTGCCCTTGTTGAGCTGCAGCTAACTTCTTAGGCACCCAAACTTGTTGGATACCTTGTGATTGAGCTTGTGTGAGCTGCTTCCTTCTTCTTCTTGCCTGGTTGGTTTGCATGGATGGAATTTGTGGGGGCAAGGTTGGTGGTTGCTCTCCTCTGCGTACCCATATCTGCTTCATGCTCGGAATTGCTTTTTTATCGAATGGTGTCTTTCTATTTGATGTAGCAGTTGTCGTGAACGGTTGCGTTTGCTTGTGTGGTGGACGCGCTACTGTGGCTACTTGATTCTTTGGAGAAGAAGAGAGATCCACCCGCCTTCGAACCTGGTCTTCCACGATTGACTCCTTCTGTATCATAGAGCTTCTGACACATACAACATCTTCTTTCATATGATTAGTCTTGGAAGAACTAAGAGAGTGTGTGGTGCCATGATTTAGGAGCATGCAGTTCTCTAATTCTAATGTAATGCATTGTTCATGTACCCAAACTTGAAGAATCTGACTTCTTAAGTTTAAGTTAACTGCATGGTCATAGATCCAATCTTGACCCAAGACAAGTGGTTCTGTAAGGTTCTCATCTTGACATACTAGCGCTTTGACTTTCATTGGAACATCTTGAAGGTAGATGGGAAGTTCCACCTCACCCAAACAAGGGGTTTCCACACCTCCCAATCCTATGAGATAAGCTTCTATGGGATTGATGTTCAACTGCAAGTCTTGGCAGTAGGAAAGTCTAACTGCACTACTTGCTGCACCTGAGTCAATCAATGCTTTCACCGTCCTTGCACCCTTCCCTTGTCCTATCTCTATGGTCACAAAGGGTCGTCGGTCAATGACCTGAGAAGTTGCTATACCTGACTTCTGACACATATCCATGTGATATTTTATGGCTTTTGAGTTGACATCTAGGCCTAAGCGCCTTAACTTATTTCGCCTAATACGCTCTCTGGCCTCTACCTGTGCTTCTTCTCTCACTCTTAACTCTTCATCTTTTCGCTTCTTAGCAGTGTTGAGTCTCATGAGCATATCCTCAGTAAGAGGTTCTTGATATAGCTTGACTCTACAGCCACTAATATAGTTTGGCAAGATATCTCCTTCTAGCGTGGCCAACTGAACTGCACCACTAGTGGAAATTCTATTAATGATCATGGGTCCGTATCCTCTTTTTTCCAACTTACGGGCATGTTGTTTTAGTGTGTATACCAACACTAGATCTCCCTCTTTTAATCCCTTATCCTTGATGTGTGCATCAAAGTAAGCCTTTTGCCTCTTCTTTGCAGCGTAGATGCCTGCTGCCGCTCGTAGCCTCGTCTCACCCAAGCGTTCGAGATCAAAGATCCTAGAGGACAATTCATGCCCATTCCACTCATACTCTTGTGCTACTTTTAAGGCAGGGATTAAGAAATCTAATGGTAGCACAGCGTTCTGTCCGAAGACCATCTGAAATGGGGTGGCGTTGAGTACCGTTTTGTAGGCAACTCGATAAGCCCAAACAGCATGATGAAGTTGTTTGTCCCAATCAGAGCGTTTATTATTTACCAGTTTTGTCAATACGTTACAAAGGATCTTATTGGTACTCTCGGCTTGTCCGTTGGCTTGTGGGTGATAGGGGGCAGATTTCTTATGTATCACCAAGAATTCTTGGAGAAGATTTTCAATGACTTCATTCAAGAAGTGTGTGCCTCTATCGCTCACCAACTCTATTGGTAGTCCATATCTCGTGAACACATTCTCGAATAAGAACTTAGCCGTAGTCTGAGCATCATTCTTTGTTGTGGCTTTGACTTCTACCCACTTTGTAAGGTAATCTGTGGCTACAATGATGTACTCTGCATGGGAGTTTCTAGCTGGGGGGTTAATAGGACCTATGAAGTCTATACCCCACTTTGAAAATGCACGTCCTCCCATCATTGGCCTCAAGGGCATCTCGTCTTTTCTCACTGGATATTGTGCACGTTGGCATGTGTCACATTTCTTCACATAGGTATGTGCGTCCATATGAAGAGTGGGCCACCAAAGTCCTGAGAATAGAATGGTCTTGATCACTCGGTCAGGACCAAAATGTCCACCTGCAACACCGCTGTGTGCAGTTTCTAAGACCTTTAAATAGTCTGATTCATGAACACATAGTCTTAAGTAACCATCTTTGCCTCTTCGGTATAGGTTGTCCCCTACTAAGGCATAGCCTTGAGCCTCTTGCTCCATGCTTCGTCTTCTTGCTAGACTAGCCTCTTTGGGTAATCTTCCCGATCTCATAAACTCTACCAATGGAGCACTCCAATCTGGAATTAATGACACTTGATAAAGGGTCGCATGCTCCACTGGAGGTCTCTCTCTGCACCTTGGACAATTCTTAATCCACTCATGTATTTCTTTGTCCATGCTAGGCCAATACACTCCTAAACGCTTTAGATTCTGCAATGTTCGTTGTTTAGAATAGTGATTTCCTAGCATTCCTTCATGGGCCTGTTGCAACCAACTACTATGTTCATCATCCTCCACACAACAAGCTAATACACCCTCAGTATCTTGTTTGTACATGCTTCCTGCTAATATGTGATATTTTTGTGATTTTACGATTTCTTCTTGTGATGTTTTCACATTCTTATTTGCAGGGCCAAAAGTTAGGACTGGTACCAACTTATTTGCCCATTTAGGAACAACTTCTAAATTGAACAGATAAGCATCGGGTAATTCGTCAGACACTCCTTGCGGTGACTCTCCTGAAGTGATGCGAGAAAGGTGATCTGCCCGAAGGTGGGTTCTACCTTTCCTGACAACAACCTCAAAGTCATATTCCATTAGTAAGAGGAACCATCTTACTAAGCGTCCAGTATTGCAAGGTTTATTGACCAAATATAACAAAGCTTGATGATCAGTGAAAAACTTGAACTTGTTGGCCAATAAATAGTGTCTAAACTTCTTCACAGCATATACCATGCCTAAGCCCTCTCGCTCAGTTGTGGTATAGTTCCGTTCAGCTGCAGTGAGCTGTCTACTAGCATATGCTATGGGCAAATCTAAGTTTCCTTCACTTGTGGGTTGTGCTAGCACACATCCTATGGCATGATTGGATGCATCCACATGGACATGGAAGGGTTTATTCCAATCAGGAGTGGTGAGTATTGGTGCCGTGCACAAACGTTTCTTCAGTTCGTTGAAAGAATTCTCGCATTCGTCGTTCCACTCAAAATTAGACAACAAGGCATAAAGGGGTCTAGCTATGATCGCGTACATGTGGATAAACCTACGGTAGTATCCACAATGGCCCATAAAGGCTTGTACCTCTTTAATATTCCTTGGCCTTGGTAGCTCCGCTATGGCTCGCACCTTATCTTCATCTGTTGAGATTCCATTCTTAGAAACAATATGACCTAAGATTTTACCTTGACGCACCATAAACACACACTTTTCTGGGTTCAGACACACTCGATATTCTCTACACTTGTTGAAGATTTGTCTGAGCTCAGGGATGTGAAACCTTCTTTCTTGGGAATGAGCACATAAATCATCCACATACACTTCTAAGCTCTTTCGCAAGAACTCTTTGAAGACATGACACATGAGCCTTTGGAATGTTGCAGGTGCATTGGTGAGCCCAAATGGCATCACACGAAATGCAAAGATTCCCCACTCTGTAGCAAAAGCTGTTTTGTGTTGATCTTCTGGGGCAATGGCTACTTGATTGTAACCTGAAAATCCATCAAGGAAGCTATAAACTTCCTTGCCTGCAACACGCTCCAATAGGTGTTCTGTGATTGGAAGTGGATAACTATCTCTAATCGTAGAGGCATTAACTTTTTTAAGGTTAATACACACTCGCAACTTCCCGTTCTTCTTGGGTACCACAACAATGGGGGACACCCATTCGGTATGCTCAATCTCATAGATGAATCCCGCTTCAATCAACCTATCAATTTCTTCTTTTATTTTGGCTGCATAGGTATCATTATATGTGTAGGGCTTCTGTTTGGTGGGCTTAGCATCAGCAGTCATGGGGATAGTATGAGAGCAAATTCTTGGATCTACCCCTTTCAAGTCTCTATAGTGCCATGCAAACACATCCCTATATTCCCTTAATAGAGCTATGAGCTCCATTTCCTCTCTTGCACTTAGGTCATCTCCTATATATGTGCATCTCTCTTCGTTCTCTTCAATGGTCACTACAACCTTCTTGGTCTTTTCTTTATTATCGTATGATTCTCCTATGATGGCCTCTCTTTTAGGCATTCGTACCAAAATTTTGCGGTCGTCAACTTCATATTTCTTGAAGTTTTCTGGTACTTCAAACAATGATTCCTCCTCTTCTTGTTTCACTGCTTTTCTTTTCTTTTTCTTTTGACTACTGTCACTTCCATCCTTTGAGTTTACTGTTTTAATACTTGTGAGGGGTTCTTCTTCTTTCTGGGTGAACACTCCTATATCTTCTAGATAGTGCTGCTCTGAGTTAAAGCAACTATCCATCACAATAGACTCCAGATCATCATCATTCTCTTCTTCTTCTATGACATCACTAGGGTCACATTCTTCTAGCAAGGGTTGACACATGAACACTGAGATATCATAACCCTCCTCATCACAATGAGGTGTCCACTGTTCCTCATTGACAGCAATGTCCATGGTGGCTAAGATTTCTGGCCAGCCATGAGGCTCAAACTCCTCATCTGGAAAGATCATCGGTGTGTAGGCTGGGTCTCTAACTGGTCTATCTCCTAGCGAAGTTCCTTCTTCTCTTGCCTTTAAACGTTTTTCCTCTTCCTTTGCGACCTTGCACATCCACAAATGAGTATCTTCATGCAGCCATGATGGATCAGGTGAACTTTCAGAATGCACGGAGATGGAATCTTCTTTCGCTTTGTGGATAGAATTCCACTGTAGGGGTGGTACATCTCTGAAGGTGTAATCCTTCAAATTGACCTTGGTGGTGACCCCTAAGTGCTGTAAGTACAAGGAGTTAGTTCCCCAATCCTATACTATTTGCAATTGTCGTAGGAAGGGTCTTCCTAGGATCATCTCATAGACATTATTTTTCTCAAAGTCACATATAGCAAATGTGTGCTCAAACTCTACACCACAAGTGGTTAGAGTGATCCCTTCTAGCAATCCTAGAGGTCTTTCAAAATGACCATCAGCCATTTGGAGCTTCATTCTAGTTGGTCTTAATGTGGGCTTGCCCCATTGCTTCCACAAGGAGGTGGTCGCAATAGCAACACCAGCACCTGAATCTATGATTGCTTTGGTTGTGTAACCTTGGTAGGTGATTGGAAGATAAGTATTACCTTCTTCACCCTCACACATGTCCCCTATTTTGTCTAGAGGTATCTCTGGTACCCTTTGCTTGGAGCCTGCTTTTGGCATGTTGGAATCAAGTTCTGGAACCTGATCCTTCACATGATTCCAAAGCTCAGGTTTTGCTTTGAGCAGCTCTTCTACAGTGAGATGACACTGAACCTTCGTGTTCTTCACGACATCTGTGTTCCTTGGAACCACTGAGTCTTCATTTCTTACTAGTATTGTGGGAGCTCTAATCTGGAGAGATTCAGATTCCCATGGGCCTGGAAATTGAGGCAGTTCTTCTAAGGTATTAGATTCAAAATCTAACCTTTCGTCTTCTTGTTGTTCTGCTTCATCCCCGTAAATAGATGGAATGTCTTGGGGAAATTGATCATGAAGATCATCAATCTCAGGAATAGGAGGGGAATTACCCTTCTCCTTGCCCCATTTCTCTTCTTGTATTTCCCGCAAGAATTCTTGAGAGTACTGTTGAATTGAAGGAGGTATTCCTGGATCTGTGGAATTAGGAACATGAGCTCCCATTGGTGGTGAGCTTCCTCTTTCAATAACTGGTTGAGCCTGTGGAGGTAAAGAAACTTGTGGTTTGTTTACCAACTGCTCTAATCGTTCTAGTAAGCCCTGGAAGTGCAATTCCCCTTTGACAGAGTTTGTCTGATTGAACTTTTGACTAGTCTCAAGTATAGCTTGAGCTTGTTCTACCATTTTCATGCACATTTTCATCCGTTCAATCTCTAAGTCCGCTCTAGGGTAACTCTTGTCTAGGTTTGCAGCTGTAGGCCCTTCTTGAAGTCGAGCCTGGTAGGCCTTGAACATCATGTCCAAGCCTTCTAGGGTTGGATCTGCAAGAACAGACCCTGGTTGAGGTCTATTTGCAATGGGTGGTGGGGTGGGATGAGGTGGAGTGGATGGAGTTTCGGCATGCGAGGGGCTTTGAGATGCAATGTCTTCTATTTTTGTTTTCGCTTCTTTTAAGCTTTCTTCTAGTTCCGATAACTTTTTATTCCACTTGCGATTGGCCTTATCTCTGGTATCCTTCCATGTTCTTGTTTTCCTCTTACTAGGCTCTCCCGATTCACTCGACTCTGATTGTTCTACTGGTTTATCCTGTTTTAAGGCTTGCGCTCTAGTGACAGCTTGTATAGGAGCCACATTGCTACTACTTGAACTTGAATCTGCCACTAAGCCTACCACATTAATGGGTGTAATCTTGGGTGCACTGGAGGGGTTTCTTGGACAATCTCTGGGGAGATGGTCTTTGCCGCAATCAAGACAAAAAGCCTGTATTGTGATAGCCTGTCCTTGACTCGGAGATGGTGGGTGGGGACAGTCACGAATGAAATGGTCACCTTGACATCTGAAACAAGATCCTCTAGGGGCTTGTGGTCTCATTTGTCTCAACTGGGGCCTAGGGTTAGGATTTGTGTACATGACATTGGAGTATTCTGGCTCCCAATTTTGCTCCATAGGTGGTACCTCATATTGATACGAGTAAATCTCACTATGTTCAGGTGACTCTGTGTAATAAGCATGTGGACTACCTTCATGGGAGTAGTCTGAACAATGAGCATGAGAGTCATTATCAGGCATCAATGGGGTTAGTGGCACCAATGCTCTATTTGGATTCTCTTCTCCCCCAGCATATTTGACTGGAATCACGTTGGCTGGAGCTGGTGGTTGGTTACCCAAGACAGGTTGTGGCCTATATGGTACCTGATATTGCTGTTGTGTTCTATAATATGGCTGTTGGTATTGGTTCTGATACCTACCTTGTGGGTAAGGTTGCTGATAATTCTGTCTAACAGCCTGCCTATTGTAGGGACAATCTTGAGCCGTGTGGTTTGTGTATTTTCTCTCAATAGTGCAATATGGAGCATTCCTTTCTCTAATGTTTTGGTTTTGCATTGGGCATACATTAGCCATGTGGTCGCCCCCACAAGTATAACACCGATTCATTGGAGTGACTCTCTGTGTTTGTTTATTTTGGACTCCCAGCTTTTTGGCAACCTGCTCAGCTATCTCTTCTATTTCTGTGGAGATCTTTGAAGTATGACTAGTAGAACTATCCGAATCTTTGTAGAGTTTGGACAATCCTAACTCCTCACCCAAGTTATCTTCTATGTCAATGCATGTCCGCACGCACTCTTCTATGGATCTCGGCTCTTTCAAGTACACATATGATCTTAACTTTGTGCTCAGTAAGCCATCTAAGAACAAAGCCACTTGTTTGGCTGGTGTGGGTAACTCGGGAGCAGGGCATCTTTCTAGGTACTGTCTGAACCTTCTACCTGCTAGTCGCACTGTTTCTTGGGGTGTCTGCTTGAAACTGTGGATCAAGGATGATGTGTTATGCCTGATACCACTCTTGGAAAATTCTACAATGAATTCGTCTAGCAGTTGACCTATATCGCGATAGTTGCGACTACTCAATGGTTGAAACCAAGCCAAGGCAGTGCCCTTAAGAGTCAAACCAAATGCCTCGTATTGGGTGAATAAATCCTCAACCTGTTCAGCTCTTAACACTTGTTTGAACTCGGCCACATGATCATAAGGATCTCCTGACCCGTCAAAATAATTCTTCATTGCCTTGATCACTTGAGTGGGTCTAAGGGTTCTTGGGTGCTCTCGGGGTCTAGGCAATGGAAAATCATGTTCATCTCTTTTTTGCCTATGTGCTTGATATCTCTCTCTTTCAGGTCTTTCATTTTCAAATCCTGATCTATTCCTGCCCACGGTGTGTGCAAAACTTACCTCAGGTCTCTCTCTAGTTCTTTCTCTCTGGGCTTCATGAGCGTGAGAAGATCCTACCCCTTGGAGGCCACGGGAAACATTGGATCTTGGTGGGGGGAAAATCAATTCATTCTTCCAAGTATATGCATGTCTATCATGTTCTGTTACCAAGAAAATTTTCTCAGATGTGTTATCCAGGTAAACAACTTTGCCTGGTATCTCAGGATCTTTGAATTCATAGATGATAACTATGCCCAATTGGCTAGGTTGATCTGGCTTGAATCTCCAAAATGCTTCCTCTGTTTCTCTATTCAAAAATAGTTCTATGCTTTTGTTGTCTTGAGGGATCCAGTCCGGAGTGATCACTCGGGTCAAAACTGACTTACCTCTAGGAGTCTGGGGTCCTTGTCCTACATTTCCTTGTTCTAGGTCTCCTATTTCATTCTCAGGAATGACATTTCCAAACTCATCAGTCCTATCTGGTAGGTTGGTGACCACATACATGGTTCCTTCCTTATCAATGTATGAACCCTCTTCGAACTTGACCACCGGGTGTTCAAGTCCAAAGGATTGATCTGGATTTTTGAGTTGGACCACTGATCGCCTCAGACCATCCTCATAGATGCGAGCACCTAATTGGTTGGTCCGAATATATTCCAACTGTGTCTTATAGGGACCTTCTAGTGTTTGTAGATGGGCAGTCCCTGTGCCACCTGCAGGTTTTCCCATACTAAAAGACATTTCTGAATCACTTGTGTCTGAACTTAGTAAAAGATGACCACTTAGTTGTTGTGCCCAAGACGTGGATGTATGGTTGACACTAGCCTCAGAAGATCTAATGCTTTGTTTATCCTTGCCTAAGTGTCTACCAGATCTCAGGTTCATAAGCTTTAGTCAAGAGTCCAAATTTTCCCCTTGGTATGGTTCAAAATTCTTTGGGAGCCCCCTTGGATTCCTAGTCCCACTTGAGGCCCAACTTCAAATTATCCTAACTCAAATTCAACGCGTTATTCTTGAAAAAAACAGTTGAGGTCGTGTAGGATTTAAAACGAGCTTTCCAACGAGCTATAGAGCTCAAAAAATGGACTTTGGATGAAAAAGTTATGCCAATTCAGGCTCCTGGGGGTCAAAACAGGCAACAGGACCTTTGGAGAAAATCGCGATTTTGTGAACTTTCAGAGAATCGCGATTTTGTGAACTCAGAAAATCGCGATGTTGAGCACAAAATCGGGTTTTTGAAAATCGCGATTTTAAGCTTTCTCAGAATCGTGTTTTTGGCATGAAAATCGCGATTTTGAGCACAGAATCGTGTTTAGAGAATCGTGTTTTTTGACATGAAAATCACGATTTTGAGCACAGAATCGTGTTTTAGAGAATCGTGTTTTTGGTATGAAAATCGCGATTTTGAGCACAGAATCGTGTTTTAGAGAATCGTGTTTTTTGACATGAAAATCGCGATTTTGAGCACAGAATCGTGTTTTAGAGAATCGTGTTTTTTGACATGAAAATCGCGATTTTGAGCACAGAATCGTGTTTTAGAGAATCGTGTTTTTTGACATGAAAATCGCGATTTTGAGCACAGAATCGTGTTTTAGAGAATCGTGTTTTTTGACATGAAAATCGCGATTTTGAGCACAGAATCGTGTTTTAGAGAATCGTGTTTTTTGACATGAAAATCGCGATTTTGAGCACAGAATCGTGTTTTAGAGAATCGTGTTTTTTGACATGAAAATCGCGATTTTGAGCACAGAATCGTGTTTTAGAGAATCGTGTTTTTTGACATGGAAATCGCGATTTTGAGCACAGAATCGTGTTTTAGAGAATCGTGTTTTTTGACATGAAAATCGCGATTTTGAGCACAGAATCGTGTTTTTTGACCTGAAAATCGCGATTTTGAGCACAGAATCGTGTTTTAGAGAATCGTGTTTTTTGACCTGAAAATCGCGATTTTGAGCACAGAATCGTGTTTTAGAGAATCGTGTTTTTTGACATGAAAATCGCGATTTTGAGCACAGAATCGTGTTTTAGAGAATCGTGTTTTTTGACATGAAAATCGCAATTTTGAGTAGGGAATCGTGTTTTCTCAAAATCGTGTTTTTTGCTGAAAATCGTGATTTGTGAAAATCGCGATTTTGAGCACAATCACAGAATCGCGATTCTGAGAATGACCACAGAATCGTGATTTTTCAGCCAACTTTTAGGCGGGAAAACTGAAAATCGTGATTTTTCAAAAAATTTTGAATTTTCACAGAATCGCGATTTTCATCACAGAATCGCGTTTTTTGGCGGGAAATTCAAATTTCTGAGCGCCGGCTATGGCGAGCTCCGTATGAGCAGAAAATCATGAAAAAAACACAGCGCTTGCTCTCCCTTGCTTCTCCTAACTCCTTCCCACACAATAATGCATGAAAAATGGTATGAAGATGGTGAAAATGCACTAAAAAACAAGAAATTTCTATGAAGAAGAAGATGGAAGAAGGTGGAGATGATGATGATGATGAAGATGAAGAGGAAAAAACAGAAAATGAACTGAAATGACAGTTTTTTTTTTACCTTCCAACGTCGCAAATCTACGATCTTACCATCACAACGCTCGTCCTCGAAGCTCTCTCCCCGGCAACGGCGCCAAAATTTGGTGTAGCTCAAGCGTAAGCACCACCTCCTTTACTTGTCAATCCGCGGAGACGTGAGGACCGGTATGAAGACCACGAGCAAGTGAAGGCACAAGTGCGTGAGTGAAAGCGCACAAACATGCACACACATACACACACACGCGCACAAAGTAAGATCAAAGAGAGGAACAATGGAAAGCTTAGATTGCAAAAGAGTTCTCTTACAAAAGTTCTATTCTCTAACAAGCTAACCCCAAAAATGAGCTCTCTAGCTCTTTTTATAGTTTTTTGACTAGTTTTGGCCCTGTCTAGACCTAGTGTCCGGCCTAGTTAAAAATTAGGTTCCAGGGCTTATTTGAGGGCTCAAACGAAGTCTAAAAATTATGAAAATTGGTATGATGGTACTTCTAATACTCCTCAAGCTCGAGGACTCCTCGGCTTGAACAAAATGGAGTTACTAAAAATAGATAATGGTATTTACAATGGTTTTTAGTGATGAAAATCACTATTTTTGTAGGGGATTCTTCTGAAAATTTGACATACACTTCTTGGAGCTCCCTACTTGCTCCCTTTCCTTGTGTGTCCGCCTTTTGATGTGCTTCCATGCTTTGTCCTTGACTTTGAGCTTCAACACTTACCTAATTGACATGCCTCACATATGTATGTCATATGTTGACCTGCAACATTAGGCAATCCAAGCACTGAACCATTATTAATCATGTCTTTAATACCCCTTTCATTGAAATGTCCAAGTCTCTTGTGCCAAAGATCTAACTCAGAGATCTTATGTCCTCCATAAGTGAACAAGACATGACCAACATTACCTTGAATCTTCAAAGTGAACAATCTTCCTTCTTTCTTCCCTGAAACAATTTGTTTATACCCATTGCTAGGGTCTTCCACAAACACTCCTTCATTAGTGAACCTTACTTCATAACCTTTTTCCACAATTTGTCCTACACTTATCAGATTCTTAGGAATTGTAGGAACATACAAGACCTTACTCAATAAGGTGCTACCATCCTTGGCCTTCACCGATCCAATTGACTTCATATTGTGCTTTGTATTGTCACCTGTTTGAACAACATGATTAGATACCTTATTCTCCAAATCAGTCATCAAAGCTATATTACCACTCAGGTGATTGCTACACCCTGAGTCAATGTAGAAGACTCTTTGATCTTCACTCTGCCTTTCACAAGTTGCATTCATTATCAATGTTGAATCTTCCTTCTGATCTGAAGCATAATTGTAGTAGGTATTGTTGTATTGTTGACTTTGGAATCCTCTACCTGCATTTCTTCCAAAGTAGCCCCTACTACCTCTACCTCTGAAATTACCTCTTTGATTTCTGCCACCTCTTCCTCTTGAATTATAGTTCTGATTGTATCCACCATTACTCTGAGTGTTATGCCAACAATCATTAGCTAAATGATTTGTCGTACCACAAATCTAGCAAGCTTTGGCTCCATCTTTGTTATTCCGGCCTCTTCCTCTACATTTGCCACCTCCTCTTCCTCTTAGGAAGTTGGCTTGACTAGTTGTGCCTTCTTCTTCATTTGCTTGTTGCTTTCCTTTGTTAGTTTTCTTCTTGTCTTTAGAGTACATTGCATGACCTGCACTCTTGTCAACATCTCCTTTGATATCATTCTCAAAAGTTAGCATATGTCCTAACAATTGATTCAAATCAGGATTGAAATGATCCAATGAAAGTTCTGTAGACAAAATAAAAGGCTTCCACTTTTCATCACCTCTTAGTCCTGTGAGAATTTGCCTTACCAATTTATCTTCTTCAATGTCTTCATTCACTGCTCCTAATGCATCTACAATGTCCTTCATTTTTGTCACATAATCAGATATTGATTGTGAAGCCTTCTTCTTGAAAGTAGTAAACTCTGCCCATAAGGATGCCTTTCTTGACTTTGTAGTGTTTTGGAAATGCTCCTCCAAAGAATTCCATATTTCACTTGCACTTTCAAGACCTCTAATGTGAGGTAGCAAGTAGTCATTGACAGCCATATAGATAATGCTCCTAGCTTGAGCATCTCTCTTCATCCAGTTCTTCAAATCTGACAATTCCTCCCTAGTTGGAACACTAGGATCTCTGAATTGAGGCTTTTCTTCTTCTACTGTAATGTAGGCTATCAAATCTTTGCTCATTAGATGGGCTTCCATCCTCATTGACCATGCAGGATAGTTTTCTCTATCCAATTTCTCTATCTGAAGAGAATCTCCCATCCTTTCTTCACCTGTACTAACAGATCTTTAAGCTTTATGAGAAATAAATGTACCTTGGCTTTGAATATTACTCCTTCTGATCCTTTTGACAACTTCAGTGTGTCTTCCTTCAAGCTTTCTTCACTCTTTGTCCTTTTGATACTTCAAAATGTAAAGTTTGTATGTCTGCAACAGTCGAAGTCTCCCTTTCCTCAATTCTTATGCTTCCTTCTCTGATACCACTGATGGAGAGTGTTAATCTCCAAAAGAACAACCTATTCTTGAAATTAGAGCACCTCTATATCAAGAATAAGTCTAGACTCCTCTTAATTTAGAGAACAATCACTAACTTATCAAGAAATTGACTATTCTGGAAAAAATCAAATTCTCAGAAAAGTCTGCTGCAGATTAATCTTTGAATGACTAACCATTCGTGTAAAGGTTTTTATAAAACTTTGTAGGATGTGTCGCCTTAAGGTTGTGCACCTTCTCCAACTTAAATCTCCTCAAATGATTGAGTATACTTTGAGAAATGACTCAAACACTTTACCTATGTGTAAAACTGCTTCTCTGCAGTAGCGACTTTGACACCTGTAACTTCTTAGCTATGGTTCTCCCAATGTCGAACCCGTTTGGTCAAATGCTTTTAGATGTAGATAGCTTATCTCTCAACTTAGATTTTGAGCTATCATTTGTGTAAAACTTTACACTGTGCACTGAGCACTGTCCATTTCTCTGAACTCAAAATCTGCGCCTGTTTCAGAAGGTACTCAGACCTTTACACATACGAATGTTCCTATTCAGAATTCTCTCAGCCTGATCACAATTGGAAGCTAAAATTTTGTACAGTAGTCAATCAACTCTAGACTTAGACTTGTACAAAAGCATTCCACAAAAGATCTACCACAGAAGGAGAAAACACAGAAACTTCGGGCGCAAAAATTCTGTCATTTCTGAAGAAGACTACAACTGAATGAGAGAGAGACTTCAACTAACTTTTCATGTGTCTAATGACCCTTACAACATCTCATTTCTCTATTCCTATGCTCTCACATAGTCTCTCCTCGTCTTCTCTCTCTATGCCCCGACATTTTTTCATAGTATTTATAGGCAAATATGTACAGACTTATGACTAAACAAAAGTATAAGTGACCTATGTCTTAGCTAATGTACATGTGTACATTTCTTTCCACCTGTGAATGTAACCATCTTCTAAGCTTCAAGACTTGATCTTATCTCCATCCTTTGTCTTTCAAAACTTCAATTGGTGATTGGTCTGCACCAACAATAAATACAGCTACATACCTGGTAAACAGATTACCATGTACAGCTTTAAATGGGATGACCCCTTATGAAGCTTGGTGGGGCAAGAAACCAAAACTTGATCATTGTAAAGTGTTTGGATCAGTTGCTTATGCTTATGTACCATCACAGTTGAGACATAAGCTTGAACCAAAAGCTGAAAAATATGTGTTCATCGGATATGATGAAAAGCCGATGGGTTATAGGTTATGGAGTCCTCTAACCAAACAGTTTATTGTTTCCAGAGATGTGACATTTGATGAAGGAAAGAGTTGGTATACAGATAAAGAGCATAGTGCTGAAACACTTCAAGAAGAGATAAGAAGAAATGAAAAAGGTAAATTGCATATGCAAGTGAATGGAGATGAAGATTATATGCAGGCAAGTACGTCCAGGATCGAATCAGGTATGAGAAATGAAGATGGATCAAGATTTGATGAAGATGTGTATTCAGATACACATCAAGAGTTTGAACCAAGAAGGTCAAACAGAGGAATCAACCGACAAGGTATTCCTATGAGACTTCTTATTTGACTCAGAAAAACTATGCTTACTTAGTAAAGGATGATGAAGAACCTCTGAATTATAGTGAAGCAAAAGGTAAGAAAAATTGGGAAGAAGCGATGAAAGAAGAGTTCAATGCTCTTGAAGAGAACAAGACTTGGGAACTTGTTCCAAAACCAAATGGTAAGAAAGTGATTGGAAATAAATGGGTTTACAAAGTCAAGAAGCTTGCAGATGGAAGGATAGCCAGATACAAAGCTAGACTGGTAGTCAAAGGCTATGCTCAAACATATGGCATAGAATATGATGAGACGTTTAGTCCGGTGGCAAAGATGTCAACCATAAGGACATTGATAGTTGTAGCAGCATCAAAAGGATAGAAGCTAAGTCAGGTGGATATAAAGAATGCATTTTTGAATGGATATATATCAGATGAGGTTTACATGGAACAACCTGAAGGATTCGTAAGTTCCAGTTACCCAGAACATGTTTGCA
This sequence comes from Ceratopteris richardii, assembly GCA_020310875.1. NCBI lineage: Eukaryota > Viridiplantae > Streptophyta > Polypodiopsida > Polypodiales > Pteridaceae > Ceratopteris > Ceratopteris richardii. The sequence continues at coordinate 148,984,747 of CM035421.1, forward strand.
GACTAAGTAGAGCTCTCTATGGATTGAAGCAAGCTCCAAGAGCTTGGAATTACAGACTTGTGAAGTATATCAATGACCTTGGATACCAAAGCTCAAAAGCAGATACAAGTCTACTGATTAAGAAAACAGATCAAGGTATGATCTACATTTGTATTTATGTAGATGACATAATAATCACAGGAACCTCAGATGAAGGAATCAAAGAGGTAAAGAGACTGCTTGAAAAGGAGTTCAAGATCAGTGATCTAGGAAAGTTATCATATTTTCTTGGAATGGAAGTTACATATACAGATCATGGTATATATGTTTCACAAGAAAGATATCTCCTAAACTTAGTGAAGAAGTTTAACATGGAGAATTGCAGAGAAGCTTCAACACCGCTTGAAGTAAATCATAAACTCAACAAATATGGTGGTGCAGAGTTTAAAGATATGAGGAAGTATCAGTCGTTAGCGGGAAGCTTAATTTATGCTACGCTAACAAGACCGGATCTCAGTTATGCAGTAGGAGTTCTATCAGAGTTTATGCATTGTCCGAAGGATCAACATTGGATTGCAAGACAAAGAGTTCTTAGGTATATTAAAAGAACTATAAAGGAAGGATTATATTATCCTTATACATCAGATATAAAACTGAGAGCATACAGTGATTCAGACTAGGCAGGAAGTCAAGATGACAGAAGGTCAACACATGGGGATATGATATACCTAGGAGATAAGCTTGTAAGTTGGTGTTCAAAGAAGCAACACACAGTAGCTTTATCGTCAACAGAAGCTGAATACAAAGGACTTGTGGAAGCAGCTAAAGAGGTGATATGGATGCAGACCTTGTTCAAAAGCATGGGTATTGATCAAGGTATACCTATCATACATGGAGATAATATGAGCTCGTTATATCTTGCAGCAAATCCAGTATTTCATGCAAGAACAAAACACATAGAGATTCAATATCATTTCCTGAGGGAAAAGGTAGTGGAGAAGGAGATTGAATTGGTATTCACTCCTACAAAAGATCGGATTGCAGATATTCTGACAAAAAGCTTGGATGGAATAAAGACAAGCAGATTCAAAGAAATGGTAGGGATAAAAGAAAAGAAAGATATATGAAGACCAGAAGATGCAAATTAGTGATTGAGGGGGAGCTGTTGGAGATTCACTGACTAATTATGCATAATGACATAAAGGCAAAGGAAAGCAAAAACAAAGCATTCAGGAGAAAATAAAGCCTTAGTGAAGGGACAAATTCATGACTGTAATATACAGTGTACAAACTTCCAAAATTAGAGTTTGTTGAAATCGGATCAAATTAAATATAAGAGAGCTGAGATAGATAGATGAAAAGATAGAGAGAGAGAGTGTGCATATGAGCACGCACGTATAGCAGATATAGAGATATAGAAGACGCCAGAGATTACGTATGTAGAGATGAATAACAGAACCTGAAATGTCGGGTATTCATCTGAGAGAGATGGTAAAGAGAAACTACTCAGTATAGGAGAGTTCTCATAGCTATGAGAAAAGTGAGGCCAAACTATTTTTGTACACATCTTCTCTAATAGAAAACACATGTTCATGTGGAAGTTTGAGTACATTCTTCGTATGTGAAGAAATCTGAGAGATTTCATGTTACTGTGAAAAGTTAGTTAACAGTTACAATTTTCTCAGTTGATGTTTTTCTGGTACTTCAACGAGTTAGATCTCGAAGTATAACGTAAAGTTTTGTATGAGAGATAGCTTATCTTGTAGCTAGACGTCTCTATTATAAACTGATCAAAAGACTTTTGTGAAACGGGACTTGTATACAGTACAAAGTCTGACCGGAAAGAGGCATTCCAAACTGATGAAGTTTTTCTTAAACTTCAGATAGAGTTCATTTAGTGAAGGAAGTTCACGTATCACTTCCTTACTTCATGTATACACATTTGAAGTAATTACAAACAGAATTGCAGTTGATTCAGGTGACATTCCGGTAAGATTCTGGTGACAGTCTGTGACGCAAAAGTTATTTAACTATAAGTAAACACAGTAGTGTAAAGACTGAAGTAACTCAGTTAAGAATTGAAGCTTGAAGGAAACGTGAAGCTTTCTGTAAAGTGAATTTTTGGTGTTCACTAGATACAGTTATAAGTTTTCAGTTTCAGAGAATTTGCTAAGCTACTGATGATTATAGAGGTGTTCTAACATCACTCTAGCTTAGTTTCTGTGGTGTAAGCGAATTCCGCAATAAGCGCTGCACCAACAATACATGCATACATATTTACATGTACACATTTACACATAGACATATATACATATATACATGTACACATCACATATACATGCCTACATGCACACATAAACATATATATATGCATGCATTACATGTACATATTTACACATAGACACATATACATATATACATATATACATGTACACAATTATAAACACTTGCATATATTACATGAATACATGAATATTTTACATAAATGCATATGCATATATACACATATGCATATTTAACACATGTATACATATATCACACACATGAAAACACATACATATACATGAAATACATATATATGCATACTAAAGTATGTATACACATAATACACATGAATACACACACATATGCATACATACATGAAAAAAATTTGCTCCTGGAAGATAAAGCTATATATAAAATAATTAGGCATACCCCCAAGCTTCATGCTCTAACTTAAAAGAACATGATTTCATCTCTCTATTAGGATTCATCGTTATTCAAGTTAATAAAAAAATCTATTATCTGATACCCATTCAGAAGCTTCAAGTTATTGATCTATAACTAGAGTAGAATTTATATCTAATCTGCTCATATGTTTTCATTATTGCCATCATTTTGGTAAGACATCAATATAGTCTCATCTTCATTATCCTTATTGATTTCATTTATTTCTTCTATTGTTAAATCTATGTTCTCATGAATCTCATCATCTATTGATGGATTAATATCTATTTCTGGTAATTCCTCTTCCTCATTAGTAGAATTACCATGTAGAGAATTATCCTCTTCATCAAAAAGATTAGTATCATTATCACGTATAATGATTCTAATTTCTATTTCAGATGTTGATGTATCAGTATCTGATGCTAAATCCTCAAGAGGACTTTCTTCGATCTCTCTAACAATAAACTGTTCAAACAATGACCTACCTCTAGGTTGCACATGAATGACTTGCCACCAAGGATGAGCATCTAGGTTTTTATAAAAAAATGCTTGTTCAATATGCCTAGGAAGAATATATGGTTCTTTAGTAGATCGCATTACCTTGGAAGAATCAATTGCCCAAAACCCAGATAATTCCTTTCTTAATGTGGAATTACTACTTTTATACTCGACTCGAAACTAGTCAACCTTCAAAAGGACCTATCAAAATATATAACAACAAAAACCCATTATTAGGTGCTTAAAAAAATAACTAACTCTATCATAAAAAATATAAACCTTTTTCTACCTGTTTGAATGCACGAAATGAAATTTCATAGATACCAACAATAGTTCCTATGTAACCAAGTTCACTATCTATAAGGTTCGTGTCTTTTGAGCTAGCTCGTGATAGTTGCTTGAAAGAAGCAACAATACTAGAATCCTCTGTTTCACGTAAAGAATCAATGGCTTTGATTCTAATATGCTGTCCAAAATCCCACATATTAGTGAACATTTGAGCCTGTAAAATAAATTCAATTAGTAAATAGAAACTAACATACATATAATGAAAAAATAAAATATTATCTTAATAAAATTACCTTTCGTTCACAACCTATCATTAACTCTCTTTGCTCATCTGAGATTTCTTCATTATTTACCTTGGCGCGTTGCAAACGACTATATAGCCAATCCGTGAAAGAAGATATATCTGTAATCTCATTATTATCGAGATTATGTCTATATCTTTTGTTTTTTCGCCTTTTACTTTGGAGATTTTGAAGTTCCTCATACTCGCTAAGGAATGCTTGCATGCATTCGCTATTATATGCTACAAAAGTAGAAACATCATTTTTTTCTTGAAATGTAAATAAGAATGGAACTCCCTTACCTGATAATACCTCATCTGTTATTCTTGAAGAAGACTCGTTGGTCCATGCACATGGAGCTTCTTCATGAACTCTTTCAAGGTACTCACTAACGTAATACATGCACTCTTCAAGCATCCAACCCTTTGCCATGGATCCTTCTGGTTTCGCTCTTTGTTGCACATAACCTTTTAATATTCCCATAAATTGCTCCACCCAAAACATCCATCGAGTGTTGACAACACCTGCAATTTCTATTTCATCTACAAGATGGACTAATAAATGAACCTAAATATCAAAAAATGAATTTGGAAGTTCTTTCTCCATCAAACATAGTAGCTCTTTGCATTCACGTTTTTTTTGTGGGATTGAGTTTTTGTCAATCTCTTTGGATGTAATCCACCTATACATATCATAAAAACAATTATAAAGAAGTTAATTAAAAAATAAAAGATATCCAATATTCATACATATTAAATATAAAAGTATCATAATTACCTTATAAGTGATCCAAGACGATAGATCACATCTCGTACTCCTTTCATTGTACATCCATCCATAACCAAAGGTAAAATATGTTTCAAAAAGTTATGCCAGTCATGGGTCTTTAACCCAGATAAGCTCTTATCATCCATAGTAAACATGTTTTGAAAAGATGCTCCATATCCTATAGGATTCTTAATCAATTGAATTCTATTGTTGATAGTCTGTATCTCTTTTGTTGTAAGTACCCAAGGAGCACGTGCATAACTCGTTTCTTGTCGATGTCTATCAAAAACTGGCCATAACTTTGGTTTTGATTTTTGATCTTTCAAATCATTCCTTGATGTTGTGGTATCTTTTAGTCCAACAAGATGTTGCCATAGTGAATAACCAATATTTTTGAATATATGCATAGGATCAAGAAGATGGCATACTTTTAACTCTTTCCAATACTCCAAAGAATACCATATTGATATGTTCTCTGCGAGTGCCAATTTTCCTTTACCTCTCTTCACATACTCATTATTTGAATCATCACTGAAGATTTCTGATTCTGGATCTATGAGAGGTCCATTTGTCCATTTTTTATACCAATCCATAGGCGTCATAGGTTTTGGACACTGACCTGTTTCAAGCTTTCCATTAAAATGTATCGCTTCTCTTTTAGATCTTAGTGGATGATCATCAGGCAAGAACCGTCGATGCCGAAGATAAATATTTTTGTTGAGATTCTTACTATAGATTGATCTCAACCAATCACCAAAATATGGGCAAGCTTTATAACCCTTAGTAGATATTCCTGCATCATGAAAATGATAAAAATATAATTAGATTAAATCACATTTATTTACATGCATATTGAATTAAAAAATTACATCAATACCTGAACAAACACCATATCCTAGAAAATCATGAATAGTCCAAGCCACAATACCACGAATCGTAATATGTCTTTCATTGATGCTTTTCGATACATCAATGACATTAATACCTCTCCATAACTCTTGAAGGTCGTCAATGAGAGGAGCAAGATATATATTCATATCTTTAACTTGTCTTTTGCATGCGATTAAAAGTGAAAGCATTAAATGTTCCTTTTTAATGCTAAGATATGGCGGAAGATTGTAGTTTATGACTACCACTGGCCATGTTGACCATTTACTAGATTTCATGGAGAATGGATTAACCCCATCTAATGTAACTCCTAACTTTAGATTCTGTGGATTTTGTGCAAATTCAGGCCATGTAGAATCAATATGATGAAAACCAACACTATCATGAGGAATTCTGATTATTCCATCAGTACTTTTGTGATCATGTCCCCAAGTCAAAAGCTTTGATAATTCGGGGCTTTGAAACATATGTCTAATCCGTGGAGCCAATGGAAAATGTCTCAATACCTTTTTTGGGATTTTACCTTCTTCGCCCTTATATCGAGGAGATTGACATTTGGGACATGTCAAAGAGTCTGCATATTCACCTCTATATAAAATACAATCATTAGGACATGCATGTATACATTGATAATCTATACCAAGATTGTTGATTATCTTCTTCATTTCATCATGTGAGGTAGGAAGAATATTCTGACTTGGTAAAAACTTTTCAGATAATAACCTGTAAGTTTATCAAAAAAAGATATATTAAAAAAAGTAAATAAATAAATATACATATATATATGCATATAATTTTATATATGTGTATGTTTATGTGCATCTTTCAAAATATTTGTGAAAAAATTGATTGTTTTGGATGGCAGGATACAATTGTTTGTTGTGGAGGATATGAAGTATGTACCTTCATTGAATGATTTGTCGATTCTATCATATGTTCAATTTGAAAGTGTGAGACGCGGGTTTATAATTGCTATTCAAAGAGTTTGGCATTGTTTATAGGCCATACGATGGTGACCAGGATGAATCGCATGCACAGAGGTTACTCAAGATAGAGCAACCTGATTATAAGGGACTAGTGCCAACAGGATTCCTGGGGTATGCAGTAAACCCTTGCATGTCAATGATGAGCATCTGAACGTTAGGATACAAAGTGGAAATCATGGTTGGTTGAGAGGATCACTTTTATACATCTTGTTCAAAGAACTTCAGGTTTATTACACTGAAGTTTTTTGAACAAGCTGTATAAAAGTGATCCTCTCAAGCCACCATGATTTCCACTTTGTATCCTAAAGTTCAGATGCTCATCATTGACATGCAAGAGATTTACTGCATACCCCAAGAATCCTGCTGGCACTAGTCCATTATAATCAGATTGCTCTATCTTGAGTAACCTCTATGCATGTGATTCATCCAGGTCACCATTGTATGTATGTGTATATGTATGTGTATGTGTATAAGTATGTTGTGTGTGTATGTGTGTGTGTGGATATATATATATATATATATATATATATATATATATATATATATATATATATATATATATATATATATATATATATGTGTGTGTGTGTGTGTGTGTGTGTGTGTATGTGTGTGTATATGCATGTGTTTATGTATGAGCATGCATGTGCATGCATCTCCATTTGCATCCATGTGTATGTACATGTATATGTATGTGCATGCATGTGAATGTGCATATGCATGTGTATAAGTATGTGTTAATGTGTATGTGTATGTGTATATGCAATAATGCATGCATGCATGTCCTTTTATGTGTTTGTAGATATGTTTGTGCATATGCATATGTGTATGTGTGTGTTTGTGTATGTGTGTGTATGTGTATGTGCATGTGTATGTGTGTGTATGTGTGTGTATGTGTGTATGTGTGTGTATGTGCATGTGTATGTGTATGTGTGTGTATGTGCATGTGTATGTGTGTGTATATGTGTGAGCATGCATGTTCACATATATGTGCATATGTGCATATGAATGAGTAAGTGTGAGTATTTTAATTAATGAAAATAGAACAATTTAAATGATATACAAACAATGAAAATTGTTAGGCTTGGTGAACTTTTTGAATAACTTGCAATAAAGAAAGAGAGAGAGAGAGAGAGAGAAAGATAGAGAGATCAAAAGAGAGTAAAAAAAAAAAGAGAAAGAGAGAGAGAGAGATAGAAATTGAAAGAGAAAGAGGCCATAGAAAGAAGGGGAGAGAGAGAGAGACCATAAGTGAGAGAGACCATCGTTTAAGTGATGTAAAAGCGTTGTGTATGTGATCATCCAAACCATCACTTAAGCAACCATTGGATGTGTCGCATAAGCGATGCAAGTACGCGTAGCATATGCAACACTATTATAAGTCATATAAATGATGCTCAGTTAGCGATGCTTTTGTGAACATTGCTACGAGCATCAAAGAAAACATCAAAAATAACATTGAGATTAATGACGTCGTTTAGATGATGGTGTGCGGTCGATGCCCGGTTTGATGAAATGCATGATCATGTAGCGATGCTATGCCCCCCTATTCCTTGTAGTGAGAGTAAATTCTCATATATAAAATAAAAATACTCCAGAGAAATATTTCATGCACTCTTAATTTTGATCATAGCAAATCACATGATTGATCATACATATGCCCATAATTATAGTGACCGGTGTTCATGGCATCTATCATACATGTGCCCTCAATACTGTTTGATGACCAAAAATACAATCTGATCACCCAAAAGCATGTGCTCTCTTTTTTCTCTTTATATATATATATATATATATATATATATATATATATATATATATATATATATATATATATATATGCATGCACGTGCACCATATCTGTATCGTACATCTCGCTCGCTTATAGTCACACCACCTGCTGCTATCCCTTGGGGCTGTTGTAAGAACTTGTAACTCTCTCGTTTTCTTTAATACAAAAGCATTTTTTATAAAGCTTCTTCCTCATTCATTACCCTGCAAGTGGCACCATGGCCATTGCTATCATGATTCATCAGTGAACACGACCGAGTCCATACATCGCTGCATTTGTCCTTCTTTTCTCGGTAACAGATGCCACTTGTTGGCTCAATGAGGATCGTTCGGCGCAGCTTGTCGGATTAGTTGGCGCTGCTTAGGAGAGCGACCGTTGATTAATCAGGCTTGGTGGTTGAACTACTTCACGCTGCTTAGGACCGCCACCATTCATTAACCAGAGGTGATTGCTGAACGAACACTGCTTTCCCTTTCAGGGCTCTGTTTGTAGACCTCACAAGCTTCGAACGGAGGAAGGAGCTCGAGATTCAACGACGCCGTCAACAGGTTGGTGGGAAAGCAGCATACTAATTACGTAACTAAACACGCTTGATTTTTTGAGTGTCTCGACTCTCAGTATGCATCGTTGTTGTCGTCGCCGTCAGCCTTCATTTTCCCATATGCTGGAATGGATGCGTCCTCTTGAAAACATGCTGATAATGACTGCAATTTGCTCAAAGTGAGCCTGTTTGCATGTAGTTGAGCTACCATTGAAACTTGGGTAGCCATAGCACAACTGAATAACTGCATTCATGACACGATAACAGAATCGTGTTGTTGATTTATAGCTGGAAGTTAGACGCCAATAGCCATAAGACAGTAACAACATCAAAGACAGGAAGAAATAGAAAGGGATCAAGACATAGAAAGGGAAAGCAACTCTCATTGTTTTGTAGATTGAAATGCTTATGATGATAGATATGTTTGTGCGTTTTCATTTGCCATTTTATGTGAAGAGATCTTGCATCCTTTATATATATGTTGAAATGCAACTCTCATTCTTTTGTAGATTGAAATGCTTATGATGATAGATATGTTTGTGTGTTTTCATTTGCCATTTTATGTGAGGAGATCTTGCATCCTTTATATATATGGAGAATAGGCGACTGCACGATCAAAAAAAGTATCAAATTTGATATTTTCAGTTGAACTGAGCTACACAATCCACAAGAGATGCTCTTGATCTCCCAATCATCCTATTTTAAGGCACTGAGCTTGGGATTATTTATTATCTCAGGACTTGAGTCTTCACGGGCAAGTGCTAGCATGCACTACCATGAGTGCCAATTCTCTTGTATCAATTAGTAATAATCCATGTGTGCCAATCCACTTACGTTAAGTTAACCCAATTTGGATGTTTCTAGAAGGATCTTGCTAAAATTTAATCTGATGATTCCCATGGAATGTGCTCCTCCTTCAATATCCATTAGACAACCACTAAGCTAAGCTCTTAGCTTCATAATCCCTTAGAAAACTATAACCTTAGCTTGACTTTTGGCTTAATCAAATTACGTTATATCATCATTTTCCCCTTGGAAAGTATTTTCATCCTTGAAAATGTGCTTCAATATTCGAGCTACATGAGGGCATTCCCTTGAGAGGTTGGTCATAATCTCTCTCTTGATTTGAGTACTATTTTAACTAAGATTTGTATTCTTTAGACATCCTGAAAGGAGTTAAATGATTGATATAGATTATTGATCACTATGAAGCCCATATTTTTTCCAATCTCATCATTCTTTTAGCTAGATATTTATGTAACTTTCTCGAATGGGTAATCACTACAAGAAAGACACGAATTAGTGATAAGTGCAAATTCAAGTAAAAATAGTAGGTGTAGATGATTGAGTCGGCAAGAAAACTTAAAATATGAAGTGCTAATTTGACTGAAAAATATATATGTCCATCAGAATATCGATCGTATCGAAGTTGGGTATAATATTTCTATCGGGCCTCTTTTTACAGATCCCTTTTTTCATGTTATTTTATTGCATGTATAATTTTCTCGTTAGCATATCGGCCTATACATAGATGAAAAAAATCCGAGTTTTATATCAACCAACTTACCTATATCTATAGCAATGAATCAATGTACATAAAAGAAGCATGCACATTGTGCATGATATTTCTCAAAACTGAATTTACTAGCCCACACACAACAACAAAAACTCAAGGTCAATGTTTTCACTCATTCATACCTTTTCTCCATGTATTTCTCTTTTTACTCTTACTGTCTTTCACTCTCTAGCAAATGTGAGGAATAATAGCACATTTGACAAACAAGACTATTAATGCATGTGCATGAGCATCTTTGCTATCCCAACAAAGTTGCTCTATAGTAGGTGCAGCAGGAATTATAGCATGAACATGAACCTAAAGAATATAACCATCTTCAATGTCATCTGCATCACCTTTAGCAATTGTGTTTGCATGTGTAATAGGATTTTTTTCAATATCTTGCACAATATCCCACATGTCTATTATGCATATTGTAGATCAAGCTTTCTTGGGTAGTGAGAAGGGTAAAGGTAAATAGAGCTCATCTACTAGTAAATAGAAATCTAATAATTCTATACAATCAAAGAAAGCTGATATAGATAAGAATAAAATACAAAAGCAAAAATTATTTTGCAAATATTATAAACGAAATGATCATGTCATAAAGAGCTTTCCAAAACTGGCTATAAAAGAGGAAAAGAAAAAAGAGGTTGGAATGATTGTTACAGAGGCCTCTACACCCAAAACAGAGTATGCTAATCTTATGCAAAATGAAGAATGTGTATTTACTACAGTTTGTACTTATGATCCATCTTCTCATGAATAGTGTATGTCTGCAGTAGACTGAGATATTTGGTACCATCCAAAGTGTATGTGTGCTTCAAACGGCTTTTGGTTTTGGCTGAAAATTTATCAGCATGTAAAATAGGTACCCTTCATTCTGATCGAGGGGAGGAATATATTTCTTCTAATTTTAATGCATTTCTACTTGAACGTGGGATAAAACGTTAGTATACAGTGCCATATACACCTCAAGAGAATGGACTTGTTGAACAAAAGAACAGGTCACTCATGAAGATGGCGAGATGTATGGTCAAGAGTCAAGATTTACCACACAGTTTTTGGCTTGAGGTTGTTATGTTTGTAGCATATTTACTTAAGAGGTATCCCACTAAAGCATTGCAGTCTATCACTCCATATGAGGCTTGGCATGGTCACAATCCATCTATTGCTCACCTGCATGTTTTTGGTTGTCTGGCATATGCATTAGTGCCTAAACAACAACATAGGAAATTGAATGATAAAGGAGTGAAATGTTTTTTTTTGTACAACACCCACTATTAGATAACAATATCAAATGCATCCCCAACATCATGAATACTCAATCGTAAACGTGTCTTTGTAGGAGTGGCATGAATAGGTTTGTAGTCTTCAAGGCCAAAACATTGCAATAATGTATCAATATATTTTTTCTAGACACAAAGCTATTCTGTCATCAACTTGCATAAAGTAAATGTCGAAATAATGATGCAGATACCCCAAATCTGACATCTCAAATGAGGCATGCAGATCAACCTTAAAATCAGTAATATGCTTCTCATTAGGACTAGTGATCAACATGTCATTAACATATATAACAATGATCAGAAACACATCATTTGCATGCTTAACATATAAGGTTCTCTCAATTGGACTATTCTCAAAACCATGTGAAACAGGTTTATTCTCATCAGAGAGACTAGAGGCAGCCATAGCATAGATACCTGTTGCAAAAGAAGCACTATGAGAGCCTAAACCAGTACGATATGATAGAGGTGCATATAATTTGCTATCTCGTAAATTCTACACTATTCGTTTAGGCATAGTTTTTGCCTCCTCTATATCAGTTCTCTCATCAACAAGTGCATCATGTAAATTAGCATTAGAAATGGAATGATCTGCATCATCACATGAAACTTGTAAATGCTAAAAAGTTACCTCACTTGGACTAACACTAGACTATGCCCCTATAAAAAGAGGCAGCAAAGTATCATACATGTCTTGGGAGCTTATTGATGTCTCCTTAGTACATGAAAGTAATAGCTAAATAGCATCTTCCACAAAAACAATATCATAAATTAACCAAAATACATTTAGTATGTGGATGATATAGGCGATAGTTTATGCATTAGTCAGCCGAATATTTAGTTTGTTGTCTCATAGATGAGCAGGCTCATGCATTTCCTAGGTGTCATGCATTTCCTAGGTTTCAAGCATTTGTAGGCAGTTAAGCACATCTTCCGCTACTTGATTGGTACCCGGCTACTTGGATTCTAGTGGCTATGCATTCCGTATATGTGTTGTGCTCCAAGCTTCTTCTTCTTCTTCTTCTTCTTCTTCTTCTTCCTTGTGTTGTTTTGCAAGAGTCAATGTGAGGAATAATGGAATGTTTGATAGACAAGGCTATTAATGCATGTGTTTGAGCATCTCTGCTATCGCAACAAAGTTGCTCTATAGTAGGTGTAGCAGTAACCGCAGCATGAACAAGAACATGAAGAATATCACCATCTTCAATGTCATCTGCATCACCTTCAGCAATTGTGTTCGCAGGTGTAATAGGATGTTTTTCAACACCTTGCATAATATTCCACAATCCTTTTGCAACCAATACATCATGCACCATATAAGCTCATAATGGGTAATTGGTACCATCCAACTTATCCTCAATAGCCAACATACGAAATACATCACTACTTTCAACCATGGCCACTAACTAAAATAACCTAATGCTAAAAATGATTGTATCTCAAAAAGTTGAATAGAACTACCCTGTCGAGTTCTGCTAAACTTATAGTAGACTTCAAGAGGCTTATACTGGTGAACCAAAATCTATATATATATTTGGCACAAAATGATAAAATTACATGCATAGGTATTGTGCTAGTCATTCGGAGGCCAAAATGAGCTGAGATCATGATTTCTACACCACAATACGAAGTTGTTGAACTCCTAATCACCTTGAGTATGCTCACCAATTTTCATGTGATTCTAAGACTGTAATCGGAGAGGTGTCAATGATGACCTAGATGAAGTGGTGACGTGCTCTAATACCAATTGTTGGAGTTTGAGGTCTGTGGAAGCATGCAAATAGCACAATACAATATATTGAATGTATTACCACTAGAATGTACAAAGATAACTAACCCATTAGCATTATAGGCATATATAGGAGCAGAAGGAAAAAACCTCCTAAAGAGGGAAAAAGTTGCTAGTGCTCCTAGTGTGTTCACACATATCACTACCTAAATATATCAACAGAAGCGTATGTTCATATACCCAAGAATCTTAGAAAAAAGTTGGACCATAACTCAAAGAAATGCATTTTTCTTGGATATAGTAGAGAAGGTCAATTTAAATATCACTTCTAAGATCATGAACAAGATGAGTGATTAGAAGGTCATTGTAATTAAACATTTAATTCCTTTCAACTTCAGTTACCAATTTATAACTATTAGCATCTTCATATGCAATACAATCCCTAAACATATGGCCAAATTGATCACACAAAAAGCATCTTATAGGCCGACCTTCGAACCTATTTGATCTTCTATATGTAGCTCTAGGGCTGGATCTTCTATGGTCAATGAATGTTTTTATATCAATAATATGAATAGACATATTTTGGAGTTGTACTTGATGTTCACCTTTACACTTGAATGATTTATTTTACTTGGCTGAACAAAGTTTAATAATTATTTTTCAAGTTTGATACTTCATGGTCAACTATTTCTTTCAGCATTTTAAAACTAGTATCCATTGGTTTCATAGTTTCAAATATTTTAGTAATTGCTTGCATTAGAGATAAGATTATTTTAAATTTTGATTGAATAGCTACGTTTGCTTTAATCTCCATTTCTTTCAATTGTTTTTCATGTTCTAAAACCTTCTTTTCAACTAATGCATCCACACTAGATTCTTTGTCTTATGCAATGTGTTTTATGAAGCTCTTTTTGTTGTGTTGACTAGAGTCATCTAAACAAAATTCTTTGATTATATCTTTCTTAAACTCATTCCAAGCAATATGTTTATGTCCTTGAATTTGATAAGCAATTGATCCTTTTGCAACTCTTAATAATATGTGATCATCATATTTTTAGGTTCACCATGAGGTTGAGCTTTATCTTCAAAAGAAAATAAATATTCAATGATGTTTGTGCCCATTCTCCTCAAGGATAGCTTCAACTACCCTAGAACCTTGCTTTTCAACACGTTTTTAAATATATCTTCCATCTTGTTAGGTTTTTCTTGTCATTTTACATGCTTTGTGATAATGAATATTCAATCGATGCAAATCATGCAAAACATAGTAGAAAAATATTTTTGTGGTAGGTTTTTGTATGATTTCAAAGTGCAAATATGGTATGAAAAGCTTGAAAAAATTTGATTTTTTGAGTGACTTTTATGTTTTTGAAGAAAAAATTATTACCATTAGTGTCTATTTGAAAGGCCAAATGGACATTGCACACTTTATATGTTCCATAATAAAATATATAGTGTCCTAGTCAGGCACAAACTATAAGTTTGATCGCATTTGTGAAACCTAGAGATTCCAAGTTCATGTTGTCCATGAACTGTGTGGTTTCTATGTATTCTACAGATCCCACGTGGAGCGATCAAGGCATAGACCTTGGCATACCTTGTCATATGAGACACTGAATTCACCATTGGTATCATTGGCCTACATGTAATGAAGGATTTCAATGATCAAGGAAGGCAAAGTACTAGCACTTTCCAGGAGGTCACACATTCCAATGGTGTTCCCCCAAGGACTGCTTAAGAGTAGGTTTTCCTACCACTAAGCCCTAGTTGCTTGGTGATTGTAGCAGCGAAGAAACTTAAGGTTAACATCCTTTAGGATTCTTCAAAGTGTCTTCTTAGGATCTCTTGCATCGATTTTGTGAGAGTTTATTTGGGTGCAAAATTTGAGAAATTTAGAAGCTGATTTTGTAGTTTTGGGATAGTTTTGACTACACAGGTGGAAAGATTGGCCCAAAGATCAATTTTTGAGCTAGAGAAATTTGATTTTGTGTCTCCTTGGGAGTGTAGATTCAACTTTATTGCTGGATTTTCAGCTCTTGAGTCTTCTTATAGGTTTCTTGGAAGCCTCTCATTTGTGGTGGGAGCAACCGCAAGTTTATGCAGGTTTCTTGGGCCTAAAGAATGGAGTTGACAGACACTTGCAATTGTGGATGGCTAGTGTTTGGGCTACAAATTCAGCCCTTTAGTGCCACATTTTACTACATATACTGAGTACATACACACTATGTACACTTTTATGGATATTGGTTATGTACGTCCATGTGGTCATTGCTATAGCAGTTATGTTTTTGCATAAATCCTTTGACATTGATAAAAAGTGTTGTGGTGAGGTTTTATTAACTAGGAGACACCGAGATGTCAAAGTCTCTTTAATGATGCATGCGAACGACTTAACCAATCTCTCCATAGGAGATGTATGTTAGTTGTTCATACATGCTCAATAAGCTTCATTGTCTTCTTTCGGCTAAGTTGTTATATGCAGTGGAGGTCAATGATTCTCTATGAAGGTTTACATGTTAGTACTCATAGTTTTATGAGTTTTCTACATTGTTCATATGCTCGTTTTGCATAGGAGACTCTAGCAAAATCTTTCAATATTTTAATTTTTCAATTATAGAGTGGTTGATTTTTACTAGACACACTTATTGGTGTGATCACAGACATCTCACATAATCCTTTTGGTTGTTCATTATTGTTCATTGATCAATTTTACCAGGGAGACTCTATCAAAGGTTTCCCAAATTCTCACACTTGTTCATCCTTTTTTAGCCTTAGTGGTGTTTAGCCTATTCTAGCTCCATTATCATTCTAGTCGGTTCTTTATCATCATGGCATTAGAGATCTTAGGAACATTTTGTGGATCAAGGTCTAGTGCCAGTGTTCCTAGGAGAAGCTATAACTTGTAGGGCAAAGACCATTCCAAGATTTGGAAATTTGATGGCACAAACTTGCTCTATGGAAGAATTATATTAAAGATGTGCTAATTCAGAGGAGGCAATGGAAGTGAGGCCATGTAGGATTTGAAACGAGCTTTCCAACGAGCTATAGAGCTCAAAAAATGGACTTTGTATGAAAACATTATGTCAAATCAGGCTCCTGGGGGTCAAAATAGGCAAACAGGCACTTGTGGAAAAAATCATGATTTTGTAAGAGAATCGCGATTTTGTGAAATCAAGAGAATCACGATTGTATGAAGTCAGAGAATCGCGATTGTGTGAAATCAGAGAATCGCGATTGTGTGAAATCAGAGAATCGCGATTGTGTGAAATCAGAGAATCGTGATCCTGTGAATCTCAAGAGAATCGCGATCCTATGAATCTCAAGAGAATCGCGATTTTGTACCTTGAAAATCGTATTTTCTCAGAATCGTGTTTTTGACATGAAAATCGCGATTGCCAACAGAGAATCGTTTTTTTTTTAAATCGTGTCTTTTGAAAATCGTGTTTTTTGAGAATCGTGTTCTGAAAATCGCGATTCTGTACCTTGGATGAAAATCGTATTTTCAGAGAATCGTGTTTTTGAAAATCGCAATTGCCAACAGAGAATCGTGTTTTCACAAAATCGTGTTTTCAGAGAACCGTGTTTTGAAAATCGCGATTTTGTCTCAGAATCGTGGTTTTCAAAAATTTAGAGAATCGCAATTTTGAGCACAACCACAGAATCGTGATTCTGAGAATGACCACAGAATCGTGTTTCTTTCAGCAAGCTTTTAGGCGGGAAATAGAAAATCTTGATTTTCGAAAAATTTTGAATTTTTCACAGAATCGTGTTTTTTGGTGGGAAATTCAAATTTCTAAGCGTCGAGCAATGGCGAGCTCCGTATGTGCAGAAAATCATGAAAAAACACAGGTGCTTGCTCTCCCTTGCATCTCCTAACACCTTCACACACAATGATGCATGAAAAATGGTATGAAAATGATGAAAATGCACTAAAAAACGAGAAATTTCTATGAAGAAGAAGATGGAAGAAGATGGAGATGGTGATGATGATGAAGACGAAGAAGAAAAATCAGAAAATGAACAAAAATGATAGTTTTTTTACCTTCCAACGTCGCAAATCTACGATCTTACCATCACAACGCTCGTCCTCGAAGCTCTCTCCCCGGCAACGGCGCCAAAATTTGGTGTAGCTCAAGCGTAAGCACAACCTCCTTTACTTGTCAATCCACGGAGATGTGAGGACCAGTATGAAGACCACGAGCAAGTGAAGGCACAAGTGTGTGAGAGAAAGCACACGCAAGCATGCACACATACACACACACGCACAAGGTAAGATCAAAGAGAGGAACAATGGAAAGCTTCGATTGCAAAAGAGTTCTCTTACAAAATCTCTATTCTCCAACAAGCTAACCTCAAAAATGAGCTCTCTAGCTCTTTTTATAGTTTTTTGACTAGTTTTGGCCTTGTCCAGACCTAGTGTCCGGCCTAGTTAAAAATTAGGTTCCAGGGCTTATTTGAGGGCTCAAACAAAGTCTAAAAATTATGAAAATTGGTTGGATGATACTTCTAATACTCCTCAAGCTCAAGGACTCCTTGGCTTGAACAAAATGGAGTTAGAAAAATAGAAAATGGTATTTACAATGGTTTTTAGTGATGAAAATCACTATTTTTATAGGGAATTCTTCTGAAAATTTGACATACACTTCTTAGAGCTCCCTACTTGCTCTCTCTTCTTCTATGTCCACTTCTTTGATGTGCTTCCATGTTTTATGCTTGAACTTGAGTTCCAACAACTTGTTAAGTAAATATGGTGCATACATGAGAGCTTCAAGCCAGAAACTTTGTGGTAAAGCCTGACTCTTGAGCACACACCTCGCCATCTTCATGATTGACCTTTTCTTCTATTGAGCAACTCCATTCTATTGAGGTGTATATGGCACCGTACATTGATATTTTATCCCACATTCAGCCAGAAATGCACTAAAGTCAGAAGACATATATTCCCCCCCTCGATCAAAATGGAGGACGCCCATTTTCCATGCTGATAGATTTTCAGCCAAAACCAAAAACTGTTTGAAGCACATAAACACTTTGGACTTTGCTTTCAATGGATATAGCCATGCATGCCTAGAAAAATCATCGATAAAAGTCATGAAGTAAAGATAGTTCCCAAAAGAAAGTGTCTGCATAGGACCACAAACATCATTGTGAACAAGCTGCAATTTCTGAGTATCTCAAACTGAACCATCTTTTGGGAATGATGAATGCTACATTTTGCCCAAAATACAGCCTTCACAAACATGTTTATTGGGTGCCTCGAGTTTGGGCAAAGAGCACACCATTTCATATTTTTGTAGGCATAGCAAACTAGTGAAATTGAGATGACCAAAGCATGCATGCCAAAGCTTTGCATGTGACATAGCCTGAGAATCATGTACTACACATGTTGAATCATTCATAGATATTTCATAGTCTATGAGCTTATACAGCCCATGACATAAAATCCCAAAAGCAATAATGATGTTGCCATTTGACAGATCATGAACGGTACATCTATCATCAAGAAATTTCACAACCAAGTCAATCTTGGCTAAAGATAAAACTAATAATAGATTCTTCTTGATCCTTGGCACAAATAAAGCATCTGACAATGTAAAAGAACTACCATCAGCAGTAGTTAGAATGATCTTTCCAAATCCCATGATGGGATAAGAGGAGTTTTTGGCACATGTGATAGTATTCCTTGTAGGGGCAGGCTCAAGTGAAGTGAAGAAACTGCACAGTGAGGTAATTTGGTTGCCCCACTATCAAAGTACCAAACATCTGATTCTACTGCAAACATACACTGCTCATGAGAAGATGGGTCAAAACTGCAAACAGTAGTAAATGCCCATTCTTCATTCTGCACAAGATTAGCAGACTCAGTTTCCGATGTAGAGGCCTCTACAACAACCATTCAAGCCTCTTTCTTCTTTTCTCTTTTGCAGTCAGTTTTGGACAAGTCTTTATGAAATGATCATTTGATTTATAGTACTTGCAAAACAATTTTTGCTTTTCTATTTTCTTCTCATCTCTGTCATCCTTCTTTGATTGTTCAAAATTAACAGATTCTTGCTTACTAGTAGAAGAGCTCCATTTACATTTGCCCTTTTGATTAGCCAGGAAAGGTTGATCTACAACATGCATAATGGACATGTTCTACCTAGATTGATCTTCCTACAATAGAATAGAAATTAACTACTCAAATGTCAAGGCATTTGGATTGCCTTTCATCATCAAATGAAGAGTAGAAGCAAAACTGTGGTATGAATTGGGAAGACCATTTAGAAGAGTCTGCACAAGTGAGCTATCAGGCAAGACTTCATTAGTAGAAACCAATTGTTCCTTCAAATCTTTGATCTTTGTCAAAAAAATATCCATGGAATCTCCTTCATTCATGTGCTCACTCTCTAACTATTTTCAAAGGTAAGCAACACGAGCCTCATTCCTTTCCTAGTATAAAGTGGTAAGTGTATCCAAACATCCTTAGCTATTCTGCAAAAGCAAATGTGAGGAATAATGACACGTTTGATAGACAAGGCTATCAATGCATGTGCCTGAGCATCTCTACCATCCCAATGAATTTTCTCTATAGTAGGTGTATTAGGAACCACAACATGAACAAGAACATGAAGAATATCATCATCTTTAATGCCATCTATATCACCTTCAACAATTGTGTTTGCAGGTGTAATAGGATGTTTTTCAACACCCTACACAATATATCCATGGTCCTTTTGCAACCAATACATGACGCATCATATAAGCCCATAATGGGTAATTGGTACTGTCCAGCTTATGCTCAACAGCCAACATATGGAATACATCACTACTTTCAGCCATGGCAACTGACTAAAGTACCTTGATGCAAAAAATTGATTGTATCTCAAAAAGTTGAACAAGACTACCCTGTCAAGTTCTATTAAACCTGTAGCAGACTTCGAGATGCTTATACTGTCGAACTAAAACATGTATATATCTTTTGCACAAAAAGACAAAATTGCCTACACAAGCACTATGATAGTGTCTTTGGAGGTCGAAATGAGCTCACATCGCAATTTTGGCACCAGAGAGCAAAACAATTTTGATCTCCTAATAACCTTGAGTATGCTCAACAAATTTCGTACAATTCAAAGATTGTGTCCAGAGAGGTGTTGATGATGCCCTAGATGGAGCGCCAACCTGCTCTGATACCAATCGTTGGAGTTTGAGGTTTGTGGAAGCACGTGAACGCCACAAGGAGGAAGAAGAAGCTTGGAGCACAACACACAATACTCAATGCATTACCACTAGAATGTACAAAGATAAGTAACCCATTAGAGCAATAGGTGTATATACAAGTCGGGAGAGAAAACCTCCTAAAGAGGGAAAAAAGTGCCCTGGCAGTCCTAGTGTGTTCACACACATCACTACCTAAATATATCAACACAGATTTGGGGCATTTGCATCATTATTTGGGCATTCAATTCATAGAAGTTGATGGTAGAATAGCTTTGTGTCAAACAAAATATATTGACACATTATTGCAATATTTTGGCCTTGAGGATTGCAAACCTATTACCACTCCTATGGAGACAAGATTACGATTGAGTCTTCATAATGTTGGAGATGCATTTGATGTTGTTCTCTATCAACAGGCTCTTGGATGCTTGATTTACTTATGCATTACTCATCCAAATATTTGTGAAGAGATGGATTTGTAGTTGATGAAGATGAAGTGGTGTTGTAGAAACTTTGCACTACACCAACCAAAAGAACTCTAGGGATACGTAGTGGGCCCTTTTGGCTTGCCAAAGGATGTATTAGACACCCTATATACCTTGGAAGATCACTCTCAAAAAGATGAATCAAAACAGATAGGTAGAAGTTGAACCAAGGGTAAAAAACTTGCTATTTTGGTTCATACACCTGTTCAGTGTTTTGAACCATTCTTGGTACATAGTGATAATGTACTTCAATATGTTTGGTCCTTGCATGAAAAATTGGATTGGCAACCAAGTGAATGGAGCTCATGTTGTCACCAAAAATATTTAGAGTTCCAATCTCCAATCGAAGATTTGTAAATAGTGTCTTCATCCACATTGCTTCTAGAGTAGCTATAGCAAGACCTCTGTATTCAGCTTCAGCAGAAGAGAATGCAACTATGGGTTGCTTCTTGGATGACCATGAGACAAGTTTTGAACCTGCAAAGGTAAGTTATCTTGAGGTGCTCCTTCTGTCTTCCTTGAAGCCAGCCCAATCTGCATCAGAGAACAATTTCAAACTTAAATCAGATACATAAGGGTAGTATAACCCTTCATGCATTCTCCCTTTGAGATATCTGAGTATCCTCTTGGTAGCTTCCATGTGAGGTTTCTTGGGTGTATGCATAAATTGACTTAGCACACTCACACTATAACATATATCTACCCTTGTCAATGTGGCATAGTTCAAACTACCCACAAGGCTTTGATAACCTGTCACATCTTCTATGGTTTCACTGTGAGCTCAATTTATGATTAACGTCCATTAAAGTACCTACAATCATGCAAACTTGCATTTTGAACTTTGTCAACAAGTCCTTAATGTACTTTCTTTGAGTAAGATATAGACCATGATCTTTGTAAACCACTTCCAATCCTAGGAAGTATGTGAGTGACCCTAAGTCACTTATCTTAAATTCTTCTTTCATCTACTCCTTGACTTTCTTGATTCCATCTGCATCATTTCATGTTAGTATAATATCATCCACATACACACACAAATAGATGACTTCATAATTACACTTTTTGATAAAGAGTGATGGATCTACCTTGCTAGGTTGAAATCCTTTGTCCTGCAAGAATGAGACAAGCATGTGATTCCAATCCCTTGGGGCTTGTTTGAGTCCATATAAAGTTTATTAAGTTTACAGATATATGTGATTCTCAAAACCAAGTGGTTGTGCCATGTACACCTCTTCTGTTATCCATCCATTAAGAAATGCATCTTTTACATCCAATTGAAGTATCTTCCAATTCTTGGAAGAAGCAATACTAACCAAAACCCTAACTGTAGGCATTTTTGGCGCAGGAGAGAAAGTCTCCTCATAATCAATTCCCTGAGTTTGTGTAAAGCCTTTTGCCACAATCCTTGCCTTATACCCATTAATGGAGCCATCTGAGTTCTTCTTCAATTTGTAAATCCATCTTGAACCTATCACTTTCATTGATGGAGACTTGGGAACCAACTCCCAAGTGTTATTTTCTTCAAGAGCTTCAATCTCTTCTTCCATTGCATGTCTCCATTTTGATTTCTTATTTGCTTCCTCAAATGTTGAAGGTTCCTCTTGATTTATGTCTTGTGCTAGATAAATTGAATGTTTAGTGACTAGAGAAGTATCAAACCCATACCTTTCTAGTTTTCTTTTCTCCCTCATGGACCTCCTTAGACCATGATGTGATGATTCTTCCTCTTGGTCAAGTTCTTGCATTTTTGCTTTACCTTTAGACTTCCACACTTTGAGTTTTTCGTATTGAGTTGTTCCATCATCTTTTGAGGTATCCTGCTCTTCAACTTTAGAAGGATTATCCTTAACAAGTTTTGGGAAATCTTCTTCAAGATCATAAGCTAAGTTGACCTTTCTACATGAATCTTCATACCCAAGAACTATTCTCATCAAACACTACATCTCTACTCACCAAGAATCCTTTGGTTTTTGGGTTGTATAATCTATAGCCCTTTTGATTGTTGTCATATCCAATGAATACATACCTTTCTGCTTTTGGATCCATCTTCCCTCTAACATGTGAAGGAACATGAGCATAAGCAATACATCCAAAAATCTTACAATGATCCAAGCTTGGTCTTCTTCCATTCCAAGCCTCATATGGTGTCATGCCATCAAGTGATTTTGAAGGTAACCTGTTAATCAAATAAGCAATTGTGGATACAACCTCAGCCCATAAGTAATTAGGTAAGTGTTTCTCATTTAGCATAGACCTTGCAGCTTCAACAATTGTCCTATTCATTCTCTCTGCCACTCCATTTTGGTCAGGAGTGTACCTTGTCGTAATCTCTCTTTTGGTTCCCCTTTCTTGAAGAAATTCTTGAAGAAAGGAGTAAAATTCATGGGAGAAGTACTCTCCCCCTCCATCTGACCTTATCCTTTTTAATGTGTTACCTGCTTGATTCTCCACAAGAACCAAATATCTTTTGAATCATGAAAAGACTTCATCTTTGTTTTTCATAAAGTATAATATAGTCCACCTACTGCAATCATCAATGAAGGAGACATAATACCTTGATCCAGATATTGAAGCATCCTTGCTAGGTCCCCATACATCTATATGAACCAAATCCAAGATATCTCCATGCATATATCCTTTCTTTATGAATGGTAACCTATGAGACTTTCCAAATTGACATGCACTACACTTATAAATCATGTGTTGTTTTGACAAGCTAGGGATTCCCAGTACTCTTTGGTCCTTGCAAATTTGCTTTAATGATCTTTCACCAATATGTGCTAACATTCTGTGCCATGCTTCCAATTATGTGAGTGTCTAACTACCATAATTAAAGAGAGCAATGTTCCTAGTGTCTTGTAATTCAAATTGAACAATCTACCTGTCTTTTCGCCCTTTGCAATTCTCCTAAATCCTTGACTTGGACCTTCAACAAATGCTCCTGCTTTTGTGAACCTAACATGTAGGCATTTCTCCACAATCTGTCCTACACTTATCAAATTCTTTGTGATGGTAGGGACATAGAGTACCTTGCTAAGTAGGTTGATGTTTCCATCAGGTGCTTTGCATTTCCTATCTTTTCTACTAAATGCCTTGTATCATCACCTATCTGCACTTCATGCTTGTTCCTTGGATCTTGTAAATCTGATAGGAGGGCCACATTTCCTGCCACATGATTGGAACAACCTAAATCTATGTAGAAAACATGCTCATCAGATTTACCTTATGGCATGGCCATATACATGATTAGTAATGACTCTTCTTGATTTGAGTCTTCTGTGTAGTTATTAAAGTCTCTTCTTTCCCTATTGCCTCCTTGATAGTCTGAATGGTTGTAGTTGTTGTGGTAGCCATTGAAGTTGTTGTTCCTTCCTCTACAGTAGCCATAACTTCCTCTATTGTATCCTCTACCTCTTTGATTCCTGGGATTCCTAAAGCAATTTTCAATTGTATAATTAGTTAATCCACAAATAGAGCATGAATTAGAGACTTGGGATCTTCCCCTGCCTTGCCTTTCTCTCTGCCTCAACCTCTACCATGTCTTCCCCTACCTGCAGAGTTAGCTTGATGTGTACCTGCTTCATCATCCACTTTCTTTCATCTTCCTTTGTTTTCTCTGGACTTGCTTTTATCAATATACAAGGCAAAAAAATGATTACCTTTGGAGCTTTCTCCATTCTTGATAAGCTTGGCCTCTTGAGTAAGTAGTTGTCCTATGACTGTATTGAAATCTGGTACATGCATATCCATGTATTGGTCCATAGTTGTGGTGAATGCTTCCCACTTTTCATCTACCTTCAAGCCATTGATGACCTGCCTTACAATTTGCTCTTCCTCTATTACCTCTCCAATGCTTCCCAACTGATCTGCTATGTCATTGAGCTTTGTGACAAAATCAATCACATTTTGTTTGGGAGCTTTCTTGAGAATTGTGAATTCTAGCCATAGTTGATGCTTCCTGGCCTTTGTACTTGAAGAGAAGAAAGCTTCAAGTGCATTCCACACTTCTTGAGATGTTTTACAACTTCTAATGTGAGGCAAAAAAAAAAAAAATATGAGATAGAATTGAGGAGATAGGACCTTGCAAGTGCATCCTTGGAGCACCATGTGCTCAATCTTTCTTGCTCTTCTTGTGAAGGTTGACCTTTGTTCGTGAAACTTGGCATAACTTCATCTCCAGCTATATAACCATATAAATTACTACCTTAAAGATAAGCTTCCATCTTTAATGACCAAGCTGAGTAGTTACATCTATCCAATTTGTCAATTGATGAAGGAAATCCATCTACAATGTTGTTCAACCTTGCTCTGATACCACTCTGAAGAGATGGATTTGTAGTTGATGAAGATGAAGTGGTGTTGTAGAAACTTTTTCACTACACCAACCAAAAGAACTCTAGGGATATGTAGTGGGCCCTTTTAGCTTGCCAAAGGATGTATTAGACACCCTATGTACCTTGGAAGATCGCTCTTAAAAAGATGAATCAAAACGGATAGGTAGAAGTTGAACCAAGGGTAAAAAACTTGTTGTTTTGGTTCATACACCTGTTGAGTGTTTTGAACAATTCTTGGTACATATATGTGCCTTGAGACCACACTCTGATATGGCATAAAGCCCTACTAATGGAGGTGCCAAAACCGTGACTAAAAGTCATGTGTATACATTGACGTTTGGAGCCTAATTTTGAATTCGAATCTCACCTAAAATCAACCTCCAATCTTTTAGTGATTGATTCTCCAACTCATTCAATCATTGATTCATGGATTTCTCCTTCCTTCTCATCAAGTGGACTCAACCACTTTAGAAGCTTTCACTTTTACATCAAGTAAAAGCTTAAAAATTACAAGAATGAGTTCACAAGCGAACTCTACAAAGGTTTGGCATGTCTTTTAAATTTCTATGTCTTTTGATGACTCAAGCCATCACTTAGACTTGCCACGGAATTGTTCCAACAATATTCAGTTTTCTATTTCACAGATGAGCAGGTTTATGCATTGCCCAAGTGTCAAGCATTACCCGTGTGGTTAAGTGCATATTTTGTTACTTGAGTGGTACCTAGCTACTTTGATTGTTTTATCATAAGGGGGATCACTACCACCAGATTTGCATGCTTTTTTTGACTCCAACTTGGTTGATTGCTATGGCACTCGTGTGTCCACCGGTGTTCTTTGCTTCATGGTAGCTTTCACAGCAATTGTTGAGTGTGTGTGGCTCAGACACCTTATGGCTGATTTGGGTGTTGGTCAGTCTTCTGCCACCACCTTCACTGACAGTTACAGTGCATTGACAGTTGCGAGAAACCCTATGTTCCATGATCACACTAAGCACATTGAGGTGCACTATCATTATGTCAGGGAGAGGTTATTTGCTAGAGAGATTAGCTTGGCATATGTGCCCATGCATGAGAACATTGCAAACCTTTTCAAAAAGGATTTGCTTAGGGAGAAGTTTGAAGCTTTCCACAAAGCTTTGGGCATACGTCCTTTTGTGGATTGATTCCACATAGCTTGGCACTTCCTTATACATGAGTGCCAGCTCCTCGTTCAGTGCATCACTCCCAAGGGGGATTTGTTGATATATTTAGGTAGTGATGTGTGTGAACACTCTAGGATCGTCTAGGCACTTTTTTCCCTCTTTAGGAGGTTTTTTTCCTCAGCTTGTATATACGCCTATAACCCTAATGGTCGATTTATCTTTGTGCAGTCTAGCGGTAATACATTTTAGTATTGTGTGTTGGGGTCCAAGCTTCTTCTTCTTCCTTGTGTTGTTTGCGTGCTTCCGCAGACCTCAAACTCCAACACTCTTTGACGTTAAGTCTCGGAGACTTTGCTGACTAAATAGCATCTACTTTTTTCACGTCAATTGCCATACCTTGGCCAGATATGACATGTTCTAATAACACTCCACTTGTCACTACAATTACACCCTTATATGGATTCAACACCAATCTATATCATCTACACCTTTCAAAACATAACCTTAGATGCAACAAATGCAAATCCATCTTACCAAAGATAGAAAAAGTGTCCACTGTAACTCTCATAAAATCCTTTAAAGAATGCTCAAATACTTTATCTGCCACATAATTGAAGGAAGGCAATCCATTTTTTAGGCCAAAACTCATAACCATGAACACATGTGCTCCAATTTTGGTAATTGTTGGGGGATTCTTGGACAATAAGGGATTTGAGTGTTTGTAGGAGAAAAGGGAAAGACAAGAAGAAAGATACACACTGGAAGCCTCTGCTGATTGATTATAATGAGATAAATACAATGGTAATGCACAATACAATCCAATGCTTCTGTGCAAAATCCCACAGAGTGCGCAATTACAAAATACCAAATACCCAAGGTCTTGTTGCTGTCGGCCTCCTCTGCACCAGACCTCCACCTTCTCCAAGCCTGCACTTGTGCACACCTTGCACCAAGCTTCCAATAAGGGGGAGGGATGGACACCTTCTGTTGGCATGCGCACACTGCAATGAGACCTTGGGATCCTTGGGGGACTAGCTTAGCACTTCTCTGCACACTTCCTTAGTCACTCTTCATGCACACCTTGCACTTCACTTCTCTACATCGCACACTGTGTGTCTCTTGCACTTCTCTCTCTTGCCTTCCTTAGACTATGCTCCCCCTTGCTTATACCTAGAATTGTCCAAGAATAGTCCTTGCCTTGATTTGAGTGTCGATTCACGTACGCTCCTAACTGCAAGAGTATCTTGGTGCTCACTTTGATGTCCCAAGATTGTCTTCACAAGTGGCAGCCAACGAATCCCTATTTTGTCCTGTAGTGACTTTAGTCTAAAACAAAAATTTTAACTGGGGGGCCATACTTTCACTTCTGCGTACGCTGCAGCTTCACATACCTTCACATTTTCCTTTTAAATCTTCACTTGTGCACTTAAGAGAGGGTTCACTTGAACCTTCCAAAACACTTTAAACAACACTTTTGAACCTTAGGGAAATTAGAGAAATACCTCTGCAACCTGCAACCACTTTCTCCAATTCACCCTTTGTGGACAATTAATTGTGCACTACCTGTGCCCTTTGACACTTGTACTTCAAACACTTTGACTTTTGCCCATGTGACTTTGACCTTGACCTTTTTACTTTGATTGATTTGACTTTGACATTTTGACTTTGACTATGGTTGACTTTGATTGCAATTGACTTTGACCAATATAACTTTATGGACTCAACAGTAATAAAAGTTGTTTTGTGTTGATCCAATTTTGGTAATAAAAGTTGTTTTGCGTTATCTTTTTCATATGTATTGCATAACTTCTTCCAAAGCTCCTCTGCACTTTCACATGCTAATATTGTAAAGTAAATATTATCTGCTAGGTGCAAGCAAATGGTAGACCTAGACACTTCATCTAGCTCATCCCAATCATCTTCATCCATGTCAAAAGGCTTCTTTGAAATCGCATTTATTGGCTTCCATTGCCTCCTTTGAATCAGCACATATTTAATTTGATTCTTCCATAGAGCAAAGTTTGTGCCATCAAATTTTCAAATCTCAAAATGGTCTTTGCCCTGCAAGTTATAGCTCCTCCTCGGAACACTAGTGCTAGACCCTGATCCACTAGATGTGCCTGAGACCTCTGATGCCATGATGGTAGAGAACTAGATAGAATGATAATGGAGCTAGAAGAGTCCAAACACCAACGAATAAGTGTATCAAGGAGTAAATTGACCATTGTATAGTTGGCTAAGCCAAAAATCTGGAAACATTTTGCCAGAGTATCCTCTGCAAAATGAGCATATGACCAGTGTCAAAATAGCATAAAACTGCAAGTACTGACATGTTTTCTTGCATAGTGAATCACTGACTCCACTACATATAATCAGTTATCCAACAAAAGCCAACTAGGCTTATCGAGAACCTATGAACAACTATCATGCATGTCCTATGGCGAGGCTGGGTAAGTCTTCCACGTGCATCACCGGAGAGACCCCGACATCTGGGTGTCTCCCAATTAAGAAAACCTCACCACGACCCTCTTTATCAAACGTAAAAGGCTTTATGCAAAAGATGTAATCGCTATATCAATGACCACATGGACGTACATAAATGGTATCCATAGAAGCATACGTGGTGTGTATGTGCTAAATATATGCAATAAAATGATGCTAAAAGGCTGAACGCATAGCCCAAAAACTAGCCAACAACACCTGTAAGTGTCTATCAACTCTGATGTTTTAAGCTCAAAAAACATGCCCACCAAAACTGAAAACCTTTCAAGAAACCTATAGTTTTACGAGTGTGGCTGAAAGCACAATATACACATGGAATTGTCCTTGCTGGTCTAGATTCTTGATTTTCTTGCTCCGACCATGGAGGTCTTCCTTGTCTTTGTTGGTTTTAACCTTCTCATCCTCTAACATGTATTGCTTGATTCACTATCACTTCATTCTTACTTCTCTCCTCATATCTTGAAGGTTGCCCTCTATTCTTGGATTATACCAACACTGAGTTGTACTATGCCCCTCTTTTCCACAAATTTCATAGAATTTATTCTCCTTCGGTGGAAGTATCGAATATCTGAACTTTTTCAATTTATTGATCAAGTCTTCTTCTTTAAGGTGTTTAGTTTTATTCCTACAATTCTTTTTTATTTCAACTTCCTCACTTTCACTATCTGAACCTATGTTTGTAGCATCATTTTTTGAGTCTAATGCTGTCCATGATCCATATTCTGATTCAAAGTTAGCATACTTACCTTTTATTCTTTTGGATCTTTTTTCTACTCTGGCCAAAGCTAATACCAATACATTGAATCCACCTGCTATATCTATGATAGCTACCATGTTCTACAAGCTGCTTCTTAATCCCTTCAAAAATACCTAACTAACGTCTTATCTGTAGGTCTCTCATTTCCTTGTGGCCTTTCTACTAAAATTCAAAATTTATGTGCATAGTCTTCCACTAACATGCTTCCTTTCCCAATTGCTCTTAATTTTCTAAGCACATCAATTGGAGTCTTCTCTTTTCTAAACCTTTGCAAAAAGACTATTTTTAATGCATTATAGTTTGCAAAGTGTTGAACGATGTACTAGCTAAACCATCTCATGGCCTTACTTTCTAAGGTAGCTACAAATTGTTGCAATTTCATTGCATCACCATACAACATGGCATAGCCATTGGTTGTCCACTTAATTTCAAACTGAACAACATGGAAATCCATAGTTTCTTTAGATCCTCCTCTAAATTTAGTTGTCTTGACCCTGGGATTAGGTGGTGGCTATGCATATTCTTTGGCTTAGGAGATCCCCTAGATCTTTGTCTGGTAGTCCCCCCTAGTGGGTCAAACTAGAGTCGCCCTCTTGTCCTTGTAGTGCCTTCTGTCAAGATTAGCACCTCTAAATATCCTCCCACCAGCCTTGCTTTGCCCGCAAGGTTGCAATCATTCCTTCACCCTCTTGGTCTAGAGAATTTCTTCAATATCTTGGTCTTCTAGTGTGTCATGCCACTTGTCCAAACCATCCAATGCATCTAATTGAGACGCATGAGCCTGAGCCCTTGTGTAATGAACTTTTCCAAAGTTCCTCGATCGATGTGACATTCGTTTCTTGTCTCATTACAGACAACATCAGTAGGATCGCCGAATGTGTTGGGGTTCAGAAACACATATGATTTCACACAAAGAATTCAACACAGACTAATCTGAAGTAGCACAATTAGAACAAATTTTGAGCTAAGTCACATGCAAACTTTACAAAAAAACTAAGCAAATTGAATAAAAGTATACTGCACAACAAGATCTAAGAGTTTATGATGCTAGAACAGAGCAAAATAGAATTTCTGATTACCATAATAGCTTCAATCAAGAAGAAATCATTACAAGAAAGTAGCATCCTATGCATATGGTGATCTTTTCACTCCTTATGCTCATTCTTTTAATAGACCATAAATTTACTAGTACACATGAATAATTAGTTAGTTCACAAGACATTTATAGTATATCCGATCACAACCACTTTTTACTAAAATTCAATTCAATACATATCCGAGTTAGTAACATCCTACTCATTAATTTTTTGATTAAGCAACTAAATACTTCTATTTCCCATTCAACACCGTCTTTATAGATAGCATTCCAAGGACAATAGCTACTCCAATGAGAAACCATCTATATAATTTGAAAAAAAATAGATTTCAACAACTCATACCACATTAGTGTCTACACCTCTCACAATTTCTACATTTATACTTAAAACAACCACATGGCAATTGCACGCACTTCATGTTTTGGAACTATGCCTATAACAATGCTCATGCTAGGTATGCCACCATTGCAACCTACTATACCCCTCACATTCCTACAACAACCACCAAAAATGACATATCAATACTCCCATAGGCCAACAAGTGCCTCCACTACCACAAGCCAATGTTGTTTCTCGAGGCTTGGCACAACCTCCAATATCACACAGTCATATTGTAAGATTGGACTTTGGAAGAAGGCCTTGACCTTCACATGTGGTAAAATGTATACGATAGTACTATGAAAGACAAGTTGATCCTCATGCTGAATTTAGATAAGTAATGCACACAAAGAAAGTATATGAATTCTTCACATGAGATGAAGCATTTGGAATCACCTTGAAAGGAACTATCGTAGCATGGTTCCAAACACCTAGCATACATAACTTTCAAAATAGAGTCAACTCTTAAGAGCCTACATAGGAGTTATACATTACACCTAAGCAATGGTAGCAAGATTCAAATAGGAAGCTAATGAGGGCTTACTATTAATTGAACATCACTACAAGCAACACATAACATGATGCATTATAGAGGATGTTCCATCCACAACCAAACTAACTCATTGCACACTTTCTAGATGGCTTGCAAAGTGCTCAATTATGCATTTCAACATACTTGATGTACCCTACCACCTTGGAGGATCGCATAGAAAAATGCATTTGCATGAAGAATGACTAGGATAATGCAATTCAAGTCTTCTATCCAACTATAGAAGCAACACCAAGTCTAAATTCAAGTTCCTCATTAATGGAGGATATGGTCAAGGTTGTCACAAAGAAATCAAACTTACAAAATTCCAAAGTTCCTCTAAGAAAGCACTCATTGTGTGATGGGGATCCTTCATCCTATGTGCATAATAGAAGACCGCCTCCTCTTGCACATCCACATTTACAATACTATGAAACTGAGCAAAATATGACCACTCAACTATCCAGTGATTCTATGGCTATCAACTTGTAAGGAATATACCACATAGCAATGTCGATTCCAAAGTAGACCTATCATGGGAAACTATCAAGTCCCAAGGTCTTATGCACAACCATACTAGTATCCTTTGAAATAATTGCAAACTTTCAAATAATAAATGCAATATCCATCAAGACCAATGTTGGAGTACCTTGCACACCCATCAACAATTGTTTTGAGCTAGTAGCCACATGCTCCTCCACATGTGGTACAATCAAGTATGGACAAGCACAAGAGAAAATAGAGTGGGCTATGATGCAATAAGTTCCAATTAGTATAGAAGTTATGGGACAAGAAAACTCTACTAACTGTAGTAAAAAAGATTCACATGCACAAAATTCTGAAAAACCCGCATATTCTTCAAATGATCAAGATTGCTTAAGTGGATAAAAAGACCACTATAATTGGGATTATGTCTATATCGAGCTAGAGTATACCCAAGTGTACTACACAATGTGTGACAATGAAATACATCTATACCTCAATTCAAGCCTACTAAATTAGGAGGTTTGTGCTATTGGTGCAATGGAGACCAATATTTAGAGATTTCCCACTTGCACAAGAAGTTCCCCAATTGCCGCCCCCAAAAAAGACCTTATGTAAAGATTGTGGTAAAACTCACTTATATAAAGATGTTGGTGCAAATACCAAGCCTACACATTTGGCTAGAGTTTATTTGCAACTAAATGAAGCTCCATGGGAACCATTGCTATGAAGTCTTTACTTTTTACCATTTGTAAAAGTCAATTTGATTTGGAAGAATATTTGTAGCTACCACTAAATTCGTGGAGTTTGTTAGATAAAAAGACATGACCTTATTTGGAGAGAATATCTCCTAGATTAGAGGATCACTTTTGAGTGAGAGCCAATGAAGAATTCAAATTCAAAATTCAAATGACTCATCTACAAAAGATGATTGAAAAAACTCGTGGGATAGATCACTTCAATTCCAAGTTCTTGCTGATTACTTTGTAAGAGAGTGAGGCTCACTTCATAGCCTACACTACTCATTATCATTACGCATTGATTATCATGCCAATGATCATGTACAACATTGTCTTTTAATACAATAGATCAATACTTTCATCTATGGTCTCTCTGTTATAGCTACTCAGAACAATCATTTTGTACTGCGCATATCTCAGCCACTTCTTCACCATTTTCAATGTTCTATAGCTTGTTGGAATCAGCTCTAAGTCCTCTACATGCTCAAAAATTTTGAAAATAATCCATTCAGCAAATTTGGAGAAAAGCACGTCGAAGTACCCACTGGTCAAACTCTACAGAGGTCCTAAAAAATCGGGGGTAATGATTTGATTGCTAAATTGATTGCTCTGTGTATGGTGCATCATTTTAAGTGATTCTACTTGGAATCATTAGCTCATTAAGCTAATTTGATATCTCCAAAGGGAATTTTTCTAATTCCTATTGTACTGGAAGCATTGAGCTTAACAAGCAGTAGGTATGTGAACAAAAATAGAAGGTTTTCATTGATCCTTCAACTTGGAAGCAATCTGTTTTGAATCAATCATTTCTCACATCATTTCCAAAGTACATAGGCACTTGTTTAGTGTCATTGGAAAGCTAAAAAGGGCTACATCTCAACTCTGAAGCAAAAAGGGGCTGGTACAAAGCAGGGATTGGCAATACCTACTCATTTCTTGGAGTGTCCATCCATCTTTCCCAACAGTGGTATCAGAGCAAAGCTAAGGTAAAATGGGAGATGGTTTTCCTTCTTTCATTGATAAATTGGATAGGAACAACTATCAAGCATGATCCTTGAGGATGAAGACATACTTGCAAGGAAGGAGCCTCTATGGATACATCTCAGGAGATGAGGAGATGCCCATTTTCAGAAGCAAAGGACAACCTACAAGAGAGAGGCATGAAAGACTCAATACATGGTGTGCCAAGGATGCATTGACAAGGTCATACTTACTTAACTCAATTTTTTATTTTCTTCTTCCACACATTAGGAATTTTAAGACATCCCAAGAGACTTGGGAAACATTGTCTTTATACTTCTCTTCCAACACAAGGGCTAGGAAGAACCAATTGTGGATTGAGTTTACCACTCAAAGAAAGCAACCCAAGCAAGGAATCTCAGAGTATGTGACCAAACTCAAAGATGTAACTGATCAATTGGCAATCATAGGAGAAGAAATTGAAGAGGAGTAGATTGTAAGACAAGTAATCAATGGTATTAAAGCAGATGGCAAATGGGAGAGCTTCACAACTGCCATGGACTTGTACATGGACATGCAGATTCCAGACCTTACCACACTCATGGCGCAACTCTTTACCCATGAAGCCAATCTCAACAAAAATGGAGATTCATCAAGAGGTAATAGCTCTTCTGCCCTATACATAGATAAAAATAAGTCTAAAGAGAAAGGAAAAAACAAGAAGATTGAGGATGAAGGAGCTACCTCCCAAGCCAACTATGCAAGGAGAGGTAGAACCTCAAGACGAAGGGGCAGAGGAGGTAAGCAAGGTAGGAGGAGACCTTATAACCCCTCACCATGTAATATTTGTGGATTGTCAAGTCATACTACAGATGAGTGTTACAAGAACTTCAAGAATCACAGAGGTAGAGGATTTCAAAGAGGTGGATATACACAATCAAGAGGAAGATTCAACCATCATCAAGGATACATTAACAAGTACAATAACAACTACAATAACAAATAACAAGGAGGATACAAAGCAAGGAAAGGCTACAACAATTATACAAAGGAGCCAGAGGATTCTCTTCTGATTATGAATATGACTTCAAAACCAGGTATAAATGATGACCATCTCTTCTAGATTGACTCAGGATGCTCAAACTATGTGGCAGGCAATGTAGCTCTTCTCTCTGACCTTGAGGAACCAAAGGATAAGCATCATGTACAGACAGGTGATGACACGAAGCATTCAGTGATCAAGGTAGGAAATGTTAAAACTTTTGATGGAAATAAGAATCTGTTGAGCAGGGTTCTATATGTACCTACAATTACCAAGAACTTGATGAGTGTTGGACAGATTGTGGAAAAGGGTTTGCAGGTCAGCTTCAACCAATATGGAGCATTTATGGAGGATCCCCAACATGGATTCAAGACAATTTCCAAAGGAGAAAAGACAGGTAGATTATTCACTTTTGAACTTGAAGATACAAGCAATATTGCACTTTATAGTTACAAAGACCAAACACTATCAGAGCTTGAAATTTGGGAAAATAGATTAGGGCATCTTGGAGAGAGAACTCTAAAGCAAATATGTAGAGATCAATGTGTGCTTGGGATACCTAATGTATACAAGCAACACATGATCTATAAATGTGGTGCTTGTTAGTTTGGAAAATCTCACAGGTTACCCTTCTCAAGGAAAGGCTACATGCATGAGGACTACCTAGAGCTTGTCCATGCATATGTATGGGGACCAAGTAAGGGTCCCTCAATTTCTGGATCAAGGTATTATGTATCTTTCATTGTTGATTTCAGTAGGTGGACTATCTTATATTTTATGAAGCACAAAGATGAAGTATTCAGTTGCTTAAAAAAGTATCTTGCACTTGTTGAGAACCAAACAAGGAGAAGTCCAAAGAGACTAAGGTCAGATGGAGGAGGTGAGTACTTCTCAAATGAGTTTGATGCATTCTTGCAAGATAGAGGAATCAAGAGAGAAATTACAACAAGGTATACCCCTGAGCAAATGTTACACGTATGTGTTCCTCAAGTAGCTTTGATAAGAACATTTTCCCTATACATGGGAAAAGGTTCACATCAAAGCTAGAAGTTTTTTCCCATGTTACCACATACTTGATACTCTAGTGCTGGCTAGAGGTTTTTTCCCATGTTACCACATACTTGATACTCTCATATGCGGTGGTACTTTGTACTTAGGGATATTATTCAGCTCTTACTTCAGTTCAGTTCATCGTCAATAGAGAGAGCTATTCCAGCCATCATCTTCTCTGTGTGTCTTGCTGTGTTTGTGCTCCTTGTGTGTGCTTCTCGTGTGTCTCTCGCACTTCTACACACACCCAACAATGGTATCAAAGCAGGTTCAACTCCTTCTCAAGTTTCGGTTTTCCGTGTCGCGACGCGTGTGCACTTTTAACAGTGCGAATCGACTTCGGAGCATAGAAGAGTGAATTTCAGCAGACAAGAAACATTTCCAGCAAGTGCGGTGTGGTTTCACCCCCATTTCAAAGCCATTCGTGCAGTCAGAATCGCCATCGGAGTGATGATTTGTGAGCTGAAATTTCAGCATTCATTTCAGCTTTCGTCGAAGTGAAGATTTTGTCACATTCTTGTTCTTTTCTGAAATGACGAGCAGCAATGACTTGTTTGGCATGCTTCAAGCTGAATATAAGCTTGATGGGACCAACTATCCGATGTGGTCTTACATGATGAAGCATGTTCTTATTGCTAAACAACTTTGGAACATAGTGGCAGATGTAGATCAAAGACCGGCAGGTGCTTCTACTTCATAGTCTACTGTCATAGATGAGCTTCTTCTTCGAGTACAATGGTTTCTCCTCCTCCCCCTACACAGGAGCAGCTTAGATATGATGGAAAAGATGTTCAAGCTCATGCTTTAATTGCGCTTTCCGTGAAGCATCATATAGTTCCACACATTCGGTCATGTTCTACATCACGACAGGCATGGGACACTCTTGCTCCTTTGTATGTTGTGCGTAATGAAGCACATGTTGCATACTTGAGGAAGCAACTTGAGGATGTATGTATGGCTGAAAATGAGTCGGTGGATGTGTATGTCACACGCATCAAGGACTTGAAAGAGCAATTGGCAAACATAGATGAGATCATTTTGGATGCATCACTCATTTCTACATTGTTGAAAGGATTACCGGAATCTTTTCAAAGCCTTGCTACTACACTCCATTTGCTTGCAAAAGTAAATCTTAATATGTATGCATTTGATGAGGTTGTGTCTCTTCTTTTGCAAGAAGAGCAATCTAGAGTGAATAGGAGTGGTTTGATTGAGGGAACACAAGGACTTGCTATCTCACAAAAGGGGAAAAGCAAGTATGGTTTAGCTTTGGATTCATCAAAACCAAAGCCTCAACCTTCCTCTTCCACTCATTCCTCTAATGATGCTGATTTGCAAAAGAAGAAGAGATGAAAATATTGTCAGAAGGCTGGTCATACTATTGATGAATGTAGAAAGCTTTCTAAACACAATGAAAAGAAGAAGGAAATGGGCATGTCTATTGCTGAAAATTCAGCAAATGCAAAGAATGATGAAGCTAACATGGATCAAGATTTTTGGGCATGTGTTGTTACATATCATTATGATGCTTCTTTGCATTCTAAATGTATGGTTGTGAGTGAGACTGATTCGGATTGGTTCTTTGATAGTGGTGCTTCAAAGCACATAACATCATGCAAAAGATTTTTTGCCTCTTTGAAAGATGCACCCAAAGGAGGACATGTGGTGTGTGCAAACAATGCCTCTTATCCTATCATTGGAGTAGGAGAAATTGAGCTTACGGCTGCAAATGGAGGTGTGATTCTCTTGAAAAATGCATTGTATGTGCCCGGTATCAAGAAGAACTTAATTTCAGTTCTGTTGATTGCCAAAGCTGGACTTCATGTACACTTTGTTGATGATAAGTGTATGGTTATTGATTTCACCAATGGTGATGTTATTGTGATGTCTGGTACATTATGTAATGGATACATACAAGAAGGCTTCCTCGAATGTCTTGATTGCTCATACTTCTTCCATGGCTGAAATGGAGCTTTGGCATGCTCGTTTTGATCATTTAAACTTTAATACTTTGCTTTAGTTGCAAAAGAAGGACATGGTTATTAGCTTGGCTACACTAGAGTCCATTGAAAAGCATGCATGTGAAGGTTGCATTCTTGGAAAAATGCATCGTGCTTCTTTTCCAAAAGATACTCACACACACACTACAAGAAAATTGCAGCTTGTTCATAGTGATGTATGTGGTCCCGTCAAGACTCCATCTTTTGGGAACCATGTATATTTTGTTACCTTCATTGATGATGCTACTGGCCATACATGGGTGTATCCTATGAAAGCAAAGAATGAGGTATTTTCTTGCTTCAAAGCATTTTTAGCTATCGCTGAAAATTTTTCTTCACAAAAACTTTTGACTCTACGCACGGATCGTGGTGGTGAATACATGTCACATGAGTTTAATGCTTTTCTTCGTCAAAGAGGTATTTCACACCAATGTACGGTGCCATATACACCTCAACAGAATGGTGTTGTCGAGCGTAAAAATAGAACTCTACTTGAAATGGCATGATGTATGGTTAAAGGGAAGCATCTTCCCGATAAGTTTTGGATGGACGCAATCATGTGTGCAAACTGTGTTGAATCGCTACCTTACAAAAGCATTGAGATTCATCACTCTTTATGAGGCTTGGAATGGTCATAAGCATGAGGTTAGTCATATGTGTGTGTTTGGTTGTTTGGCATATGCTCTTGTTCCATCACAACAATGTCACAACCTTGATGAAAAGGCAAAGAAATGTATATTTATTGGTTATAGTGCTAAAAGTAAGGGATATCGTTTGTATCATCCATTGACGAACACAATTATTGTGAGTCGAGATGTGGTATTTGCTGAAAATTCAGTTTTCCCTCTACTTGAATGCAAAAAATAGCCAACAGGTTAGCTCACAAGATGTGTTCGATACACTCATGCCTTTGATCCAAAATGGTGCACTTGACTATGGCCATGTAGACCAGCCAACTGAGGCTCAAAGGGCTGACAAATTCCAGCAAAATAGAGCTGAAATGCAGAGAATTTCCAACCAAACATGGCTGAATGTTTTCAGCCAAAATTTATCAAAACTACTAGAAATTTCCAGCCACATATAGCTAAACATTTGTGTTAAAATATGGCTAAAAATGAGCATGAAATTCAGCCCACACATGACGTACACATTGAAGATGTTTTACATAATGAACGCATGTCTATCAAGAGTGCACAAACTATGCCAAAGTGGCTGAACTTTTGTAGGACAGCAAATTAAATGCACCTTTACTTGGTAGAACAAGATCAAGCTCTCACCATGCATCAAGTAATTTTGTGGATTATTCTCTTACTGCTACAACATGTAATAAAGAGCCACTTTTTTTTGAAGATGCATGTGATGATACACAATAGATGAGTGCTATGCAATCAAAAATGGATTCCATACATAGGAATTGTTAGCCGACCGCCGCAGTGAGACTCGCATAACGGAAATCTTTGTAAAACACGCGCGAAAGGTTGTTACGCGCATTCTTGTAAAAAGCTTATATAAAGCAATGAAAACGAGACGCAGAGAGACGAGATTTTGTTGGGAAATCCACCAGACTGTTCGCCTGTGTGTGGTCTGACGTTAGTTAATCTTGTTATTTCTGAGTTGTCTAAGCGACCTGTGCATCTGCTAGCCTGATCTGTGTTTGTACTCGTTCTTGTTGATAGTCGTGCGGTTGCAAACTTGTCCCATTTCAGCAACTCATTTGCCGTAGTTCCGACGTTCTGTCTGTGAATCCTTGCTGGAAGTGTGGTTTTATGTATTGGGCTAACTGATTGTCTGGAGATGATCCATCAGATGGTTAACAAGTTCTGTGCGTAAAAGACAGTAGTTGTTTTAATGTTTACGCTGTCGTGGTATGGTAAGTTAATGACGCAGTAAGAAGCTTAAGTAGGTACAGATGGTCTTCAGAATTTCGGTCCTTCATGACTGTGTTCGCTGTGACGTCGATTGTAGACTGGTTTGATATCTATCTGAACGAGTGACTTGATTCTTGTGTTAAGGTCTCCAGCGGATTAAGTACTAAAATAGCTGAGCATAAGCGAATCTGGTTAAGTTCCAAGAGCCCCCTGTATCTGACGTAGTTGTGTTGGGAAAACTAGTATAGGGCCTCTGTTCTTACAGACCCCTTCCACTCCCAAGAACCCAATGACTAGGTAAAACGCACTTCCGATAGTTGGAAAAGGCGTTTTACCAACCGGACAGTTAACAGAATGGTACTTGGGAGTTATGTGAATTGCCAAAAGGAAAGAATGCCATTGGTACAAAGTGGGTTTACAAGATTAAGAGAAAGTCTGATGGTAGCATTGATCACTACAAAGATAGATTGGTTGCCAAAGGATATGCGCAACAATATGGCATTGATTATGAGGAAACATTTGCACCTACTTCATGCATGTCTACCATTCGTACTGTGGTTGCATTGGATGGTCTCAAGCAAGCTCCACGTGCATGGATGAGAAAATCCATAAGCACTTGATTGCTCTTGGCTTCACATGTAGTCCAATTGAAAGCACACTCTATGTACACAAAAATGGGGTTGATCTTACAGTGCTTGTATATGCACATCCACATGCATGCACATTCACATGCATGCACATGGATGCAAATGGAAATGCATCCACATACACATGCATGTTTCATACATATACACATGCATATACATACATTATACACATATATACACATATATATGCACATACGTACACACACATATACACATGCACACACACATGCACATACATACATATACACATATACATGCACATACACACATATACACATAGAGTTGCACATATACATGCACATACATATACACACACATACACATGCACATACTCATACACACATATACACTTACACATGCACATGCACATACATACATATACACACACATACACATGCACATACATACATAAACACACACATACATATACACTTACGTACACACATATGAATGAATTATATAATTAAAGTATTAAAACACATGCTTAATATAAACAATAATAACAATCAATAGAACAAAACTCTTCATTACTTAATACCATACACACAATTCAAAACATAACTGAAATGAAAAATATATAGATATATATATATATATATATATATATATCAATGTAAATACATATAATCCAATGTCATAATCAACTAGAATCCTAATCAGCATCATCATGATGATCATCATCATCAGCAGCAGCATCATGATCATCCTAATCATCCTCATCATCATTATCACCCTGTGACAATCAAGATCATCCCTCCTGTGTCTGTCTCTCCACCTCATCCATATCTGCCTCTCCATAATACTCTTGTATTACATATAACAAACATAAATAAGTAAAACAATTAAACCATTCACAAAAATAAAATAATTATATAAATTTTAATAATACTCACAAAGGCATCCGGATGATCTCGCATATACTCGCTCAAACGCCAATATCCAAAATGTGTAGCATACTCGATCTCATGTTTCATAGGATATCGGCCATAATCCTTTCGCTGCATTGAAACAAATAAAAAAGATTAGTTGATTGCATTTTAACTAAAATAAAAAATATACTCACAATAACACATATACTTACAAATGTAGTTACAAAACCATTATGGCCCATTTGGCCTAGGTGCGATGTGTGGCCCGACTCCACTCTCTTCTTTGCAGTAGCCTGTTTATTTAAGAAAAAAGAAATACATAAATTAAATGTAAAAAATTACTAAAATATATGAAAATTATAAATATAAACTATTAATTTGTGTACCTTCTGCTGAGGAAATGACTCATGAAGATGTAGCTGTCTACGAAAAAATTGCCATGTCTCAGGTGGTATGTTAGGTCGCCTCTTATTTTTTTCCACCATACAATATCTCTTGTTAATTTAATCTAAAACAGAAAAAAAATCAGAATACATACACATATATACACACACATACACATACACATACCCATACCCACATACACATATACATGCAAACATATACGCATACATATATGTAAAAATACACATATACATACATATAACATAAGCACACATATACATATCCACATATATACATATACACACATGCATGCATATACACTCATTCATACAAAATACATGCATTTATCCCACAATAATGTGTATTTGTGTATATGTGAATATGTGTGTATGTGTAAATGTGTATATGTGAATATGTGTGTATGTGTAAATATGTATATGTGAATTTTTTGTGTATGTAAATAATCAGATTATTAATATCAAATACCATTGTTTGTAGATTCTGATCAATCAGATGGAACTCCACCACCGTCTCCTCATCGTGCAATGACTATGTACTGTCAGTATATCAAACATTTAATTTTAAATATATTTGATTTATACATAACTTATATATTTTTTTGTTTCTTATTATAATTAGATTCTGATCAATCAGAGGGTACTGCACCACCTCCTACCCATGCAATGACTTCACGTGTGTCCTCCGATAGGAATTATGATGAATTTTACTATCAAGAGCATATTATATGTTGGTGTAACTCTTGTTATGGCACGTATCGAAGACCATGATTGGAATGTATTGAACATGAGGCAGAGTATGGTACTTTTGAGCGTGCACCATCACCTGGTCAACGTGATAATGCTTGGGTATGTATTTTTTATATAAATTAATGTC
This sequence comes from Ceratopteris richardii, assembly GCA_020310875.1. Taxonomy (NCBI): domain Eukaryota; kingdom Viridiplantae; phylum Streptophyta; class Polypodiopsida; order Polypodiales; family Pteridaceae; genus Ceratopteris; species Ceratopteris richardii. The sequence continues at coordinate 149,027,411 of CM035421.1, forward strand.
ATTATTTTATTTAAAAACCATATACAAAATCAAATTACTGTTGATATACAGGAATACTTACTCGATGATGATGATGATGATGATGATAATTTTTCTCATAATGTTAATATACCTCGTACACATCATGGACTTGCTATTCATCAATTACAAGCAGAGGTTTCTAGAAATCCTCTACCTCCTGGTTTAGAGACTGAAACGGCTCGAGATTATCCATTGCCAGCTCGTGATCGTTCTTTAGTACAAACATATGATAGAAGAAGATATGGAGGATGGAATAGAGGGCCACTTCATTTAGATGGAGAGGTTTCCAACTTTTGGGGTAATCGTTATATGATTGCTCCATCCACTATTACTAATGTTGGTCATGGTCTCTTTATTTTAGAGGATTTGTATGTGCCTCCGAACTCTGAAGTCACTCTTATGTCATTTTGTGGTCCTATATATGGATGGGGAGATTGGCATCAACTTTCACGTTATGTTCAAAGCATGAGTACTTATGGAATATGCTTGAATGCAACATCCCTTACTAGTAGAAGGATTTTACATGCAGAAAATGAAAGATTATATATTGATGGAAGACCTTACACACATGGAAATATAGCAGGTTTAATAAATAGTAGTCGAGGGTTACATAATAGTTCAAGGACTAATTGCACATTTGAGGAGCGTGAAAATAGTCATGAATCACCATACATGAGTAGAGATGTATCAAGATACATAGTTGTCAATGCTATTACTACATTACATGCAGGTGATGAACTATTAGCGAATTATGGATGGCGCAGACCTCCAAGAGCACCTTTTAGCTAGAGAGAATAAAAATTTTCTATCCATATTTAATAACTTATATACTTAATTTTATATTTAAAGTTTACTTTTTATTCATTTATGGAATACTAATGGATTTTATTTATATGTGTAGATTCCAACGTATGATGTTGATGATATTCCTCCACACCATTCACAATTGCCAGTAAGACCTCATTTATCAGAAGCTTCTATGAGGAGGCTTCGCAAAAGTAATCCTATGGAATATGCAAGGTTGAAAGATCTATATTCAAAAGATGATAAAGTATAAGATTTGTGTGACAATGATGAAGATGATGGCATGGCAGATTTTATTGAGGATTGGTATCAAAATGAAAGTGAGAGCATTGATATTTCTAAAAATGAGAAATATCTTCGAGAGGAATGTCTAAAGCATGTATATGAAGGAACTCGTTTAACACGACTAAGTGTGAGCTTACTTATTCTCAATCTTCAAAATCGTTTTGGATGGAGTAATGTATCTGTTCTGACACTATTAAGGTATAATTTTCAATTTTCTATATATATATATATATATATATATATGCATAAATATATATATATGCATATATATATATATATATATATATATATATATATATATATATATATATATATATAAACATACACATAATATACATGAATGCATACACACATATAAACATACACACACATACACATGTTATGAGAGTAAGGTCAAATTATACATACCCGTATCGAATGAAGATGTTTTGTCCATCTAGCATTTAGAATTGTCCACCCAACCTTTAGAATCTTCTTGACACATATGTTTCTCCTATTTTGGTCGACCTAATACCTGTGCTGCTAATTGTACAAATATTAAATAGCAGTTACCAAGGAAGTTATTAAGTCACATGTAAAATGGGAGGAGCAAATTTATCTTGAAGATTTTGAGGGATGGAAAAATAATTTTAAAGGATGGGCAAACAAAAAGTGTCCATTCAATGCAGGTTTTTATTCTTACTTTAGATAAGGTAAGAACAAGAACTTGAATTGAATGGACACTTTTTGTCCGCCCATCTTTTAAAACTATTAATGCATCTTTCAAAATATTCACGAAAAAATTGATCCTCCCATTTTACATATGACTTAATACCTTCCTTGGTAACGGCTATTTAATATTTGTAAACAGCTTAGCAAGACAGGTAATAGACTGACTATAAAATGGGAAACTGCCAGACGATTCAATGGTCTAGATATGAAAATCTGCAAACCACAATATACAAAAAACAATTAAAAACGAAATCAAATATACACAGCTACACATGCATACATACATATACGTACATATATACACATTCATACATACACATACATACATACATACATACACATGTATACACACATACATATACATATATGCATACATATATGCATATGTATATATACATATATATACACCTATAAAACACATATACATACATATATACATATACACATACACATATGTATACGCATGCACATGCATATTCACATCCACATACACACACACATAAGCATACACATATATAAAATTATATGCATATATATATGTATATTTATTTATTTACCTTTTTTAATATATCTTTTTTTTATGAACTTACAGGTTATTATCTGAAAAGTTTTTACCAAGTCAGAATATTCTTCCTACCTCTCATGATGAAATGAAGAAGATAATCAACAATCTTGGTATAGATTATCAATGTATACATGCATGTCCTAACGATTGTATTTTATATAGAGGTGAATATGCAGACTCTTTGACATGTCCCAAATGTCAATCTCCTCGATATAAGGGCGAAGAAGGTAAAATCCCAAAAAAGGTATTGAGACATTTTCCATTGGCTCCAAAGATTAGAAATATGTTTCAAAGCCCCAAATTATCAAAGCTTTTGACTTGGGGACATGATCATAAAAGTACTGATGGAATAATCGAAATTCCTCATGATAGTGTTGCTTTTCAGCATATTGATTCTACACGGCCTGAATTTGCACAAAATCCACAGAATCTAAAGTTAGGAGTTGCATTAGATGGGGTTAATCCATTCTCCATGAAATCCGGTAAATGGTCAACATGGCCAGTGGTAGTCATAAACTACAATCTTCCCCCATATCTTAGCATTAAAAAAGAACATTTAATGCTTTCACTTTTAATCCCAGGCAAAAGACAAGTTAAAGATATGAATATATATCTTGCTCCTCTCATTGACAATCTCCAAGAGTTATGGAGAGGTATTAATGTCACTGATGTATCGAAAAGCATCAATGAAAGACATATTATGGTTCGTGGTATTGTGGCTTGGACTATTCACGATTTTCTAGGATATGGTGTTTGTTCAAGTATTGATGTAATTTTTTTATTCAATATGCATGTAAATATATATGATTTAAGCTAATTATATTTTTATCATTTTCATGATGCTGCAATATCTACTAAGGGTTATAAAGCTTGTCCATATTGTGGTGATTGGTTGAGATCAATCTATTGTAAGAATCTCAATAGAAATATTTATCTTTGACATTGACGATTCTTGCCTGATGATCATCCATTAAGATCTAAAAGAGAAGCGATACATTTTAATGGAAAGCTTGAAACAGGTCAGTGTCCAAAACCTATGACACCTATGGATTGGTATAAAAACTGGAGAGATGGACCTCTGATACATCCAGAATCAGAAATCTTCAGTGATGATGAAGATAATGAGTATGTGAAGAGAGGTAAAGGAAAGTTGGCACTCGCAGAGAACATATCAATATGGTATTCTTTGGAGTATTGGAAAGAGTTAAAAGTATGTCATCTTCTTGATCCTATGCATATTCAAAAATATTGGTTATTCACTATGGAAGCATCTTCTTGGACTAAAAGATACCATAGCATCAAGGAATGATTTGAAAGATCAAAAATCAAAACCAAAGTTATGGCCAGTTTTTGATAGACATCGACAAGAAACGACTTATGCACCTGCTCCTTGGGTACTTACAACAAAAGAGATTTAGACTATCAAAACAATAGAATTCAATTGATTAAGACTCCTACAAGATATGGAGCATCTTTTCAAAACATGTTTACTATGGATGATAAGATCTTATCTTGGTTAAAGACCCACGACAGGCATAACTTTTTAAAACATATTTTACCTTTGGTTATCGATGGATGTACAATGAAAGAAGTACGAAATGTGATCTATCGTCTTGGATCACTTATAAGGTAATTATGATACTTTTATATTTAATATGTATGAATATTGGATATCTTTTATTTTTGAATTAACTTCTTTATAATTGTTTTTATGATATGTATAGGTGGATTACATCCAAAGAGATTGACAAAAACTCGATCCCACAAAAAAAATATGAATGCAAAGAGATACTATGTTTGATGGATAAAGAACTTCCTACTTCATTTTTTGATATTCAGGTTCATTTATTAGTCCATCTTGTAGATGAAATAGAGATTGCAGGTGTTGTCAACCCTCGATGGATGTTTTGGGTCGAGCGATTTATGGGAATATTAAAAGGTTATGTGCGATAAAGAGCAAAACCAAAAGGATCCATGGCAAAGGGTTGGATGCTTGAAGAGTGCATGTATTGCGTTAGTGAGTACCTTGAAAGAGTTCATGAAGAAGCTCCACATGCATGGACCAACGAGTCTTCTTCGAAAATAACAAATGAGGTATTATCAGGTAAGGGAGTTCCATTCTTATTTACGTTTCAAGAAAAAAATGATGTTTCTACTTTTGTAGCATATAATAGTTAATGCATGCAAGCATTCCTTAGTGAGTACGAATAGGAACTTCAAAATCTCCGAAGTAAAAGGCAAAAAAACATAAGATATAGACGTAATCTCCTTAATAATGAGATTATAGATATATCTACTTTCATGGATTGGCTATATAGTCGTTTGCAACGCACCAACGCAAATAATGAAGAAATCTCAGATGAGCAGAGAGAGTTAATGATAGGTTGTGAATGAAAGGTAATTTTATTTTAATAATATTTTATTTTTTTCATATATGTATATTAGTTTCTATTTACTAATTGAATTTCTTTTGCAGGCTCAAATGTTCACTAATATGTGGGCTTTTGGACAGCATATTAGAATCAAAGCCATTGATTCTTTATGTAAAATAGAGGATTCTAGTATTATTGCTTCTTTCAAGCAACTATCACGTGCTAGCTCAAAAGACACAAACCTTATAGATGGCGAACTTGGTTACATAGGAACTATTGTTGGTATCTACGAAATTTCATTTTGTACATTCAAACAGGTAGAAAAAAGTTTATATTTTTTATGATAGAGTTAGTTATTTTTTTAAGCAGCTAATAATGGGTTTTTGTTTTTATATATTTTGATAGGTAATTTTGAAGGTTGACTGGTTTCGATCCGAGTATAAAGGTAGTAATTCCAGATTAAGAAAGGAATTATCTGGGTTTTGGGCAATTGATTCTTCCAAGGTAATGTGATCTACTAAAGAACCATATATTCTTCCTAGGCATATTGAACAAGCATTTTTTTATAAAAACCCAGATGCTCACCCTTGCTAGCAAGTCATTGATGTGCAACCTAGAGGTAGGTCATTGTTTGAACAGTTTATTGTTAGAGAGATCGAAGAAAGTCCTCTTGATGATTCAGCATCATATACTGATACATCAACATCTAAAAGAGAAATTAGAATCATTATACGTGATAATGATACTAATCTTTTTGATGAAGAGGATAATTCTCTACATGCTGATTCTACTGATGAGGAAGAGAAATTACCAGACATAGATATTAATCCATCAATAGATTATGTGACTCATGAGAACACAGATTTAACAATAGAAGAAATAAATGAAATCAATAAGGATAATGAGGATGAGACTATATTGATGTCTTAGCAAAATGATGGCAATAATGAAAACATATGAGCAGATTAGATAATAAATTCTACTCTAGTTATCAATCAATAACTTGAAGCTTCTGAATGGATATCAGATAATAGATTTTTTATTAGGTTGAATAACGATGAATCCTACTAGAGAGATGAAATCATGTTCTTTTAAGTTAGAACATGAAGCTCGGGGGTATGCCTAATTATTTTATATATAGCTTTATCTTCGAGGAGCAAATTTTTATCATGTATGTATGCATATGTGTGTGTATTCATGTGTATTATATGTATACATATGTTAGTATGCATATATATGTATTTCATGTATATGTATGTGTGTGCATGTGTGTCATATATGTGTACATATGTTAGTATGCATATGTGTATATATGCATATGCATTTATGTAAAATATTCATGTATTCATGTAACATATGCAAGTGTTTATAATTGTGTACATGTAAATATGTATGCATGTATATAGATATATATATATATATATATATATATATATATATATATATATATATATATATATATATATATATATATATATATATATATATATATATATATATATATATATATGTGTGTGTGTGTGTGTGTGTGTGTGTGTGTGCATGTAGGCATGTATATGTGATGTTTTAGGCATGTATGTGTGATGCATAATATATCTACTCCATTTTATATTTATGTATGTGTATCTACATGATGTGTATATATCTTTATATATATTATGATCCTCGTTGATTCGAGTAGCTATATATAGAGGCATAAGGTTGGGAGGAGAGACATCTCTCTAGTAGGACGTCGGAGGAATAGATGCAATGTGTACATATACTTCAATCATATGGCTAAAAGGTTGAATTAGAGTTTTTAAATTAGGGTTTTTAAAACTCTAATATCAAAATTAGTGTTTTCAAATTAGGATTTTTGAAATAGGATTTATTTATTTATTTATTTATTTATTTATTTATTTATTTATTTATTTATTTATTTATTTATTTATTTATGTGTATGCATGTCTTGTGTATGTATGTGTATCTATATGTGCATATGAATGTGTTGTGTGTGTGTATATATGCATGTGTATATGTATATATGCATGTAAATATGATTATATGAGTCTATGTGTGTGTACATATGATTATGCATGTGTATGTGTATGTGAGTATGTGTATGTGTATGTGAGTATGTGTATGTGTCTATGTGTATTCATTATATATGTGTAACTGCATGCATGTGTATGTGTGTGTAAAAATGTGCATGTATGTGTGTATATGTATAAATGTGCACGTATGTGTATATGTGTGTAAATGTGCATGTATGATGTATATGTTTGTGTATGCATGTATTTGTACCTCTAGTCACACTCTTTTCTCTCTCTCTCTCTCATATACATACATACATACATAGACACACATACATACATACATACATACATACATCTCTTTTAGACACCACTTATGCGACCATCCTGTCCCAAACTCTGTCTCAAGTGAACTAAGTATGTATTTTTTATCCCTCTCATCATGCTCACTACAAAAATAAAAAAAATCATGTAAATAAAACATAAGATATTTATTTCAATTTATATGTAAAATTTATACTTACTTCCACAGTAAGTGGACAAGGTGTAGGTAAGAGTCGCATAATGCCCGCATTCTTCTCTTGAACTCCAATCCATTCCCTATGTACACAATGTTCCCCTCTGGCTCTATATCGCACTTTAGTCCTAAGGTGCTTATGCATGTCCTCATAGGCAACTCTGCTCTGTTGTCATGATCTGGAGGTGGTATAGGTGTCCTGAAAATAGATAGGTAAAAATAAATAAAAATATGTGTTATAATATCATTAAAAAAGTTTATGAAAAAAAAACATATCTATGAGCAGATAGTTGTCTTCTTGCATGTGGAGCCGCAGAAGAGCCCTCCTCTGATCACTGGGTAAGCATCTAGATCATATAATCGAGCTCATCATCAGACATCTCTGAGTAATCATGCATGATGGCCCCTAGAGTATCAGACGAAACTCTTGCTCTCATAAGACTTTTTATGAGAGTGAGTTTTGCCTTTCTCTCTCTACTAGGATCCATAATACATAACATATAAAACAAAATGGGTTAGAAATCAATATACATACGTGTAGATATGTATGTGTGTATATGTGTATGGTGTATATGTGAGTGTATGGATCTGTGTGTATATGGATCTGTGTGTATGTGTATATGCATGTAAGCATGTATGTATGCATATGCGTGTGTACGTGTGTGTATGTGTGTGTGTGTCTATGTGTGTATATGTGTGTATGCAAGTGTATGTGTGTGTAAACATGTGTATATATGTGTGTATGTGTCTATGTGTATGTATGTGTCTATGTGTGTGTATGTGTATGCATGTGCATTATGTATCCATATGTATGCATATGTGTGTGTATGCATGTATGTATGTATGCATATGTGTGTGTATGCATGTATGTATGTATGCATATGTATATGCATTATGTATGCATATGTATGCATGTATGTGTATGTGTGTGTATATCTCTCTATGTGTGTGTGTGTACGCATATATGTGTGTGTATGTGTGTATGTGTG
>CM035421.1:149040686-149088186 GCA_020310875.1 Ceratopteris richardii
CAATTGGAAGATGAAAACTTGTACAGAGGTCAATCAACTATAGACTTAGACTTGTACAAAAGCATTACATAAAAGATTAAACACAGAAGGAGTACTCAGCAAAAGATCAGGTGCAATATTTCTTCTTCTCTGAAAATTTTACAGCTGGATGAGAGAGAGATCTTCCTCACTTCTAAAGTGTCCAATGACTTCTAGTTCTTCTCATTTCATACTCTCTCATATTTGTCCCCACTTTTTACTTGTATATATAGGCATATATGTACAAGCTCATGACCATACAAAAAGTATATGTGAGCTAACTATAAACTAATGTACATATGTATACAAGTCTTCATCTTCTGAACATGCACTATCTTCAAGCTTCATAAACCAATCTTTTCTTCATTCTTTGACTTCATGTCTTTATCCAAACATCAATTGGTGATTGACTTGCACCAACAATACTCACAAGTAACGATGCCAATGGCATCAAGCAGATTAAGAATCAAATGATGCAGGAGTTCAAAATCAGTGATCTAGGATCACTAAAGTATTTTTTTGGACTTGAGTTAGTCTATACTAACTCTAGAATTTACATTACTCGGAGAAAGTATATACAAGACATGCTAAAGAAGTTTCATTTGCAGGATGCCAAGGTAGAAAGCACTCCAATGGAGATAGACCAAAAGTTAAGTGTTCATGAAGGTGATGTGCTTGAGAATATTGCAGGTTACCAAAGCATAGTGGGAAGCTTGAACTATGCTACATTGACAAGGATTGATATTGCTTATGGAGTAAGTGTCTTGAGCCAATTTATGCACAAACATAGGGCACCTCACTTGGAAGCTGCCAAGAGGAGTTTGAAATACCTTAAGGGTACTCAAAATCAAGGATTATACTTTCCTTATACCTCAGATTTGGACATCAAGATATATTCAGATGCAGATTGGGCAGGTTGCAAAGATGATAGAAGGACTACCTCAGGTTACCTATCTTTTGCAGGTAACAAACCTATATCATGGTCTTCAAAGAAGCAACCTACTATTGCTTTATCTTCTACATAGGCAGAGTATAGAGGATTGGCCAATGCTACTCAAGACGCCATATGGATCAGATTGTTATATACATATTTCGGAATGCATACCACATCTCCAATGATTTTTGGAGATAATACAAGCTCATTACATCTTGCAGCAAATCCTATTTATCATGCTAGGACCAAGCATATAAAGGTCCACTATCATTATGTGAGAGAGAAGCTATTGAGTAAGGAAATTCAGTTGTCATATGTATCAACTAATATGCAATGTGCAGACTTATTGACTAAAGCATTAGATGGTACAAAACTTTGCAGGTTTAAGTCTATGATTGGATTGCAGGATATTCAAGAAGATTGAAGAAAAAGACCAAGCCAAGATGTTTGGCTTGAGGGGGAGCTAATGGTGCAAATACCAATACTACACATTTGTCTAGAGTTTATGTGCAACTAAATGAAGCTCCATGGGAACCATTGCTATGAATTCTTTAGTTTTTACCATTTGTAAAAGTCAATTTGACTTGGAAGAATATTTGTAGCTACCACTAAATTCATGGAGTTTGTTAGATGAAAAGACACGAATTTATTTGGAGAGAATATCTCCTAGATTAGAGGATCACTTTTAGTGAGAGCCAATGAAGAATTCAAATTCAAAATTCAAATGAATCATCTATAAAAGATGATTGAAAAAACTCTCCGGATAGATCACTTCAATTCCGAGTTCTTGCTGATTATTTTGTAAGAAAATGAGGTTCACTTCATAGCCTACACTACTCATTATCATAAGGCATTGATTATCATGCCAATGATCATGTACAACATTGTCTTTTAATACAATAGATCAATACTTTCATCTATGGTCTCTCTGTCCTAGCTACTCAGAAAAGTCATTTTGTACTGCTCATATCTCAGTCATTTCTTCACCAGTTTCAATGTTCTATAGCTTATTTGAATCAGATCGAAGTCCTCTACATGCTCAAAATTTTTGAAGATAATCCATTCAGTAGATTTGGAGAAAAGGACGTCGAAGTACCCACTAGTCAAACTCTGTAGAGGTCCTAAAAAATCGGGGGTAATGATTTGATTGCTAAATTGATTGCTCTGTGTATAGTGCATCATTTTAAGTAATTCCACTTGGAATACTTAGTTCATTAAGCTAATTTGATATCTCCAAAAGAAATTTTTCTAATTCCTTATGTACTTGAAGCACTGAGCTTAAGAAGCAGCAGGTGTGTGAACAAAAATAAAAGGTTTTTATTGATCCTTCAACTTGGAAGTAGTTTGTTTTGAATCAATCATTTCTCGCATCATTTCCAAAGTACATAGGCACTTGTTTAGTGTCATTGTAAAGATAAAAGGGCCTACAACTCAACTCTGAATCAAAAAGGCCTGGTACAAAGCAGGGATTGGCAGTACCTACTCATTTCTTGGAGTGCCCATCCATCTTTTCCAACAAAAGACTATCCCCAAAATTTGGAAAAAGAGCAAGCCTCCACCTATCAACATCATGTGAACAATTTCTTCTAATAGTGAAGAGGAGAAAGAATAGACGACACCAATAAAGGAAGTTACTCGTGCATAAGCCAAGGTTTAGAAGAAGGATAAATGCAAGAGAGTGCTCAATCTATCTAGTCTAGAGAGTGAATAGTAGCCGTTGAAGGACTCTCCACCTATGAAGGGAACTTGGAAGACTCAACAAGAAAGACAAATAAACAAATGGAAGAAAAAGTTTGTTGATCTTAAAGGAACCCCTCAAGAAAAAGCAAGATGAACTCATATAAGAGCAAAATCAAAATCAAGCTTTGAGATTGCAAGATAGGGCACAAAGCACTATCGCACCAAAATCCATGGCCTCAGCTTGGATGATTCCTAATTCACCCTCTAAAAATAGAATTACAAGGATTAATAAGATTCTATTTGCAATGCTAAAGATACATGTGATGTTAGTTTCTATTAAGAAGTTGTTGGTTGCCTTATTTACACATGCATTACTTGGTCTACCATTCAATTTTTATATCTATTAGATGAATAGGTTGATGCATAGTCCAAGTATTCAACATTGGAAGGTAGTTAAGTAAATCTTCTTCACAACTTGAGGTTTTTATCCCAAGGGGCATCAATCCTAGCATATTTACATGTCTTTTTTTTTGCTTTTTCTAGGCCAATTGTCAAGAAACTCATGTGTACACAAGTAGTTTTTGTTTCATACTTGGTAGCTCATGCATATCCTAATTGATCAAGAAGAAACCTACTATGGCCACTTCTAATGGTGAGGCTAGGTATAGGGAAGCTTTCACAAATAGGACTATGTGTGCATGTCTCAAACACCTTCTGATTGCTTTTGGTGTTATTTAAACTTTTCCACTACCATTTTTACTACCAATTAGAGTGCATTGCTAGTTGTAAGGGATTAAGTGTTCTATGCTTTCCCTATGCACATTGAGGTGCATTATCATTATTTTTGGAACATCAAGCTTACACTATGCTTGAGGTGGATTTGATCTACACCAAAAGCGATCACTTGGATTACATTGAAAGAATATCCATTGAAGTGTTCTTTTACCTATGCTCATTTATTGTATTTTTTAAAGAGATTTTTCATGGTTCTTTTACCATTGTAAAAGCCTAGAGCTTTACACATGTAAAAAAATAAAAAGAGAGCCCAAATTTTACGACTTTGAGGTGGTTGATTTGCAATGAATCAATCAATCAATCACCTAAAAGTAGATCAAACTATATCTTCACTTTTCCTAGATTGTAGGAAAGTGAATAGATTCCCTCCAACAACTAACCATGCCTTCATTTGAATTAAAATCCACTTGTAGAAGTTTTGGGGCACTTTAAGAGTTTATATAAAGACTTAAAATCACTTGTACATTACATGCAAGTATTATACATACATTTGTGGCCATCATTGTTTTGCTCCTTCATTTTTCTGCATCATCTTCTTCAACAATAGTAAGTTTGCAGAGGCTTCTGTTCCCTCTACAAAGCTCCAAATTGGATAAAAGGGATGCATTCGAAAGTTATTAGTGTCTAGTTTATGTGTATCAATTTTCATAGCATTGGGTTCAACAAATTGGGAGAAATCTCAGTTTTTTAGTCTCGGGGTCTATCTCTACGCATTCTTGAAAAATAGGAGGCACCACTGTTGAGTGTTTGGTTCATTCCAAAAGAATATTTTGCTTATTTATTGTACTCTTGTTTATTCTATACACTGTAACCTATGTGTATCACTCCTCCAAAAGGATTGTTTCTAATTGTAATCATGTTGGTCCATTGTCTCATCCAAAGGTAGTAAGTTTTTTGAGCTAGTCAAGACACAACTTCAACAATAACAATAGAGGCCATAATAGAAGAGACTACAAAAATTATTCTGAAGATCAAGCACATGACGACTCATTGCTTCTAATGAATCTAAGCCACAAAGAAGGTAAAGAAGATGATCATTTGTTTTACATAGATTTCGGATATTCAAATAATGTTGCAGGCAACATTGCTCTTCTATTTGATTTGGAAAGTCCAAAACATAGACATGAAGTTCAAATAGGGGATGACACAAAGCACAATGTGGAGAAGATTGGTAATGTCAAAGCTTCCAATGGAAGGACAAACATTCTGAATAAGGTTCTCTATGTACCCACTATCACTAGAACCCTAACAAGTTAAGGCCAAATAGTTGAAAAAGGGTTGCAAGTTAGGTTCACCCAACATGGAGCTTTTGTGGAAGATCCATTTCAAGGCTTTAAGAAGATAGCCAGAGGTGAGAAGCATGGTAGGCTCTTTACTTTTGAAGTAGGAGAAACCAAGAACATAGCTCTATCCACTTTTGGGTCTCAAACCCTAAGTGAGCTTGAAGTGCGACATAAGAGACTTGCTCATGTGAATGAAACAACCTTGAAGCATATATGCACGGATCAAAGTGTTCTTGGACTGCAAAACATATCAAAGCAACACATGATCAATAGATGTGATGCATGTGAGATTGGGAAGGCACAAAGACAACCATTCAATCACAAAGGCTACATCCACAACAACTTATTGGACTTAGTACATACAGATGTATGGGGACCAAGTCAAGAACCTTCATTGGCAGGATCAAGGTATTATCTCTCATTTATTGATGACCATAGTAGATGGACTATTCTATACTTTATCAAGAGTAACATTGAAGTGTTTGATTGCTTCAAAAAGTATCTAGCAATGTGGAGAATCATACAGGTAGATCACCCAAGAAGCTCAATCTGATGGAGGGGGAGAATACTTCTCCAAAGAGTTTGATGAGTTCTTACAGGATAAGGTATCAAGGTATCAAACGGGAAGTGACTACCAAGTACTCTCCTCAACTGAATGGAATTACAGAGAGGAGAAACAAGACATTGGTTGGATCATCGAGAACAATGCTTGACGAAAAGATGTTTCCACATTATCTATGGATAGAAGCTATTTCAACTACTGTGCACCTTGTCAACAGACTACCATCCAAATCACTTCAAGGTATGACTCCTTAGGAAGCATGGCATGGAAGAAAACCTAGTCTTGGACATTGCATGTTGTTTGGTTGTTTAGCTTATGTTCATGTACCATCACAAATAAGAGGTAAGCTAGATGAAAGGTCAACAAAGGCAGTGTTTATTGGCTATGACTCAACTCAGATCGGTTACAGGTTCTATAATCCTTCAACCAAGCAATCACCTACAAGTAGAGATATTGTGTTTGAAGAACACAGGTCTTTGTATGATGAAGACAAATAAAAGGTAACTCTACCATATGATCTTGATTCTGATTCTCATCAATTAGGAAGTAAGCACGATACACAGGTCCAAATTCCAAGAAGTGATACAGATGATGAACAAGATGCAAGGGAAAAGGATTACAAACTATGGAAGTTAAGAGGCAGAGCAAAGATGAAGGAGTGTGGAGAATGCTCCAAGCAAGCACCTAGAAGATCAACAAGAGAGAAGAAACAACCAAGAAGGTATGGATATGATTCCACATTTGTTACAAAGCATTCAATCTACTTGGCAAAAGACTCAATTTCAGAAGAACCCTCTACTTATGAGGAGGCAAAGGGAAACCCTAATCGAGAAAAGGCCATGAACGAAGAAATGGATGCATTGAAGGAGATGGACACATGGGATTGTTAGTATATGATCAATGTCTACCCCTCATGATTGTATGCACATTTTGTAAGGCCCCCATTATGAGGAGAAGCCAAGCGTGCATTACCCAATTGATGGGAATCCCAACTTGCATGTTGGATGAAGGTCATATTGGACCACATAAGGTATTGTAAGGAAAGGGAGTTACCAGGGTTCCCAATTGTGGGGTCCGGGGCAGCGGTGAGCAGCCCTGGCTGGGGGTCCAAGGGGTCTAGCGGGCCCCCTGGTGGGGGTCTGGGGCAGCACCCCCGACGCAACGATGAAGGGAATATTCCATGGAATATTCCCTATCAGAGTTAGAAATCATTTATATTTTTTAGGTCAGTTTAACTGGCCTAATCTTTGTATGGTAATTACGCGGGCGGTGGCCGCCCATGCTCTATCGCCCATGTATAGCCGTCCATGGAAGGCCACCCATGATCCTATATATACATGAATTTTGCACTACCCGAGACATTGAGTTGAGCCAGCATACCTTTACCTTATATCTCCCTATCTAGATTTGTCTAGATCACCATTTAAGCTCTACCTTCAGAGCGCATGTGTGGACAATGCCATCATCTTTGTACTTACTCTTAGTAGAAAATTGTTGAGATTCTCCTATATCTGTTATCTTCTCTGCTACTGCTCCTGTGTTGTATTGCATAACTATTGTCTTACATGGTATCAGAGCTATAAGGTTCGAATAGCTGAGAAGTATCACTATTTTAGCCTACTAGCAGACTAGAATATCAATAGATTATTTGAGTGATTACATGATGGCTTCATCATCGAACACTGATCTTGGTGTTTCAACTAATGTTAATGCTGCACCTATTCGAATTCGCCCACCTGCATTCACTGAAGGGAAGCTGGATGGAACCAACTATACACTCTGGAAGCTCAAAATTTCTGCAATTTTGGACTCCTATGAATTACTTGACACTGTCATGGGACCAATGGGATTGGATCCAGAGCCTATACCAGTTGAAGATCCAGCATGAACCATGGATTTTAGATAGTGGAGCTTCTCACCATATGACCAGTAAAAAGGATTGGTATAGTTCCCTAGTGCCTCTACGGGAATCCATCAATGTAGTGGTGGGAAATGACTCCAAGTGTCTAGCGGAAGGAACTGGAACCATCTCTTTTATCACTTCTCCAGGTGTTGAGAAAAAGTTATCCGATGTTCTCTATGTACCTACACTTAAAAGAAATTTGTTGTTAGTTTCTACAATAGCAGATCATGGACTCGAAGTTCACTTCAATAACAGTGGTGTAGAAATCATGGATTCATCAGGTAATGTTGTAGGAAAAGACATACGATGGGATAACTTGTATGAACTAAGTGCCTTAACTGCTACAGAAGATAAAGATGTAAGCAAGTTATGGCACCAACGATTTGGGCATCTCGGATTTGTAGTTTTGAAGGAGATGCAAAGAAGAAGGATGGTTGCTCATTTGCCTGCATTTTCAGAGTTGCAGGAACCTTGTGAAGCTTGCATGATGGGCAAGCAACAAAGAAAGGCATTTCCAAGAGAGACCATCAATCGATCTCAAGCTCCTCTAGAGTTGGTACATGTTGATCTCTGCGGTAAAATATCTACACCTGCTTTAGGAGGGTCTTTCTACTTTTTGCTGTTAGTCAACGACTATAGTAGAAAGATGTGGGTTTATTTGATTCAAGAGAAGGTTGATGCTTTTGAAAATTTTAAAACGTGGCATAATTATGTGGAAAATGAATCAGGAAGGAAACTGAAGAAATTCAGAATAGATAGAGGAGGTCAATTCTTGTCAATAGAATTCAATAATTACTGTAAGAAGCATGGTGTGAAAAGGCAACTTACCACAGCTCATACACCTCAACAAAATGGCGTAGTTGAGCATAGGAATAGGACAGTAGTTGAAATGGCTCGTTGTATGTTAAAGGCTCAGGACATGCCTGATTCATTCTGGGCAAAAGTAGTCAATACAGTAGTCTACATCCTCACTCGAAGCTACACAAAAGCATTGAAGGGGATGACTCCTTAAGAAGCATATTCTGGTAAAAAGCCTTCAGTTTTGCATTTCAGAATTTTTGAATTGTTTCTGTTATGCACATATTCTTGATTCAACAAGATCAAAGTTGGATTCAAAAAGCAAAAAGTGTGTCTTCCTAGGATATAGTGAAGAGTCTAAAGCATACAGGTTGTGGGATCCTGAGGCAAGGAAGATTTTTGTCAGCCGAGATGTGGTGTTTGATGAATGACCACACTTAGTAGAAGATAAAGGTAAATCTACTATCTCATCAAACGGAGAAATATCTCACCTTGTGCCTATCAAAAGACAGGTTAAAGTTGAGGAGGAGGAAACATCTGATGGAGAAATTTCCTCAATAAAAAGCCAACCAGTTGTAGCTGCACAGTGTGAGCCACTATCGAAGTGGGAAAAACAGCTCTTTGACGATCACAATCCACATGTAGATGTACCAAAATCATCCTCCGATGGATTACGAAGATCAACGAGAATAGAGGAGCAAAGAAGAGCCTCAAAACACATTGTTACATGGCTCTAATGGCAGATATCATGGGCTCGATAAAGGAACCTACCACCATTGAAGAAGCCCTTGATGATCCAAGTTGGAGAGTGGCAATGCAGTTTGAGTATGATAGTATACTCAAAAATGATACATTGGATCTAGTCGACTTGCCGCCAAAGAAGAAGGTAATAGGTACTAAATGGATTTGGAAAGCTAAGTATAAATCAGATGGAACATTAGGAAAGTATAAGGTAAGATTAGTTGCATAGGTTTTTTCACAGATCGAAGGATTTGATGTTCAAGAAACTTTTGTGCCAATAGCACGCATGACAACTATTCGGACGGTACTTGCAGTAGCTGCACAAAAGGCTTGGCCTATTTTCCAGATGGATGTCAAATCTACATTTTTGAATGGTCACCTCAAGGAGGAGGTATATGTATCTCAACCACCAGGTTTTGAGGTGCCCAATTCAGAAAATAAAGTTTGTAGGTTGAAGAAAGCTTTGTATGGACTTAAGCAAGCTCCACGGGCTTGGTACCAACGGATAGATATTTTTTTCAAAAATATGGGTTTTGAAAGAAGTACTTCTGATGGTAACTTGTATGTAATGAAAAGGGATAGCAAGCTAGTTATTGTCATTGTATATGTAGATGATTTGATCATTACAGGGGATCATCGAGAAGTCATCAATCAAACTCGGATCAACTTGGGAACTGAGTTTGAAATGATAGACTTAGGTCTACTCCATTTTTGTCTGGGAATTGAAGTATGGCAAAGAAGGATGGCATTTTCATCTCACAACAAAAATATGCCAAAGAAATTCTCAAGGCATTTGGAATGATGGATTGCAAACCAACTAGCACACCTATGGAGGTAAATCATAAGCTATCTATGGATGATAACATGCCCGATGTAGATGCTAAGAAGTATAGGAAGCTTGTTGGAAGTCTTATTTTTCTGTGCAACACTAGACTAGACATTTGCTATGTTGTTGGAGTGTTAAGCAGGTTTTCCAACAAACCTAAGGAGAGTTCCTGGAATGCTGGAATGCGAATTCTAAGGTACATTGCAGGCACCTTGGATTTTGGTATTTTTTTATACCACACGTGATACACTTCAAGGATATTGTGATTCAGATTGGGCTGGAGATTGTGATTTTAGAAAATCAGTTTCTGGATATTGGTTCTCACTTGGTTCAGGAATATTTTCTTGGGTAAGTAGGAAGCAACCAACTCTCGCACTCTCCTCCACTGAAGCAGAGTACAAAGCAGCTTGTTTTGCTTCTTGTGAGGCAGTCTGGTTAAGAAGAATTCTTGCAGATCTAGGCTTTCCATCAAATATGACGATTGTACTCAAGTGTGATAATCAAAGTTGTATGGCTATTGCAAAGAACCCAGTATTTCATGCTCGCACCAAGCACATAGAAGTACAGTACCATTACATTCATGAGCTAATTGAAGATGAAATTGTGGAGCTAGAATATTGCCCAACAGAGGCGAATTGTGCTCACATATTCACTAAATCACTTGGAAGAGAGAAGCTCAACAGGCATCTTCAATAGATGGGCATAGGACCGAGACCTACTTGATTTATCATCGGTAAACATTGAGGGGCGGTGTTAGTATATGATCAATGTCTACCCCTCATGATTGTATGCACATTTTGTAAGGCCCCCATTATGAGGAGAAGCCAAGCGTGCATTACCCAATTGATGGGAATCCCAACTTGCATGTTGGATGAAGGTCATATTGGACCAAGTAAGGTATTGTAAGGAAAGGGAGTTATCAGGGTTCCCAATTATGGGGTCTCGGGTAGCAGTGAGCAGCCGCGGCTGGGGGTCCAAGGGGGTGAGCGGGCCCCCTGGTGGGGGTTCGAGGGCAGCGCCCCCGGCCTGTCAATAAAGGGAATATTCCCTATCGGAGTCAGAAATCATTTATATTTGTTAGGCCGGTTCAACCGGTCTAAGCCGTGTATGGCAATTACGTGGGCGGTGGCCGCCCACACTCTACTGCCCATGTATAACCATCCATGAAAGGCCACCCATGATCCTATATATACATGACTTCTGCACTACTTGAGACATTGAGTTGAGCCAGCATACCTCTACCTTATATCTCCCTATCTAGAGTTGTCTAGATCACCATTGAAGCTCTACCTTGAGAGCGCATGGGTGGACAATGCCATCATCTTTGTACTTGTTGTTAGTAGAAAATTGTTGAGATTCTCCTATATCTGTTATCTTCTCTGCTATTGCTCCTGTGTTATATTGCGTAACTATTGTCTTGCAGGGATTTGGTTCCAATGTCATCCAATCAAAAGGTAATTGGTTGTAGATGGGTATATAAAGTTAACAAAAACTCAGATGGATCAGTTTGCATGTACAAAGCAAGATTAGTTACCAAAGGATGCTCACAAACTCATGGTATAGACTATGAGGAAACATTATCACTAGTTGCAAAGATTACTACAATCAGAACATTGATAAGTGTAGTTGTTGTAAGAAATTGGAGACTCCTCCAACTTGATGTAAAAAATGCATTTCTAAATGGTTGGATAAGTGAAGAGGTATACATGTCACAACCTCTAGGTTTTGAAAACCCTAATCATACATCTTATGTTTGTAGACTTAAGAAAGCATTGTATGGATTGAAACAAGCTCCTAGATCTTGGAATTACAGATTGATTACATACCTTAAAGATCAAGGGTTCAAACCTAGCAACTCAGATCCTTATCTATTCATCAAAATGTATCGTAATGAGGTTACTATCTATGTGTATATGTAGATGATATTATTGTGACAGGTGATGATCTGAATGGCATTTAAAGGATCAAGAGGCACATGCAAGAGGAGTTCAAAATCACTGACTTAGGTGAGCTCAGATATTTCCTAGGCATGCAGGTGATATACACAGATGAAGGAATGTATTTGACTTGGAGGAGATACATTCAAGATCTACTTCTTAAGTTCAAACTGGAGAACACTAAATCTGTAGGTACACCTTTGGAGATGAATCATAAACTTAGTGCTTATGAAGGTGAGAAAATTGAAGACATTAAAGAATATCAAAGCTTGATAGGTAGCTTGATATATGCTACTCATACAAGAGCATACATCCCATATAACGTAGGAGTGCTAAGCCAATTCATGCACTCACCTACAAGAAGACCACACATGGATGTAGCTAAGAGAGTACTTAAGTATCTCAAAGGTACAATCAATGACGGTATATTATATCCTTACTCTTCAGATTTGGATATCAAAATCTATTCAGATGCAAATTGGGCAAGAGCTAAGGATGATAGAAGAAGTACTTATGGTTACTTAGCATTTGCAGGTTCAAAGTTAGTGTCATGGAGTTCTAAGAAGCAACCAATAGTTGCTTTATCCTCAACTGGAGCAGAGTACAGAGGTTTGACCATAACAACTCAAGAGGAAATATGGTTAAAAGCATTGTATACAGATTTGGGACTTGTGAGTTCCAAACCTCACATATTTGGAGATAATGTAAGTTCCATGCATCTAGCAGCAAACCCTATTTTCCATGCAAGAACCAAACACATAGAGGTTCATTACCACTTTATCAGGGAGAAGCTCATGGCAAAGGAGATTGACATTTCTTTTGTTCCAACTGAAAAGAAAGTAGCAGATATGATGATGAAGGCACTTGATGGAATAAGGTTTTGTAGATTCAAAGCTATGGCAAGTATTCAACCTATTAGGGAATGAAGACTCAAGCATACTTTAGCCTGAAGGGGAGCTATTGGAACATCAAGCTTACACTATGCTTGAGGTCGATTTGATCTACATCAAAAGCTATCGCTTGGATTACATCGAAAGAATATCCAGTGAAGCATTCTTTTACCTATGCTCATTTACTGTATTTTTTAAAAATATTTTTCATGGTTTCTTTTACCATTGTAAAAGCCTAGAGCTTTAGACATGTAAAAGGATAAAAAGAGAGTCCAAATTCCACGAATTTGAGGTGGTTGAGTTGCAGTGAATCAATCAATCAATCAATCAATCACCTAAAAGTAGATCAAACTAGATCTTCACTTTTCTTAGATTGTAGGAAAGTGAATATATTCCCTTCAACAACTAATCCCACCTTCGTTTGAATTCAAAATTCACTTGTATAAGTGGTGGAGCACTTTAAGAATCTATATAAAGACTTCAAATCACTTGTACATTACATGGAAACAATATACATACACTTGTGGCCATCATTGTCTTTCTCCTTCATTTTTCTGCATCATCTCCTTCAACAATAGTAAGCTTGAAGAGGCAGCTGCTTTCTCTATAGAGATCCAAATTGGATGAAGGAGGACTCACTGGAAAGGTATAGTGTCTAGTTTATGTTTGTAAATGTTCATAGCATTTGGTTTAGTAAATTGGGAGAAATCTTAGTTTTTCTATCTTGGGGTCTATCTTTGCGCATTCCTAAAAAATAAGAGGTACCACTATTGAGTTCTAGCTCATTCCAAAAGAATATTTTACTTATTTATTGTACTCTTGTGCATTCTATACACTCAAGCCTATGTGTATCACTCCTCCAAAAGGGCTTTTTCTAATTGTAATCACGCTGGTTGCTATAAGCATTTGAAGTTCATTGTCTCATCCAAAGATAGTAAGTTTTTTGAGGTAGTCAATGTGCAAAGCTATTTGTCCTGTATCGACTCTTTCTCCTTGATGCTCCCAAGTACATAGTGCATTTTATTGCACTTATCGCATGCCTATAAGGTCTATTTGAGTCTCCATAAGCTCAAGGGCTGGTCTTGTGCTGGTTCGCTAGATCAAACTTTGTCACTTCGCAACTCACTTTTCTACCTCCTACAAGCTTCTCCAAGTTCTTTCAATTATCTCAAGGATATAATCTTTGTTCGATAGATCATTTTGCCTTTTTTGCTTGCACATCATAATGTTGTGAACCTTTCCATAAAGGTTGTACCTCATGAGAAGCTTGAAACTTTTCGGAAAGATTTGAGGTTACCCCCTTTGTTCATTGATTTTATTCCACATTTCTTAGCACTTATACATGAGTGAACATTTAGCATTGATGGGGTACTTTTGTCCCTCTTTTGGAGCTTTTTCTCTGTTGCTTGTATATGCACCCATAACCCTAGTGGGCTACTTATATTTGTACATTCCATCATCAATACATCTATTTATTACGCTACCAAACTCCTTATTCTTCCGTGTGTTGGTTGTGTGCATTCTTACTCCACTCCAACATTCCACACATGCACACATAGGTGTGTGCATACATATGCATATATGCATCTATATATGTGTAAATGCAAGTATTAGTGTAGAGTGACATATACACCTCAACTGAATGGAGTTGTTGAATGCAAGAATAGGTCACTCATGGAGATGGTGAGGTGTATGGTCAAGAGTCAAGCTTTACCACATAGTTTCTGGCTTGAGGCTATTATGTGTGCAACATATGTACTAAACAAGTGTCCCACTAAAGCATTGTAGTCTATCACTCCATATGAGGCTTGGCATGGTCGCAAGCCATCTGTTGCTCATCTACGAGTTTTTGGTTGTCTGGCATATGCATTAGTGCCTGAACAACATCACAGAAAATTTGATGATAAAGTAGTAAAATGTTTTTTTGTTGGGTACAATTCTGAAAGTAAAGGCTATCATCTGTATCATCCACAAACTAAACACATTCTGGTTAGCTGTGATGTTGTTTTTGTGGAAAATGTTATTCAGCCATTGCTTTCATGTATTAAGGAGACATCTGTTAGCTCTAAAGACATGTATGATACTTTGCTACCTCTTTTTACAGGTGGACAGTCTAGTGCTTGTCCTAATGAGGCAACTTTTGGCCTTTGCACGTTTCATGTCATGATGCACATCATTCCATTTCTTATGCAGATTTACATGATGCACTTGTTGATGAGAGAGTTGATATTGAGCAAGCAAAAACTATGGCAAAATGGCTTGTGCAGACCTTGTGTGACAACAAATTAGATGCACCTCTATCATATCATACTTGTTGAGGCTCTCATAGTGCCTCTTTTGCATCAGATTGCTATGCTGTGGCTGCCTCGAGTCTCTGTGATGAGACTGAACCTGTTTCGTTTGATGAAGCACAAAATTATGAACATTGGATGGTTGCAATGCAATCTGAATATGATGCTATCATGAAAAATGGTACCTCGTCTTTATGTGACTTGCCTCATGGAAAGGTATAGGGCAGCTTTCACAATGACTGTTGAGTGTGTGTGGCTCAGACGCATTATGGATGATTTGGGTGTTGGTCAGTCTTCTCCCACCACCATCTTCACTGATAGTCAGAGCGCATTGGCAGTTGCGAGGAACCATGTGTTCCATGCTCGCACTAAGCACATTGAGGTGCATTATCATTATGTTAGGGAGAGTTTCTCTACTGGGGAGATCAACTTGGCATATTTTCCCACGTAGGAGAACATTGCAGACCTTTTTACGAAGGGCCTATGGAAAAGTTTGAAGCTTTCCGCAAAGCTTTGGGCTTACTTCCTTTTGTGGATTGATTCCACATAGCTTGACACTTCCTTATACATGAGTGTTAGCTCCTTGTTCACCGCATCACTCCTAGGGGGATTTGTTGATATATTTAGGTAGTGATGTGTGTGAACACTCTAGGACTGTCGGGGCACTTTTTTCCCTATTTAGGAGGTTTTTTCCCCGTCTCGCATATACACTTATTGCCCTAATGGGCTACTTATCTTTGTACATTCTAGTGGTAATACATTCAACATTGTGTGTTGTGCTCCAAGCTTCTTTTTCTTCCTTGTGTTGTTTGCGTGCTTCCAAAGATGTCTAACTCCAACAGTGAAGTATGATCAGGTAAATATCCCACTTCATTGTTGCCCAATACTGAGGGAGAAAGAGTAGAATACCCCCAAGAGAAAAGAGAAAGAGAGAGAAAGGCAAAAGGAGGGATTAAAACACTACGCATGCTTCTTTTCTTGAAATGTACTTCTTTAATTAGACCATTATTATAAAGGGATCTTGGTGATTAGACGGCTTAATCTAGATGTCCCTTTTGAAACTCGACACTTTGATGTTTGAACTGTTGATAAAGCATGGTTAGAAAACTGGATATAATAAAATAAATGTTTTTGAACAATCATGAGAAGAAGGGAACTTATGTTTGATGATTGAATTGTTGGTGAAGCATGATGGGAAAATGGAGAAAGGGAAATAAAATGCCTTTGAACAACCAAAGAACCAAAGGACAAGCGAATGACCACAAGACAAGGAGCGTTATAAGTGGAAAAGCTAATTTAAGTTTCAAATATAGTTTTCTTTCACAAGCATGAATATATAGTTTCAAAAATGTACTTGAAGCATTGCATACCACTTTTTCACAAGAATGCCAATGTGTTTGCCAAAATAAACAAGGATTTGAAATGTAACTAAAGCTCTTTTTTATTGGAAACTTAAGTTCCATAGAGTATCTATACTAGTGGAAGAGCAAAAATGGGAGACCCTTCATTTTTTGTGCAAAAGATCATATATGTGAAAGTAACCTAGAAACATATCCAGGCTCTAAAAGCAAAAGGAACGAGATCATATATGTGAAAGTAACCTAGAAACATATCTAGGCTCTAAAAGCATAAGGAGCGAGGTCATATGATGCGAGATACATGTTTAAATACTTACAAGGGGATAAATTTTATAAAAAGTCTAGATGTAAAAAATATATTTAATATAAAAAAAGTTAAATGGAATACCTTGCTATATAGAAGTATGGGTGATTTTAATGAAAGTAATGAAATCATATAAAAAATCTTTGTTAGTCCGCGTGCATTAAATTGGTTGTCTGAGCCTTTCGCCTCTTGAACCGGGATGTGGGTTCAATCCCTTTCTATGATAGGATAATTGTGGGCCCTAGGCCAGTGTATTGCCTCTAGGCAGATTTAAACGAGTTGCCTTTGGGCAATATAACCTCTACTTTTATAGGATATGGGAGGTCCCATTGGTACTATACCTGTTTACTTGTATAGTTATTTTTTCAATCAATTCAATCATAGGGAGATCAAACATCGACCAAACGTCCTCTTGAATTTTTCTTTTGTTAGTTTTCTATATCCAATTGTATGCGTTTAATGTATTTTTCATATCTTTGTTTTGCACATCCACATGGCCTTGCTTTATTCAACAATGACATATAAGATTCTTATGAGCTCACAAATTCTTAGTTCAACAATGGTATATGAGATTCTTATAAGCTCACAAATTCTTAGGGGGAATCTCCCCATTAAAGGGCTTCTATACTTCTTAGATGGATATTTTGAGCAAAATCAACCTTCTTCCGACCTCTGAATTTGTTCTATGTCTATTGAAAAGACTTCCTTTTTTATTTTCCATCATGCCAATGTAAACCCACCCTCTCCTATAACTCATGTTCATGTTCAAAACCTCTCACAATTTATGGTTTGATATCATCATTCTAAAATATTCGTCTACATCTTCATATTTACTATGGACAATGACCGAAATCACTCTTTGCATTTTCTTGGCTTCTCTTCATCTTTATTGTAGAGAAATGTAAAAATCATGTATAATACCAATTTTTTTCTTGTAAGTCATGTAAAAAACCTCTTCATTTAAGACTCTTTCCTAGTAGAACAATGTATGTAGACATGTACTTTTCAACATGAGACAAGTCTTGGAATTCCATCCCCATTCCATCCCCATTCCATCCACACATAAGATTATAAGCATTTTCATGGAGGAAGGTACATCATAAACTATGAAAAAGAGATGAAACTAAAAAAAAAGGGCTAAAAAGTGGAATTTCAACATAAAGAATGTAGAGCTTTTAGAACAAGAGAGACATAAGAACAAAGATTTCAACTTTGCTCCATAATGTGAAGACCTTAAAGCATTTTTTTCAAAGAAAAAGTTAGACCAAAACTTAATCTCATTTTGATTGAATTGATTGAAAGAACAACTGTAGAAGTGAACGAGAATGGTACCCATGAGATCCCCCATATCCCACAAAACAAAAGTTAAGCTATCAAAAATAATACTAAAAAAGATTATCTGAAAACATTATATAATGTTTATTTTTTTTAATAAAAAGGGAGTTCCACACTACCTACTCTCCCTGACTTGAATTAAATAAAAGAAGAATACAAGTGAATAGGACTAGTGCCCTCAGGACCCTCCAAGTCCCACAATGCAGGGGCAATACGAACACGTCAAGAATTCATACTTTCATGGTAGACCTTACAAAGCTTACATGGAGTTATAGAGGAGGTTGATAATCCTCGCATCCCCATCATGCAGAGCCCACTTGGTTTTAAGTTTATTGTTGACATACTGTAGCTCTTTGTGATGTCTGAAGGGGGGGTTTTCTTACAGTTAGCAACTCTTTTGCAGAGAAGGAATAGGGACTTCTCGATTGACCACTCCTTGGGGGTATTGCCAAAGTTGTGAACGCATCTTTCCCACCAAATCTTCCAAAGGATCTCTCCCCTGATCGTAGTCCACAACACTGCAGAACAACTGATCGCTTCACCAATGAGGACTTGCTTCCAATTGATTTGTTCTTGGAGCCCCAGTACGACCAAGGACCCTCCATAACCGAAGGTATTTAGGCAAACAAAAACCGAAAGTATTTAGGCAAACAAAAAACAGTGACTATATAATGTTTAATTATTTTCGGATTGCAAAATGGTGTATTACCAACATGGACGCGACGCAAGACAACTTTTCTACCAAGTGAACTACACTCTTCTATTTCAAATTCACTTAGAGTACATTCGGGATCCGTTCGACACTCGACTCGTATGAGATTCACATTCTACTTGCGAATTCACCCTGCTTCACTCTCGAATCTTACTTCGTAACGAACTCCATCCCCTGCTTGCAATCCTTTCTACTGCAGAGGCGCAGGACGAGCTCTCCTTCTCTTCCGATAGCTCTCGGGTAGTATTTTAGGAAAGTTAGGGTCAGAAGTAAGCCATGGAGGCTGGAGGGCCGAGGTGGCCGAGGTGAGGAAGAAGGCCTTTTGTGTAGGTGTAAGTTGTAACGAAATAAAGGAGGAGAACGCACGACAGACAGCGAGCTGCAAATGAGCTCAACCACCAAACGTGTACTCACACGCTCTCTTTCAGCTTTCAATCTTGCCCTCTTTTCTGACGAACTGCTCTCTCCCTTCAGGACCCCAGGCGACGGTAGGTAGATGGGCCACGCTTCTCCTACGTAATGCGGTACTAATGCCGTCCAGGCTCATGAGTCATGAGCGCGTGCAGTATGCACTTCGGCATCGCCATTGTTGACTGAATGCATGGCCCGATCTCCAAGACCTAAATGGAGGTGTGGCAGCTCTCAGGATTGATGAACCACTGTGTCTTCTTCAATGATTGATACCGCTGTCGTAGAGCCCCGAGGGACGTTTGTTAGGTCTGCCTTCTACCTGCATCTGACTTTCTATTCCTTCGCCGTTTACGTCTCTCCACACTGTCATTGTCCTCTACAGCTACAAACTCGAATTCTCGTTCTCTTCGTCTTTATAGCGTCCTTTGCGACATTGGACCTGCTTCATTGTCACTTGCATTTCACGTTTTCTTGATTTTCTGTGTCATGTTCTGATTGCCTCAAGGATACCTCCTGAACTGCTAAAATTGGCGAACGTTACGTTCATCTGTGCCTTAACGTTTTCGTGATTCGCTCGACGTTCTCTTCTTTGACAAACGCTATGAGCTCTATTGCTCGTTCGCTAATACACAATAGCCTCACGCAAGCTGAAGAGAGACAAGAATGGTCTAGATTTTTAAGAGAAGTCTTCCCCTCGACCAGAGCAAGAAAAAAGATTTCGGAGAACTGCAATCTGCATGTGAGAGCTGTCACGAGCGGAATCCCGAAGCGTAACAGTCATCATGCTGGTCTTTTGAATAATGTCTATCATGATTTAAACACCGAAGCAAAGACAACTAGAAGAAGCAGAACGAGGGACTTGCAGGAGCTAGGAAAGAATATAAGAGAAGAACATGGTTGTTTGAAGCTCCCAGATTTCGTCAAAGAAGAAGAGAACGAAGAAGAAGAGAACGCGACCTCGCCACTCGTTCTCTCAGCTGGGAGCACTTGGTTCCTTGATGTCGCTGTAGTTGCCGTGCTAGCGGGCGCCATCCTAGCTGCTGTTAGTGAGAAAGAAGCAATAATGCAATCCCAGGGATTGCCTTCCGTGAAATCTAGTGACGGGGCATCGGGTAACGGAGCTGTTGCCAGGCCTGATAAAGAGCTTGCACACCAAGCATTCATAGATTCTATTCGGAGAGGCAAACTAATTGAGAAAGGATTTGTATACCGGCAGACATTCGTGGTCAGGTCTTATGAGGTGGGATTCGACCGAACTGCTTCCATCGGAACCCTTGCAAATCTTTTCCAGGTACATAGTACTCCAAAGAAGGAAGCAGAAAACTCACGGCATTCATATGCATCTGGTGTATCTTGTAAAGTCTTCTGTCAGTGACATCTTCCAGATTAGCCATTATGCTTTAATGAATGATCTTTGTATTGCACAATGGTTATTTTCATAGCTTATACTCTCAATTGGTATGAATGTCAGGAGACAGCTCTCAATCATGTAGGGATGTCTGACTTTGTTGGTGATGGGATGGGAACTACCCATGCTATGATGAGACATAGACTCATTTGGGTGGTGACAAAGATGCACATTCAGATCGAAGAATTTCCTGTTTGGTCAGTTGCAGAAATGTTTATTGCCATTAGATACTGAATTTGCAAGTGACTCACGGTGAACGTGTCCTTGGAGATTGTGTTGCAGGGGTGATGTCGTGGAGATTGATTCATGGGTGAATGCATCCGGCAAGAACGGGATGCGAAGGGACTTCATAGTGCGTGATTGTTTGACTGGTCATGTTCGTGCAAGAGCCACAAGGTATCTCACCATCTTTTAGATACGCAATCTTTTGTCTAAGAACCAGAATTTCTTAGTTTCGCTTATTTGATATCTTTCTATAATCATCTAGAACAGTGTCTGAGAGCGCTTCATGATAGTCATACTGACTGATTGTATCTTTTAAACATCTGTTGAAGTCCTCAGGTGCCCTTATAAATCTGTCTCCTTGAGTAAATTGCTTGAGGAAGTTCATCATGTTGAGGGACTTCTTTACCACATCATAGATATGCGACGGGTTGACTGTCTATTTGCTATCTTTGACCTCATAGCTCATGTCTTTGGAGACATTAGTTGTCTTTTAAATCTATCTTCTATCAGACAGTACAATGTACTGTATCAATGAAGATTTTATTCATGCTACAGTCAACATTGCAACATTTGTGTTTTTCCATACTTCTCTTGCTTAGGTTCCATGTGAAGGTTTTGTTTTTAATTAGAACCAAATTTATCTTTCATTATGACATGCAGTCTGATTATGCCCAACTGAATGGTGGACCTTACCTTAATGACTCTGATGGGCATCCAGATGTAATTCTATCTATCTAAGACTAGTTACTAGTAGAAAAAAAAATTTAGTACTCCAACAAATGCACTTGTTTTTTCATTATACCTTCTAGTAGACATTTATTAGGTAGCTTGATTTGCGTAAATTCTAACTACAACCTTCTTGGAGCTTATAATGTTTTACATGCAAGATTTAAACAATTGACATATTGCATTTGGTTCGTTGGACCTATTCCATTTTTTATTGAAAGTCAAATTTCGTATAATTATATTTTTCGCATCCCTTAAAATTTTATTGTTTTCTTTCATCTTCAATTTGGCTTACTTCTATTTTCATGTTTAAGATGTTCTAACTTTATTTAGCATAGTTTTTGATGGGTGTAATTTTTGATTACCTGTATCGTATTTAAATCTTTCTCTTAGATGTACATTATTGTTGTATTTTTTGTTTATGTTCCATATTATTGATTTTGGAAATGTACGAATTAGAGAACTATATTTTCAATGGCCTTGATGCTAGGCAGCTGGATATGATTTTCTAGATAAATGTTACTATAATTATTTTCGATGTTGTGATTTCAACCCTCTTTTCATGTCTTTGGAATACTTTAGGCTTGGAAATTGCTCTCCATGCTGCCAAGTTCCAACATTTATGAGGCTTTGAGCCAAAACTCAAAGACATATATGCCTAGTTTTGATGGTTATAAAGCTAGATATCACTAAATTTAGTGCTAGATATATCAATATAACACAAATTTGTGATCTCAATTAAGAAACAATTGCCTTCTTTCAAGTATGTCAAAGATTTGTCTTCTTTCTCATTCTCCTTCTTTT
This sequence comes from Ceratopteris richardii, assembly GCA_020310875.1. NCBI lineage: Eukaryota > Viridiplantae > Streptophyta > Polypodiopsida > Polypodiales > Pteridaceae > Ceratopteris > Ceratopteris richardii. The sequence goes on from CM035421.1 coordinate 149,062,628, forward strand.
TTAATTCTCTTGAAAAAAGTTGTCCATTTTTAAAGTTTAGTTTTGTTTGATTACTTATTCACATTTCTTTATGCTATATTTTGCATTTTATTTTTCTTTTATTGCATGTGTTTGTAATGATTTATTCAAATAAAGTAACTAAGATAAAAGTTATACATGATAACATTTACAAGAATTTTATTGTGAATTCAACTCTTATTTCTTTTCTTTTAAGTTTTATGATTGAGATTTCTTTCACTTAATTTTGAGCATGTGGATCAATCTTTTTTCCTCTTGATTGAACTTGTTTGGAACATAAATGATTGCTCTTATGTGCTACCAAAGCAGTAGGGGACTTAACAAGAGCTCAAATCATTGGAATGAGTTTGCACCTTCTTAATAATCCCCTTTAAGCTTTTATGTGTTGTTTGAAAAGGAAGATTGTTTTAGTTTAATTTTCAACTTCTTTGTTAAAGCTTGTTCTAAGTATTGCTTTCAAACATATCAATCAACTTATGACAAGACGTCTAACCTAGTACCCAAATATATCTCAGCTTTGACAAACAAATGGATCTTAGATCACTCTTGATTTAGTGCCATTGTACTTTCTTGCATTTGATGGTGTGTTCACTCATGATTTAGTGGTGTTCTACTTTCTTGCATTTGACGGTGTGATTGCATAGCCTTGTTCAACCATTTGTTTAATTGAAATGAGGTACTTGATGATGGCAGATATTTGGAAAGCATATTTTGTGATTTTTTTGTTTTGCCTTAATGATTTCAAATAAAAAACCTTTGGAAGTGCTGTATTGTATGCGTTTCATGATCCCTTTATTCCACATGCTCATAGGGCTAGATGTGGGAGGCACTTGATAATTGTGAAACCAATATGTGGCATATGATTAGGACATCCATAGTCAATGTACCAGTGCTAATCATACACTTCATATATATCCACCATACAGTTCATTTTGAGCACTTGCTCATTTTATGTTACCCCCTAGATTGAAGCATAATTATGTCATTGATGGATTGTCAACTTCTTACCATTGTTGACAAGTAGAATGCTTTGGTTTTGCCTCCTTAGTATAACCTTCATCACCTTGATCATATCTTCTTCTTTAGAACTCCCTCTTGACCTTTCTCACTTGCCACATGTTTTTTTTTTGTTTCTTTTTCCATGTGGAACCTTTATTTTTAGATCTCTTTGTATTCCTCTTGAGCTTGCATATGATGTTTGTTTTGAGCTGGAACTTTCCAAGTCCATCTCCTCAAATATCATGAGAAAGGCTAAATTATCAAAGTCAACCAATTAATTGTTGGCATATATTGATGTGGAAGTTGACTTCCACTTCATAGCTTCCTTTTGCCCCATTAAGTGTATACCTTTGATTGACAATGTGAGACCTACCAACTTCTCAATCTTCAAAATTAATTGTGATGTTGGCGTATTTTTATGTTATTCAACTCATTTTTAGCTTATGTATTTCTAGCCCTAATGGTTGTGGAATTTAAGCTCCTAAGGCTATTCAAACTTTATTAGGGCATTTCAAAAGTTCTATATGCTTACTTCCTGGAGTTGGAAATGTGCTAAGATAAAAAAACATTTTCTTATTTCTTATTTCACTCCTTTTTAGGCTTCTATTTCTTTAACTATATTTATGTTGCATAGAGATTATGGAAAAATATTATTCACTCATTTTGAACCTTCTAGATTGATATCACTTGGTTCTTGATACGAAATCACTTTTCGGCTTGACCATTGCACTTGCCCTGTTCAGTTGTATGAACATATGTATTTCATATTTGAAAGTTCTTATGAGCATCTCCATACTGAGAAATAATCATCATTTACATTGGGAATAAAGCATCATGCTTTTCTTCATTGCTAGACTTGTCAGAATACATGTTGCATGACACCTAAAGGGTTTTATCCATTCTTAGAAACAATCATCATTCTTTCAACTATTGCATATAGTGAAATTGACCATCTTGCCTTCATCTATTGTTATTCATAAATGGCAAGAAGACATGTGCAACATGCAACATCTATAATGGTCCTATGAAGCTTGATGAGGGTGTGGAAAGTCCTCATGGTTGGCACTTATATTGAACTACGTATTTGCTGAACCTTCAAGGTCTCTTAATGTGCAAATTGTAATGAAATTTTGATCAATAAACTAGTATAGTCCTCCAATATTTATTAATATTGAAAGCAAGCCAAGCTCATCATCCACAAAATTTAGATCATCTAGAAAACAATATGATTCCTTCATAAACATCAACATTTAAAGCTAGTTAGGCCCATGGTCTGCCTTGAAATCACTTATCGGCTTGCGTCATGTATGTTTCTTATTGTTAATGGATTCATCTTATGACTCATTTGATAGTAAGTATAAGACAATACTATTTATGTGTGGGAATGCATCTCTGATATTGCTTGCCCTTTCATTCCTCTTAATCACAATCATGAAGGAAAATCCACTTCTTGATTTCGTGCTTGTTTTCATCATTGGCCTTGATGAAACTATTAAAAATATGGATCTCTTTCAATGGCTAAATATGAAAAGATAATAACCCTATCATTTTCAATACACATGAACTTATGTATCTTACAAATGTCCATATTCAGTCCATACAACTTTTGATGTTGATTGTCAAGAATTTCAATAACAACTACCTCATCAAACCAAGGCTTAGTGTGCAAATGAATTATGAGAATAGTTGGCTAGCAAACATTGCATAGTTTTTCCATTCTTTTAGTGCCAACAACATGATAATATATATCAATAAAGAATAGGGACTCACTTTTAGGGATATTATACATCTCGCAATCCAAGCAAATCTCCTTCCTCTATAGGGACATATTTTGTGAAATGTTGAAGTTTGATTCCCTTTTTCTTTCAGACTTTGATCTTCAATCTACTCGCCTTTTAGGTTACAAATATTGAGAGAACAATGCATACACGAAGAAGCCCCCTTTATCCACAACATTCAAGGGCTAATGTCAAGCCAATCTAAAGGTCTTGAACCATTGATCTTCAATCGAGGGCAAATGTGTTTACTATGACAACATGCATCCTTGACAAGATGGTGAAATAGAATATTCAACATCCACCTAGGGGGGACTTGTACCCATCACGCATTCATAATGTTAGATCCTTTATTCCTTTACTGTAACCTTGATTGAGCAATTATTTCTAAAGTTTTATGATATGCATTTTCTTCATACTTCTTATCTAGCTTTTATGAGAAGAAAGTTGCATTACAAAACATTAGAATAATCTCATGGAATTGCCATAACCAAAATCCCATTGCAAATCAGAATCCCATCGATAACAATCATAAATTTTCTTGATCAAATTTGCCAATGCACATTTCTATATCTTTGATGATGGATTGACTAGATGTTGGATAGGTATTCTCCAGAGACGAGCTTGCATTGCACAAAACTTGCTCTACACCTCCCAAGTTAACTGCAGGCTTCTTTAGCTTCACATTAATGCATTTGGAACCACCAAGTACTTTGGTCCTTGGAAAATCGTTCCCAAAAGTTTGCATCAAAACAAACAACTTGTATATGCAAGGAATGTGAAGAAACCTTCTATTTTGGGAATAGAAGTGCTTAATATTTTACTGAGAGCTCACAACTTGGTATGAATTGACTAGAGAGCTTTTGTAGACATCTAGTTGGAGTGTATATCTAACTAAAGCAAGTTATTTCATTAATTTAGCTATACCATATGTTGAGAAATGAATCTAACAAGTCATGGGTGTCATCTCGACTTTTGAGGATCTAGGCGTCCATACATAGTCACTTTCTATGATTCTTATCTCGAGATCCTCTAAACCAAACTTGATGAAAATTGATATGTAAGTAAAGGACACTTCAATCTAACTAATCCAAGTTAACCTATAGAAAATGAAAGAGTACGCATAGAGAAATCTATTTCACGAGATCATTGTAACGATGAAGATACAATAGAGAACAGTAGACAAAGATGTACTTGAAGAATTGTATGAAAATGTATATGTTGATGAACATATGATACAAGGGAAGTGTAGTGGACTACTCATACATGAAGTGAGCTCAATGTGTGCTCATTGATGTAGCTCCAAGTCTCTCAGAATGGCTATATTTTTTGCGACTAAAAGCATGTCTATTTATACTCATAGTTCAAGTTTGAATTTGAATTTTCCCTCACCTAAAAGTGATCCTACACTTTAGGAATGATTTGAATTGATTCTTTGTACCACACGAGTCATGGGTTCAACTCCATAACTTCACGAGATTCCTTATTCTCTTTGCTTTTACAATTATCCAAAGTGAATACAACTAAATTGACAAGAGGGTGTTCATATGTGGTCCTTCATGTGAGGTACATGAACTGATGTGTAGTCTTGAATAATTGGTGAATCACTTAGGCTTGCTAATTGTACCAAGAGTTCCCCCTCAAGCTTAAGATGCTCGAGTCTTTAATCTTTTATCATTTCATGTAATCCAATCATCGATTTAAACCTATTCAATTTGCTTCCATCCAATGCGTTTGTCATCATATTTGCACATTGTTGATGTGTAGATACATATGATAGTTGTATCTCCTTACTCATGATCTTTTCCTTGACATAATGGTAGTGAACTTCTATATGTTTGGTCCTGGCATGATAGACAGGGTTGGCAACAAGATGTAATGAACTAATGTTGTCTCCAAATATATGTGGAGTTGAAGTATTCAACCTTAAATCTGAATATATGGTCCTAATCCACATAGCTTGTTGAGCAGCATTTGCAAGTCCTCTGTATTCAGCTTCTCTTGATGAAAGAGAAGTTGTAGGTTGCTTCTTGGAAGACCATGAGATCAATTTGGTACTTGCAAAACTAAGGTAACATGATGTGCTTCTCCTATCATCTTTAGAGCTTGCCCAATCTGCAGTAAAGAAAAGCTTGACGTCTATATTCAGATGTACATGGATAGTATAAACCTTCATTGATTGTGCCCTTCAAGTACTTCAAAATTCTCTTGGTTGCTTCCATGTGAGGCTTCCTTGGAGTGTGCATGAACTGACTTAGCACACTAACTCCATAACATGTATCTACTCTAGTTAGAATAGCATAATTCAAGCTTCCAACATGACTTTGGTAACTAGTCACACTTCAATTAACTCACCTTCATGTACACTTAGCTTCAGATTTACCTCCATGGGTGTACTTGCAACCTTTGTATTTTCCATCTTGAACTTGATAAACATATCTCCAATGTACTTTCTTTGAGTGAGGAACATAGCTTTCTCTGTATATATTACTTCCAAACCTAGGACATATGTGAGTAGGCCAAGATCATTGATCTTGAACTCTTCTTTCATTTGGGCTTTGATCCTCTTGATTCCATCTGCATCATTACCTATAATGATTATGTCATCCACATATACACACAATTATATGACCTTTGAGTGGTTCCTCCTAATGAAGAGGGAAGGATCTTCCTTGCCTACCATAAAACCTTTATCCTGCAAGTAAGTGACAAGTCTATGATTACAAGATCTAGGAGCTTGCTTCAAGCCATATAAGGCTTTCCTTAACCTGCATACATATTGTAGATATGATTGGTCTTCAAAACTAGGAGATTGAGCCATGTATACCTCTTGAAATGCAACCATTTAGAAAAGCAATTTTTACATCCATTTGATATATCTTCCAATTTTTGGAAGATAAAGCACTCATGGGTACTCTAATTGTGGGCATTTTTGCCACATGTGAGAATGTTTCTTCATAATCAATTCCTTGGGTTTGTGCAAACCCTTTGGCTACAAGCCTTGCATTATACATGTGAATCCACCTTCATTAGAATCACTAGATTCTTCATGTGTATGCTCATTCCTCTTTGACAATATTGGAAAGTCTTCGTCTAGGTCATAGGGAAGTTTGATTTTCTTGTAATCATCTTCAAACTAAGATTTGTTTTCATCAAACACAACATCTCTACTTACAATAAAACCTTTATTGCTTGGATTATATAGCCTATAACCATTTTGATTAAGGTCATAGCCAATGAATATGCATTTCTTTGCCTTTGGATCTAATTTGCTTCTGATTTGTGAAGGTATGTGTGCATATGCTATGCACCCAAAGATCTTGTAATGATCAAGGCTAGGTCTTCTTCCATTCCATGTTTCATATGGTGTCATGCTTTTGATGGGAGTCTATTGATAAGATAGATGGCTGTGGATACAACCTCTGCCCATAGGTAATTGGGCAACTTTTCTCATTTAGCATTGGTCTTGCAGCCTCCACTATGGTTCTTTTTCTTCTCTCTACCACTCCATTTTGTTCTATGGTATATCTATTTGTAATCTCTCTTTTGATTCCTCTCTCTTTGAGATAAGAATCAAAGTCATGGGAGAAATATTCTCCCCCTCCATCTGATCGTAGTCTCTTCAAAGTCTTACTTGTTTGGTTTTCCACAAAGTGCTAAAAATTTTTTGAAACAAGAGAACACTTCATCTTTATGCTTCATAAAATATAGTATTGTCCATCTGCTACAATGATCAATGAATGACATATAATACCTGGATCTAGAGATTGACGGCTCCTTGCTTGGCCCCCATACATCAGTATGGACTATCTCCAATAGGTCTCCATGAATGTATCCCTTCTTTGTGAATGGTTGCTTGTGAGACTTGCCAAATTGACAAGTACTACATTTGTAAATCATGTGTTGTTTGGATATACTTGGTAGACCAAGCACACTCTGGTCCCTACTAATTTGCTTCAGAGCCCTTTATGAGCTAATCTCTTGTGCCAAATTTTCAATTCTGATAGGGTTTGACTACCATAATTGAACAATGCAATGTTTCTGGTATCTTGGAGCTCAAATGTAAATAGTCTACCTGACCTTTCTCCTTTTGCTTCCTCTTGAATCCTTGAAGTGGATCCTCAACAAATGCTCCATTCTTTGTGAATCTGACTTGCAATCCTTTTTCAACAATTTGACCTACACTTATGAGGCTTTTGGTGATGATTGTCACATACAATACCTTGCTCAATAGGTTCATATTACCATTTGAAGTCTTCACATTGCCTATCTTCTCTACAGGATGCCTTTTGTCATCTTCTGTTTGGACTTGAGTGTATATAGAATACATATTCATTTGCTTTACCTTGCTTTATGGTCATGTTCATCAGAAGTAATGAATCCTCTTGGGTTTGATCATTTGCATAGTTGTTGTAGTCTCTTCTTCCTCTGTATCCTCCTTGATAATTATTGTTGTTGTATGAGTTGTTGTTGTAACCATTGTTGTTGTAACCATTGTTGTTGTAACCATTGTTGTTGTTGAATCTACCTCTTTAGCTTCCATAGCCTCCTTTATTCTAACCTCTTCCTCTTTGATTTCTAGGATTCTTGAAACAATTCTCAGTAATGTGATTAATTAGGCCACATATGGCACATGGAGAGGAGCGTTGAGTTCTCCCCCTGCCTTGTCTTCCTCCTCTGCCTCTTCCTCTTGAGCCTCTACCTCTATTTGCAAAGTTTGCTTGAGAGTTGCTTCCCTCATCATCATACTTTTTACCTTTGCCTTTGCTATCTTTACTCTTCTTTTTATTTGTATAGAGAGTAGAGGATTGATTATCTTTTGAGTTGTCTCCATTCTACATAAGCTTTGCCTCAGGTGTGAACAATTGTCCCATGAGGGTGTTGAAATCAGGAACCTTCATGTCCATGTAGAGGTCCATGGCTATGGTGAAGGCTTCCCATTTGGCAGTTGCCTTTATTCCATTAATCACTTGCATGTCCATGTAGGGATCCATAGCTGTGGTGAAGGCTTCCCATTTGGCATTTGCCTTTATTCCATCAATCACTTGCTTTACTATGTGCTCTTCATCAATGACATCTCCGATGCTTCTAAGTTGGTCTGCTATGCCCTTCATTTTGGTGATAAAATCAGTCACACTTTGCTTGGGAATCTTCTTGAGTGTGATGAACTCCATCCATAGTTGGTTCTTCCTTGCCTTGGTACTTGATGAGAAGAATGCTTTAAGAGCATTCCAAGTCTCTTGTGAACTCTTGCAGTTCCTAATGTGTGGAAATAAAAAATCAAACATTGAGTTAAGAATATATGACTTTGCTAGAGCATCCTTTGAGCACCATGTGGTTAACCTCTCTTGTTCTTCTTGAGTTGGTTGTCCTTTGCTTCTGAGGCTTGACATAATCTCATCTCCAGATATGTAACCATAGAGGTTTCCCCCTTGAAGATAAGCTTCCATCCTAAGTGACCAAGTGATCCAATTTGTCTATAGATGAAGGAAATTCATCTCTCATGTTGATTAGTTGCTGCACTGATACAACTATGAAGATATGGATAGGTATTCTCCAGAGATGAGCTGGTGTTGCACAAAACTTGCTCTACCCTTGCCAAGTTAACTCTAGGGATGCTTAATAGACTTCTTTAGCTTCACATTAATGCATTTGGAACCAAGTACTTTGGAACATCGTTCCCAAAAGTTTGCATCAAATCAGATAACTTGTATATGCAAGGAATGTGAAGAAACCTTCTATTTTGGGAATAGAAGTGCTTATTATTTTACTCACAGCTCACAACTTGGTATGAATTGACCAGATAGCTTTTGCACACATCTAGTTGGAGTGTATCTCTAACTAAAGCAAGTTATTTCATCAATTTAGCTATACCATACATTGAGAAATGAATCTAACAAGTCAGGGGTGTCATCTTGACTTTTTCAGGATCTACAAGGTGTGCAAACACACTCACTTTCTATGATTCATATCTCAAGATCCTCTAAACTACACTTGATGAAAATTGATATGTAAGTAGTGGACACTCCAATCTAACTAATCCAAGGTTAAAATACAGAAAATGAGTGAGTACACATAGAGAAATCGATTTCACAAAATCATTGTAATGATGAAGATGCAACAGAGAACAATAAATGTACTTGAAGAATTGAATCAAAATGTGTATGTTAATGAACATATGATGTAAGGGAAGTGTTGTGGACTACTCATACATGAAGTGAGCTCAATGTGTGCTCACTAGTGTAGCTCAAAGTCTCTTAGAATGGCTATATTTTTCCATGACTAAAAGCATGTCTATTTATACTCATAGTTCAAGTTTGAATTTGAATTTTCACCTAAAAGTGATCCTATACTTTAGGAATGATTCGAATTGATTCTTCCTACTACATGAGTAGTGGGTTCAGCTCCCTATCTTCACGAGATTCCTTATTCTCTTTGCTTTTACATTTATCCAAAGTGAATACAACTAAATTGACAAGGTGTTCATATGTGGTCCTTCATGTGAGGTACATGAACTTATGTGTAGTCCTCAATAATTAATCAAGCACTTAGGTTTGCTAATTGTACCAACACACACACACACACACACACATATATATATATATATATATATATATATATATATATATATATATATATATATATATATATATATATATATATATATATATATATATATAATGTACATATAACTTATTAGTTACTAACTTAGTATTACTACTTGGTGCACATTGTTCACGAGATTCCTTATTCTCTTTGCTTTTACATTTATCCAAAGTGAATACAACTAAACTGACAAGGTGTTCATATGTGGTCCTTCATGTGAGGTACATGAACTTATGTGTAGTCCTGAATAATTAATCAAGCACTTAGGTTTGCTAATTGTACCAACACACACACACATACATATATATATATATATATATATATATATATATATATATATATATATATATATATATATATATATATATATATATATATATATATATATATATATATAATGTACATATAACTTATTAGTTACTAACTTAGTATTACTACTTGGTGTACATTGTATATTAACACATTCCAAAATGGTGCGATCATAATATCAGGATTTAGAATTGAGATATATCGAAGTAAACAGAGTCAAGATATGATTCCATAATTCCAAAATTGATAAATTACAAAAATATACAGACACTATACATTGCATATTGAAGAATCAAGTTATCTAAAGACTAATATCAACATTAAACAATGAATAATGACATCAAAAATCTAAGTTAAGTTAAGAAATGTGAGTGAAGTTTGAACATGTATCATACATACTGTACGTATGGAAAATTGTATGGTACCCGACATCATATAACCTTGATAAAATATATATATATATATATATATATATATATAGAGAGAGAGAGAGAGAGAGAGAGAGAGAGAGAGAGAGAGAGAGAGAGAGAGAGAGAGAGAGAGAGAGAGAGAGAGAGAGAGAGAGAGAGAGAGAGAGAGAGAGAGAGAGAGAGAGAGAGAGAGAGAGAGAGAGAGAGAGAGAGAGAGAGAGAGAGAGAGAGAGAGAGAGAGAGGAGGGAGAGGAGGGAGAGAGAGAGAGGAGGGAGAGAGAGAGAGAGAGAGAGAGAGAGAGAGAGAGAGAGAGAGAGAGAGAGAGAGAGAGAGAGAGAGAGAGAGAGAGAGAGAGAGAGAGAGAGAGAGAGAGAGAGAGAGAGAGAGAGAGAGAGAGAGAGAGAGAGAGAGAGAGAGAGAGAGAGAGAGAGAGAGAGAGAGAGAGAGAGAGAGAGAGAGAGAGAGAGAGAGAGGCCTTAGTTTTATTTTACTTCTTTCAAACATCATACTAAATTTCAATTTTGTTGTAATCATTCTTGTTTGTATTCTTATGCCTCTATCGTATTTTTTTTGTGAGCTTTGTCATCCTCTTATTTTATTATGTATTGTATTTCTATATCTGAATTGTTTCTGGTAAGGTCATATAGATCTGGACTTACGGTGGCATATGGAAAGTTATTATAAGTGATGTTATTTACTCTTTTCTTATGTATGTGCTTATGTTTCTAAATTGTTATGGGGAGAAGAATCTATTTCAGAGGGTTTAAGAACATTTTGGTAGACGATCTTATTTACATATTTAACTATTCATTTCCAAATTATTGGTTTATTGTATGACTTGCTTATACATAAACACATTGTCCTCTTTCGCATCAAAGGTTCTCTTATTTGATAAAGAGAGATAGATAGATAGATAGATACATGGATAGATAGATAGATAGATAGATAGATAGATATATACATAAAGAAAGATAGATAGAGATGGATAGATTGATTGACTGATCGATTGATAGATGGATAGATGGACATATAGATTGATAGATTGATTGATTGATCGATTGATAGATGGATGGATGGATAGATAGATAGATAGACAGACAGATACACAGACAGATCGATAAACAGATAGACAGAAAGATTGACAAATAGACAGATAGATACACACACATACATATATATATATATATATATATATATATATATATATATATATATATATATATATATATATAGAGAGAGAGAGAGAGAGAGAGAGAGAGAGAGAGAGAGAGAGAGAGAGAGAGAGAGAGAGAGAGAGAGAGAGAGAGAGAGAGAGAGAGAGAGAGAGAGCTTAGTTTTATTTTACTTCTTTCAATTCATTTCCAAGTTATTGGTTTATTGTATGTCCTGCTCATACATAAACACGTTGTCCTCTTTTGTGTCAAAGTTTCTCTTATTTAATCAGAATGTATAGATACTACACGTATAAAAGATAGGAAGGGTAACGAACCAAAGCTTTAGGTATCTTGTTTTATTCTGTTCTTATGGCCACTTGTTTTTCTTTTCAATCGTTTACACTTGTTACACGTTTTAATCTTTATCTTCATTTGCCATTACTGGGATTGTCCTGTATGTGTGCATGTTGATTAGCTATAACCCCTAAGATATTTTCTCTTTTAGAATAAATTATATCAGAGAAATTCAGTACGAGAATTATAAAGCCCTTGAATGATTCGCATTAAGTTTACTAAGTGTCTTAATAAACGTTTTATCCCCCGGAGGTGAGAAATCCAAATCAGCTCTGTTCTATTCGTTTTAGCTACAGATAGGTTTTACATTCAGGTTCTAAGATAAACCATCATTAATAGGGGGCATACACACTGGGCAAGCTGGCTGAAAATTGCTGAAAGAGACGGGGGATGACATTACATTGAGTGCTAGGAAATCTAACGGTATTCATGGAAACGCTTTGCCAAACATGGGATCAGGCAAGCTTAAATCATAACTGTTAGTAAGTTCAGAATTCATCTAAGCTCATGAGGGTTAGTTGATACGTTTGAGTGCGTGTGTCTCATTTACCTTATTTGTGGAATTTAATCTTGGCGAGCTGATTTGTTCAAGGTCTTTAACATTATCAGTAATTGTTGCTACAGTCATTGGGCTATGATGAATCAAGACAGCAGGAAATTGTCCAAAATGCCCGACGATGTTCGAGCAGAAATATCTCCGTATTTCTTGGAACGCAACGTAATGCCAGAGGATAGCTGTCCAAGAATAAAAAGATTAGACGATTCTGCTTTATATGTGAAGTCCGACCTTTTGGTAGGATTCATCTTTTTCCTTGTACAAGTCATTGTGTCTTGGTAAGTTTCTTATCGTAATATTGAGCTGTGAACAGCCTCGTCTGCACGACATGGACATGAACCAGCATGTGAATCACGTCAAGTACATAAGCTGGGTATTGGAGGTATACTTGCCCTTGAATCGATCTTTTGTACTATTTCATCAGAATTGTTATTTGCCAAAAATTGTCGTTGACAAATACATGCCAATGTTTTGCTTTGTTCCTTGGAACAGAGCGTGCCGCAGTCACTTCTAGTGGCATACGAGCTTATGGAGATGACCTTGGAATACCGCAAAGAATGCAACCACTCTGACGTCGTCTGCTCCCTGACTTCACCAGATTCATCCTCATCATATCATGTGAACGATGAAGCCACGCAATTGTATTCAACATTCATGCAAAATAATAATGCCGGATTATTTGATGAGTCTCTCCCTCCCAGCATCAGGACGCCCCACATTAGTACGGCGGGTCCAATTCGTTATACACACCTGCTTCGTCTGCAGGCTGACTCAACAGAGGTGCTTCGTGGGCGCACAGCTTGGAGATTGAAGAAGCGCTATTACACGTGAAACACAAAACATTGTATGTGGCAGCCACTCGCTGCTGCTCAAAAATAGTAGAACGTACATTGATGATAGCAACATTCATCCATCATTCAGCTCTATTTCGGTGTAAATTGCACATCACATAGCAGCGCAGGCCATCGCCGCAGCCGCTTTCATCAGCCTCCATTTACGACAGTTGCATCTGTATGTAATCGAGCTTTATACCATTCTTTATTTTAAGTCTCGTGGAGCAGATATTCCACGAGCTACATTGCTGCTGCTGTAGCGGTATCAATCTTGAAATGAAGTACATCCATTGCTTGCCTACTTTTCAAAACACATATTTTTTTGGGCATCCTTTATTGATCAAATTTACTAGTGAAATACATATATTCTTTCCTCTCCCTCTCTCTCGGTTTCTAAAATTCTTTAAAGAGGTAACTATATTTTTACATTCTGATAAAACAAGTCTTCTGTCTGAGCAGTGCAGAAAGTAAGAATGGATTATCTTCCTTTCCATTCACATATCCTCACATTCATATGTTCGTATTTATCTGTTCTTATCAAATATAATGATTCGATCCTCAAACCCAAGACTTCCATGCGTGTACATTTTTGCGCCAATTCGCTTTATATCACTGGAAAGCATATCCATGGCTTAGCGGCACACTTTCTTAATGTGATGATGCAGAAGACATTTCGAAGTATAATCTGCAAAGAATTATTTTCCAAGTTAGAGTGGTAATGCATTAGTTCACCGCAATGGAACATTTTCGTGGCAGGCAGCTTATAGATTAGCATATAAGCTGAGAAGTCAACGAGTCCAGCAGTGCGAGATGAAAACAATTGTAGCTTTAAGACTACTGAAGAGGATATACAGGATGGTTGTTAGCAGCAGACAAGGGAGTCAACGAAGATCTGGCAAATAGGCCAATAATTTTCTTCAGGAAGAAGTACATATGAGCATTCACGCAGATTTAGCACCAAGGCAACCTTAATTTTTCAAAACCTCTACACCAATTAAAAGTGATTCTCATCACTAAACACCATTGTAAATATCATTTCATCTTTTTGTAGCTCCATTTTGTGCAAGCCAAGGAGTCCTTGAGCTTGAGGAGCTTTAGAAGTATCTACCTGCCAATTTTCGTATTTTTTAGATCTCGTTTGAGCCCTCAAATAAGCCCTGGAACCTAATTTTTAACTAGGCCGGACACTAGGTCTGGACAGGGCCAAAGCTAGTCTAAAAACTATAAAAAGAGCTAGAGAGCTCATTTTTGAGGTTAGATTGTAATTGAAACGAACTTGTAAGAGCTTTTGAAAGTAATCTAAAGGACTCCATTGCTCCTCACTCTTTGTCTTGCCGTGTGTGCGCGTGTGTGTGTATGTGTGTGCATGTTTGTGTGCTTCTCACTCACGCACTTGTGCTTCCACTTGCTCGAGGTCTTCATACCATCCTCACGTCTTCCCGGATTGACATTAAAGGAGGTGCTACTCATCACTGAGCTACACCAAATTTTGGCGCCGTTGCCGGGGATCGAGCTTTGAGGACGAGCGTGTGATGGTAAGACGTAGAGTTGACGCGTTGGAGTTGTAGGTATTTTCTTCACTCTCATCGATTTTCTTTTACTTTCTTCACCATCTTCATCACCATCATCATCATCACCATCTCCCACCTCCATCTCCATCATCGTGAAAATTTCTGTTTTTTGATCATATCACCATCTCCACCTCATTTCCCTCATTCCACTTGTGAGAGAGAGCGAGAGAGCGATATTGCTTGCACTGTTTTTGCATGTTTATTGTGTTTCTTGCAGGTATCATCATCACCATCCCCTCCAGCACGCTGCGCAGGCACGAAACTCGTTGAATCTGTCTCGCAGTCGCCAGCTTCTGCCGATCGCGATCGACAGAAATTTCGATCATTTGGTAAAACAAAGTGCACCATTAGCACAAGCATGATGAGCACATCCTAAAACACTAAAAACAGTAGAAAAATTCCGAGGTTTTCTGTCAATCGCGACCGACAGCCTCTGTCAATCGCGATTGATACTGTCAATCGCGATTGATACTGTCAATCGCGATTGACATTGTCAATCGCGACCGACAGACCCAGTCAATCGCGATTGACACCGTCGATCGCGATCGACAGACTTCACGACCGACAGACTGCCACGTAGGATCCTGTCAATCGCGATTGATACCGTCGATCGCGATTGACAGCCACGACCGACACCTCTGTCAATCGCGATTGACACCGTCAATCGCGATCGACTGAAATTCAACGATTGATTGACTTTTGCGCGTAGCCACGTGTCCATTGCGACTGATAGGCTCCCGATTGACTGAAATTTCGGCGAAAAATCCGGAAAAAGTGTCAATCGCGATTGATACTGTCGATCGCGATTGACAGCCACGATCGACTCTGTCGATCGCGATTGACACCGTCGATCGCGATTGACACTGTCCATCGCGACTGACAGGCCCGACGGACACCTCTGTCAATCGCGAATGACAGACCTGTCGATCGCGATTGACAGGCTTTCTCGGCCAAAAATTAGGATTTGTTTTTGTTCAAAATTGGGATAATTGTGGGGCAAAATAGTCAATCCATTAGCACTTTGGAGGTTCCTACACTTGAGATTTGGGAGAAAATCCTAGGATCTGTCAGCCAGATTGAATCTTGTTTTAACCCCCTAAACCCTGAACAGTCATAACTTTTTCATACGAAATCCATTTTTTGAGCTCTAGGGCTTGTTGGAAAGCTCGTGGCATCTACTACACGCCCTCAACTGTTTTTTATAAAGATAATGCATTGATTTTCAGATAGGGTATTTTGAAGTTGACCATACCCAGGGGGATCAAAGTCAGGGGTCTTTAGAATTGTTTTCTTAAAAATCTCTATACAAATTAGTGTTTGTGCTTTAGGAATGGAAATCATTGGTTCTGTCTTTGGAATTTAAATCTTAAAGCTAACTTTGGAACTCCTACAGATCTATTGAGAGCATCGAAAGGCGTTCTAAGCAAGTGTAAGTGCAAGCTTGGGAACACACTTCTTGGGCATTCAAGGGCAACCAAGCAGGAAACAAAAGGTTGGAATATTCTCAACTCCCTCTGTCATTTTTTAGCTCAGGCTAAGTACGAATAGTGCTAGAGGTAAGTCAGGGCGACGATAGGCAGGTATCAAGTTGAAGACTACCTAAAAACTCAAGTTCAAGCTAAAAACCGAATCTCTGTACCGTCGATAACATAAAGGAAAAGAACCTCACGTGGAACGATCAATTCCAAGTACGGAAAATACTCAAGTATTCCTGACGACGCAATACCAGATAAGATCATAAACATAATAACTCACTAAAAACGAATCAAGTGACTGAGACCTATTGATCGGCAACGAGGTTGTACTCCGGGCAAAAATTGGGCTACTTAGATAGGCATATGAACCTTAGATCAGGACGGCATCTAGTAAGGGAGAGACAAAGCCTTAGATCTTCAGAGGCTAGTGTTAACCACACTGCTAGGTCTTGGGCCCAACAGTTGAGCCACCACTCGTGCTACCCTAGCTCTGAGACCAGTGCGTCAGAGATGTCTCAAGGCATGGACAGACCTACGGGAAGTTTAGGAGTGCCTTACTTGTACAGGGTAGAAGGCCCTTACAAAACACAGCTGGAATACCTTAGGACCAACCGATTAGGTGCTAGCATCTATGAGGACGGCTTAGGAAGATCTGTGGTACAGATTAAGAATCCCGATCAATCCATTGGACTAGAGCACCCAGCAGTCAAATTTGAAAACGGTGCATACCTGGACAAGGAAGGAACCATATACGTAGTCACCAGTCACCCAGATAGGACAGATGAATTGGAAATGTAATCTCTGAAGCGGACTTAGGTGACTTGGAACAAGGAAACATGGGTGCGGAACCTAGAACCCCTCGAGGCAAATCTGTTCTCACTAGGATCATCACGCCTGAGTGGGTTCCCCAAGACAACAAGAGCATAGAGTTGCTCCTCAATCGAGAAACTGATGAAGCCTTTTGGAGATATAAATCTAATCAGCCAACTGATATAGGAACTGTCATGATCTATGAGTTTAAGGATCCGGATAGCCCAGGTAGAGTGACCTACCTAGATCACACTTCGGAAAGAATCTTTGTGGTGACAGAAAATGATAGACATGCTTACACTTGGAAGGGTGAATTCATTTTCCCCCAACCAAGATCGAATGGATCCTATGGTCACCCTGGAGCTGGAACATCCCAAGCTCATGGAATGCAAAGAGACAGAAGTAGAGATAGGCCAGAAGTAAGCTTCGCCAACCTAGTGGGCAGAGAAAGAACGAGGACGGAAACAAATAGAGTAGAACCTGAGATACTTAGGGCTCATCGGAATCAGAGAAATATGGATGGATTCCCTCTGCCTAGACCTAGAGAGCACACCAGAACTCTGAGACCAACCCAGCTAGTTAAGTCCATGAAGAATTACTTTGATGGCACAGGAGATCCCTATGATCATGTGGCGGAGTTCAAGCAAGTCTTGAGAGCTGAACAAGTGGAGGATCTATTCACGCAGTACAATGCCTTCGGTCTAACCCTTAGGAACACAGCACTTACATGGTTTCAGCCATTGGATGAGCGACAGTTCAGGAGCATAGACCAACTCCTAGAGGCTTTCATCGTAGAGTTCTCTAAGAGTGGCATAAGACACAATACCTCCTCACTGATTCACAGCTTCAAGCAAACCTCTCAAGAGACCGTGAGACTTGCAGGAAGAAGATTTAGGCAATATCTTGAGAGATGTCCTGTTTCAGAGCTACCTACACCAGCTAAACAAGTAGCCTTATTCTTGGATGGATTGCTGAGTACGAAATTGAGATCCTATGTGTATCTGAAGGACCCTAGGACTATAGAAGAGTGTGTACGCATGTGCATTGACATTGACGATAACCTAGGGGAAGAACTAGAGCTTTCCAAAATCTACAAAGATTCAGATAGTGCATCTAGTCACTCTTCCACGCAATCCACATCAATTGAGGAACTGGCAGAGAAAGTGGCTCAGAAATTAGGTGTCTCTAGCAAACAAACTCCGAGATTTGCCCCTGTGAAGAGATGCTACACCTGTGGTGGCGACCACATGGCGAATGTATGTCCCATTATGGCTCAACCCCAAGTAAACCCTAGTAGCCAGTACTGCACTATCGAACGAAGATACACAAATCACACCGCACAAGACTGCCCATACAACAAGCAAGCAGTTAGGCAAGCCTACCCTCAGCCATACCCTCAACAAGGCAGATACCAAAACCAATACCCACCACAACAGTATGCTAGACCTCAACAAACCTACCAACCACAATACCAAGCCCAGCAAAGACCTCAGCCTGTGTTAGCCCAACAACCTCCAGCTCCATCCAACTTGATCCCTGTAAAGTATGCAGCAGCAGAAGAAAACCTAAACCGAGCTATAGTCCCCATAACACCATTGCTTTCAGAAAGTGATCCCAGTGACCATAGCTTCGATTCTACGCATGTTGAGAGTCCCCAGGCTTACTTCATGCAGTCTCCTGAACATGGTGAGTCTTACTATAGTGAAGAGCCAAATGAATCTAGTTGGGAAATGGATTACGCAAATGTCATGTACGCCAACCCCAACCCTAGGCCACAACCTAGGCAGGTAAGACCTCCATTCCCAAGAGGACCGTGCTACAGATGCCAAGGAGATCACTTCATTCGTGATTGTCCCTTACCTCCACCTACACAACCCCAGTCAGTGACGATCCCAGGCTTTTGCCAAGATTGTGGAAAAGAGCATCTCTTACGAGATTGCCCTAAAAATCCTAATAATATGCCAAAAATCACTCCTATAAATGTTATTGGATTAGTGGTAGACTCCACAGGGAGTGTGACTTCCACTGCGCCAGTGCAAGTGGTCACAAGAGCTCAAGCATTGCAGCAAAACCAAGCTGTAGATCAAGGAAAGAGCCCAGAAGTTAGTGAAACGGAGAGCATAACCAAGAAGAGAACTAGAGCCTAGAGAGATAGTCGGGAAAGAATGAAAAGACAATGGGCTAAAAAGATGAGTGAACTTGAGGAAAGCATAAGAGAAACCAAAGCCAAGATAACTGAACTCACATCTCAAACTCCCTCTCACACTACCCCACCACCACCATTCCCATCGCCATCCGACCCGCCACCTTCCAACCCACCTCATACAATTCCACCACCCCCTAGAGTAGGATCAGTCCTAGCTGATCCCACTCCCGAAGACCTTAATATGATGCTTAAAGCATATCAGGCCAGAATCCAAGAAGGGCCAACCATAACCAATCATGAAAAATGCTACCCTAGAGCCGAGCTAGAGCTTGAACGAACTAAAATTTGTGCCAAAATGGTGGAATTGGCTCAGACCATGTTTGAAGCTAGTCGCCTCTTTAATATCTCTAGCTCAGCTAAGACGCAGTTACATTTTGAAGGACTGCTAGAAAGAATAGAGAGGCTAATTGCACAATCAGAGAAGGAACCTGCCCCTCAAAGAAAGGAAAGGGCAAGAGAACGGATAAGCCAGCCTCTTCAGGAAGCCCATGTGCCTCCTCAAGAAGCTTATCTTTCCCCCCAAAAGGCAGATGAGCCTCCCTCAAAAGCTCACGTACCTCCACAGGTTGCCTACATTCCTTCTCAGGGAGCATATGAGCCTGTTCGGAAAAGTAATAGAATAAGTAATCCTCCCCAGGAAGCTTGTGCTCCAAACATCTATGAGAGCGAGGAAATAGCCAACGATAGAATAAGCCCTCCGTCCCAGGTTGCTTATGTGCCTAATTCTACGGAGCCAGACACTTCTTCTTCTATGAATCGGTTTGCACCAGACTTCCTACGAGAAATTCAAGAAGATAAATGGGATAACGAAAGTGAAGTCGCCCCTCCCTTTGAACTTGTGGATGATGTACACGACCAATTCCCACAAGACATCCCATCTATTTACGGGGATCATGAGAGTACTCAGTCTAACGAGAGATTGGACTTTGAATCCAATTCCATACAAGAGCTACCCCATTTCACAGGCCCATGGGAAGCAAAGTCCACATGTATGAGAGCACCCACAGTTATGGTAAGAAACGAAGATTCAGTCATACCTAGGAACACAGAGGTAGTGAAGAACACTAACGTGCAGTGCAATCTCAAGTTAGAAGAGCTACTCAAGGTTAGACCTGAATCGTGGAAACATGTAACCAAACAAGTACCTGAGATAGCAAAATCTCGTTCCCAGGTGGGATCACATAGGACAGTGCCAGAGATACCCTTGGATAAGATAGGAGATATGTGTGAAGGTGAAGAAGGGAACACCTATCTTCCCATTACTTATCAGGAGTACACCACTAAGGCAATTTTGGACTCAGGCGCAGGAGTTGCAATTGCCACCACCTCTCTATGGAAGCGTGGGGGCAGGCCGGCATTCAGGCCAACGAGAATGAAATTGCAGATGGCCGATGGTCACATAGAGAGACCCCTAGGATTGCTAGAAGGAATAACTCTCACCACTTGTGGTGTCGAGTTTGAACATACCTTTGCTATATGTGACTTTAGCAAAAATCATGCCTATGAGATGATTTTGGGACGACCATTCATGCGACAGTTGCAAGTGGTACAGGATTGGGGAACTAATTCCTTGTACCTGCAACACTTAGGAGTTACGACCAAAGTCAATCTCAAGGATTACTCTCATAGAGATGTCCCTCCTATCCAATGGAATCCCATCCATAGAGCCAAAGATGACACGGAATCTGTGCATTCCATAGGGTCTGGATCCTCATGGATGCATGAAGACACTCATTTATGGATGTGCAAGGTTGCTGTAGAAGAAGAGAAGAGAGAGAAAGCCAGAGAGGTAGGTGCAAAAGAAACACATAGATCAATTCAAGACCCAGCCTATGCACCTGTAATTTTTCCTGATGAGGAATTTGAACCCCATGGTTGGGCAGAAATCCTAGCAACAATGGACGTAGCCATCAATGAAGAACAATGGACGCCTCACTGTGATGAGGATGGCTATGATATTTCAGTCTTCTCCATAGAGCCAATCATGGGAGAGGCAGTTCTAGAAGAATGCGAACCTAGTCCTGATGTCTTTGAGGATGCAAGTGACTCCGACCTAGAGTCAATCATCATGGACCCACCCTTTGCATCAGATGAAGAAGATGAGAGGCACTGTCCAGATGCCTTGTGCACAAGCTCGCGGTGCAACCCTAACACCTGAAACAACCCCAAGACTTCCCCGATGAGTGCAACCATTCACTATCAGGTTACCCAGGCACAGCACAGATGGCCCTAACCTTGTGTTTCCACCAATACCGACTGATCTGGAATTCCCGCATGGATTCACTCTGGAGGATCTAACGGATGAAGAAGTTGCTAGAATCATCGACGCTGTAAATGCGGAAGTTGAAGCAGAGCAAGCTGGTGGACAGCAAACTGCCCCAGACCAAGCCCAGCCCAGCCAACCGGACGTAGTCAATGTGGACGATGAAGAAGAAGCACATGAAGAGGCACAGGGTGGCCAATCAGAAGCAGAAGAACAAGAGTATGATCAGGAAGCCCTACAAGTATTGGAAGGTGCCCCCGCCTATACTAACGCATTAAAGAAGCTCTACGATACGATGAACCGAGTCCAAGAGCAACACAAGCTATCATTAGCTGCAGGTAAAGCCCTCATGAACCAGATTCTGGAGGAGGAAGGCGTGGACGAGCAATACCGTGCCACCCTGGAAATGATATCAGATGCTTTGGGAGTACCTGAAACGGTGCATACTACACTAGCGCAATCACGACGGACAGAGAAAAGATACGGAAGACGTCCCCCACGAGCAGGGAAACAAATGAATGTATTAGGATCAGAACCACAAGGCACCCCCACAACCACGGGCACTGCACACACCGCTCACGACACCGAGGAAGCCCATATATCAAGTGCACCTCCATCACCTCCCTTACCACCTTCGCCTCCCTCTCCACCACATTCACCTCCCATTACCAATGTAACAACCACCGTTACCGCCTCCGAGCCCACCGCCATGACTGAAGCACAAACCGCCAATCAACCCACACACCCTCTCAACACCTCCCGTGTATATACTTCCACTAACACTGTAACCTTAACGATAGCTACTGACATCCCCATCCCCCCACTCACACTTTCGGGTAGTTCACGTTCACAATTGCACACACCACTGTACACATTCACCACAATCACTGCACCCACAATTCCACTATTCACAATCACTCCCACTTCCGTTTACACCACGGATTTTATGGACATATCACCTTCCACCGCACCTCTCCCTCCCCCCATGCCACCACAATCTCCCATTCCCCCACCACCTACGTCACCATTTTCCAGCACTGCATTCACACTTCCCTTTCCCTCTGCACATTACACCCTCCCTGCATCCATCCCCATTAATAATGTATTCAATAATATGCATCAGTGCATGTCTCAGTTACAACAACACTATCAGCACCTCGATGCTCAGCATACAAGCTTGTTCAGGCGACATGAGGAGTTACAAGGAAGATTCACTGATTTAGAGAAAGAAAAGCATCAGTTACAACAGCAGTTTAGTGCACTGCAAGAACAACATGAGAAACTTGTGGCAAATCCACCGCAGCCTGATGCAGAAGAAAGACAACATATGGATGATTTGCTACACTCACAAATCACAGAGAACCTCAAGCTCCGCCGCAACATGGCTCTATTACGGAAGCATATGTCTGCAGCCCTAGAAGAAAATAGACGGCTTCAGACACAAAACGAAGAGAACTTGGAGTTAGCCATGGAAGGTTCCCCACAGGAAATTGACCCGGAGAGATTTAAGGCTATTCCCTCGGACAATATGCAGATCATATTGGAAACCCATGCAGATCTCCTCGAAGCCCATGCAGCCTTAGAAAAGGAAAGAGACGAACTACGAAGGCAATTGGCAGCTCAACCAGCACCACCCAAAGAAGTCCCAACCACAGCTGACACAGCTGACGAAGTAGCAGCGCTCAAAGCACAACTCGAAGAATTGCAAAAGAAAGTGCTTGTATATGAACGACAACCCTCCCCCTTGGCAGAACCAGAACCTGAAGACCTAGTGCCAATCGAAGTAGAGGAAACTTTTGAGGATCCGTACGTTCCGATGCCAACACCCGGGGGTAAGCGAACAGAACAGGGCATGGACACAATTGAAATTGAGGCACCTGAATGGATGCAAAAATTAGAGAAAGTAGCCACGACGCATGATGACAGGGTGGCAGTCCAAATCGCATTGATGTCAAAGTTAGAGGAGGTTGTAATAACATCTGATTATTTTCAGAATCTCTCACACCATAGGTGGATCGGCCCATCGGATGACCTGTATGTTCCTTTTTGCGTGCTAATGGCGGATTATAACGCAGAGATCAAGCACCACACCTCAAGGGAACCCACCTCTGCCACCCAATTTGCACCTGACGACATCCCAGAAAGTGCCAAGCAGGGACATATTCGTCAACCGATGTGGAGAATTCGGCTACTTGAAACATACCCAGAAATGGTCAGAACATGGAACAACATGCCCTTGTACATCAAATATAACCCATGTTATTGCCCTGTATTTCGAAGGAGATCATGGCCGGAGTACACACAAACAGTGCTGACAATTAAAGGATGTGAGAAGTGGCTCAATTATGTGTACTTCGCACCCCCGAAGGGCCCACCTACGATTGGATATATGATTTCGACGATTCGACATTGGGGGGTCCGGTTCAAGAATGTACCTGATGTCATGACTCAGATGTGCCTGAAGATTTTCGAGCTATGTTAGTCACCTTCAGGACCTTCAAAAATGTCAAGGAACCGCATCTCTCAGTATTAGGATTTAATGAAGGTAATCAGGATCTTGTATACGACATGAGCACAACCCCATCGATTAATGTTGTGTATGCATGGCACGCTCGCATCAAATATCTACCGGCCTGCTTCAAACAAACGTTTGAAGAGATGTTTGTCACGGGATTCTGGGAATATCACTCCGAGATATTCATTCCCAGACCATCCCATCTCTTGCAGTTGTTTGCAGTGGAACAAGCTCTCCATTCCGAAAAGCTACGTATACCACATCCAGAGGTTCCCGGGCCGGTAGATTGGGACGCGCTACTCACAGATTTGGCCAAAGGATTGAGGATTGCCGAGCATCACTTAGCGCAGGATGTCGTCGAGTACTACATCCAAAAACCCACACAACAAGGGTCTGTCAGGGACGACAGACGCGAGAGAGGGGGGGGTGTTAGCAGCAGACAAGGGAGTCAACGAAGATCTGGCAAATAAGCCAATAATTTTCTTCAGGAAGAAGTACATATGAGCATTCACGCAGATTTAGCACCAAGGCAACCTTAATTTTTCAAAACCTCTACACCAATTAAAAGTGATTCTCATCACTAAACACCATTGTAAATACCATTTCATCTTTTTGTAGCTCCATTTTGTGCAAGCCAAGGAGTCCTTGAGCTTGAGGAGCTTTAGAAGTATCTACCTGCCAATTTTCGTATTTTTTAGATCTCGTTTGAGCCCTCAAATAAGCCCTGGAACCTAATTTTTAACTAGGCCGGACACTAGGTCTGGACAGGGCCAAAGCTAGTCTAAAAACTATAAAAAGAGCTAGAGAGCTCATTTTTGAGGTTAGATTGTAATTGAAACGAACTTGTAAGAGCTTTTGAAAGTAATCTAAAGGACTCCATTGCTCCTCACTCTTTGTCTTGCCGTGTGTGCGCGTGTGTGTATGTGTGTGCATGTTTGTGTGCTTCTCACTCACGCACTTGTGCTTCCACTTGCTCGAGGTCTTCATACCATCCTCACGTCTTCCCGGATTGACATTAAAGGAGGTGCTACTCATCACTGAGCTACAATGGTTGATGTAGAATCGTAGAGGATGTTCATATACAGATCAGTTGTATTTCTTTTGTACATTGTTCGACATAACATATACGCCAGTGATGAGCTTATGACATTTATATGTGAATTTTAAGACATACAGATCCCATTTGATGTGAATGACTCAATGAGTATCATAAGCGACATCAACAAATATATAATTTCTTGTATGTAAACCAATCAGTTTGTATTTGTGGAATTCCTCACCCACATTGATATCAAAAACCTTCAGTTCAATAAGTCATCAGTTTTTTTGAGCTCAGGGAGATGCTTTACTTCTGTGAACTAGCCCAATGATAAAGAAAAAGATGACTTGTAACAAGACTAGGTAGACAAATGGAAGACAAAAAGTTCTTCATGGTTTGAAGCAAGACATAAAACATTCATAATCCCTTCTCTCTCCATCTCATCCACGTGCAAATGCTTTTTGTTATAAACTAGCTTGAAAAAGGTCAAATTCATGCTAACCTTATGATCTTCTTATTCGCCAAGGAATGAACTTAGTTTAATGGGTAAGTGTAAAGAATGGGAAGGAGTAATTCTTAGGTTCAATTCCCATGAGTGCATTGGGGGAGAGTGTTTTGCAAAAGACTCTGGAACATCCAAGATGAGTTAATTTGAGTTAACTCGA
>CM035421.1:149093186-149185686 GCA_020310875.1 Ceratopteris richardii
ATGAACATTCAGGCTCTGGGGGGTTAAAACAAGTAGATAGGTTTTTCTCCAAATGTGAGCTATGGGGCCTCCAATATGCTTAATCACTCAAAAATTACTCAAAATAGGCCTTAAGATAGCTCAAAAAATCAAACTCTAAATTTTGCATTTTAGGTGAACAATCGGGATGGTCTGGGACTGTCGTGATGGTCTACTTGAACCTATGTGATGGTCTTGAAGGTTGAGGCATCATGATGTTCTAATGACCCATCGTGATGGTCCAATTGATTGAGCATTTACGATAGTCTGATGAACCATCACAATGGCATACCTAGATCATCGCGATGGTCCGATTTGATTGAGGTGTCATGATGGTCTAGTGACCTTTTCCAAGGTTCCTACAATGTACCTTAGAATTCGCATTCCAACATTCCAGTGACTCTCCTTAGGTTTGTTGGAAAACCTGCTTAACACTCCAACAAATAGCAAATGTTTGGTCTAGTGTTCCACAGAAAAATAAGACTTCCAATGAGCTTTCTATACTTCTTAGCATCTACATCAGGCATGTTATCATCCATAGATAGCTTATGATTTACCTCCATAGGTGTGCTAGTTGGTTTGCACTCCATCATTCCAAATTCCTTGAGAATTTCTTTGACATATTTTTGTTGTGAGATGAAAATGCCATCCTTTCTTTGCCATACTTCAATTCCCATACAAAAATGGAGTAGACCTAAGTCTGTCATTTCAAATTTAGTTCCCAAGCTGATCTAAGTTTGATTGATGAGTTTTTGATGATCTCTTGTAATAATCAAATCATCTACATATACAATGACAACAACTAGCTTGCTATCCCTTTTCATTACATACAAGTTAGCATCAGAAGTGCTTCTTTCAAAACCCATATTTTTGAAAAAAATATATATCCATTGGGACTAGGCCCGTGGAGCTTGCTTAAGTTCATACAAAGCTTTCTTCAGCATGCAAACTTTATTTTCTGAATTGGGC
The DNA here is from genome assembly GCA_020310875.1 of Ceratopteris richardii. Classification (NCBI taxonomy): domain Eukaryota; kingdom Viridiplantae; phylum Streptophyta; class Polypodiopsida; order Polypodiales; family Pteridaceae; genus Ceratopteris; species Ceratopteris richardii. Next base: position 149,094,174 of record CM035421.1, read on the forward strand.
ACCTCAAAACCTAGTGGTTGAGATAGATATACCTCCTCCTTGAGGTGACCATTTAAAAATGCAGATTTGACATCCATCTGGAAAATAGGCCAGGCCTTTTATGCAGCTATTGCAAGTACCGTCCAAATAGTTATCATGCGTGCTGTTGGTGCAAAAGTTTCTTGAACATCAAATCCTTCGATCTGTGAAAAACCCTGTGCAACTAACCTTGCCTTATACTTTTCTAATGTTCCATCTGCTTTATACTTAGCTTTCCAAATCCATTTGGTACCTATTACCTTCTTCTTTGGTGGCAAGTCGACTAGATCCCATGTATCATTTTCTAGTATACTATCATACTCAGACTCCATTGCCGCTCTCCAACCTGTATCATCAAGGGATTCTTCAATGGTGATAGGTTCTGTTATCGAGCCCATGATATCTACCATTAGAGCCATGTTAACAATGTGTTCTCAGGCTCTTCTTTGCTCTTCTATTCTCTTTGATCTTTGTAATCCATCCGAGGATGATTTTGGTACATCTACATGTGGATTGTGATCATCAAAGAGCGGTTGTGCCCACATTGGTAGTGGCTTACACTGTGTAGCTAAAATTGGTTGGCTTTTTACTGAGGAAATTTCTCCATCAGATGTTTGCTCCTCCTCAACTTTAACCTGTCCTTTGATAGGCACAAGGTGAGATATTTCTTCGTTTGATGAGATAGTAGATTTACCTTTATCTTCTACTAAGTGTGGTCATTCATCAAACACCACATCTCGACTGACAAAAATCTTCCTTGCCTTAGGATCCCACAACCTGTATGCTTTAGACTCTTCACTATATCTTAGGAAGACACACTTTTTGCTTTTTGAATCCAACTTTGATCTTGTTGAATCAGGAATATGTGCATAACAGAAGCAACCAAAAATTTTGAAATGCAAAACTAAAGGCTTTTTACCAGAATATGCTTCTTGAGGAGTCATCCCCTTTGGTGCTTTTGTGTAGCTTCAATTAAGGATGTAGACTGCTGTATTGACTGCTTCTACCCAGAATGAATCAAGCATTGCTTGAGCCTTTAACATACAACGAGCCATTTCAACTACTGTCTTGTTCCTACGCTCAACAATGCCATTTTGTTGAAGTGTATGAGCTGTGGTAAGTTGCCTTTTCACACTGTGATCCTTACAGTAATTATTGAATTCTGTTAACAAGAATTCACCTCCTCTATCTGTTCTGAATTACTTAAGTTTCCATCCTGATTCATTTTCCACATACTTGTGCCACGTTTTAAATTTTTCAAAAGCGTCAACCTTCTCTCGAATGAAATAAACCCACATCTTTCTACTATAATCGTCGACTAACAACAGAAAGTAGAAATATCCTCCTAAAGCAAGTGTAGACATTTTACCGCAGAGATCAGCATGTACCAACTGTAGAGGAGCTTGAGATCGATTGCTGGTCTCTCTTGGAAACACCTTTTGTTGTTGCTTGCCCATTATACAAGCTTCACAAGGTTCGTGCAACTCTAAAAATGCAGGCAAATGAGCAACCATCCATGTTCTTTGCATCTCCTTCAAAACTGCAAATCCGAGATGCCCAAATCATTGGTGCCATAACCTCATTACATCTTTATCTTCTGTAGGATTTAAGACACTTAACTCATACAAGTTATCATGTCTTATGCCTTTACTTACTACATTACCTGATGTATCCACGATTTCTGCACCATTCTTATTGAAGTGAACTTCGAGTCCACGATTTGCTATTGCAAAAACTGACAACAAATTTCTTTTAAGTGTAGGTACATAGATAACATTGGATAACTTTTTCTCAACACCTGGAGAAGTGATAAAAGAGATGGTTCCAGTTCCTTCTGTTGGACACTTGGAGTCATTTCCCACCACTACATTGATGGATTCCCATAGAGGCACTAGGGAAGTATACCAATTCTTTTTACTGGTCATATGGCGAGAAGCTCCACTATATAAAATCCATGGTTCATCAACACGAGCTTGAGCAGATGAGCATACCTCTTCAATAGCTACCCATAGTTCCAACTATGTGTTGTTTGCAGACTCTTTGTTCTTCCACGATGATTTTACAGTCCCATTTTGTTCATCAGCTTGCTTCTTTCTGCAATCCTTGATGGCATGGCCTTTCTTTTCACAATAGAAGCAACTTCCTGTGAACTTTTTCTTCTTTGGATTCTTCTTTGATCCATCAGAAGAGTCTTTACCTTTTGCATTTGCTGAGAATGCAGCATCACTTGTACTTTGCCGATTCTTCAACCGCATCTCCTCTTCTAAAACCATGGCACAAAACTCTTCAAATTTAAGGGGAGTTAGTCTTACCTGCATGTTAAGGGCTGTTACTAATCCATCATACTTTGCTGGAAGAACACATACACATCTTTGAGCCAACTCTTCTGGTGTTATAAAAACACCTACTGTAGCCAATTGATCTTGAAGATGTTTTATCCGTTTGATAAAATCTTCAGCCTTTTCAGAATCAGAATGCTTTTCATTTGCCAACTGATTTTCTAAATTTTGTATCCTAGTGTGGTTCTTGGTCTCATATTGAAGAGCCAATATGTCCCAAGCCTCATGTGCTTTAGTAGTATGTTGAACTAAAGTAAGCATAGAATCACTTACACTAGTCACAATTGCACATAATGCATCAGCATTCCGCCTCTTCCAAGCTCGTAGAAGATCTGGATCTAATTAAATCATCAATCTTCAATTTTTAGATCTTCAACTGGTATAGGCTCTGGATCCAATCCCATCGGTCCCATGACAGTGTCAAGTAATTCGTAGGAGTCCGAAATTGCAAAAATTTTGAACTTCTAGAGTGTATAGTTGGTTCCATCCAGCTTCCCTTCAATGAATGCAGGTGGGCGAATTCGAATAGGTGCAACATTAACATTAGCTGAAGCACCAAGACTAGTGTTCGACGATGAAGCCATCATGTAATCACTCAAATAATCTATTGATATTCTAGTCTACTAGTAGGCTAAAATAGTGATACTTCTCAAGCTACTTGAACCTTACGGCTCTGATAACATGTAAGATAAAAGTTATGCAATATAACACAAGAGCAATATCAGAGAAGATAACAAATATAGGAGAATCTCAACAATTTTCTACTAACAACAAGTACAAAGATGATGGCATTGTCCACCCGTGCACTCTCAAGGTAGAGCTTAAATGGTGATCTAGACAACTCTAGATAGGGAGATACAAGGTTGAGGTATGCTGGCTCAATTCGATATCTCAGGTAGTGAAGAAGTCATGTATATATAGAATCATGGGTGGGCTTCCATGGATGGCTATACATGGGCGGTAGAGCATGGGCGGCCACTGCCCGCATAATTTCCATACACGGCTTAGGCCAGTTGAACCGACCTAACAAATATAAATGATTTTTGACTCGGATAGGGAATATTCCATGGAATATTCCCTTTACCGTCGTGCTAGGGGTGCTGCCCCCGGACCCCCACCAGGGGGCCAACTGGCCCCCTAGGACTCCCTAGCTAGGAGACCCGCTGGCCCCCTTGGACCCCCCCAGTCGGGGCTACTCACCGCTGTCAGAAAGATTTCCATCTTCACGTTGATATTCAGGGAAATAAAAAAATTTTTGATCGGTGATATCTAAACCCTTCTATATCAGTGATACTAAATTGCTTTAAGTTGAATTCTTTTCACTAGGAGTGCCTGCAGGTAAGCTCTTAGGTGTATATGTTAGGGTTTTTCCCTAAAAAGTCATTTCAATGTGTAATTGTACCCTAGAATGTAGGGGGTATGGGTAGAAACATATAGGTTTAGCAAAATAAATGGGTATGAAAGTATATATATGAGTATTTTTGAGGGTTTCTAAGGGTATGTATGTATGTGTAGGTGTTAAATTGATGTGTGTGAACCTTTAATTTAATCATGATATGAATACATTTAATTAAAATCTCTTATATTTTATACATTAGTTAAAATATTTTAATGTGTGCTTTAATTAATGATTTTAATGATGTGTTTTTATATCAATTAAAGTATTAAACCCTTAATGTATACTTAAAATTAAAGGATTAATGAATTATTAAATTAAAACCTAATTAAATTAAAATGAAATATTAAAATAGATAAATTATTTGTGGTGTATGTAAGTTAATATTAAAGAATGGTGAGAAAAAGATGTGTATTTAAAGTGTGAGAAAAGTAAATTTAAAAGAATGGTTGTAGTGAGTGCAGATTAAAAGAGAGGAGTAGAAGAGTTGTTTTATTAAAGTGGTTAAAGTAAATAAAAAGTGTGGTAAATGAAGAGAGGTAAAGTGTGGATGAGATCTTTAGCTTTCATAACAAGGCTTACATTTAGAACTATAGCTTTCATTTAGCCCTATTACATTGTTTCTATTATCTGATGACTCAAAATAACATAACTGCAAATGAAGTTCCAAAGGAATTTACTTCATCTTTTATTTTAGAAACGTTGTTACCTCCTGCTCATAACAATACTAGTACCCAACATGAATCTAATGAAACTATAGAATTAGAAGTAGAAGAAGACATTAAAGACCAAATTATGCAAGAATCTTTAATCTCCATATCCTATGATCATTGTCTAACTAGGTTTTTAACTTTATTTTCCATTGCAATTCCGAACCTCAGGATAGTGAAGATTTATTTCTGCCACCTCTAATTAGAAATACTCAACTTCAACACATTGAAAACGAAGTAGAAAAGATTATTAAAGAACATTTAACTGAGGAGTCATTAATTTTACCCTCTTATCAAGATGCTATTGATAGGTGTAGGGCAGCTCAACCATACAGTCCATAGAAGCATACAGTGATAAGCATTTGATATTAGTTAAATTTAGATATTTATTAGATCTTTGGTACTTTAAGTATTTAGAGTTATCTGAACCTTCATTTACCCTAGTCGTCAAGTATACTTAATTTACCCGAGTTTGTCCCAAACACCCAGCGTGTGCCGACCGAATTGTCAGATGACGTGATCCATCATCTGAGCATCCGATTCTTCCGGACATTGGTGAACCCGACGTGAAGACTCGGCATGACATCTCAGGTATACAGGTATACAATTTATTTATGCTCTACATATGCATGTACGAAAATTGGTGGATGCAAGATGGATGTAGGATAAAGAGGAATACATTGAAATTTACAACTCTTGCTTATGAAACGATGTGGGAGATATTATTTGAGGAAAATTGGATTGAAGATGCAGATGTAGATACATTGGTGGATAGAAACCCAATCAAAGAAGTTTAATTAGGCACTCAGGAAAATAATCGTCCAGTTTTAGTGGCCACTTGGTTGTGGAGCCATCCTAAGCCGCTTGAAAAGGTAAAATCTTTCTTGACACACTATGCAGATGTCTTTGCATGGCATTATAAAGACTTAGAAGGAGTGCCTGCCAATTATGGAGAGCACATAGTTCCTCTTGTTGATGGAGCTAAACTAGTGAGAGGAAAGAGTTATAGACTTAACCCAAAATATGCTGAAGCCATTATTTGGAAATACAGAAGATGGAGGATGCAGGAATCATCATTCTTGTGGAACGCTCAGAATGGCTTTCACCAATGGTTATAGTACAAAAGAAGAATAGCAAAAAAATCAGAATTTGTGTTGACTTTAGAGCACTCAACAAGGTAACTATTCCACATGAATTCCCCATGCCTTTTGCAGAGCAGGTCATTGAGGAAGTGGTTGGACATGCATTGTACAACTTCATGGATGGCTTTAGTGGATACAATCAAATATCCATCCATCTAGATGATCGGGAAAAGACCACTTTTATCACACCATAGTGTGCATATGTATATGTAAACATGCCATTTGGACTCACAAATGCTCCGACCACCTTTAACAGAACTATCAACCTCATTTTTGGACCCTTATTGCTGAAAACACTTAGAATTTTCATGGATGACTTTTCTTCATTTCCAGGCACTCACAAGGAGACCCCTTTGGACTGCTTGGATAATGACTTGAGAGAGCAACATAATGTTTTTAAAAGATGCAGGGAGACTAAACTAAACTTGAACCCAAATAAATGTCATTTCCTCGTGACAGAAGGAACTCTCTTGGGACATGTGGTATCTACTAAAGGTATGGCCCCAGACCCTAATAAAATTATTTCTACACTAAAGTTACCTAAACCCAAATCTCCTAAAGAGATTCAAAGCTTCTTGGGGCATATTGGGTACGAGAAAAGATTTATGAAATAGTATGCAGAGATAGACAGACCACTGGCTAGACATACAAGTAAAGAAGTGTCATTTAAGTGGAAAGAAGAAGAAGAAAATGCTTATCAGATATTAAGGTCCAAATTGGTGGCTGCACCAATTCTTATCACACTGGATTGGTCAGAACTTTTTCATGTACATGTAGATGCCTGTGCATATGCAGTGGGTGCAGTTTTGACTCAACATAATGAGGAATACAAAATTGACAGACCTATTCAATATGCCAGTCGAATTTTGACAAAGGCTGAAAAAAATTATAGCACCATAGAAAGGGAGACCCTAGCAATGGTTTTTGCAGTACAAAAGTTTCATCATTACTTGCTAGGAGTTAAATTTGTTATCATAATTAATCATCAATAGCTTAGATATTTACTGAATAAGCCACAAGCAACTGGTAGGGTATGGAGGTGGCTACTTTTATTCCAAGAATTTGATTTTTCTGTAGTCCATAGACCAGGTAGAGAAAGTGTCATGGCATACCACATATCTATAATTAACTATATGGATCAAGCAATTGGAGTAAATGATGATTTTCCAGATGATAATTTGTTCGTTGTACAAGCACAAGATTGGTATGATGACATCAAGAATTTTCTTAAAACTGTGCAAAGAAAGAAGTTGCTCATCAAAAGCAGACCTTTTACCTTCATTGAGGGAAAATTATATAGATAGGGCAAGGACAACATGTTTAGAAAGTGTATGGAAGAAGAAGAAGTGAGGGAAATCCTTAAATCTACACATGAAGGAGCAAGTGGTGGGCACCTTCCAGGACACATTATGAGCCAGATAATCCTTGATGCTGGCTTATGGTGGCCTACATTATTCAGAGTTTATCCATTTTCATGCTTGTTCCTTGAGTTTTTATGCAACCTAGAATCCATTTCATAGCCCTTGGCATAAAGAAATTTTCAAGAATTTTTGTAGGAATTTTTTTAAAAGAATTTTTAGAATTTTATTTAGAATTGTTTATCTTTTTTCAATGTCATTTTTCTTAATAAAATGGAGGAAAAAGGAAGCTCTATATGGTATTCAGTGTGATAAGTGGCCTAGATATGTAGGAAATGTTTTGAGAATTGTTTTTGATTTTTTTGGATGTTTTTAATTTTTTTTTGGATTTTATTTGTATTTTTTATCTATTTTTGGTATTTAAAAAAAAAGCCCCTAATGGTTGATTTTCTTTTTTCTATTAAAGAAAACACTCTCTCCCTCCTCTCTCTAAACCCCCCACCCCCCCTCCCAACGTGCTCTACCCCTTCCCCCCCTGGCATGCTCTATCCCCCTCCCCCTCGGCATGCTCTACCACCCCCTCCCCCTTTCTTTCTTATTTTTTTAATTTTTTAATTTTATTATTTTATTTTTATTTTTATTTTATTTATTTATTTACTTTATATTATTTTTAATTTTTTCATTTTTATTTTCCTTTTGCCAACCCCCATGGATGGCTCCCACAAAAAAGAAACTATATATATATATATATATATATATATTATTATTATTATTATTTTCTAGGTCCAATCCTTTTGGCTCTAGATTGTGCCTCGGATGACCATTTTTTTCAAACTTGGAGTCATTTTCATGTCTTTTGGCACTACTGGACTCATTTTATGACTTAGTTTTTCCAAATTCCCAACTTTTCTCTGACTTTTGGTCAAAATCCACTTGTTTTGAGCACATTTATCACATGTTTTTCATTATGCACATGGTCCACATGGTCTATTCTCCCTTTGTTTTACCATATGTTTCACATTTTTCATTATACACCCTCTTGAGCTTTCCTGTTTTATCATTTTGGTCCTCTCCAAACCCCCAATCCTACTCCATGCCCCTCCCTTTATCCGTCTCACCAGCACCACCCCTTACCCCTTCTTACCCTCTCCCTCTCAGCCCTCCCTATACTTTCCTCCTACCCTCCATTCTCAATCATCTGCTCTTCAATGCAAAGTTCTTCTGGTTCTTCTCTGGTGCTTATTGTTCCTGGTGGACTTAGTAGCTGATCAAATGTTGCTTTGAAGATTTTGCAACACGGGAATCATGGTGAAAACTCTGCTCAGAGTTTTGGCTGTTAGCTCTCGGAGACGGAGAGCCCATTAGGTGGTGAGAAACTATTGAGCCCATAAAAGTAATATTGGTCAAAGTCAACACATTGAAATTCAAAGGGTCAAAGTCAAAGCAATCAAAGTCAACATATTTAAGGTCAAAGTCAACATGGGTAAAGTCAAAGCGTTCAAAGTTCCGTTGCCAAGATGCACACTGTTTGGAAGTTTCAGGTGAACCCTCCCTTAGGCACACATTTGAAGAATTGAAGGAAAAAATGTGAAGTCATGTGAAGAGGAAGCGTACGCAAAAGTGAAAGTATTGCCCCCCATTTAAAATTTCTATTTTAGTCTAAAGTCACTATAGGACAAAACAGGGATTCGTTGGCTGCCCACATTTGGAGACAATCTTGGGACATCAAAGTGAGCACCAAGATATGCCATCGGTTAGGAGCATATGTGAACCGACACTGAACTCAAGGTAAGGTATTATTCTTGGTCAAGCATAGTCTACACACTAAGAGAGAGAAGATCAAGAGACATACAGTCAGTGTGCGACACAGAGAAGCAAGTGCAAGGTGTGCAAGAAGTGTGACTTAGGTGTGTGTAGAGGAGTGCTAAGCAATTGAATCAAAGGTCACAAGGTCCCATTGAATCTGTGTGCACGTTGACAAAAGGTGTCCATCCCTCCCCCTATTGGAAGCTTGAGTGCAAGGTGTGCACTTGGAGAAGGTGGAGGTCTGGTGCAGAGAAGGTCGGCGACAGAAAGAACCTTGGGTATTTTGTCACTTTGTTGATTATGCATTCTTTGGGATTTCACACAGATAATATTTGGATTGTGTTGTACATCATTATTGTACTTCTCTCTATATAATCAATCTATAGAAGTCTATATCTTTCTTCTTACCTTTCTTCCTTCTCCTACAAACACTCAAGTCCCTTTCTCCACAAGAATCCCCCAACAGAGCATATGAATGAAGGAGGTTCTATGGGAAATTCTTTTGACAAAGATCAAAGATTTGAAGGAGCGATTGATTTTTGATGATGAAATCTTTCTAGATAGTTCACTTGTGTGCACTGTTCTTAATGCTCTTCTAGATTCATTTCCAAAGTTTTTCTTCTAATATTTGGTTAATGATGAAAGGGAATCCAAATGCCTTAACATTTGAGGATTTAGTCTTTGTTTTTTTGTAAGAAGATCAAACCAAGTAGAATAGGTCCATTATGCATGTTGTTGATCAAGTTTTCTTAGCTAATTAGAAGGGCAAAACTAAAATCGAGCTCATTTACTAGTAAGCACAAATATGTTAATACAACACAATCAAAGAAGGAAGACAAAGATGAAGATAGAAAAGCAAAAAGAGTTTTTCAAGTACTGCAAGGGAAATAATCATCTCATAAAGAGTTTTCCTAAACTAGTTCCAAAGGAGGAAAATAAGAAAGAGGCTATAATGGTTATTCCAAAGGCCTCTAAACCTAAAATAGAGACTGCTAATCTTGTTGAAAATGAAGAATGGGCATTGACTATTGTTTGCACTATGGCCATTCAAATGAGCAGTGTAGCAACCAAACATATCACCTCACAACACAATTTCTTCACTTCACTTGAGAGTGCTCCTATAGGGAATATTGTCACATGTGTTTACAACTTCTCTTATCCTATAATCAAAGTTGGAAACATCATTCTCACTACTATTGATGTCATTTCTTTTGCATTTTTGGATGCCTTATATATGCTAGGGATCAAGAAGAATCTATTATTAGTTTTAGCATTAGCCAAGATTGGCTCGGTTGTCAAATTTGTTGATGACATATGTATAGTTCATGATTATCAAATGTTGATGTTATTATTGATTTTAAAATTTCATGTCCTGGGATGTATGAGCTCATAGACTTGCAAAATGTGTGAATCATTCAATATGTGCAATTCATAATTCTCATGCTATCTCCGATGCAAAGATTTGGCATGCACACTTTGCTCATATGAATGTTGCTACTTTGCTATGCTTGTAGAAATATGAAATGTTGTCCTCTTTTCCCAAACTTGAGGCACCTTCTAGAAATGTTTGTGAAGCTTGTATTTTGGGAAAAATTCAACGTTCCTCCTTCCCAAAAGATGGTTCAGTTAAAGCTGCTCATAAATTGCAGTTGGTTCATAGGAATGCCTATGGTACTGTGCAGATACCCCCCATTAGGTATAAGGTTGTCTTGTTGTCAAAGGTTATGCTTAAGATAGAGGCATTGATTTTGATCAGATCTTCACTCCCACTTGTGGAATGACCACCGTTCATAGCATTTGTGCACTTGTAGCTCATCATGGTTGGAGTGTACATCTATTGGATATTATAACCCTTTCTGAATGGTAATTTACATGAAAAATGTATTTCAGCCCCATGGTTTCATGTAGAAAGGGCATGAAAATAAAGAATGCAGGTTGAAAAGGGAATTATATGCTTTGAAGCAAGCACCATGTTTCTTGGTATGAGAAGAAAAATGCCTAGCTGCTAGCACATGGTTCTAAGAATAGTCCAACTAAGAGCATCTTATATGTTAAGCATGTGGATGATGTACTTCTAATCATTGTTGTATATGTTGGTGCTCATTGTTCCTAATGAGAAGCATGTTGCCGAATTTTAGGCTGATTTGCATGCCTCTTTTACGATGTCAGATTTGGGGCATTTGCATCATTATTTGGGCATTTAGTTTTTGCAAGTTGATGGAGGAATAGCTTTGAATCAAAACAAATATATTGACACATTCTTATAACATTTTTGCCTTGAATATTTCAAAACTATTGCCACTCCCATGGAAATAGGTTTATGGTTGAGTCATCATGATATTGGAGATGCATTTGATGTTGGTCTATATCAGTAGGCTATTGGATAATTGATTTACTTATGCATAACTTGGCATGATATTCAATTTGTTCTCTCTCACATAAGCAAGTTTATGCATTTCCTAGGTGTCAAGGGGGATCATTACCACCATATTTACATGCTTTTTTGGACTCTGATTGGGTTTGTTGCTATGACACTTATGCATCCACTTGTGGTTTTTATTCATTCTTGGTAGCTCACACATATCTTAGTTGAGCAAGAAGCAACCCGCTATGGCCACTTCTAGTTGTGAGGTTGGGTATAAGGCATTTTTCAAGTGATTTTTGAGTGTGTGTGGCTCAGATTCCTTTTGGCTGATTTAAGTGTAGGTCAATCTTCTGCCATCACCCTCTTTGCTGATAGCTAGAGCACATTGGGAGTTGCAAGAAACCTATGTTCCATGGTCCCACAAAGCACATTGAGGTGCACTATCATTATTTTAGGGAGATGTTCTCTACTAGATAAATGAGTTTCACTTATGTGCCCACACAAGATAATGTTTGAAACCTTTTCACAGAGGTTCTTCCTTGGGAGAAGTTTCAAGATTTTTGCAAAGCTTTGGGCTTACTTCCTTTTGAGGATTGATTTCTTTCCACATAACTTTACAATTCTTTATACATGACTACCATCTCCTTGTTCACTGCATCACTCCTTGGGGGGATTTGTTGATATATTTTGGTAGTGATGTGTGTGAACACACTTAGGACCATTGAGGAACTTTTTTCCCTCTTTAGGAGATTTTTTCCCTTGCTTGTATATATGCCGATAACCCTAACAAGTCATTTATCTATGTACATTCACTTGATAATACATTCAACATGTGTTTTTGTCCAAACTTCTTCTTCTTTCTTGTGTGATTTGTGTGCTTTTGAAGACCTCAAATTCAAACAAAACAAGTGAGTGAGAGTAGGATATTTTGATGCAGTAATCATGGTAAATATAGAAGCAACAATAGTGGTACAACATACAACATCTTTTTTTTTCTTTGGAAGCATATGCCATGTAAGTGTAAAGTAACATGAATACCAATGGAGATTTCAAAATCACAGAGTTTTCTCTTAATATGATTGTTGCATAATGCAAATAACAATTATTTTCTCAAGTAAAAAAATCAATATCTTACCAATGAAAATATAATTGCCTATATTGATGACTATGTGAAGGGTTATAATAATGCTAGAAGATATGAACATGAAAATTTGATTTTTTATTTTCTTCTCACATATTAATGCTAGAAGTTGTAGAAGTGAAATTTTCATTTCTACTTTTCATCACCACATAATCTATGTTTTTGTTGCTCTTGCTTTGATCATGCTCCTATGTGCTCCTATGTTTTCTATTCTCTCTCCCACCTTCCTCCCATCCTCTCTCACCCGCACTCACACACATGCATATACACACAAATGCACAAAGAAAAACACAAACAAAAGCACACACATACATTACTCTCTCTCTCTCTCTCTACTCCTTGACACTTTCAAATTCTCATGTGCTCTGAATGAAGTTCCAATAATACATAAAATTTTAAATGCAATGAAACTCAGCATCATTTAGTGAGTGATGTATCTCACTCTTTCTCTTTTATACGCACACTCCTCTTTGTCTATTTCTCATGCATAGATTGAGTTGGTGCCATCTACACACACTCACTCTCTTAACGTCAACCCTCCATAGCATACATCATGAACACATATATATGTATCTATATATTTCCTCTTATAACTATTCATTCCCTTCTCTCTCAACAAGCATGCAAAATCTATTTATACATAAATTAAGGCATGAATGAATGTATCTTTGTACACACATTTGTGCCTATACATATGTATGGGTGTATGTATGAATATCTATTCACATACATTCAACACCCATATATGTATGTAATACATACATATATTTTGCATATATCTAAGTACCTCTATACATACGTATGTACCTATATTCATATGTCTCTACCTATACACATAAGTATGTGCCTATGCACATATGTGTATACCTATGTTCATATGCATGTACCTATGTACACATGTATGTATGTATGTATGTATGTATGTATGTATGTATGTATGTATGTACATATGTATGTATGCATATATGTATGCATGTATGTATGTATGTATGTATGTATGTATGTATGCATGTAAATGTAAATATGCATGCATATGTATAGATAGAGACATGCATGCATGTATGTTTGTATGTATGTATGCATGTATATATGTATGCATGTATGTATGTATGTATGTATGTATGTATGTATGTATGTATGTATGTATGGGTGTACATATGTATGTATGTATGTATTTATGTATGTTTGTATGTATGTATGTATGTATGTATGTATGTATGTATCTGTCTATATTTGTGTGTGTACATGTGTATATATTTACATATGCATGCATTTGTGTATGCATGTGTTTGTATATCTATATTGTGTATGTATGTACATATATATATGTATGTATTCATGCATGTATGTATGTATATATATGTATGCATGCATGTATATATTTATTTCGCGTGTATGATGTATATATGTATGCATGTATGTGTGTATGTATGTATGTATGTATGTATGTATGTATTTGTATGCATGCATATATGTGTTCATGTACATGTGTGTGTGCTTGCATGCATGGATACATGTATCAACACACATATGTACACATGCATGCACATACAAATGGAAGGATGTAAATGCATGTATATTTTTATAAATACAAATATATATTTACAAATATATATATATATATATATATATATATATATATATATATATATATATATATATATATATATATATATATATATATATATATATATATATATATATATATATATATATATATATTAAATTGTGCATATGTGTACACTATTGGAGTTTGAGGTCTATGGAAGCATGTGAACATCACAAGGATTAAGAAGAAGCTTGGAGCACAACACACAATATTGAATGTATTACCAAGAGAATGTACACATATAACTTACCCATTAGGGTTATAGGTATATATACAGGCCAGGGGGAAAAAAATCTCCTAAAGAGGGAAAAAAGTGCCCTAGTTGTCCTAGTGTGTTCACACACATTACTACCTAAATATATCAACAAATCCCCCCTAGGTGTGATATGATGGATGAGGAGCTAGTATTCATGTATAAGGAAGTGCCAAGCTATGTGGAATCAATCCACAAAAGGAAGTAAGCGCAAAGCTTTGCAGAAAGCTTCAAACTTCTCCTTAGGCAGAGCCTTTGTGAAAGGGTCTACAATGTTCTCTTATGGGCATGTATGCTAAACTGATCTCTCTAGCAGAGAAATTCTCCCTGACACAATGATAGTGCACCTCAATGTGCTTAGCATGAGCATGGAACACAGGGTTCCTTGCAATTGCCAATGCACTCTAACTGTCGGCGAAGATGGTGGTGACAAAAGATTGACCAACACCCAAATTAGCCATAAGGCAAATGAGCCACACACGGACCACGGTCAACAATCACTGTGAAGGTTGTCCCATACTCAGCCTCACAACTAGAAGTGGTCACCATAGGCTGCTTCCTGCTCAACCAAGATGTGCACAAGCTAGCAAGCATGAAGCAAAAACCACTAGTGGACAAATGAGTGTCATACAACCAGCCCAATCAGAGTTAGAAAAAGCATGTAAATCTCACGGTAGTGATCCTCCCTTGGGATAAAACAATCCAAGTAGCCGAGTATCACCACGTAGTGAAAAATGTGCTTAACTTCCTACCAATGCTTGACAGCTGGGCAATGCATAAACTTGCTCATCTGTGAGATAACAAACTGAATATGTGGCCGAGTAATGCATAAGTAAATCAAGCATCCAACAACCTGTTGATAGAGAACAACATCAAATGCATCTCCAATAGCATGAAGAGTCAATCGTAAACATGTCTCCATAGGAGTGGCAATAGGTTTGAACTCTTCAAGGCCAAAATGCTGCAATAATATGTCAATATATTTTGTTTGACACAAAGATATTCTATCATCAACTTGCATAAATTGAATGCACAAATAATGATGCAAATGTCCTAAATCTGACATCTCAAATGAGGCATGCAAATCAGCCTTAAAATAAAAATTTCTCATGAGGACCAGTGAGCAGCATGTCATCAACTTCAACTTGCACACTTTGTTTTCACGCCCTTTCTGCACAAAACCATGGGGCTGAAAAACATACACTTTTGCATGAAAGTCACCATTCATAAATGCAGTTTTGATGTCCTACTGATGTACGTTCCAACCATGATGAGCTACAAGTGCATAGTGCATAGATGCTACAAACAGTAGGTATTCGGCATGTGGGAGCAAAGGTCTCATCAAAATCAATACCCCTTTCTTGAGCATAACCCTTTGCAATAAGTGTAGCCTTATACCTTCCAATTATTCCATCAACCTTATGCTTCAACTGTATACCCACTTAGTGCCAATGTCCTTTTTTCCAAGATGCAAGTCACATAAAGTCCACGTACTAATTTTCATAATAGCATCATATTTTGATGGCAAAGCAACCATCTAATTTTTAAAATTTTGTGCTTCATCAAACAAAATAGGCTCATTATGGGAAACTCTGAAGCATCCAGCCTTGGGTGGGACTTGAACCCTGGCCATCTTCCTAGGAGTATAGGGCACACCCACTAAACCACAAGTGGGGTGCCTCTACCTTACGAGGTCAGGTGTGTGTGTCTTTCCAATTCATGTACTCTCAAAAAAAAAGGGGGGGCTCATTATCAACACAATGACTAGATGCACCCATAACATAGCAAAATGATGTAAAGCAAGCACTATGAGAGCCTGAACAATTATGATATGACGGAGGTACATCTAATTTGCTATCTCGCAAAGTCTACACCAACCATTTAGGCATGGTTTTTCTTTATATTATTTCTCTCATCAATAAGTGCATCATGTAAATCTTTGTGTTTAATCTATGGATGATATAGATGATAACATTTGCTTTCATAACTGTACCCAACAAAAATACATTTCATTGTTTTATCATCCAATTTCCTACGTTGTTGTTTAGACACTAATGCATATGCAAGACAACCAAAGATGAAGGTGAGCAACAGATGGCTTGCAACCATGCAAAGCCTCATATGGAGTGATAGACTACAGTGCTTTAGTGGGATACCTGTCAAGTACATATTATGCACACATAACAGCCTCAAGCTAGAAACTATGTAGTAAAGCTTTACTCTTGACCATACACCTTGCCATCTCCATGAGTGACCTATTCTTCCTTTCAGAAATTCCATTCTATTGAGGTGTATACAACACTATACACTGATGATTTATCCCACGTTTAGCGAGAAATGCATTAAAGTCAGAAGACATATATTGCCCCCTTGATCAGAACAGAGGGTGCACATTTTACATGCTGATGGATTTTTCGTCAAAATTAGAAAGTTTTTGAAGCACATAAACACTTTGGACTTTGCATTCAATGGATATGCCCATGCATACATGGAAAAATTATCAATGAAAGTCACAAAGTAAAGATAGTTCCCAAAAGAATGTGTCTGCATAGGACCACATACATCACTATGAACAAGATACAATTTTTGAGTAGCTTGAACTGAACCATCTTTTGGGAAGGAGGAATGCTGCATCCAAAATAAAGCCTTCACAAACATGTTTACTAGGTGCCTTAAGTTTGGGCTAAGAGGACACCATTTTAGATTTCTGCAGGTGTAGCAAACTAGCAAAATTCAAATGACCAAAGCTTTCCATTTGACATAGCCTGAGAATCTTGAACTGCACATGCTGAATCATTCATAGATTTTGCATAATCTATGAGCTTATACAACACACGACATAAAATGCCAGAAGCAATAATGACATCTCCATTTGAAAGATCATGAATTGTACATCTGTCATCAACAAATTTCACAACCAAGCCAATCTTGGCTAATGTTGAAACTGATAACAAACTTTTCTTGATCTTTGGCATAAATAAAGCATCTAACAATGTAAAAGAACTACCATCATCAATAGTCAAAATGATCTTACCAACTCCCATGGTAGGATAAGAGGAGTTGTTGGCACATGTGACAGTATTCCCTGTCTGGTCAGGCTCAAGTGAAGTGAAAAAACTGCGTTGCAAGGCAATATGTTTGGTTGTCTCACTATCAAAGTACCAAGCATATGATTCTACTACATACATACATTGTTTATGAGAAGATGAGTCATAATTGCAAACAGTAGTAAATTCCCATTCTTCATTCTAAACAAGATTAGCAGACTCTGTTTTGGGTGTAGAGGCCCTTGCAACAACCATTCCACCCTCTTTTTTCTTTGTCTCTTTTGTAGCAAATTTTGGATTAGCTCTTTATGATTTACAATATTTGCAAAACAATTTCTCCTTTTTTGTTTTCTTCTAATCTCTATCATCCTTCTTTGATTGTGCATCATTAGCAGATTTTTGCTTACTAGTAGATGATCTCCATCTACCTTTGCTCTTCTGACTAGCCAAGAAATCCTGATTTGCAACATGCATAATGGACATGTTCCGCCTAGAATGATATTCTTGCAATAGAACAAAGACTAACTCCTCAAATGTTAAGACATTTGGATTGCCTTTCATCATCAATCAAGGAGTAGAAGCAAAACTCTAATATGAATCAAGAAGACCATTCAGAGTAGTTTGCACAAGTGCACTCTCAGACAAGATTCATCAATAGAAATCAACAACTCCTTCAAATCTTTGATATTTGTTAAAAATGTTTCCATGGAATCTCCTTCATTCATGTGCTCACTCTCCAACTATTTTCAGAGGTAAGCAACATGAGCCTCATTTCTTGGTTGCTATAAAGTGGTACATATATCACAAGCATCCTTTTCTATTTTGCAAGAGCAAATGTGAGGAATAATGGCATGTTTGAAAAACAAAGCTATCAATGGATGCACCTGAGAATCTCTGCCATCTCAACAAAGTTGATCTGTAGTAGGTGCAATAGGAATCACATCACGAATAGGAACTTGAAGAAAATCACCATCTTCAATGCCATCTGCATCACCTTCAACAACTATGTTTGCAGGTGTAATAGGATGTATTTCAACACCCTGCACAATATTCCACAATCCTTTTGCAACCAATACATGATGCATTATATAATCCCATAATGGGTAATTGGTACCATCTAGCTTATCCTCAATAGCCAACATAGGGAATACATCACTGCTTTTAGCCATGGCCACTGACTAAAATACCATGATATAGAAAAATGACTTTATCTCAAAAAGTTGAACAGTATTACCCTATCGAGTTCTACTAAACCTGTAGTAGACTTTGAGGTGCTTGTATTGGCGAACCAACATCTCTCCCATATTACTGAAAATATGCATTGTTCCACCAAGTGGTTGATGAATAACTCACTCCAATAAGGGAGATCATGAAAAACTGATATCCATTTCATACCTGCAAATGGTGTTCCTCCATCCAACAACTCCTTCCAATTTTGCTTTCATTTTTCATTGTGCTTGTCGGCCAATTCGTCCTTCACGTAAGATATGTCCATCAGGTAGATATCTATGATGTACTTTGTATATAATTTTTTGAAGATCCTTGGAGTAGTGTGCTTAGAGTCATGGCCCACATAGGGAACATGCATTTTAACATGAATTTGCTAAACTTGTATGAAAAAAACATCCTAAGATTCCCTAGGTCAATAAACATAACCAGGTAGAAAGAAGAATTGATTAATATTACCTGAACATTCACCATAATAGGGTTAGTCATTCATCGTCCACATAAGTATGCCTTACACTCACACGTCTAGTCTTGTTAGAGATTGAGACATGTCATGCACAATAATCCCATCCCATAAAGTACGCAACTCTTCCAAAAGTACAATAATCCCATCCCATAAAGTATTCCTTGCACTCACACATCTAGTCTTGTTAGAGATTGAGACATGTCATGCACAATAATCCCATCCCATAATACGCAACTCTTCCATGTTTTTTACCTTAAACTTACTTGGCACAATAAAAATCTATCATTTATGAAATAACTCATACTTGGACTCGGTGTAAGGACTGTCACGAAGAAGGAGATAAGTGTTGGCATACAGGTCATATGAAGAGCATACAGGTATAATAGAGCAGTCATGCACAATACGGCAACAAGGCCTAATCATTTTTTCCATGGATCATTGACAACTCAAGTGATTTTAATCACTACACAAACATTGTAAATTCCGTTTTTGGTAGAATAGACTCCATTTTGTTCAAGCCGAGGAGTCCTCGAGCTTGAGGAGTATTAGAATTAGCTACATACCAATTTTCATAATTTTTAGACTTCGTTTGAGCCCTCAAATAGGCTCTAGAACCTAATTTTTAACTAGGCCGGACACTAGGTCTGGACAAGGCCAAAGCTAGTGAGAAAACTATAAAAAGAGCTAGAGAGCTCATTTTTGGGTTAGATTGTTTGTGAATTGAGCTTATGTAAGAGACTTTTTGACTAATGCAAAGAACTCCATTGTTCCTCTCCTTGTTCTTGCCTTGTGTGCGCGTGTGTGTGTATGTGTGTGCATGCTTGTGTGCTTCTCACTCACACACTTGTGCCTTCACTTGCTCATAGTCTTCATACCAGTCCTCACGTCTCCACGGATTGAAAATTATGAGGTGAATCTTCTCACGTTGGTACTCACCATTGTGCTAGAGTGACACCAAATTTGGCGCCGTTGCCGGGGAGAGAGCTTCGAGGACGAGCGTGTGATGGTAAGACGTCGAGTTGAGACATTGGAGTTATAGGTAATATCATTTCTTTTCCTTATTTTTCTTCATTTTTTCTTATTTTTGCATCACCATCATCACCATCATCATCCCCACCATCTCCCACCTCCATCTCCATCTCCACAAAAATTTCAGTTTTTTTGTCATATTCCACTCCCCACCTCATTTCCCTCATTCCATTGTGAGAGAGAGCGAGAGAGAGCTTGCATGCGATCTGTTTTTGTGTGCTTTTTGAGCTTTTGTTGCAGGAACTAGCTGTACCACCATCTCCAGCAGCTTGCGCAGGTACGACAGACTCTGCACAGGTCCCGGGATGATGACCTCTGTCTGTCGCGATAGACAGAAAAACTTGATATTTTATGAATGCGTGTTTGGCACGGTAACCTACACCATTAGAGCACTCCAAATCACTAGAAGTTTTCAAAAATTTGCATTTTTTCAGTCTATCGTGACAGACACCGTCTATCGCGACAGACACGGTCTATCGCGACAGACCAAATTCCACGACATATCCAGTCTATCGCAACAGACCAAACCACGACAGACGATAGACACCATCTATCGCGACAGACACCCATCTATCGCGACAGACAGAGACCCACGACAGACCCCGTCTATCACGACAGACACCAGTCTATCGCGACAGACCAAAACCACGACAGACGATAGACCACGTCTATCGCGACAGACACCCGTCTATCGTGACGGACAGAGATCCACAATAGACCCCGTCTATCGCAACAGACACCTGTCTATTGTGACAGACCCATCTATCGCGACAGACACCGTCTATCGCGACAGACCCATCTATCGCAACAGACACCGTCTATCGCGACAGACCCATCTATCGTGACAGACACCGTCTATCGCGACAGACCCGTCTATCGTGACAGACACCGTCTATCGCGACAGACCCATCTATCGCGACAGACACCGTCTATCGCGACAGACCCATCTATCGCGACAGACACCGTCTATCGCGACAGACCCATCTATCGCGACAGACACTGTCTATCGCGACAGACCCATCTATCGCGACAGACACCGTCTATCGCGATAGACAGACATTTTCGGCAAAAAATTAAGGGGTAACTTTTTTGGAAATTTAGGCTAAATTTTGGGCATATTTGCATACTCAAATACTCATACACTCACCAAGGCCTTAGAAAAATGCATTAAAACTCCTGAAAGGTTCTGTTTGTCTGTTTAACCCCCTAAACCCTGAACGGTCATAACTTTTTCATACGAAATCCATTTTTTGAGCTCTAGGGCTTGTCGGAAAGCTCGTGGCATATGATATTTTCAGATATGATATTTTGAAGTTGACACACTGAGGGGTAGGTACACCAAGGGAGCTCTAGAGGAAATTTTTTTAGCAATACAAAAGGGGGAACAAGGGTCATTAAAAAGTGTCTGAAATAAATTGTCTGTCAGTTGAAGGATCAAATTGAAGCTAAACTTGGGGTTCTTACAGGATCATCGAGAGCTTTTGGAGAAAGCAAAGTAAGTGCCAGGGCGAACAAGCTTGGGAACGTGCTTCTTGGGTAGACAAGCATCACCAGGAGGAGCGACTTGAGGTTGGAACATCTCTTAACCCCCTCAGTCCATTCTTAGCATAGGCTAAGTGCGAGTAGTTGTCCTGATTGACTAGGGGTACGATAGGAACACTCAAGTTTGAAGAGCCTTTAATTTCTCAAGTGCAAGGATAGGCTAAATTGCAGTCCAGGGACAACTTAAAGGAAAAGAAATTAAACTAAGTGGGCGAGGAACATCAAATACGACACACTTAAGTGCTCCGGACGACGCTTAATTAAAAACAAGAAAACACATACAAGGAACTCAAAAAGAACAAGTGATTGGTACCAAAGAATCAGCAACGTATAAAGGGCATATGAACCTGAGATCGGGAAGACACCTAGGGAGAGACCGTCAAAGTGTTAGATCATCCGAGGCTAGCGTCAACTACACAGCCAGATCTTGGGCTCAACAATTGAGTGATTACCCCTACGCTCTAGACTCAGAAACTAGTGACTCTGACATGTCGTATAGCATGGAAAGACCTGTAGATAGCTCAGGAATGGCATACCTAGAAAGACCTAAAGGTCCCTACAAGACTCAATTGGAATACATCCAGACCAACCGCCTAGGTGCACGCATCTATGAGGATGGTCTGCGAAGATCTGTTGTCCTAATTAAAAATCCGAATCAGCCCATTGGACTAGAACACCCTGTAGTCAAGTTTGAAAATGGTTCATACATAGATAAAGAAGGAACAATGTATGTGGTCACCAGCCAACCTGAAAGGACAGATGAGTTTGGCAACATAATCTCTGAACTTGAATTAGGTGACATAGAGCAAGGGAACTTAGGAAAGGAGCCAAAAACCCCTCGAGGCAAATCGGTCCTAACAAGGATAATCACTCCAGAGTTAGTTCCCCAGGATAATAGGAGCATAGACTTGCTCTGGAACCAAGAAACGGATGAGGCTTTTTGGAGGTACAAGCTTGAAAAGTCTAATGAAGTGGGAGCTCTTGCCATCTATGAATTCAAAGATCCTGATAGCCCAGGCAAGGTGACCTACTTAGATGATGCTTCTGAGAGAATCTTTGTGGTCTCTGAGCATGGAAGACATGCATACACTTGGAAGGGAGAATTTGTTTTTCCCCAACCTCGATCCAATGTGTCTTATGGTCACCAAGGAGCTGGAACATCTCAAGCTCATGGACTCAAAGAGAAAGGAGTAGAGAGAGACCTGAGGTAAGCTTTGCCAACTCTTGGGGAACAGAAAGAATGAGAACGGAAACAAATAGAGTGGAACCTGAGGGACATAGGGCCCCCGGGAACCGAAGAAATGCCGATGATTTTCCTTTGCCAAGACCGAGGGAGCACACGAGGACCTTGAGACCGACCCAGCTAGTTAAGTCCATGAACTACTTCGATGGCACTGGAGACCCCTACGGTCATGTAGCTGAGTTTCGGCAAGTCTTGAGAGCTGAACAAGTTGAAGATGTGTTCATGCAGTACAATGCCTTTGGTCTAACCCTTAGGAACACCGCCCTGACATGGTTTCAGCCACTAAACGAGAGGCAGTTTAGGAGCATAGATCAAGTTCCAGAGGCATTCATTATCGAATTCTCTAAAAGTGGCATAAGACATAACACATCCTCACTGATATACAGCTTCAAACAAACATCTCAAGAGACAGTGAGGCTCGCAGGCAGAAGATTTAGGCAATATCTAGAGAGATGCCCGGCCCCAGAGTTACCCACTCCGGCCAAGCAAGTGGCCTTATTTTTAGATGGATTGCTAAGCACCAAACTGAGATCATATGTGTACTTGAAGGACCCTAGATCCATAGAGGAATGTGTACGCATGTGCATAGAAATTGAGGATAATCTAGGGGAGGGATTAGAGCTCTCAAAAATCTATAAAGGCTCAGATAGTTCTAGTAGCCTCATTTCCTCACAATCCACATCAATTGAGGATCTAGCAGAAAAGGTAGCTCTGAAATTAGGTGTCTCTAGCAAGCAAACTCCTAGATTTGCCCCAGGAAAATGATGTTATACCTGTGGAGGAGACCATATGGCTAATGTGTGCCCCATCATGGCTCAACCCCAAGTGAACCCTAACAACCAGTACTGCACCATAGAAAGGAGGTACACCAATCACACAACACAAGACTGCCCATATAACAAACAAGCTGTTAGACAAAATTATTCTCAGCCATATCCACAACAAGGAAAGTACCCTAGTCAGTACCCACAACAACAGTATGCTAGGCCCCAGCAAATCTATCAACCACCCTATCAAGGGCAACAAAGACCGCAACCAGTCCTAGCGCAGCAACCTCTGCCCCCACCAATGTGATTCCAGTAAAGTATGCAGCGGTAGAACAAAATCTAAATCGAGCTGCCGTGCCAGTGACATCCTCACTTTCAGAAAGTGATCCAAGTGATCATAGTTTTGACTCCACCCATGTTGAGAGCCCCCAGGCCTACTACATGCAATCACCAGAGCATAGTGAGTCATATTATTATGAAGAACCGAATGAATCTAGTGGGGAGCCAGAATACACAAACGTCATGTATGCCAACCCCAACTCGAGATCCCAACCTAGGCTGATGAGACCTCCATTCCCTAGAGGGCCATGCTATCGTTGTCAGGGAGATCATCTCATTCGTGATTTCCCTCTACCTGCACCAACACAAACCCAATCTGTGACAATTCAAGGCTTTTGTCCCGATTGTGGAAAGGAGCATTTGTTACGAGAGTGTCCAAAGAACCCTGCCAATATACCAAGAATTGCTCCTATCAATGTTATTGGCTTAGTGGTAGACCCCACGGGAAGTGTGACTTCCACGGCTCCAGTACAAGTCATCACGAGAGCTCAGGCACTTAAGCAAAACCAAGACTTAGGCCAGGAGAAGACTGCGGAGGTTAGCGAGACTGAGAGTCAGAATAAGAAGAGGACAAGAGCTTGGAGAGATAGCCGTGAATGTATGAAAAGGCAATGGGCAAGAAAGATGAGCAAACTTGAGGAAAGTCTACGAGAAACCAAAGCCAAAATCATAGAAATCACATCTCAAATGCACTCTCACACATCCCCGCCACTACCATCCCCTTCACCCTTCATTTCTCCACCCACCAAGCCACCACACGTAGCCCAACCACCACCCCGAGTAGGATCAGTCTTAGCCGATCCCACTCCTGAAGATCTAGAAATGATGCTTAAAGCATATCAGGCCAGAATCCAAGAAGGGCCCAATGTAACAGATCATGAGAAATGTTACCCTAGAGCTGATCTAGAGCTTGAATGAACTAAGTTGTGTGCCAAGATGGTGGAATTGGCTCAAGCCATGTTTGAGACCAGTCGCCTTTTCACTTGCTCTAGCTCCACTAGAACACCACTGTTGCATTTTGATGGTCTGTTAGACAGATTGGAGATGTTAATTGCAAAGTCTGGAAAAGGAGCCAACTCCCAGGCTAAGGAGAAGGCAAGTGATAGAATAAGCATTCCTCCCAAGGAAGCTTATGTGCCTAACTCCACTGAACTAGACACCCCTTCTTCTATGAATCGATACACACCCGAATTCTTGCGAGAGATTCAAGAAGAGAAATGGGCTAAAGAGAGTGAAGTTCCTCCTCCCATTGAACTTGTGGATGACACACACGATCAATTCCCACAAGTCCTTCCGTCCATTTATGTAGAGCAAGAGAGCGTCCAATCTCAAGAGAGATTCGACTTCGAGTCCAATTCCTTACAAGAGCTACCCCATTTCACAGGTCCATGGGAAGCTAAGTCTACTTGTATGAGAGCACCGACCGTCATGGTAAGAAATGGAGATTCAGTCATACCTAGGAACACGGAGGTAGTGAAGAACACCAAAGTGCAGTGCAATCTCACTTTGGAAGAGCTTCTTAAGGTTAGACCAGAAGTGTGGAAACATGTAGCCAATCAAGTGCCCGAAGTAGCAAAACCACATTCCCAGGTAGGATCTCAAAGAACAGTACCAGAAATACCCTTGGACAAGATAAGAGACATGAGCGAGGGAGAAGAAGGAAACACCTATCTCCCCATCACTCATCAGGGCTACACAACCAAGGCCATTTTGGATTCAGGTGTAGGAGTTGCAATTGCTACCACTTCCTTATGGAAACGTTGGGGCAAACTGGCACTCAAGCCAACGAGAATGAAATTGCAGATGGCTGATGGTCACATAGAAAGGCCCTTAGGACTATTAGAGGGGATAACTCTCACTACTTGTGGTGTAGAGTTTGAGCACACATTTGCTATCTGTGACTTTAGCAAAAATCAAGCCTATGAGATGATTTTGGGGAGACCATTTATGCGGCAGTTGCAAGTGGTACAGGATTGGGGAACCAATTCCTTGTATTTGCAACACTTAGGTGTTACAACCAAAGTCAATCTCAAGGATTACTCTCATAGAGATGTCCCTCCTATCCAATGGAACCCCATCCATAGAGCCAAAGATGATACGGAATCGGTGCATTCCATAGGATCACGATCCTCATGGATGCATGAAGACACTCACTTATGGATGTGTAAAGTGGCAGTGGAAGAGGAGAAAAGAGAAAAAGCCAGAGAGGTAGGTGCGAAGGAAACACATAGATCAGTTCAAGACCCAGCCTATGCACCTGTAGTATTTCCGGACGAAGAATTTGAACCTCACGGCTGGGCAGAAATTCTAGCAACTATGGATGTAGCCATCAATGAAGAGCAATGGACACCCCACTGTGATGAGGATGGCTATGACATTTTTGTCTTCTCCATAGAGCCAATCATGGGAGATGCAGTTTTAGAAGAATGCGAACCTAGCCCTGATGCATTTGAAGATGCAAGTGACTCCGATCTTGAGTCAATCATCATGGACCCACCCTTTGCATCAGACGAAGAATATTTCTATGAAGTAGAAGTTTACCCTCAGAGACATGAAGAGCTCACTAATGATGTGAGATTAACCACACGAGTGACCACTAAGAGTGAAGGAAAGAAAAGGAAGAAGAGAAAAGCCACACCAGAGGAGGAAGAATCCCTGTTTGAGGTCCCTGAAAATTTCAAGAAGTATGCAATAGAAGATAGGAGAGTCATGGTAAGAATGCCAAAACATGATGCACAAGCAGGAGAGGCCTATGATAACAAAGAAACCACCAAGAAGGTAGTGGTAGCCATAGAATAAGGAGAAGAGAGGTGCACTTACATAGGACATGACCTCACTGAGGAAGAGGAGCATGAGCTGATAGCTTTGCTAAGAGAGTACAGAGATGTATTCGCTTGGAGCTACAAAGATTTGAAAGGTGTAGACCCTGACATATGCGCCCATACGATTCCCATGACCACAGAGGCCAGACCTTCTAAACAAAAGCCATACACATACAATGACAACTATGCTGCCAAGATCAAAGAAGAAATAGACCGCTTGGTTGAAGCTGGATTTATCTATGAAATTGAGCACACTGAATGGGTGTCCCCCATTGTAGTGGTGCCCAAAAAGAATGGTAAATTACGTGTATGCATTAACTTGAAGAAGGTTAACGCAGCCACTATCAGGGATAGTTATCCGCTTCCTATCATCGAGCATTTATTAGAAAGAGTAGCCGGCAAGGAAGTGTACAACTTCCTAGATGGGTTCTCTGGCTACAATCAAGTAGCCATTGCACCAGAAGATCAGCATAAGACGGCTTTTGCCACAGAGTGGGGCATATTCGCTTTTAGGGTAATGCCATTCGGGCTTACCAATGCACCCGCTACCTTCTAGAGGCTGATGTGCCATGTATTTAAAGAGTTCCTGAGGAAGAACTTAGAAGTCTATGTTGATGATCTTTGTGCTCATTCCAACATTAGACAAACCCATATTCCTGAACTCAGACAAATTTTTGACAAATGTAGAGAATATCAAGTCTGCCTGAACCCAGAAAAGTGCGTTTTCATGGTCAGGCAAGGCAAGATTCTAGGGCACATAGTGTCAAAGAATGGCATATCTACTGATGAAGAGAAAGTAAGAGCCATAGCAGAGTTACCTAGGCCAAAGAACGTCAAGGAAGTACAAGCTTTCATGGGGCATTGTGGTTATTACTGACGGTTTATACACATGTATGCCATCATAGCAAAGCCTCTGTACGGACTTCTCACTAACTTTGAGTGGACTGATGAGTGTGAGGACTCCTTTAATGAACTCAAAAGAAGATTGTGTTCAGCACCAATCTTGACCACACCAGATTGGAATAAACCCTTTCATGTTCACGTGGATGCATCCAATTATGCTATTGGATGTGTACTCGCACAACCTATGGGCGAAGGTAATATGGATCTCCCAATTGCCTATGCGAGTAGACACTTGAATGCAGCTGAACGAAACTATACGGCCACTGAGCGAGAAGGATTAGGCATGGTATATGCAGTTAAAAAGTTTAGACACTATTTGCTTGCAAATAAGTTTAAATTTTTTACTAATCATCAGGCCCTATTGTACTTGGTAAACAAACCATGCAATACTGGTAGATTAGTAAGATGGTTTCTCTTGCTAATGGAATACGACTTTGAGGTTGTGGTAAGAAAAGGCAAGACTCACTTGAGAGCAGAACATCTCTCTAGGCTCACATCGGGAGAAGCCCCACAAGGAGTATCAGGTGACCTTCCTGATGCTTACTTGTTTAATCTGGAAGTTGTACCTTAGTGGGCTAAGCCATTAGTGCCAGTACTGACCTATGGGCCTAATCACCCAGTCATAAACACTCAAGGTAGAGAGGTAGTAAAAGCCGAGAAGTACCATATCATGGCAGGAAGCATGTACAAACAGATAGATCAAGGGATATTGGCTTGTTGTGTGGAAGAGGATGAGTACGCAAAGTGGTTGCAGTTAGCACATGTGGGTGCATTAGAGCAACACTACTCAAAGCAAAGGACTTTACAGACACTTAGGAGATTCGGAGTGCATTTGCCTACTATGGAAGCTGATGTCCAAAAATTGTGCAAGGAATGCCCAATCTGTTGCACTAAACCACCTGTGGAACATGCCACTCTATATCAAGTGTCCATAGTGCCAGATTGGAGTGAACCATTAGTAGACTTCCTGAGGACGAGAACATTCCCTCAAGATATGACACTGGCCAGACGAAGAAGTCTAGAACAAGAAGCCCTAGATTACTCACTCATTGGTGATAATCTATACAAGCGTGGTAAAGATGGTTACCTGAGACTGTGTGTCCATGAGAGCGAATATCTCAAGATATTGGAAGCAGCTCACCAAGGTGTAGCAGGAGGACATTTTGGACCAGATCGGGTGATCAAGGCAATACTATTTGCGGGCTTCTGGTGGCCGACCCTTCACATGGATGCACATACCTATGTGAAACGGTGTGATGTCTATCAGAGAACTCAGTATCCTATACGCAAGGATGAGATGCCACTAAAACCCATGATGGGTGGACGTGCATTCTCTAAGTGGGGAATAGACTTTGTTGGTCCTATTAATCCCCCAGCTAAGGGCTCACATGCTGAGTATATCATTGTGGCCACAGACTATCTAACGAAATGGGTAGAAGTAAAAGCTACGATGAAGAATGATGCCCAAACAACCGGTAAATTCTTATTTGAGAATGTGTTCACTCGATACGGGCTACCCATAGAGCTAGTAAGCGATAGAGGGACTCACTTCTTGAATGAAGTCATTGAAAATCTGCTTCAAGAGTTCTTGGTGATACACAAAAAGTCGCCCCCTATCACCCACAAGCTAATGGACAAGCCGAAAGCACAAATAAGATTCTATGCAATGTGCTAACCAAATTAGTGAATAACAAATGCTCTGATTGGGACAAACAGCTACACCATGCTGTTTGGGCATACAGAGTTGCCTATAAAACGGTACTCCAAGCCACGCCCTTTCAGATGGTTTTTGGCCAGAATGCAATGCTACCATTGGATTTTTTGATACCAACCCTGAAAGTAGCACAAGAGCATGATTGGACAGGCCATGAGTTGTCCTCTAGAATCTTCGATCTTGAACGACTAGGTGAAACACAATTGAGGGCTGCAACATGAATTTATGTAGCCAAGAAGAGGCAAAAGGCATATTTCGATGCACACATCAAGGATAAGGGCTTGAAAGCAGGAGACCTAGTCCTAGTCTACACCTTGAAGCAACATGCACGGAAGTTAGAGAAGAGAGGTTACGGGCCAATGATTATCAATAGAATCTCCACAAGTGGAGCAGTTCAACTAGCCACTCTAGAGGGTGATATTCTACCAAGTTACATAAGTGGATGCAGAGTCAAGTTCTATCAAGAACCCCTGACTGAAGAGATGCTAAATCGACTCAACACTGCCAAGAAACGTAAAGAAGAAGAGAAACGAATTAGAGAAGAAGCACAGGAAGAAGCTTTAGAACGCATCTGACGAATGAAATTGAGGAGACAAGGCAGAGACCCGCCTATGCCTGACACTCAAGAATCTCTAGGCTGTCCCATGGCCATGTGCGAGGCTTCAGGTGGACATTCCCATAGAATAATCAACCGATGGCCTTTTGTAACCCTAGAAGTAGGACAAGGAGAGAGTGTAAGGACAGTGAGAGCTTTAATTGACTCAGGGGCAGCTACTAGTGCAGTTCAACTTTCTTACTGCCAAGAGCTGCAATTACAAATCAATCCTATAGAGGCATATCTCATAGGATTGGGAGGTGTGGAAACCCCTTGCATTGGTGAGGTGGAACTTCCCCTCTACATTCAAGAGGTGCTAATGGCAGTCAAAGTGCTAGTGTGTGAAGACGAGGATCTTACCGAACCTCTTGTCCTGGGCCAAGACTGGATCTATGATCATGCAGTCAGCCTCAACCTAAGAAGTGGACTTCTTCAGGCATGGGTAGGCCAAAACCACATCACGATTGAATTAGAAAATCAAGCACATAGGCCGCTAGAAGAGGCACCGAATCTTGGTCCTTCCAGGAGTCCACCTGAAATTAACCGTGCTACTCTTGACCAAAGCTCTATGGTGCAAAGGATTGCCACTCATGACGAAGGTACAGAAGTCAACAAGGAGTTCCCTTCTTTTCCAAAGAGAATTCGAGGAAAGCAAGCCGGAAAATACAAGATACAGAGGAGCCCGAGGACCAAGAAGAATGAACACCAACCAGTACAATACAGAATACCCCATGGCATGAAGCAGATCTGGATACGCAAAGGTGAACAACCCTCGGCTTTGGAGGCAGGATTCCAAAGAGGCATCAAGCAAGCTACAGTGTCAAGGACTACAGCGAAGGAGTACCCTAGACATCAATCTAGACAAACCATTTCTATTTGGGTTCCAAAGCAGTCAATGAAGGCGATCCCAAAAGCTAGACAAATATGGGTGCCCAAGACCTGCTTACTAGCTCAAATAACTTCACCTCCAATCACAAGATCAAACCAACACTCACGAGTCCTATTGGTTCCCATCCGAAGGCAACCATCTACACTCCACACCACCACATTCTCGGTCACACCTCGGAATGTTTGGAAATGGGTACCCAAAAAGTCCCAAACCCAACACACTCCAGTCCGCAAACCTTCACACATCATCGCCAATAAAAGCAACGATTCCAGCATCAAAGTTTGGAGACCTAAACCCCATATCAAACCCCCTGACCCACCCTTGTAAATCCTTTCCCTCTGATGTAGGTGCATTCTGAGAACTTTGCACAACCAAAGTATGCATCTAGAGTGAACCCTAACCTACTAACCCACTTGCACACACCTCACAAACACTTCACCTACTAACCTCTAACCACTCGGAATGTCATGTTGGTATTGTGGAGGGAACACCATAACATCCTGTTTCCAATGCAATGCTAATGTGCCTCTCTCTTCTTCTAGCAGATAAGCATCAGCAACTACAAGCACTCTCATGGCAGAAGCAACAGGTCTGAGCTCACAGGCAGGAATAATTACTGCAGGAATTGATGTGGATAGTCTACCTGTTGATGTGCCACCAACTGAACGACCTGTGGAGCTGCAACACCTTCAGCAGATCCCGGTACCGGATCCACCCACAGGGATCACAGAAAGAGTCCATGCCAATTCTCATTGGTTCAATGGCATGCCAGGCCCATTAGGAGAGGCCAAGTATATATGGGAGTCTAGGTGCGAGTATGACAGATCTTGGGTCAGATTCCAATTCTTCTCCAAGGAGTTTGAGACTCTACAGAACACACAGGATCTTCAGACCATATGGCAACGTGCAGGGCTAGCTGAGTACTTTGAGGCACCATTACCCAAACCAGACCTCCTCTGATGCTACTATCTGGTCTCAACATTATAGGCTAATGCAGAAAAGGACAAACCAGGATTGTTTGTTCTTCCTTCCTTGCTGGGCAACAACAAGTTAAAGAGGTTTGAACTTACCTTGGAGTTGGTGAGCTCTGCTTTGAATATGCACGACACACATGTACCTTCTGAGAAGGATGCTCTCATTCCTACTAACATGAAGGATAGGAAACTACTGAAGCTTAAAGACATGGCAGCACTCACTCCAAACGTGTCCATCCCTCTCCATATGTGCATGCAACATTTTGCTTTCCCCGGTCAAGACCGCTTCACACAACCACACAAAAGAATTTGGTTCGCTCTCTACTTAGCGGTGACAGGTGCGTTACCAATTAAGCTTCCTGTATGGATTATAGAGCAGTTGTATGAAGCAAATAAAAGGTCTTCTAGGAAATTAGTGGTGAACGGTTGCTGTGCAATCACACACATTATCTACCGGTGCTTAGCATACGATGTGCCCATTGAACGTGCCTTAACTTGGGCACAATTACAAATGTTTAAGAAGCTCAAGACGTCCACACATCAATCCAAGCGCATGAGGGGTTTGATCCCTTGTGTCCAGACACGTGAAGTTCTGACTGCTCCCGAAGTATCGCCATGAGGGGAGGCCACTGTACCTCCCTTTACCATTAGAATACCCAGGTCTGGATCTGAAACTACAACACAAGCGGCCCCTTCGGCTCCTCCTGCTCCATCTGAATTTGAATTTGCTACAACTGGAGATGCTGAAGGGATGGATCCCCATGACTTCGAAGCATTCTTACAAAGTACACAACTCTCTGATGTAGAGTTTTATTCAGATACAGAAGAACAAGGCACATCTTCACAAAGAAGGAGAAAATCCACAGAAGGTCGCCATGTACATTGGGGTGACAATCCGCAAGGTCAACAACAAGGACACCTAGAAGAAGAAGGAGCAGACGAAGAGGAGACCACTAAAGCCCCAGCTTATACAGCAGAACTCCGAAGGCTGTATCAAATCATGGAACGAGTGTGATCGCAACAACTGCTCACCGAACAGAGCAGTAGGGTACTCATGACTCAGCTGTTGGAAGAAGCAGGAGTTGACTCAGAATATAGTGAAGGTCTCTTATTAATGGCAGAAACATATGGGGTAGTAGAAGCAGTTCGGACCGCCATTAGGAGGTCTCCAGTTCAATATGATCCACGAAGATTCCAAACACGACCACAGTCAGGTAAAAACATCCAGATCCCCATTACAACGGCAGAAGGGCCGATTATTACATCCGAACCCATTGAGACCACCTCCCAAGAAGCAGAAACCGCTAGCCAAGAGCACCCAGTCACCCATGATGAATCAATCGAGCCACTACCACCCACACGCCCACTATCGCCTCCTAGAACAGAAGCCATGGAACTCACCTCGAGCACTCAACCCACCGAACAAACCTTCATCTTTCGTACTCCCACCTCTAGTTCAACCCTATTCTCCACCTTGGAAAACCCAATCTATGAAGCAACCACCATCACTACACAATCCACCAAATCGCTCATAGAGCCTGCCCTAGGACAACCATCCCCCATGGCCTCAGCCATAGGTCATCCTGACTCCAGATCCATATTCATGGGTTTCCCTACTACCACACCACCTTTCATGCCCTCCCCGCCTCTACGACCTCAACCCCCAAACCCCATCTCTCCACTTCTCCAATCCCTCCATGCCTTCCTTGCTAGAACTTTTCAACCCAGGTCTCAACCATTCCCTTTATTTTCAGCTCCCCACCCCACTTCTCATCTATTCACCACTTTCACACACACACCACCTACCATTCCCATGTATATGGTAGACCCCACACTCGCACCCACTCCTAAAAGTATGGACATTTCACCACCCACGGCACCTCCCCCACCCCCCACACTTCCACCTTCTCCCATTCCCCCCCCCCACCAATTTCACAGACACACACATCTCCATTAGACACATCATTCACTCTTCCCCTTCCCCAATCCCCTTCCCGTGCATCCTCCATTGTACAAACCACACCATCATCCATAGGAAATGCATTGGACACCATGCTCACATGTATATCACAGTTAAGGACAGAGTACAATCATCTCCAACAACATAACGCACGACTGCAAGAGCACTCGGAGGTGCTACAGAATCGTCTTGCTGCAGTAGAAGAGGAGAATGCTCGCCTCCATACACACTTCCAAACTTTACAAGAGGGTCATAGTGTATTGGAAGTACAGTTGCAGAATACAGATCAAGAAGCAATACAAGTGGTAGAAGGCCATCTAAAAACACAACTAGAACGCAATTCAAGACTTCAATGAAATATGGCACTTCTTAGAAGACACCTGACAGCTGCTCACGAGGAGAATCAACGCCTACAACAACAGAACCAAGAGAACTTAGAAGCAGCCATCAAAAGCACACCAGGGGCACCCATCAGCCCATCAAAGTTTCAAGCAGTGACCCCCGACAATATCAAGATCATATTGGAAGACTATGCCATGCTGCTTGAAGCACATGACCAGCTATCAGAGGAACTGGGCCAACTGAAGCAGAAACACCAAAAAGAAACAACAGCTGCCTCTCAAACCACCTCCTCCGCGGCTTCACTTCTCATAGACTCAGAGGCCTTTAAAGATCTCCAGAAACAGGTCACCGAATTGCAAGCACGTCTACTACAATATGAGAGACCACCTTCCCCTCCAGAGGCTCCCACCGACGAAGAAATAGTACAAATTCCTGTGGAACAAACATTTGAAGAAGAATACGACCCACAACCCTTCCTAGGAGGTCAACAAACGGAAGAAGGACAGGACACATTTGAAGCACCAGGACCCCCATGGCTACGACAAGTGGAGGAAATCGGGAGTTCACATGAAGAGCGAAGCGTCGTGCAAAATCAGGCTATGAGAGTCATAGAAGAGAGTGTATTACAATCCAATTACTTCAAAAACCTGTCATCAAGATGCCTTATCCTCTCATCCAAACTCCAATACAGGCCTTACTATATCATTTTGGCAGATTATAACGCAGAAATACAGAGAGTCACAGGGAAGATACCTTCCTTCGCAACCCAATTTCAACCCGAAGACCTTCCTCCAGAGGTGCAAAAAGGCAAGATCAGTCAACCAACATGGCGGCAGAAACTTCTTGAAACCTATCCTGAAATGCTCTGCACCTGGAACAATGCGCCATTACATCTCCTCTATAATCCATGTTATGGCCCTGTTCCACGACGCCGCTCATGGAAAGCATTCAACATAAAGGTCCAGAATAATGCACAATGCAAGGAATGGCTCAATTATCCATACATTGCGCCACCACAGGGACCACCATCAGTAGCGTACATGATGGGAACAATTCGACATTGGATGCCATGATTGAAGCCCATGCCAGATGTGGTAGCTCAAATGATGCTTAAGATTTTAGATATGATGCAGGTAGTATTGAAAACCTTTAGAAATGCAGCCGCACCACAGGTACATCTACCGGGGTTCACTAATGGAAACTACGACTTAGTGTATGACATGAGCACCACCCCCAGTATTCGTGTGCCTTACGCTTGGCATGCACGCATCAAATACCTCCGTGCATGTTACAAACACACATTCAAAGAAATATTCAGATCAGGTTTCTGGGAGTATCACTCGGAGGTCTTCGCACCAAAGCCAACACACTTGCTCCATCTCTTTGCTTGTGAACAAGCCATGTACTTTGAGTACTACACCACACCGCAACCAGAGGTCCCCGGCGCAATAAATTGGGATGCATTGGAAGCTGATCTAGCAAGAGGCTTAAGGATAGGAGAACACGAACTTGCCACCAATGTCATCCAATACTATATCGACCACCCGATAGAACAGAGGTCTGTCAGGGGCGACAAACGCTAGGAAGGGGGGAGAATGTTGGCATACAAGTCATATGAAGAGCATACAGGTACAATAGAGCAGTCATGCACAATACGGCAACAAGGCCTAATCATTTTTTCCATGGATCATTCACAACTCAAGTGATTTTAATCACTACACAAACATTGTAAATTCCATTTTTGGTAGAATAGACTCCATTTTGTTCAAGCCGAGGAGACCTCGAGCTTGAGGAGTATTAGAATTAGCTACATACCAATTTTCATAATTTTTAGACTTCGTTTGAGCCCTCAAATAGGCTCTAGAACCTAATTTTTAACTAGGCCGGACACTAGGTCTGGACAAGGCCAAAGCTAGTGAGAAAACTATAAAAAGAGCTAGAGAGCTCATTTTTGGGTTAGATTGTTTGTGAATTGAGCTTATGTAAGAGACTTTTTGACTAATGCAAAGAACTCCATTGTTCCTCTCCTTGTTCTTGCCTTGTGTGCGCGTGTGTGTGTATGTGTGTGCATGCTTGTGTGCTTCTCACTCACACACTTGTGCCTTCACTTGCTCATAGTCTTCATACTAGTCCTCACGTCTCCACGGATTGACAATTATGAGGTGAATCTTCTCACGTTGGTACTCACTATTGTGCTAGAGTGACAATAAGGAAGACAGCTCACACACACACTCTCACCCTCAAGGAGAAGCAAACACACAGATTGAGGCAAGGAAGAATGATCTTCTTCTTCTTCTTCTATTACATAAAAGGAATGTACAAGAATGACCTAAAAAACAAGAATACAACAAGTGCAATATATAAAGACCAGTACATAAGGAAAACCTAATGTCTGCGAATGAGTGAGCTGGCAAGAAACAAATGTGCCATCACTCTTGGTAGATAAATCTAATAAAGCTCAATGAAGTATCCCTGACATATACCGGCGTGACCACTATACATGTCAGAGAAACGAAAAATTGGTACGTGTCATCCTGGATCATCACATGTTGAGCTTGATATCTCAACACTCCCCCTCAAGCTCATCGTCATATCCTATAATCCAAGCATCTTTGGAAACTTCTTCAACTTCTTAGCTCCAAGTGCTTTGGTGAAAATATCAGCAAGCTGCTCATATGTTCTCACATAAACAAGATCAATATCACCTGCTAATATGTTCTCTCTGATGAAGTGATAAAGTACCTCGATATGCTTTGTTCTAGCATGGAAAACAGGGTTCTGTGCTAACTGTATGCTGCTAAGATTATCACAATAGATAGTGATAGGCTTTTGCACTTCCACACCTAAGTCTGCAAGTAACATCTCCAACCATGATGTCTCACATGCTGCCATTGCAGCACCTCTATACTCAGCCTCTGTACTCAACAAAGCAACAGTGGGTTGCTTCTTACTGCTCCATGTAATAGCTGCACCTCCAAGTGAGAAAAGAAAGCCACTAGTAGATCTTCTATCTGGAGTACTACCAGCCCAATCTGCATTGGTGTATCCATGAACCTGCAA
This sequence comes from Ceratopteris richardii, assembly GCA_020310875.1. Taxonomy (NCBI): domain Eukaryota; kingdom Viridiplantae; phylum Streptophyta; class Polypodiopsida; order Polypodiales; family Pteridaceae; genus Ceratopteris; species Ceratopteris richardii. The sequence continues at coordinate 149,131,230 of CM035421.1, forward strand.
ATCTACACCAGCTTCATAAAACAATGCATAATCCAAAGTAGCACTCACGTAACGTAGAGTGCGCCTCATAGCATCCAAATGTGGCTTCCTAGGAACCTGCATAAACTGACTTTCAAGTCCAACAGTATAACTTAGATCAGGCCTTGTAATTGTGAGATATATAAGACTTCCCACAATTTTCGTGTACATAGTAGCATTTTCCAATGCTTCACCTGATGTAGTATCCAATTTAAATTCTGATCCAATGGCATAGAAATTGGCTTACAATCAGCCATACCATACTTTTGTAGCATATTCAAGGCATATTGCCTTTGTGACATCTATATACCTGTTTTTGTATGTATAAACTCAATGCCCAAGAAATAGCACAGCACACCAAGATCTTTCATGTCGAATTCCTGCATAAGAAGTTTCTTTACCTCTTTGATGCTTTCTTCATTATCACCACCTACAATCAGGTCATCAACATAAATAGCCACAATAGTGATGCCATCATCTACCTTCCTTGCATATAGTGAGTGATCTGCATCACACATAGAAAACCCAATGCTGGTTAAGTAATCAGCAATCCTTGCATGCCATGCACGCGGAGCCTGCTTCAGCCCATACAAAGCCTTTTGCAACCTGCAAACATATTCTGGATGCTTTGAATCTTCATATCCTTGTGGCTGGTCCATATATACTTCTTCCTATAACTCACCATGTAGGAAAGCATTCTTCACATCCATCTGATGCAAAGTCCATCCTTTTGCTGTAGCTAATGCAACAAGTGTCCTAACAGTAGACATTTTAGCTATAGGGCTGAATGTTTCCTCATAATCAATGCCATATGTCTGTGCATATCCTTTAGCTACCAATCGTGCTTTATACCTGCTTATGCTACCATCAGTATTATGCTTTACCTTGTAAACCCATTTACAGCCTATGGGTTTCTTTCCTTGCGGCAATGGAACCAGCTTCCATGTATCGTTTCCATAAAGTGCAGCCATCTCCTAATCCATAGCTTTTTCCCAATCTGCATTACCAATTACATCTTCAAAACAAGAAGGTTCAGCATCTTGTATTACCTTTGTCATGTAGGCACAATGGCGAGCCATGTAACTATCATATGTCAATCGTTGCACTGAATAACACATCCTCCCAGATCTTCTTGGTCCTGGGTCACTTCTCCTTGTATCATCTGCATGTGCCCTTCTTACTCCTGGAGTCTTCATAGAGGGCAATCCAAGTTCCTCATCAAGACTCTTTTCTGAACCGCTTGAATCTCCATCAATGTCTTCAAAACCTGCACATGTTTTATGACCAGCAGAAAGCTTTTCTTTACCTTTCTTGGATGTATTTGATGAATTTGCTGGACTGAAATTCCCACGTAATCTTCCACTCCATGGATTTGAGTTGGAACTATTGCTTGGTGATGCATCTAGTCCACTCAAAACCTGAGATTCTGCACTTGATTTTTCAGCATTTTCTTTGTCATTTGGTTCAAGACTCAGTCCTTCTTTGGCATCTGCATAGAAGCTTGACATTTCATCAAATACCACATCTCTGCTCACCTTTACCTGTCGTGTGAGTGGTTTATAACATTTATATCCCTTTTGCTCAAGGGAGTATCCAATGAAGACACACTTTTCTGCTTTTGGATCAAGCTTCGTCCTCAATTCATCTGGGACATGTACATATGCAATACAACCAAAAACTTTCAGATGTGATAAGTTTGGCTTTTTACCTATAAACTTCTCTTGAGGTGTAACTTGATGTACGGCAGTAGTCGAAGTTCTGTTCATGATGTATACAGCAGTATGCACAGCTTCTGCCCAATAACAATGAGGCATATTCTTCTCACCCATTAAGGCTCTTGCTATTTCTGCAATATGTCGGTTTTTGCGTTCAGCAACACCATTTTGTTGTGGTGTGTACCTGCATGAAAACTGACGTCGAATTCCATGATTTTTTAGAAAACTACTGAACTCATTTGACATGTATTCACCTCCTCCATCAGATCTTAATGTCTGAATGTACTTCCCTGTCTGCTTTTTCACCATAACTTTAAAATTTTGGAAGTGAGTAAACACCTCGCTCTTCTCTTTCATGAAATATACCCATACTTTGCGTGTATGGTCATCAATGAAAGTAACATAAAACCTGCAACCACCCATAGATGTGGTCTTTGCTGTACCCCAAACATCTGTATGTACTACTTCTAGTACATTCTCACTAACATGCTTGTCATGTGGAAATGATGCTCTTGACTGTTTACCAAATTGACATGCTGCACATACCTTTTGCATTTATGCAACTTTGAAATTTGGTAGTCCATGGACAATCTCCTTTGACTGCATCAGTTTTAGCCTTTGCAAGTTTGCATGTCCAATCCGTTTGTGCCATATCTCTATATCTGCAATAACTCCTACACCTTTTGCAAACATGGCTGCATTCATTTCAGGAATCTTCACATTTAAGGTGAACATCCTACCCACTTTGTTTCCTTTGGCAACCAATCGTCCATCCTGTTTGTACTCTTCTACATATAATCCATCAACATTGAACCTCACTTGTAATCCCTGGTGAACCATTTGTCCAACAGAAACCAGATTCTTTGTTATATTTGGAACATGCAGCACATCAGCGAGATGTTTTACCTTTCCGTCCTCCATAGACAATGCTATGTTTCCTGTATGCTCAATAGGATGCGATGTATCATCACCTGTTTCAACATATCCAGGAACTGGCATTTTCTGCAAACTACTAAACCATTCTGCACGACTGGTCATGTGATTTGAAGCACCTGAATCAACATACCAGACATTATCATTCGATTTTGAAACCAGCAGACATCGTATTCATCATGTGATGTTGAACCATAAACAGCTTCTCAGAATCATATGCACTTGTGGATGCATAGTTGTTTTGCTGCCTTCTATTATTTTGATTCTTCAACCTGCAATCACATTCAAAGTGTCCAGGTTTACCACAATTTCAGCATCCTTTACTATCATTACCTGAATCATTTCTTTGGAAATTTCTGTGACCTCTTTGACTCCCCCTGCCTCTAAACTGTCCTCTTCCTCCTGCATGATTCTGTTGTTGACCTTGGTCTTGGTTATTGTTTCCTCTTCCACTTCCAAAACCTCTACCTCTGCCTCTTCCTCTGCCAGAGTAGAATACCTGCTCAGAACTGGGCTTTCCTTGGGAGTTTGAATCCTCACCAAGATTCTTTTCTTCAATAATCAGCATAGATACCAAATCAACAAAATTCGAAATATTTTCCCTGGTCTGTATAGAAGTTCTGAACTGCTTATATGCAGCTCCTAAACCACGAAGGCACACTTCCACCTTATCATCATCATCTACATTCACGCCAATAGATGCAAGTGACTCACATATGCTTTTGATTTTTAGAGTGTAGTCACTTACCGACATGCTCGTTTTCTCCAATGTATGCAGCTCGTTCTTGAGTTGCAATTTCCGTGCCTTTGTATTGGTCTCGTACAAAGTGACCAAACTGTTCCAAGCCTCTTTTGGAGTCTTGGCATCCTGTATGTGTCCAATCATGCTATCCTGTATGCTAACAGATAGCCAATACATTACCTTTCGTGCTCCTTGATTCCATTCCTCATATGCTCTTAACTATTCTGTAGTCCGATTCCTTTCTGGTAACTGCGGAGCATTTTCATTCTCTCCTTCGATGTACTTCCAGTAGCCTTTTCGCATCAGGAAATTCGTCATTCTGAATCTCCAAGCATGGAAGTTGTTCTTGTCCAACTTATCGATCATAAGCTGACTCATTCCATCTGCGTTTGCCATTTCTACAACAATTCACAGCACCGCAACACACTACAAGCAACACTTCTGCTTGAACACTGTCGCACTATGACGTGACAGTTCGATATCAGAAAAACACAGTTTTCGTGTATCAACAGTACACGGAATCGCTTGAAATTCTGGATCTAGAATATATGAGTGTCGCCGAACACAACACAAGTTACAATTTCTAAAACTGACTTGGTTTTTCTGTGGGCCCCACCCTACGGGCTCGAAACCGAGGTCGAGATGGCTCCAAAACTTCGATCTGACAAAAACAAGTGATCCTAAAGGGATAACTCTCGAAAATATTTTGAGGTCTTCTACCTTCACGCCGATTTGCGTAGCAAACGGAGGTCGTTTGTGAAATCGCGTTTTCTCCACGCCTTGCCACGTAGTCTTCACCGTCGCCTTCTCCACGAGCTCTCTACAGCCACGCTGGCTCTGATACCATGTCACGAAGAAGGAGATAAGGAAGACAGCTCACACACACACTCTCACCCTCAAGGAGAAGCAAACACACAGATTGAGGCAAGGAAGAATGATCTTCTTCTTCTTCTTCTATTACATAAAAGGAATGTACAAGAATGACCTAAAAAACAAGAATACAACAAGTGCAATATATAAAGACCAGTACATAAGGAAAACCTAATGTTCGCGAATGAGTGAGCTGGCAAGAAACAAATGTACCATCACTCTCGGTAGATAAATCTAATAAAGCTCAATGAAGTATCCCTGACATATAACGGCGTGACCACTATACATGTCAGAGAAACGAAAAACTGGTACGTGTCATCCTGGATCATCACATGTTGAGCTTGATATCTCAACAAGGACATGCCATTCTCTCTTCCAGATCCAAAGATGCCATCTGATACCATGCGGAGGTGTTGGGACATATCCTCACTCTCTCGATCTACCTATCTCTCTCTCTCTCTCTCTCTCTCTCTCTCTTCTCTCTATCTACCTATCTGTATGTATCATGTGTATGTGTGTGCATATATGTATGTGTGTGTATGCATATATGTGTGTATGTGTATGTGTGTATGCATGTGTGTATGTATGTATGCATATGCATGTGTATGCATTTGTATGTATGTATGTATGCATGTGTATGTATGTATGCATGTGTGTGTATGTCTATATGTATGTACGTGTTTGTATATGTGTGTGTATGTGTATGTATGTTTATGCATGTGTATATATGTGTATGTGACTTTATGTGTGTGTATATGTGTATGTGTGTATGTATATGTGTGTGTATGTGTATATTTGTGTATGCATGTGTGTATGTATGTACATATATACTTGTGTATCCATGTGTGTATATGTATGCATGTGTTTGTATGTATATGTGTGTATATGTGTACATGTGTGTGTTTATGTGTGTGTAGTACATGTATGTGTGTGTACATATATGTGTATATGAATATGTGTATGTACATGTGTGTGCATGTACATGTGTGTGTATATATATGTGTGTGTATGTACATGTGTGTGTATGTACATGTGTGTGCATGTGTATATGTATGTGTCTCTCTCTTTATTTCTCTCTCTCTCTCTTCCATCTCTCTCTATGCTCTCTCTCTCTATCTCTTCCTCTCTCTCTTCTCCCTCTCGCTATGCTCTCTCGCTCTCTATCTTCTAGAGGACCCAGAGCATGGACACAGAGCACATCACTTATAGAGCTTTCTAGATATGGGATTGGCTTGATCTCCATGGTTTTGACATAATCAGACTACCACCAGTAGAGTATGACTCCCAGGCTCCCACCTATTTGCTCTCCCACCAAGAGATAAATAGGATCATCCGTCAAAAGATATGGCATACATACATACAGAGGACATGGATCAACCCCAAGGGGACATTGACACGAAAAATGCTTCACTATCGTGAGCATTTTCTTTGGATCTTAGACCAAGGCTTCATTGAGATTCCACACTACATGCAGGCATACCTACCACACCACCTTTGAGTCATCATTGGGCAGCTTTGAGTTTCATTACATCAGCTCGAGATCGAGAGGGGTCGGGCTAAGAGGAGTCCCTCGAGAGGAGAGGTGGTCCCAAGTATGCCATACAGAGATAGAGAGTGAGGAGCACCTGGTTATTAGATGCCCAACATACTCGGACCTACAAGCACAGTTCTAGACAGAGGAGTCACTCTAGTTGTGCATGACCACTGGAGACCAGTGGAGGATGGGGTGTTTTCTCATGGTTGCATATGAGAGAGGAGATCAGATGCTATAGCCTACACACCAGACATGAGTGAGTACCCAGCAGACTATTACTTATTTTTTTAAGCAAGTTGAGATACATCAGATGGATCCACCTCCAAGAGGCATAGAGCTCACACTCCAATAGGCAGTGGCACAGAGAGAGCAACGTCGACCATATCTGGTTGGGTATCGATGACCACGACTGCACTGGGAGGATATCTCACGCATGAGGATAGCCCATGAATACATGATGGAGCATAGGTGCATCGCCACCACTTGGATAACCTTCCTCCAAGAGGTACTCATATCGCTAGTGATGTACCACATACTCCACCCACCTCCACACAACATTAGCAGTTAGGGTTTACACATTCACTCCCTCATGGGTCGCCCTTGTATTAAGTAGTCATTATTTGTTGAGTCATTGCCACGTTCCCCCTACGCACCACTATTTTATTCCCACTACCTCCTCATTACTAGGTACACCATCCTTTGTTGTTTTCAGCCTACACAGTTTTGTGTAGTGAATATTTTTCCTTTCCATTGCTACACAAAGATTACCACAATTAAATATGATTTTATCTCGTAGGCCAACTTTGGCCTTTGGAAGAAGTTAATATACCTTTCTTTCTTTCTTTCTTCTCTCTCTCTCTCTCTCTCAAACACCAATCAAAATTTCATTACATGTCAATTTTCATCTCCCTCTCTCTCACCCTCTCTCTCACCCTCTTTCTCTCTCCCTCTCTCTCTCTCCCCCTCTCTCTCTTTTCAAACATATATGTGTGTGTATATGTGTATGTTTGTGTTTCTATAGTATGTATACAGGTGTTTGTATGCATATGTATGTATAGTGTGTATGTGTGGTATAAAATCCTAACTTGGCTCGCAAGCCTAACTCTAAATTCAAGGGCAAAAATAAGTTCTATGGTGAAATGAATACCTTGCTACACAACATGCAATCTCAATTCAAACTCACTCCTGAAATGAGCTTACAAGTGCCTTACATTAGGTTATCGCCTATCATGGACAAAGGAGATCTTTTGAACTTCATATTCCATGTGACTTTTGTATCTCATGATTGGTTCAAAATTTGGGAAAACCAATGCTTCCATTGCATCCGGAACATGCCAAAACCTTAAGATCAAATGTCTTCTTGCTTGATTCTGACATCCAAAGATCATGTTTTTTATTGATGACATCATCAATGACATTAATTTATAACCGACCTTGGAAAACCTATATAAGGAGGGGTTGGCCACATTCATTCTCAGTCTTGCCAATACTAGTCTTATGAGCTCAAGGAGTCATGACCGCCAAGTAAGTACTCTGCAAGTTCCAATTCTAGATCTTGTCTTGTTCCTTGTTCCAGTCTTGTCTAGTCTAGTTCTTGGACATCCTGTCTTGCCCTCTTGTAAACTCGTAGGATGAGATCTTGTCTAGTTAGTTCCTATATCTAGTTCATATCCCTAAAAGGAATTATTGTAAACCCGATATCTTGTTTCATACTTACGGTCCTGGGTTGTGGGATCTCGTATATCATCTCTAGTCAAGCTATTCATACCTATCAATCCTGGGTTGTGGGACGCCTTGTATCAATGACATATTTTTGTATCATTTTCCCTACATGGGTGTTCTTGTAAGCTGAAGTATATTCCTGAAATCTTGTCTAGTGTAGTTAGAGAGCACAATCTAGTGCTCCCTTGACATTTTGGCAAGACTAGCTTCTATCCAAGACCAAGCATCATGGAGAATTCTTATGAACAAATTGTAGCATCGCTTCAGAGTCTCCAACAACAAGTCGAGGACCTAACTTATCAAGTCGAGATGGGACATCTGGTGCATGTAGGTGCACTCATCCAAGAATTACAATAACAAATCGAGAGTCTTCAAGGAAATCAAGGGAGTATTCAAGTGAATCAACCACCTAGTACATCCTTTATGAAGGAACCCAAGATTTGCATGCCAGAAAAGTTCGATGGGGATCACACAAAGTTTTGTGGATTTCTCCAGCAAGTTAAATTATACATCCATATGCAACCTAATAGATACTCTGATGAGGCATCGAAGGTCGGGTTTATTGGAACCTTGCTCTTTGGCCAAGCATTATCATGGTTTGCCCCAATCTCGGAGAAGAACATGGCAGTACTTCCGGACTATGAGGGGTTTCTTCAAGAACTCACCACCACATTTGGAGATGCACACACAAGTCGAGTGGCAGAAACAAAACTTCCAAAGTTACGTCAAGGTTACTGCCCTGCCTCTACTTATGCATCAGAATTTAGGTAGTTGATATGTGATCTCACTTAGCATGAAGATTATTTCATAAGCCAATTTAGATAGGTTTAAGAGATGATATAAAGGACCTTCTGCTCACGATGCCAGAGGTTAAGGCATTGAATGAATACATCATGCAAGCTATTCAATGCGATAACCGACTTTTTAAAGGAAACAAGAAAAACAAGTAGAAGGAAGACCTCGCCAATGGAAACCCTTCTAGCCCACTCCTAAAGATGAGTCTATGCTTGAACCTCTGCAAATAGATGTAACTAGGTTCTAGCCTCTAACACCACAAGAGAAATAGAGAAGGAGAGATAACAAGTTATGCCTCTATTATGGAAACCCTAGACATATTGCAATTAATTATCCCAACAAGAGAACAAACTCTAGAGTCATAGCCACCCTTGTAGAGCAGGGAAACGAGGAAGTCCAATCGTAAAAGAGACCCTACAGCTGGACCATGTTATAAGAAAGGGTCTCATAATTCTAGCTACACCCATAGAAACATGTCTTGCACCTATCAAGTTAATCATGCCCAAGAAGACCCTTTCCCTTAAAGCCCTAGTAGATTCAAGAGCCTCCTCATGTTTCATCGATAAATGATTGGTTAAGAAACATGGAATTCCTGTACTTTGGAAGAAAAAAACAATAGTAGTTGCAGCAAGAGCTCCTATTTTATTTATAAAGAAGAAGGATGGGACTCTCCAGATGTGTGTAGACTATCAGGGATTAAATAAAGTCACTATAAAGAATAGATACCCTCTACCACTCATATCAAAACTCTTAGAATGCCTTGGAAAAGAAAAGTTCTTCACAAAGATTGATCTTTGAGGAGCTTACAACCTTGTCAAGATCAGAGAAGGAGATGAATGGAAGATAGCACTTTGAACAAGGCATGGCCATTTTGAATATGTATTTATGCCATTTGGTCTCAAAAATGCTCCACCTGTCTTCCAACATATGATGAATGATATCTTTTGAGAGTATTTAGATGATTTTGTTGTAATATACCTTGACAATATCTGGATATTCTCCAAAAATCTAGAGGATCATGAATGTCATGTAAAGATAGTCCTAGAGAAACTAAGATAAAAAGGATTATATGTGAAATTGGAGAAGTGCTCTTTCCATCATACAGAAGTGGAATTTTTAGGGTATATTGTATCAAATAAAGGAATTTTTATGGATCCTAAGAAGATAGATAGAATCCTTGATTGGCAACCACCTTCGAGTGTTAGAGATGTACAATGTTTTCTAGGGTTTGCCAATTTTTACAAGATCTTCATCAGAGATTACTCCAAAATAGTGACATGCCTTACCAATCTTATAGAAAACACAAAATTATCATGGAATGAAGATGCACAGAGAGCCTTTCAGATCTTGAAATCATCATTCACTAGTGCTCCAATTCTAGTTCACCCTGACTCTACCAAGCCTTTTTTCTTAGAGATAGATGCATCAGACTTTGCCTTGGGGGCGATCCTATCCCAACATGGGGATGATGGACACCTAAAGAAGGTGATCTTGATGGATTAAATTTCTATCCAGGTTCGATTTTGTCATCACGTATCGTCCAGGAAGCCAGCAATGTCAGTCAGATGCCTTGTTGAGAAGACATTATCTTGCGCCAAAGAAAGGCAAAGAGGATTTTGATCAACATGAGAGTGTTACTCAAGCCTAAATATCTCCAGCTAGCAGCTATCTCTTTAAACCATCAAGAAGACTCAGCCTTGATCCATTTGGTTCGTGAGGCTTTACCACGTGTTGAATTGTTTTGTAACATTAGGCAAAAAATTCAAGAAGGGAAACTTCATGAAGTAAACGAGTTCCAAGAAAATAATGGGTTATTATTCCATAAGAATCTATTGTAAAACCATCCACAAAAGCCTAGGATCCAGGTACTTTAGCAACATCATGACAACCTTGTAGCAAGACATTTTAGAGTGAATAAAACAATAGAACTCATATCTAGAGATTTTTGGTGGCCTCAAATATGGAAGGAAGTCAAAGAATATATCCAAACCTGTGACACTTGCAATAGATCTAAGGTACAACGGCATAAACCTCATGGGCTCTTGTAACATTTACCTATTCTAGAAAGGACATGGTCTTCATTATCTATGGACTTCATCACAGATCTACCAAGGTCATATAAATATGATGCCATTCTTGTTATAGTAAATAGATTTACAAAGATAGCACACTTCATTCCAACTACCAAGACAATCATAGGTGCAACCATTACGTGAGTTTTTCTCAAGTAGATATTTAGGCTTCATGGACTTCTTGATAACATTGTCAGCAATCGAGGTCCACATTTCATATCTAGCTTTTGGGATAGTCTATGCAAGCTTCTTGGTGTTCAAGTTAAATTATCTACAAGCAATCATCCACAAACTGATGGACAAATAGAACGGGTGAATCAAGTCCTAGAACAATATCTCTGTTGTACCATAAACTATCATCAAAATGATTGATTTGAGCTTTTATGCTTTGCAAAGTTTGCTTGTAATAACATTGTTCATACATCTACTAAGCAAACTCCCTTCTTTGCAAATTATGGACAACATCCAAGGATAAATATACAACTCTCAAATCATGTCAAGAACCAAGTTGCTAGAGATACGACCCAGTACATCATGAACATTCAGAAAGAACTCAAGGAAGAGATCCATAAAGCTCAAGAGTAGTATAAGTATTATGCAGATCAATATCGTTCAAAATCCATCCTATCAAATCGGGGATAAAATGTGGTTACTCAAAAATAATTTGCAAACTTCAAGGCCTTGTGCAAAGCTAGATCATCAAATATTTGGTCCATTTACCATCTTGGCTAAGATTAATCCAATCACCTTCAAGTCTGAATTACCAAGTACCATGAGAATACATCCAGTTTTCCATGTGTCCATGTTGGAACCATATCAGATTTCACCATTGAGGCGGGAGAGACCCAGTCCTTCACCACCTATTGAGATTGATAATCATGAAGAATTTGAAGTCCAATATGTCCTAGATTCGAGAATATCCCGAGGAAGATTGGAGTACCTTGTTCATTGGAAAGGGTATGATATCAGTGACCGTACTTAGGAACTTGCAGAGAACCTTCAGAGAGCACCAATGAACCTCAAAACTTCTAGATTTTATCATTAGCATCCATGTGAAATGTCAAATGGCCGTCGAACATTATTGTATATGTTCTTTAATAAAACATATAGTGACCTGGTTAGCTACATACTACAAGTTTAACCGCATGTGTATTAGCTAAGAAATCTATGTTTGTACTCTTCGTGTATTGCGTGGTTTTTGTGTATTCTATAGGTCCTATGCAAAGTACTGTGTGTGAAGTTTGGAGCTTGGTTTTCTGTTGCAAGCGCATCTTTGTGAAGCCCTTGAAAAGAAGAATCTAGTATGATATCAGGGGAGCACTAGATTGTGCTATTTGACTAGACTAGACAAGATTTCGAAATTACACTTCTGATTACAAGATCAACCACATTGGGAAATAATAGAAAAATATATAACTGATCCAAGAAGTCCCACAAAGTGGGACTAATAGGTATATATAACTCAACTAGAGATGATACAAAAGTTCCCATAACCGAGGACCATAGGTATGAAGCAAGATCTCTAGAATACAAGAACTCCCTTCAAGGAGATGAACTAGATACAAGAAATAACCAGACAAGATCTCATACGACGAGATTACAAGAGGACAAGGCTAGATGTCCAAGAACTAGAATAATCAAGGAGAGAACAAGGAACAAGAAAAGAACTGGAACTAGGACTTCAAAAGTACTTACTTGGTGATCACAACTCCTTGAGCTCCCAAGGATGGCGTTGGCAAGACTAAGTACGTATGTGTCCAACCCTTGCTTATATAGGATTTCAAGGGTGGTTCATCAATGGCAGTTATGATTTGATGATGTCATTGGTGTTATCATCAATTCAAAACATGACCTTTGGATATCCAAATCAAGCAAGAGGACAATCGATCTTAGGGTTTTGGCATGTTCCAAACTCAATGCAAGCATTGCATTTCTCTAAATTATGAACTAATAATGAGATATAGAATTCACATGGAATACAAGGTTCAAGGTGGTTTCCTTTGCCCCTGACATCACCTCCCCCTCAAGCGACAAGTTCCATGAGGAGCAGTCATATTCTTTGGTCTCCGATTCATTGGATTTCCCTTATGGAATGCTCAAATCTTGATTGGTGCTCTGTAAAGGTTTTTCGCAGGTTCCCAAGTACGCTCGCTGATGTCATATCCTTTTCAATGAGCAAGGTACTCCAACCTTCCTCACGATATTCTCGAATTTATACATTGCTTGACTTTGAATTCTTCATGATCATCAATCTTGATAGGTGGTGAAGGACTAGGTCTCTCCCACCTCCATGGTGAAATATGATATGGCACCAACATGGACACAAGGAAAACTAGATGTATTCTCATGCTACTTGGTGACTCAAGCTTGAAAGTGACTATATTAATCTCAACCAGGATGGTGAACAAATCAAATCTTTGATGGTCTAGCTTTGCACAAGGCCTTGAAGTCTGCAACTTATTTCTGAGTAGCCACACTTTATCCCCAATTTCATAGGATGGATTTCAAACATGATGCTGATATATGAAAGTTGTATATCCATCCTTGGATGTTGTCCATACTTTGCAAAGACGGGAGTCTGCTTAGTAGATGTATGGACACTATTGTTATAGGCAAACTTTGCAAAGGGTAAAAGCTCGAACCAATAATTTTGATGATACTATTGTTATACTATGACCGGAGTCTGCTTAGTAGATGTATGGACACTATTGTTATAGGCAAACTTTGCAAAGGGTAAAAGCTCGAACCAATAATAGTTGATGGTGCAAGGGAGATACTCTTCTAGGAATTGATTTATCTATTCTATTTTTCCATTAGTCTGTGGATGATTGGTTGTAGATAATTTAACTTGAATACCAAGGAGCTTGCAAGACTATTCCAAAGTTTGTATATGAACTGTGCACCTCAATCACTGACAATATCATCAACGAATCCATGAAGCCTAATGATGTATCTGAGAAAAAGTCTAGTAGTGGCTACACCTGTGATTGCCTTGGTAGTTGGAATGAAGTCTGCCATCTTTGTAAATCTATCCGCTATAACAAAAATGGCATTGTTCTTATCCAAATTTGGTAGATTTGTGATGAAATCCATAGATAATGAACCCCATGGCCTTTTTGAAATAGGTAAAGGTTGCAAAAGCCCATGAGTTTTATCTCATGGTACCTTAGATCTATTGCAAGTGTCATAGGTTCATACATATTCTTTGACCTCCTTCCACGTTTGAGGCCACTAAAAATCCATTGATATGAGTTCTATTATTTTATTTACTCCAAAATGTCTTGTTGTAAGCTTCTCATGACATTGTTGAAGTACTTGGATCATGGGCTTTCCTAGAGGGACATACAATAGGTTCTTATAAAATAGTAACCCATCCTTTTCCTAGAGCTCAAATACTTGAACTTTTCCTTCTTGAATTTTTTGCTTCACATTACAAAACAATTCATCATGTGGTAGAGTCTCATGAATCAAATGAGTCAAAGCTGAATCTTCATGGTATCTTAAAGAGATTGTTACTAACTAGAGGTGTTGAGGCTTAAGTAATACACTCTCTTGTTGATCAAGGGCAACTTTTCCTTTCTTTGGTGCAAGGTAAGATCTTCTTGACAAGGCATCTGACTAACATTGTTGGCATCCTGGAAGGTATGTGATGATAAAGTCGAACCTAGATAAAAAGTTACTCCATCGAGATTGCATTAAATTGAGGACGCGGGTAGTCATAAAGTACTCTAATTTCTTGTGATCTGCATATATAGTAACTTTAGCCATGTATCAAACATTTCCACTATGGAAAGAAGTTCTTTATCTTGGATTTCATAATTAATCTCTAGAGGGGAAATTTCCTTGAATGATATGCACGTGGATGTAGATGTCCATCTCCATATTGGGATAGAATGACACCTAGGGCGAAGTATGATGCATCAGTCTCTAGGAAGAACGGCTAGAATCAGGATGAACTAGAATAGGAGCAGTGGTGAATGTTGATTTCAAGGTGTGAAAAGATTTTTCTGCTTCTTTGATCAATGAGAATTTGGTATTTCATGTAAGCTTGGTAAGAGGTGTCACTATCTTGGAGTAATCTCTTATGAATATCCTATAAAATTTGGCAAATCCTGGAAAACATTGTACATCTTGAACACATGTAGGTGATTGCTAATCAAGGATTGTCTCGATCTTCTTGTTGGAGTTCGAGGCCTACGGAAGCACGCAAACAACATAAGGAAGAAGAAGAAGCTTGGACCACAACACACAATACTGAATGTATTACCACTAGAATGTACAAAGATAAGTAACCCATTAGGGCAATAGATGTATATACAAGCAGGGAAAAAAACCTCTTAAAGAGGAAAAAAAGTGCACCGACAGTCCTAGTGTGTTCACACACATCACTACCTAAATATATCAACAAATTTTCCTTGAGAGTGATGCAGTGAACAAGGATCTCACACTCATGTATAAGGAAGTGCCAAGCTATGTGGAATCAATCCACAAAAGGAAGTAAGCCCAATGCTTTGCAGAAAGCTTCAAACTTCTCCCTAGGCAGAGCCTTCGTGAAAAGGTCTACAATGTTCTCCTACGTGGGTACATATGCCAAACTGATCTCTCTAGCAGAACCTCTTCTTGACATAATGATAATGCACCTCAATGTGCTTCGTACAAGACTGACCAATGTTGGAGTTAGACGTCTACGGAAGCACGCGAACATCACAAGGAAGAAGAAGAAGCTTGGAGCACAACACACAATACTGAATGTATTACTAGATAATGTACAAAGATAAGTAGCCCATTAGGGCAATAGGCGTATATACAAGCCGGGGGAAAAAAACCTCCTAAAGAGGGAACAAAGTTCCCCGACGGTTCTAGTGTGTTCACACACATCACTACCTAAATATATCAACAAATCCCCCATGGGAGTGATACGGTGAACAAGGAGCTGGCACTCATGTATAAGGAAGTGCCAAGCTATGTGGAAATCACTCCACAAAAGGAAGTAAGCCCAAAGCTTTGCGGAAAGCTTCAAACTTCTCCCTAGGCAGAGCCTTCGTGAAAAGGTCTGCAATGTTCTCCTGCGTGGGCACATATGCCAAGCTGATCTCCCCAACAGAGAACCTCTCCCTGACATAGTGATAATGCACCTCAATGTGCTTAGTGCGAGCATGGAACACAGGGTTCCTCGCAACTGCCAATGCACTCTAACTGTCAGTGAAGATGGTGGTGGCACAAGACTGGCCAACACCCAAATCAGCCATAAGGCATCTGAGCCACACACACTCAACAGTCGTTGTGAAAGTTGCCCTATACTCAGCCTCACAATTGGAAGTGGCCACAGTAGGCTGCTTCTTGCTCAACCAAGATATACATGAGCTACCAAGCATGAAGCAAAAACCACTGGTGGACACATGAGTGTCATAGCAACCAGCCCAATCTAAGTCAGAAAAAGCATGCAAATCTGCTGGTAGTGATTCCCCCTTGGGATAAAAAAACCCAAGTAGCCGAGTACCACTCAAGTAGCAAAAGATGCGCTTAACCGCCTTTCAATGCGTGACTCTTGGGCAATGCATAAACCTGCTCATCTATGAGAGAGCAAACTGAATATTTGGCCGAGTAATGCATAAGTAAATCAAGCATCGAACAACCTGCTGATAGAGAACAACATCAAATGCATCTCCAGCATCATGAAGACTCAATCGTAAACATGTCTCCATAGGAGTGGCAATAGGCTTACAATCTTCAAGGCCAAAACGCTGCAATAATGTGTCAATATATTTCGTTTGACACAAAGCCATTCCACCATCAACTTGCATAAATTGAATGCCCAAATAGTGATGCAAATGCCCCAAATCAGACATCTCAAATGAGGCATGCAAATCAGCCTTGAAATCAGCAATATGCTTCTCAATAGGACCAATGAACAGCATGTCATCAACATAGACAACAATGATCAGAAGCACATCATTAGCACGCTTAACATATAAGGTGCTTTCAGTTGGACTGTTCTCAAAACGATGTGCAACCAGATAGGCATGTATCTTCTCATACCAAGCACGTGGTGCTTGCTTTAAACCATATAATGCCTTCTTTAACCTGCACACCTGGTTTTCATGCCCTTTCTGCACAGAGCCACGGGGCTGAAAAACATACACTTCTTCATGCAAGTCACCATTCAGAAATGTTGTTTTTATGTCCAACTGATGTACATTCCAACCATGATGGGCTGCAAGTGCACAAATGCTCTGAACAGTAGTCATACGGCATGTAGGTGCAAAGGTCTCAGCAAAATCAATGCCTCTTTCCTGCGCATAACCCTTTGCAACAAGCCTAGCCTTATACCTGTCAACTGTCCCATCAGGTTTACACTTCAGCTTGTATACCCACTTAGTACCAATGGCCTTCTTGCCAGGAGGCAATTCACATAAAGACCATGTACCATTCTTCATTATAGCATCATATTCAGATTGCATAGCAGCTATCCAATTTTTTGAATTTTGTGCTTCATCAAAAGAAGTAGGCTCATTCTCATCACAGAGACGAGACGCAGCCATAACATAGCAATCTGATGCAAAGGGGGCACTATGAGAGCCTGAACGAGTATGATATGATAAAGTGCATCTAATTTGCTGTCATGCAAAGTCTGCACCAGCCATTTTGGCATAGTTTTTGCCTGCTCAATATCAGCTCTCTCATCAACAAGTGCATCATGTAAATCTGCATTAGAAATGGAATGATCTGCATCATCATATGAAACCTGTAAAGGCTTAGAAGTTGCCTAATTAGGACCAGCAGTAGACTGTCCACCTGTAAAAAGAGGCATCAAAGTATCATACATGTCTTTGGAGCTAACAGATGTCTCCTTAGTACATGAAAGCAATGGCTGAATATTATCTTCCAAAAAGACAACATCACGGCTAACCAGAATGCATTTAGTCTGTCGATGATACAGATGATAGCCTTAACTTTTAGAACTATACCCAACAAAAATACATTTTACTGCCTTATCATCCAATTTTTTGCGATGTTGTTAGGCACTAGTGCATATGCCAAACAACCAAAAACATGCAGATGAGCAACATATGGCTTGCGGTCATGCAAGCCTCATATGGAGTGATAGACTGCAGTGCTTTCGTGGGACACCTGTTCAGTACATATGCTACACACATGACAGCCTCAAGCCAGAAACTATGTGGTAAAGCCTGACTCTTGACCATGCACCTCGCCATCTCCATGAGTGACCTGTTATTTCGTTCAGGAACTCCATTCTATTGAGGTGTATACGGCACTATACACTCGTGTTTTATCCTACGTTCAGCCAGAAATGCATTAAAATCAGAAGACGTATCTTCCCCCCCGATCAGAATGGAGGGTGCCCATTTTACATGCTGACAGATTTTCAACGAAAACCAAAAACTGTTTAAAGCACATGAACACTTCGGACATTGCTTTGAGTGGATATACCCATGCATGCCTGGAAAAATCATCAATGAAAGTCACGAAGTAAAGGTAATTTCCAAAAGAGGATGTCTGCATAGGACCACAGACATCACTATGTACAAGCTGCAATTTCTGTGTAGCCCGAACTGAACCATCTTTTGGAAAGGAGGAACGCTGCATTTTGCCCAAAATACAGCCTTCACAAACATGTTTTCCAGGTGCCTCAAGTTTGGTCAAAGAGGACACCATTTTAGATTTCTACACGCCTAGCAAACTAGAAAAATTCAGATGACCAAAGCGTGCATGCCAAAGCTTTGCATCTGATATAGCCTGAGAATCATTTACTACACATGCCAAATCATTTTTAGATCTTTCATAGTCTATGAGCTTATACAGCCCACGACATAAAATGCCAGAAGCAATAATAACATCGCCATTTGACAGATCATGAGTTGTACATCTGTCATCAACAAATTTCACAACCAAGCCAATCTTGGCTAATGCAGAAACTGATAACAGATTCTTCTTGATCCCTGGCACAAATAAAGCATCTGACAAAGTGAAAGAACTACCATCAACAGTAGTCAAAATGATCTTACCAACTCCCATAACATGATAAGAGGAGTTGTTGGAGCATGTAAGAGTACTCCCTGAAGGGGCAGGCTCGAGTGAAGAGAAGAAACTGCGTTGCGAGGTAATATGTTTGGTCACCCCACTGTTAGAGTACCAAACATCTGAGTCTACTGCAGACATGCACTGCTCATGAGATGATGGGTCAAAACTGCAAACAGTAGTGAACGCCCATTCTTCTTCCTGCACAAGATTAGCAGACTCCGTTTTTGGTATAGAGGCTTCTGCGACAACCATTCCAACCTCTTTCTTCTTTGCCTCTTTTGTAGCCAGTTTTGGACAGTTCTTTATGATATGATCATTCCGTTTACATTACTTACAAAACAATTTGTGCTTTTCTGATTTTTTCTCATCTTTGTCTTGGTTCTTCGAATGTGCAGCATTTGCAGATTTCTGCTTACTAGTAGAAGAGCTCCATTTTCCTTTGCCCTTCTGACTAGCCAGGAAAGCTTGATCTGCAACACGCATAATAAACCTATTCTGCCTAGACTAATCTTCCTGCAACAGAACAGAGAGTAACTCCTCAAATGACAAGGCATTTGGATTGCCTTTCATCATCAACCGAAGAGTAGAAGCAAAACTCTGATATGAATCAGGAAGACCATTCAGAACGTTCTTCACAAGTGAGCTATCTGGTATAACCTCATCAGCAGAAATCAATTGTTCCTTCAAGTCTTTGATCTTTGTTTGGAAGTTGTCCATAGAATCACCTTCATTCATGTGCTCACTCTCCAACTGTTTTCGGAGGTAAGCAACACGGGCCTCATTCCTAGCTTGGTACAATGTGTTAAGTGTATCCCAAGCATCCTTAGCTATTCTGCAAGAGCGAATATGAGGAATAATGGCATGTTTGACAGACAAAGCTATCAATGCATGTGCCTGGGCATCTCTGCCATCCCAACAAATCTGATCTGCAGTAGGTGCAGCAGAAACAGCAGCACGAACAAGAATCTGCACAATATCATCTTCGACACCATCTCCATCAGCTCCAGCACCTATATTTGCAGTACTTGTTGTTACAGGTGTAGCAGGACGTCTTTCAACACCGTGCACAATGTTCCACAATCCTTTTGCAACCAATACATTTCGCATCATATAAGCCCATAATGGGTAGTTGGTACCATCCAACTTATCCTCAACAGCCAACATACGGAATACATCACTGCTTTCAACCATGGCCGATAACTAAAATACCTTGACGTAGAAAATTGATGATTGTATCTCAAAAAGTTGAACAAAACTTCCTATACAAATTTTGCTAGACTTGTAACAGACTTCGAGATGCTTATACTGGCGAACAGAAACTGGTATATACCTTTGGCACAAAAAGATGAAATAGCCTACATAAGCACTGCGATAGTGCGTTCAGAGGCCAAAACGAACCCTAAGTATGCTCACCAAATTTTGTGCAAATCTGAGACTGCAAATGGAGGGGTGTCGACGGTGCCCTAGATGAAGCGACGACCTGCTCTGATACCAATTGTTGGAGTTAGACGTTTGCAGAAGCACGCAAACAACACAAGGAAGAAGAAGAAGCTTGGAGCACAACACACAATACTAAATGTATTACTAGAGAATGTACAAAGATAAGTAGCCCATTAGGGCAATAGGCGTATATACAAGCCGGGGGAAAAAAACCTCCTAAAGAGGGAAAAAGGTGCCCCGGTGGTCCTAGTGTGTTCAGGCATCTAAGCCACAAACACTCAGCAGTCGCTATGAAAGCTGCCCTATACTCAACCTCACAACTGGAAGTGGCCACAGAAGGCTTCTTCTTGCTCAACCAAGATATGCATGAGCTACCAAGCATGAAGCAAAAACCACTAGTGAACACACGAGTGTCATAGCAATCATCCCAGTCAAAGTAAAAAAAAACATGTAAATGTGGTGGTATTGATCCCCCTTGGGATAAAACAATCCAAGAATCTGGGTACCACTCAATAGCGAAAGATGCGCTAAACCGCTTGCCAATGCTTGACACTTGGGCAATGCATAAACCTGTTCATCTTTGAGATAGCAAACTAAATATCTAGCCGAGTAATGCATAAGTAAATCAAGCATCCAGCAGCATGCTGATAGAGAACAACATCAAATGCACCTCCAGCATCATGAAGACTCAATCGTAAACTTGTCTCCATAGGAGTGGCAATAGGTTTGCACTCTTCAAGGCCAAACCGCTACAATAATGTGTCAATATATTTTGTTTGATACAGAGCTATTCTGCCATCAACTTGCAAAATCTGGATGCCCAAATAATGATGCAAATGCCCCAAATCTGACATCTCAAACGAGGCATGCAAATCAGCCTTAAAATAAAAAATATGCTTCTCATGAGGACCACTGAGCAGCACGTCATCAACATACACAACAGTGGTTAGAAGCACATCATTAGGATGCTTAACATATAAGGTGCTTTCAGTTGGATTGTTCTCAAAACCATGTGCAATCAAATAGGCATGTATCTCTTCATACCAAGCACATGGTGCTTGCTTTAAACCATATAATGCCTTCTTTAACCTGCACACCTTGCTTTCATGTCCTATCTGCACAAAGCCACAACACTGAAAAACATACACTTCTTCGTGAAAATCACCATTCAGAAATGCAATTTTAATGTCTAATTGATGTACATTCCAACCGTGATGAGTTGCAAGTGCATAGATGTTACAAACAATAGTCATTCGACAAGTACGAGCAAAGGTCTCATCAAAATGAATGCCTCTTTCTTGAGCATAACCCTTTGCAACAAGCCTAGCCTTATACTTGTCAATTGTTCCATCAAGCTTACGTGTAAGCTTGTATACCCACTTAGTGCCAATGGCCTTCTTGCCATGGGGCAAGTCACATAAAGACTAGGTACCATTTTTCATTGTAGTATCATATTCCGTTGCATAGCAACTATCCAATTTTTTGAATTTTGTGCTTCATCAAACGAAACAGGCTCATTCTCATCATAGAGACCAGAGGCAACCATAGCATAGCAATCTGATGCAAAAGAGGCACCATGAGAGCCTGAGCGACTACAGTATGAAATAGGTGCATCTACTTCGTTGTCATGCAAAATTTGCACCAGAAATTTTGGCATAGTTTTTGCCTCCTCAATATCAACTCTCTTATCAACAAGTGCATCATGTAAATCTGCATAAAAAATGGAATGATCTCCATCATCACATGGAACCTGTAAAGGCTAAGAAGTTGCCTCATTAAGACCAGCACTAGATTATCCACCTATAAAAAGAGGAAGCAAAGTATCATACATGTCTTTGGAGCTAACAGATGCCTCCTTAGTACATGAAAGTAGTGGCCGAATAGCATCTTCCACAAAAACAACATCATGACTAACCAAAATGTGTTTATTATATGGATGATATAGACGATAGCCTTTGCTTTTAGAACTGTACCCTTTGGGACTTTGCTTTCAATGGATGTACCCATGCATGCCTAGAAAAATCATCAATGAAAGTCACGAAGTAAAGATTGTTCCCAAAAGAGGATGTCTGCATAGGACCATAGACATCACTGTCAACAAGCTGCAATTTCTGAGTAGCTCAAAGTGAACCACCTTTTGGGAATGAGGAACACTGCATTTTTCCCAAAATAGAGGCTTCGCATACATGTTTACCAAGTGTCTCAAGTTTGGACAGAGACGACACCATTTCAGATTTCTACAAGGATAGCAAACTAACAAAATTCAAATGACTAAAGCATGCGTGCTTGCATCTGACATAGTCTGAGAATCATGTACCACACATGCCAAATCATTTACAAATTTTTCATAGTCTATGAGCTTATACAGCCTACGCCATAAAATCCCAGAAGCAATAATCACGTCGCCATTTGACATATCATGAATTGTACATTTATCATCAAAAACTTTCACTACCAAGCCAATCTTAGCTAAAGTTGAAATTGATTACAGATTCTTCTTGATCCCTATCACAAATAAAGTATCCAACAATGTAAAAGAACTACCATTAGTAGTAGTCAGAATGATCTTATTGTTGGAGGAGATGGTGGATGATCCTCAGAGATGAAGTGGTGTTGCTTGATCCTACTTCACACCTGCCAAGAATAGTTGTTGGAGAGTGTAGTGGGCCTCTTTAGCTAGCTAAAGATCATAAATAATCATATATGATGTTTGGAATATGATCCACTGATCAAAGGATTAAAACAGATAGGTAGGAATTGATCCAAGACCAAAAAACTTGCTATTCTTGTCTCTATACATGTTCAGTATTTTGAACAGTTCTCTGAGCACAATAGCAATTAGCTTAATTCCTTTTGGGGAAATCTAATTAGCTTAGGTAGCTACCAATCATTAGTGATTTCATAAAAAATGATGGACTACACACTAAGAATGATGTTTAGCAAGCCATAGAATATTCTTGATATTTTTGGGGTGCATCACTCAACAGACCAAAGAGCAATGTCATGCTAATATCTCATGATTGAGATGAGTAATGACAATGGAATTTTGTAAGGATATAGTAGACATTATAGTGAACATATCATGATTTAAATGATTGCAAATGATCAATCATGCATGGAGAACAAGCTTTGAGAAGATCACTATTCTGATGTAGTCATGACAAAGAAGTGAAGTGAAGATATGATAAAATGTATATATCAAAACATGTACAAATGCAAATTCATTGGTAATGATTAATTGCACAATGTGAGAAGTGTGAGTGAGCTATAGAATGAGATCTTCAAAATCACAATATGTCTTCTCTAATGATCTCATAGAATCGACATAGCACACTGTCGGAGAGAAATACTCTCCTCACTTGAACAAACATAAGACAGAAGATATGACGAGTTCCACTTGGTTGACCTTAGGGTTATGGACAACTGCCTAGCGGTCACAAAGTTTTCAACCTCGTAGCAGACATGGGGGCTACGGGATTCATCCAATCCAACCATTCCGTCATAATGTATAACAATACAATGATCAACTTCAACATGCTAGAGGCATCTCGAATCAATGGTGTCAAGCAGATTTTCTAGGTTTCCAGTGTGTGCATATATCCTAAATTTAAATAGCTTGAAACTAATGTCAGTTTGAAGGAATCTGATGTGTGGCCTACTGAGCCTCAAGATGCCTATGGATTGGAAAAAACTGGAGTCTGACTTTGGGATCGAGTGCCGGATTGGCCGTTTCCACAATATTTATGGGCCTTATGGTACATGAAAAGCTGGGAGAAAAAAGGCATGTGTTGGCTTTTAGCCAAAGGCCCCGACCTCTATTGATAAGTTTGAAATGGGGGAATGCGCAAAACAAAAGGAATGAATGAGCAGACATCAAGGCAAAAGGATGGCTATTGTTCAAAGTTAACAAGAAAAGAAAGATGGCAGAGTGCATGACAAAAAAAAATGAATGTTTGGGCGCTGTTCTTTTCACGTTAAAAAAACAAAGGATGGCTGACAATGCTTCTGAAGGGAGAGACGCTCATTCTTAAGGGGCTTAAAAGGCACAACGCAAATGATCTAAGGGGGATGCAATGATGGTACAAAAACCATGTGAGGGGATCTTCATCTTCGGACAAGAGCGGAATCAGCGTTCAACTTTTTTTGATCCCTGAAGCTTGTTAAATCATTTATGCTGAACTATGTCTCCGGCAATTACTTCTCTAGTCGGTTGTTGTCATTTTCTTAGCATAGAGCATGAAGCGCAGCGCTGATTCATGATGATTTTGAAGAGTGTTACTGGAAAATTTGTGCGCACTTAAGGAGTTGTTGTCTAAAGCCCATCTTTGTTCTATTATCTCTAACAAATCCAAACAAACTGAGCTCGTTGTTCGAACATGATGCCATCATCCATACATGTTTTATATATGTCTGCCATAACTCTGATCACTAAGCCGATCTGCGCATGTGCATTGTGTTGAGCTAATGCAAGATGAAGCTCTCTATCTTGATCCATCTTGTATCTTTGTGCATCTTGTAGGATGATCCGGAAGAGGCGGAGAACTTCATATGTTAAAGGCTGTAAAAGAACACCTGAACAATTTGATTTTAAATTGAATCTTCTGCGCATGTGTAGATATTGGTGCTGAGTGATCGACTTGCTCTCCTGGATGATCATTTCGAAACAGATCCAGATATGAAGCATGCTAAACACAGACTCAAACACTGATATGTGTGCAACTAGCTCATTCGTGAACTGTGGAACAGCGCCATATTTTATATGTAAGGAAACAAAAATCTTTGTTGTTTGATTTTACATCAATTTCTTTGTTCAGTACGATTGTCAGCTTCCAACTTTGTTCATTGAACATTTTGTGTGTTTCTACATTCCTATTCTGATCAGGTTTGTTGTAGGACAAGAGAGCTACTCATTATATTCAAAATTATGGTTGGTGCAAATGAGGTTTTACATTATTCGATTTAGTGAATTTTGTTGAACGAACATACAAACGTGAAGATTGACTTATCTAAAGTTGAGCAAACTTCGTGATTAAAATCTCGTATAATCGGATGACTTCATGGTCTCAGATAATTTGTTTTTGACAATAGTACTATTTCAAAATATGACATATGTATTATGAAAGGCGACACACAGAATCGATACAGGTCACGAAAAGACATGCTCACTCTCATAGGGCAAACTGTTCATTTGAGCCTCAAACCATATTTTTTAGACAAAGCCGTGCAAGATAATCAGTCAACTAAATAACTGTGTGCTGAAGAATTTAACTTTTATATAATTTAGAGCTTGACGCGTACTTCATCTTGACTATGCGGAGCACATAAACATGGTTGTTGACAAGTATACTTGAAAGTAAAAGCAAAGTTTATACTATTGTGTTCTAAACGAATCAAAACATGTATGGTCTGACAAGGAAGCAACAATAATAAACAAGCTTAAATTTTGAGTTGACCATTGAAAAAGCTTTCTCCAAAATACATGATTTACCATGAAAGCTTCACTTCGTAAGTTTCTGAATTAGAATGTTGAAGCAGAATCCGTAAATTGTGAGGAAGTTTTGGCTTTATATAACTCAACGGTACATGTACAAGTCGAAAGAAATGACAGATTTCAAATGAATAACTTGTTTGAGCTTGACATTTGTTTAAACATCATGATTTGAACTGATTAATTTTCTTGAGTATTTATCTCTTGCTATCTCCATGTTGTCGTGCCTGAGCTTGTCTCAAACACCCGGCGTGTGCCGAAGGATTTAGCAGTTGGCTTGATCCACCAACCACGTGTCCGCAACTTCCCGACAATGCGGATGTTTTGATCCTCCTAAAGTTGAGTTTGGAGCCAAACTTTTGAATTCAAATTCAAAAATTCACCTAAAAGTGAGTCCTAAAGTATAGGATATCTTCTCTCATTACTCAACTACCAAGTACATCGAGATTTGATGCTTCCTAACTTCCTCGTGGTTGTAGAACACTTTTACAAAGGTAAATGTGAAGGACTTTTACAAGAGGTTGATCATATAGAGTCCAATAAGAGTTATGCTAATTAACCGAGTATGTGGGCTTGGTTTCTATTGCACCAACAGCTCTCCCTCAAGCCTAACATGCTTGTTCTTCATTCCTCCTTGATCTCCTGCAAACCAAACATCAATTTGAATCTGTTCATCTTGGTTCCATCCAAAGACTTTGTGAGTATATCTTCACATTGTAAATGAGTTGATACATAGGATAGTTGAATATCCTTGATAAGAAATTTATCCCTTACATAAGGATAGTGCACTTCAATGTGCTTAGTCCTTGCATGCTATACAGAAATAGCAGCCAAATGAAGTTAACTAATGTTATCTCCAAAGATTATTGGAGTATAAGAGTATAACCCCAAATCTGCATAGAGTTGCTTGAGCCAAATAGCCTCTTGTGTTGCATTTGTTAGCCCTTTGTATTCTGCTTCTGTAGATGATAAAGCCACAGTTGGTTGCTTTTTTTTATGACCATGATATAGGTTTTGAGCCAGCAAAAGATAGGTACCTTGAAGTGCTCCTCCTATCATCCTTAGAGCCAACCCAATCTGCATCAGAATACATCTTTATGTCTAAGTCAAAAGTGAAGGGATAAAACAACCCTTCATTCATTGTACCCTTTAGATAATTAAGCACCCTCTTGGCAGCTTCCATGTGAGGCTTCCTTGATGCATGCATAAACTGACTCAATGTACTTACTCCATAAGCAATGTCTACTCTTGTTAGGGTATCATAGTTGAGGCTCCCTACAAGCTTTTGGTAACCTATAACATCCTCAAGGAGTTCTCCTTCATGATAACTAATCTTATGATTGAGTTCCATGGGTGTACCTGTAATTTTGATATTCTCCATCTTGAATTTTACTAACACATCATGAATATGCTTTCTCTGAGTAATAAATATACCAAAATTTGTATACACAAGCTCTAGACCAAGAAAATATGTCAACAAGCCAAGATCACTGATTTTAAATTCTCCCATTAGTTGAGCCTTAACATGCTTGATGCCATTGGCATCATTCCCTATCATGATAATATCATCCATATAGACACATAAGTAGATAACCTTTGAGTTGGTCTTCTTTATAAATAAAGAAGAATCTGCCTTGCTGGCCACAAAACCTTGATCCTGCAAATAAGTAACAAGCCTATGGTTCCAAGCTCTAGGAGCTTGTTTTAGGCCATAAAGTGCCTTTCTTAGCTTGCATACATAACGTGATTTATCTTTATCTTCAAATCCTGGTGGTTGTATCATATACACTTCTTATGATATCCATCCATTTAAGAATGCGTTCTTGACATCTAACTGATATAAGTTCCAATTATTGGAAGCAGCAACACTTACCAAAAACCCTAATTGTTGGCATCTTTGCCACAAGTGAAAAGGTTTCTTCATAGTCCATTCCATGGGTTTGATCAAACCCTTTTGCCACTAGTCTTGCCTTGTACCTATTTATAGAGCCATTTGGATTCTTTTTATTTTATATATCCACCAAGATCCTATTACCTTCATGCTTGGCTTCTTGGGAACTCGGTCCCAAGTATGGTTTTCCTGAAGTGCTTCTACTTCTTCTTGCATGGCTTCTCTCCTTTCTTTCCTCTTACTAGCCTCTTCAAATGAAGAAGGTTCTTCTATCATAGAGTCTTTAGTGATTACACAAAGCGCTTGGTGACTAACGATGTATCATAGCCATACCTTATGGGTTTTTTGTTTTCCCTTTGAGATCTCTTGAGTGCTTGGTTGGAGGACTCTAGAATTTCTTCCAATTGCTTCACCTTGGTCTTTCCTCTTGACTTCCATGCCTTGAAATCCATTTGCTCTTCATCCTCTAAATTGATGTCTTCTGGTAATTGTTGATCTTCTTGAGTGAGAGTTGGAAAGACATTTTCCAAATCATAAGGTAATTTGATCTTCCTGCAATCATCTTCAAACCATGAATTATTTTCATCAAATACTACATCCCTACTAACTATAAATCCTTTATTAGTGGGATTGTATAGCCTATAAGCCTTCTGAATTCGGTCATACCCAATGAATATACATTTTTCAGCTTTAGGGTCAAGTTTCTCTCTAATTTGTGAGGGAATGTGTGCATAAGCAATACATCCAAATATTTTGCAATGGTCCAATGAGGGTCTCCTTCCATTCCATGCTTCATAGGGTGTCATTCCATCCAAGGATTTGGATGGAAGCTTGTTGACCAAGTAAGTGGTTGTGAAAACAGCCTTTTCCCATAGGTAATTAGGTAGATTCTTCTCATTCAACATTGAACTTCTTGCTTCAACTATCAAACTGTTCCTTCTCTCTGCCACTCCATTTAATTCAGGAGTATGTCTTGTTGTTACTTCCCTTTTTATGTCTCTCTCCTGTAGAAATGAATCAAATTCATGTGAAAAATACTCACCACCTCCATCAAACCTGATCCTCTTCAAGCTTCTACCTATTTAGTTTTCAACTAATGCCAAGTACTTTTTGAAACATGTAAATACTTCATCCTTATGCTTCATGAAGTAAAGGATTGTCCATCTACTGTACTCATCTATAAATGAAACATAGTACCTTGAACCTGAGATTGATGGATCTTTGTTAGGACCCCACACATGAGTGTGTACAAGCTCCAAGTAGTCTTCATACATATACCCCTTTCTGTTGAATGGTTTCCTGTGAGCTTTACTAAATTGACATGCTCCACATTTGCATATCATGTGTTGCTTGGACACATTGGGGATGCCAAGCACACTCTGATCCCTGCATATTTGCTTTAGTATTCTTTCTCCTATGTGTCCTAGCCTTTTGTGCCATATCTCTAGATCAGATAGGGTTTGATCTTTATAATTGAATAGTGCTATGTTCCTGGTGTCTTCAATTTCAAATGTAAATAATCTACCAAATTTCTCACCTTTAGCAATCCTTTTGAAGCCTTGTTGAGGGTCTTCCACATATGCTCCATGCCTAGTGAATTTGACCTGTAAGCCTTTCTCAACAATTTGTCCAACGCTAATTAGACTTTTTGTTATAGTTGGCACATACAAAACCTTACTTAAGAGGTTCATGTTACCATCAGAAGTCTTGACATTTCCAATTTTCTTAACTGAGCGTTTAGTGTCATCACCTATCTGTACTTCATGCTTCCCTTTAGGTTCTTCAAGATCAGATAATAAAGGTACATTTTAGCCATATGATTGGAACAGCCTGAATCAATATAGAAAAGATGCTCATCATCTTTACCTTGCTTGGATGTCATGTTCATGAGAATCCTCTTGGTCTTCTGTGTACTTATTATAATCCCTTCTTCCTCTGAAACCTCCTTGATAATTGTTGTTGTTGTAGCCTTGATTATAGTTATGATTGTAGTTGCTTCCTCCATTGTTGTACCTGTCTTTGGATTGTCCATAGCTACCTCTATGGAAGCCTCTTCCCCTTTGATTTCTTGTGTTCTTGAAGCATTCTTTTGTGGTGTGGTTGATAAGACCACAAATGTTGCAAGGTGGATTGTTGTAGAATCTCCCCCTGCCTTGCTTTCCTCCTCTGCCCCTTCCTCTAGCACCTCTTCCTCTACCTGTGCAGTTAGCTTGAGAGGTACTAGCCTCTTCTTCATTCTTCTTGCTTTTACCTTTATCCTTACTTTTATTCTTATATGTATAAAGGGCAGAAGATTGGTTACCTCTAGAGTTATCACCATTCTTGTTGAGCTTTGTCTCGTAGGTGAAGAGTTGCCCCATCAAGGTGTTGAGGTCAGGTATTTGCATATCCATGTAAAGGTCCATTGTTGTGGTGAAGGACTCCCATTTATCATCAGCTTTGATGCCATTAATGATCTACCATACTATGTGTTCTTCTATTCCCTCTCCAATGCTTGCAAGCTGGTCAGCCACATCTTTCATCTTGGTTACATAATCAAATACTCCTTGTTTTGGTTGTTTCTTTAGAGTTGTAAACTCCATCCATAGCTAGTTTTTCCTAGTTCTTGTATTTGATGAGAAATATGATGAGAGTACTTTCCAAGTTTCTTGGGAGGTCTTGCAATTCCTAATGTGAAGTAATAAGAAATCAAATATTGATTTTAGTAAATAAGACCTGGCACGAGCATCCTTTGCATACCATGTGGTTAACCTTTCTTGCTCCTCCCTTGTGGGTTGATGCTTGCTCATGAATGTTGGCATCTCTTCATCTCCTAAGATGTATCCATATAGACTTCTCCCTTGAAGGTGGGCTTGCATCCTTAGTGAACATGCTGAGTAGTTGGTTTTGTCCAATTTATCAATGATGGATGGAAATCCATCTCCCATCTTACTTGTTGTTGCTCTGATACCACTGTTGGAGGAGATGGTGGATGATCTTTAGAGATGAAGTGGTGTTCCTTGATCCTACTTCACACCTGCCAAGAATAGTTGTTGAAGCGTGTAGTGGGCCTCTTTAGCTAAGTAAAGATCATAAATCGTTGTTGGAGAGTGTAGTGGGCCTCTTTAGCTAAATAAAGATCATAAATCATCATATATGATGTTTGGAATATGATCCACTAATCAAAAATTAAAACATATAGGTAGGAATTGATCCAAGACCAAAAAACTTGCTATTCTTATCTCTATACATGTTCAATATTTTGAACAGTTCTCTGAGCACAGTAGCAATTAGCTTAATTTCTTTTGGGAAAATCTAATTAGCTTAGGTAGCTACCAACCATGAGTAATTTCATAAAAAATTATGGAGTACACATCGAGAATTATGTTTAGCAAACCACAGAACATTCCCGACACTTTTAGGGTGCATCATTCAACAAACTAGAGAGAAATATCATGCTAATATCTCACGATCGAGACGAATAATGATAATGGAACTTTGGACCGATATAATAGACAGTATAATGAACAAATCATGCTTTAAATCATTGCAAATTATCAAACATGCACTGAGAACAAGCTCTAAGAAGATCATTGTTCATTGACGATGATTAATTGCACAATGTGAGAAGTGTGAGTGAGCTATAGAATGAGCTCTTCAAAATCATAGTATTTCTTCTCTAATAATCTCATAGAATCGAGATAGCACGTGGATTTTTTATCCTCCTTTTAAAGTTGAATTCAAATTCAAAAGTTCACCTAAA
Source organism: Ceratopteris richardii (assembly GCA_020310875.1). Taxonomy (NCBI): domain Eukaryota; kingdom Viridiplantae; phylum Streptophyta; class Polypodiopsida; order Polypodiales; family Pteridaceae; genus Ceratopteris; species Ceratopteris richardii. The sequence continues at coordinate 149,162,235 of CM035421.1, forward strand.
AGTGAGTCCTAAAGTATAGGATATATTCTCATTACTCAACTACCAAATACTTCGAGATTTGATGCTTCCTAACTCCCTCGTGGTTGTAGAACACTTTTGAATAGGATATATTCTCATTACTCAACTACCAAATACTTCGAGATTTGAAGCTTCCTAACTTCCTCATGGTTGTAGAACACTTTTACAAAAGTAAATGTGAAGGACTTTTACAAGAGGTTGATCATATAGAGTCCCATAAGAGTTATGCTAATTAACCAAGTATGTGGGCTTGGTTTCTATTGCGCCAACACTTACCAACTCCCATGACAAGATAAGAGTTGTTGGTGCATGTGATAGTATTCCCTATAGGGGTAGGCTCGAGTGAACTAAAAAAAAATTGCGCTGCAAGGTAATATGTTTGGTTGTCCCACTATCAAAGTACCAAACATCTGAGTCTACTACAAACATATAGTGTTCAGGAGAAGATTGATCAAAATTACAAACAATAGTAAATTCCCCTTCTTCATTCTACAATAGACTAGCAGACTCTGTTTTTGGTGTAGAGGCCTTTGCAACGAACATTCTAGTCTCGTTTTTCTTTGCCTCTTTAATAGCCAGTTTTGGACAACTCTTTATGACATGATCATTTTCTTTACAGTATTTGCAAAACAATTTTCGCTTTTCTGTTTTCTTCTTGTCTATGTCATCCTTCTTTGATTGTGCAGAATTAGTAGATTTTTTTTACTAGTAGAAGAGCTCTATTTACCTTTGCCCTTCTGACTAGCCAAGAAAGCTTGATCTGCAACATGCATAATGGACATGTTCTACCTAGACTAATCTTCCTGCAACAAAACAGAGACTAGCTCCTCAAATGTTAAGGCATTTGGATTGCCTTTCATCATCAAACAAAGAATGGAAGCAAAAATCTGATATGAATTGGGAAGACCATTCAGAACAGACCGCACAAGTAAATTCTCAGGTAAGACTTCATCGGCAGAAATCAGTTGTTCCTTCAAATCTTTGATCTATGTCAGAAAATTATCCATGGAATCATCTTCATTCTTGTGCTCACTCTCCAACTGTTTTTGGAGGTAAGCAACACGAGCCTCATTCATTGCCTGGTATAAAGTGGTAAGTGTATCCCAAGCATCCTTAGCTGTTCTACAAGAGCGAATGTGAGGAATAATGGCACGTTTGATAGACAAGGCTATCAACGCATGTGCCTGAGCATTTCTACCATCCCAAGGGATTTTCTCTATAGTAGGTGAACATGAAGAATATCGTCATCTTCAATGCCATCTGTATCACCTTCAACAACTGTGTTTGCAAGTGTAATAGGATGTTTTTCAAGATCGGCGGAAGCACACAAAAAACACAAGGAAGAAGAAGAAGCTTGGAGCACAACACCCAATACTAAATGTATTACCACTAGAATGTACAAAGATAAGTACCACTAGAATGTACAAAGATAAGTAACCCGTTAGGGCAATAGGCATATATACAAGTCGCGGAAAAAAACTCCTAAAGAGGGAGAAAAGTGCCCCGACGGTCCTAGTGTGTTTACACACATCACTATCTAAATATATCAATGCTTCTTAGGGTCAATTAAGATTCCATTCCTAATACAATGTACCCTAAAAGATCCACTTTTATCTGATGGAAAGAGCACTTCTCCAATTTTGCATATAAATCTTTTTCTTTTAGTTTCTCTAGGACTATCTTTAGATGAGATTTATGATCCTCTGTATTTTTGGAGAATATCAAGATACCATAGAGATATAGTACCACAAAATCATCTAAATACATTTGAAAGATATCATTCATCATATGTTGAAAGACGACTAGAGCATTTGTGAGACCAAAGAGCATACATACATATTCAAAATGTCCATACCTTCTTTGAAATGTTGTCTTCCATTCATCTCCTTCTCTAATCCTAACAAGATTGAAGCTTCTCGAAGGTCAATCTTCGTGAGGAAATTTTCTTTTCCAAGGTATTCCAAGAGCTTTGATATAAGTGGTAGAGGGTATCTGTTCTTTATTGTGACTTTATTCAAACCAGATAGTCTACACACATTTGGAGAGTTCTATCCTTATTCTTTACAAATAGGATAGGGGCTCCTGTAGTAGACTTTGTGTCTTATAAAACCCTAGCTCGATTCTCATCAATATTCTTATGTAATTCTATAAGTTCCTTTGGGGATAGTCTATAGATTGTTCTGAAGGGTGGTTGTGCTCCCTCTTGAAGTTTTATGGCACAATCATAAGGTCTATGCTCTAGGAGGATATCTACATTCTTCTTTTCAAAAACATATTAAAAAACCTTGGTACTGGTCAGCTAGCTTCATTGAATCATCTCTCTTGGACTCTTGAGTTGGTATGGCATAGATCGTATATGTTAGTTCCTTCCTTATTGCATGTATGACGACTTTGGCTCTGACATATATCGAGTTCTTCTAGATATCTCAACGGAGTCTGTAGCTCCAAATGTTTTAGTGAGTTCTCGAAGAAACCCCTCATAGTCCTGAAGTACTACCATGTTCTTCTCCAAGATCACGGAAAACCATGATAATGCTTGTCCACAGAGCAAGGTTCCAATAAACCCGACCTTGGATGCCTTCTTAGGGTATCTATTAGAGTCATATGGATATATAATTTAACTTATTGGAGAAATCCATGGAACTTTGTGCAATCCCCATTAAACTTTTGTGGCATGCAAATCTTGGGTTCCTTCATGAAGCATGAACTAGGCCGTTAGTTCACTTGAATACTTCCTTGATTTTCTTGAATATTCCCAATTAGTTCTTGTAATTCTTGGAGAAGTGCACCTACATGCACTAGATGTCCCATCCCAACTTGTGTATTTTGATGAGTTAGGTCATCAACTTGTTATTGGAGACTTTGAAGTGATCCCACAATCTGTTCGCAAGTGTTCTCCATGATGCATGGTCTTGGATATAAGGTAGACTTGTCAAAATATCAAGGGGCACTAGATTGGGCTCTCTGACTAGATTAGACAAGATTTTAGAATTACACTTTCGGTTACAAGATCAACCATGTAGGAAAATAATACAAAAATATATAATTGATACAAGAAGTCCCACAACCTGGGACTAATAGGTATAGAAAACTCAGCTAGACAGAAGGTCCCAAAACCTAGGACTATAGGTATGAAGCAAGATCTCTGGATTACAAGAACTCCCTTCAAGCAGATGAACTAGATAGAAGAAATAACTAGACAAGATCTCGTAGTACGAGATTACAAGAGGACAAGGCTAGATGTCCAAGAACTAGACTAATGAGGACTAGAACAAGGAACAAGACAAGAACTGGAACTGCAACTTTAAAAGTACTTACTTGGTAATCACGAGTCCTTGAGCTCCCAAGTCTGGCATTGGCAAGACTGAGTATGGATGTGGCCAACCCTTCCTTAAATAGGTTTTCAAGGGCAATTCATCAATGGCAATTACGAGTTGATGAAGTCATCGTTGATATCATCAATTCAAAACATGACCTCTAGATATCAGAATCAAGTAAGAAGATAGTCAATATTAGGGTTTGGGCACATTCCAGACGCGACAGAAGGATTGATTTCTCCAAATTCTAAAATAATAATGAGATATACAATTCACATGGAATATGAGAGTATTGATGGTTTCCTTTGTCCATGACATATGGTGCATCGTCATCACATTCTTTCATAGATATCAGAGCATTGTGATGTAAACGATTTGTTGCTTTTGTGTGAGTGAATTGAGCACCCACCTACCCACCCAAGTCTTACCACTAATGTAGCGACCAAGGCATAGCTTAGCATACATTGTCATTCGAGTCACCAAAGTCATTGTTGGTTGCACATAAGAGAGGACTTCAATGATCAAGAAAGATGGAGGTTCTTGATATATTGAAGGTCATCCATCCTAGTATTGTTCTCCCTACATCTTGCTTACTTGAGAATCTCTTCGCACTAAGATATACTCTTTTGGTGCTTGAAGAAGGGAAAAGACTAAGGTTCACATTGCCTTGAACAAGTTTTGGGCCCTCAAAGCTTCATTCTTTTCTTTCAAATCCTACCTTGAAGCATTTTTGGGGAGATTCTTGGAGATATCATGGAGTACTTTCACAAATAGTTCTCTTTACACACTCAAGGATATCAAGAAGAGTGTTCTTTCTAATTCTCCAAGAATGAGTATTCAGCTTTGGGGCTATATTTTCAACCACACCGATAAATCTATAGGTTTCTTGAAAGGTTTTTCAGTTGTGGTGGGAGCATCCACTGCAAGTTATGCAGGTTTTTTGAGACTAAACAACAGAGTTGGAAGACACTTACAAGTTTTGTTGGCTAGTGTTTGGGATCTAAGTTCAGCCTTCAACTACCATTTCACGGCATATACTGAGCACATATACACTATGTATGCTTCTATGGATACAGCTTATCTATGTCCATGTGGTCATTGATATAGCAATTACATCTTTGCATAAATCCTTTGATGTTGATAAACAGGGTTTTGGTGAGGTTTTCTTAACTAGGAGACACCCAAATGTCACGATCTGTTTGGTGATGCAGGTGGAAGACTTACCCAGCCTCACCATAGGAAATGTATGCTAGTTGTTCATAGGTGCTCGATAAGCCCAGTTGGCTTCTTTCCGTGAAGTGGATATATGAAGTGGAATCAGTGATTCATGTTGAAGAATCACTCACGAATTTGACGTACATACAGAAAGATAAAGAGAAGCGGAATCAAATATTCAGAAAATCAAAAGCCTTAATGAAGGGACAAAATCACGGCCGTTATGTACAGTGCAGAATCTTGTAGAATCAGAGTCTGATAGAGTTCATTACACCGAATCAAACTCTATATAAAGAGAGAACGTGCATAAGAATAAGAGAGAGGGAAGTGCGAGCTAGAACGTACATGAGAAGAGCGCGCAGAGCGCATATAGAGATCAGAGAGAGAGAGAGAGAGAGAGAATTTCTCAGAAGACGCCAGAGATCGCGTATGTACAGATGAATAACAGAAACCTGAAATGTCAGGTATTCATCTGAGAGAGATGGTAAGGAGAAACTACTCAGTGTAGGAGAGTTTCCATAGCTTGATCAAGAAGAGGCCAAGCTAGTTTGTACACATCTTCTCTAATAGAAAACACATGTTCATGTGGAAGTTTGCGCGCACTGTTCGTATGTGAAGAACTCTGAGTATTTTCGTGTTACAGTAGAAAGTTTGTTAACAGTTACAGTTCGTTTAGTAAATGTGTCCCCCGGTACTCTCTCAGTAAACGAATGTTTCGGTCAATTACAATTGTCTCAGTAAACGCATTTTCGGTCAGTTACAGTTTTCTCAGAAAACGTGTTTTCCGGTAGAACAACGAAGTATATCTCACAAAATAAATTAAGGTCTTGTATGAGAGATAGCTTATCTTATAGCTAGACATCTCTACTATCAGTTCGTCAAGGATTTCGGTGAAATGGATATGTACACACAGTACAAAGTCTAACCGAAAAGAGACACTCTGAACCGGAGAAGTTTTTTCTTAAACTTCAGAAAGTGTTCACTCAGTGAAGGATGTTCACGCATCACTTCCTTACTTCTTGTATACTCACTTGAAGTAATTACAAACAGAATAGGAGTTGATTCCGGTAAGATTCCGGTATAATTACGGTGTCAGTCTGGTGACAGTCCGGTGAAGTTCCAGTGAATTTTCTAGTAAATTCAAAACACAGTCTTATATGTTTGAGTAACAGTAATCTTGCTAAGCTACTGCTGATTATAGAGGTGTTCTAATATCGCTCTAGCCTAGCCAACTTTTTCGGTGGCGCGGCGATTTCCGCAGGCCTGACAAGGCTCAAGCCTTTGCCGTGACGACCACCAACAGTGGTATCACAGGGAAAGAAGGCTCAACAATTCACTATGTAGGTTTACTTGACAATACTTGCATTTAATGAGTTTTTGACACTCTGTATATGCTAGTTCTGTAGAGTAGACTCTAGAAAATGTTTTCTAGTTTTTTTGTTTTTCAACTATACAATGGTCGATTTTACTCCTTTACACACTTGTTGGTGTGAGCACATACATTCTCAAATAATCCTTTTGGTTGTTTATGTTTCTCATTAATCCATTTTTCTAGCAAGACTCTCGAATTTCTCCCACAATCTTATTTTTTATCATCATTTTTTAGCCTTAGTGGTGCTTTGACTATTCTAGATCAATTTTCATTCTAGTTGATTCTCTATCATCATGGACTTAGAAATATAAGCACATTTGGTGGATCTAGGTCTGGTGCTAGTGTTCCAAGGAGGAGCTATAACTTGCACGACAAAGATCATTATGAAATCCAAACATTTGATGGCACAAAACTTTGGTGTATGGAAGAATCAGATTAAAGATGTGATGATTTAGAGGAGACGGTGGAAGCCAGTAAATGGAATCTCAAAGAAGCCTTTTGATATGGATGATGGTGATTGAGATAAGTTGGATGAAATGGCTAGGTCTACCATTTGATTCCACATAGCAGATAATGTTTACTTTACAATATTGGACTGTGAGAGTGCAGAGGAGATTTGGAAGAAGTTATCCAATACATATGCAAAAGAAACGACATCAATAAAGTGTATCGGATGAGAAAGTTATATGACCTTTGCATGAAGGACATAGATATTATTGTTGCTCATCTTAATGAGTTTGATGCTATATTATCTCAGTTACAGGCTCAAAAAATGGATACAGATAATGAAATGAAAGTATTCTTGTTGTTATCCACCTTCCCATCATCATGGGATATGTTTTGCACATCTATTAGCAATAGTGCACCTATTGGTAAACTCTATGATGCGGTATATGGAGCACACTTGAGTGAGGAGATTCATAGAAAATCTATGGTTGGAACTCGGAGTGGAGATGCATACAATGTTTGTGATTCTTAACAAGTGGCACGATCAGGAACAAGGAAATTGGTACTGTGAGACTTGGTGACTCCTACTAGTATGATGTTGTCTAGATTGGAGATGTGGTTTTGCAGCTCATTGATGGTTTGAAATTTACTATGCATAATGTACGCCATATATGCTAGTTATCATGTAGTTTGATGTTAGTTGATCAACTTGATTACCTTGGTTACAAGGTGGTTTCTATGCTCAGTCATTTTGCATATCAAAGGGCAATATGGTTATTACAAAAGGAAGAAAAATTATCTCATTTTATCCTTTATTTGTATCAAAGAAAGACCGCTTGTTAGCTATTACTGAATAGCCTATGGATTGTATTTACCATGGATTTGGGCCACATATCTCATAGTGGAATGGAAAATCAATATTTATCTATGTTATCTTTCTATGATTTTTCATTTTGTGAGCATTTTCAATATGGAAAGAAAACTAGGAATATGCATAAGATGTATATTGACTCTTCAATTCAGCCTTTAGATCTCGCTCATAGAGGTGTGTGTGGTCCTATGCCCACAAGCTCATTAGGTGGTTCTCTTTACTTTGTCACATTGATAGATGATGCTACTAGAGAATTCTAGGTATATCATATTGAATCGAAGGAAGAGGTATTCCCTACCTTAACATAATGGCTTGCTTCAATTGAGACTAAAAAAGGAACTATGTTCAAGGCTTCACGTTCAGATAATGGGGGTGAGTATACCTCACATGAATTCAGTCTTTTACGTCATTCTAAAGCAATTTGTAGAGAGTCTACACCTCCTTATACCCCCAATACAGAATAGTGTAGCTAAAAGGATGAATAAGAGTAACTAAAATAGCTTAGTTTTTATGTTATATCATGCAAACCTTTCACAAGGCTTTTGGGCACAAGCAGTATTGATTGTAGTTCAAATGACCATAACGATAGGGAAGCCACAGTATTATGATTAACTTCACATTTTTGGGTGTGAAGTGTATGTTCATATACCCAAGAAGCTTAGACAAAAGTTGGACCATCAAAGAATTAACTTTTCCTTGGATATGGTCGAGAGGGCCAATTTGGATATGGATTATGGGGTCATGAAACACAGTTAGTGAAGAAGTAGTGATTTCATTTTCAATGATTCCAAGATGCATAAACAACCAAATAGGGAGGTTGCACTGAGAAGAGTGTTTTTTGAGGATATTAGTCCTCTAGTTAGCATGCATAAAAATGCTACGCATAGGGATGTTTAGGAAAATGTCCAATCAAACTAGTTTGCAAATGTTCATATGTAGTAACCATTAAGATGTTTTGTACGTGTCTTGCATCCACTTGATAGATATATTCCACGTTTGGATTTTGTTGTGCTAACATATGTTGGTGATCCTTCTTGCCACAAATGCATCTCCAACATCATGAAGACTCAAATGCATCTCCAACATCATGAAGACTCAATAGTAAACCTATTTCCATAGGAGTGGCAATAGGTTTACAATCTTCAAGGCCAAAATATTGCAAGAACATGTCAAATATTTTATTTGATACAATGATATTCCACCATCAACTTGCATAAATTGAATGCCCAAATAATGATGCAAATGCACGAAATATGACATCTCAAAACAGGCATGAAAATCAGCCTTAAATTCAACTATATGCTTCTCATCAAGACCAGTGAGCAACATGTCATCAACATACACAAAAATTTTCTTAGAAGCACATCATTTGCAATCTTAACATATAAGGTGCTCTCAGTTGGAGTGTTCTCAAAACCATGTGCAATCAAGTAGGAATGTATTTTTTCATCCCAAGCACGTGGTGCTTGCTTCAAACCATATAATGCCTTTCTCAACCTACACACTTGGTTTTCATGCCCTTTCTGCACAAAACCACAAGGCTGGAAAACACACACTTCTTCATGGAAGTAACCATTCAAAAATGTAGTTTTAATGCCCAATTGGTGTGCATTCCAACCATGATGATCTGCAAGTGCACAGATGCTACAAACAATGGTCATTTGGAATGTGGGTGCAAAAGACCTTATCAAAACTAATGCCTCTCTCTTGAGCATAACCTTTTGTAACAAGCCTAGCCTCATAGCTATCAATTGTTCCATCAAGCTTATGCTTTAGCTTGTATACCCATTTAGTGCTAATGGCCTTTTTCCCTGGAGACAAATCACATAAATATTATGCACCATTCATCATAATAGCATCGTATTCTCATTGCATAGTAACCATCCAATTTTTTGAATTTTATGCTTCATCAAAAAAATTTGGCTCCTTCTCACTAGAGGCATCCATTGTAGAGAAATTTGATGCAAAAGAAGCAATATGAGGGCATAAACAAGTACGATATGACAGACTTGCATCTAATTTTCTATCTCTCAAAGTCTGCACAAAGCATTTGGGCATAGTTTTTGCCTCCTCTATATTATCTCTCTCATCAATAAGTGCATCATGTAAATCTGCATTAGAAATGGAATGATCTGCATCATCATGTGAAACTTCTAGAGGTTAAGAAATTGCCTCATTTGGACCAACACTTGACTGTCCACCTGTGAAAAGAGGTAGCAAACATCCTTGGAGCTAATTGATGTCTCTTTAGTACATGAAAGTAATGGTTGAACCCCATCTTCCATAAAAACAACATCACGGCTAACGAAGATATGTTTAGTATGTGGATGATATAGATTATAGACTTTTCTTTCAGAGTTATACCCAACAAAAATACATTTTATTGCTTTATCATCCAATTTTCTATGTTGTTGTTCAGGCACTAATGCATATGCTAGACAACCAAGGACACACAGATGAGCAACACATGGCTTGAGACCATGTCAAGCCTCATATGGAGTGATGGATTGCAATGCTTTGGTGGGACACCTATTACATACATATGTTGCACACATAACAGTCTCAAGCTAGAAACTATGGTAGAGCCAGACTTTTGACCATACACCTTGCCATCCCCATGAGAGACATGTTCTTTCTTTCAACAGCCCCATTATTTGAGGTGTATATGGCACTATACACTGATTTTTTATCCTATGTTCAACCAAAAATGCATTAAAATCAAAAGACATACATCCTCCCCCCCAATCAAAATGGAGGGTGCCCAATTTACATGTTGATATATTTTCAGCCAAAACCAAAAATTGCTTGAAGCACATAAACACTTTGGACTTTGGTTTCAATGGATATACTGATGTATGCCTAGAAAAATCATTGATAAGAGTCACAAATTAAAGGTAGTTCCCAAAAGAAGGTGTTTACATAAGACCATAGATGTCACTCTGAACAAGCTGTAATTTTTTAGTAGCTCTTACTAAACCACCTTTTGGGAAAGAGGAATGCTCCATTTTTCCCAAAATACATTCTTTACAAACATGTTTACTAGGTGCCTCAAGTTTGGTTATAGAGGACACCATTTTAGATTTCTATAGCCATAGCAAACTAGCGCAATTCACATGGCCAAAGCGTGCATGCCAAAGCTTTGCATATGAGATAGTCTTAGAATCTTAAACTTCACATGTTGAATCATTGACGGATTTTGCATAGTCTATAAGCTTATATAGCTCATGACATAAAATGCCAAAAGCAATAATAACATATCCATTTCACAAATCATGAATTGTATATTTTTCATCAATAAATTTGACAACCAAGCTGATCTTGGATAATGCTAAAACTGATTACAATTTTTTCTTGATCCCTGGCACAAACAAAGAATTTTACAATGTGAAAGAACTACCATCAACAGTAGTCAAAATGATCCTACCAAATCCCATATTAGGATAAGAGGATTTGTTAGCGCATGTGACAATATTCCCTATAGGGGTAGGCTCAAGTGAACTGATGAAACTCTGCTACAAGGTAATATGTTTGGTTGCCCCACTATCAAAGTACCACTGTAGACATACAATGTTCATGAGAAGATGGTTCATAGCTACAAACAATAGTAAATGCCCATCCTTCATTCTACATGAGATTAGCAAACTTTGATTTATGTGTAGAGGCCTCTACAACAACCATTCTAGCCTCTTTCTTCTTTCCCTCTTTTGCAGCTAATTTTGGACATCTCTTTATAACATGGTCATTTCCTTTATGACATTTGCATAATTGTTTCTGCTTTTCTGCTAGTATATGAGCTCCATTTACCTTTGCCCTTCTAACTAGCTAAGAAAGTTTGATGTGCACCACACATAATGTACATGTTCTTCCTAGATTGATCTTCTTGCAATAAAACAGAGCTCCTCTAATGTTAAGGCATTTGGATTTCCTTTCACCATCAACCAAAGAGTAGAAGCAAAAATCTGAAAATTCTCCTTCATTCGTATGCTCACTCTCCAATTGTTTTTAGAGATAAGCAATACAAGCCTCATTTCTTGCCTAGTATAAAGTGTTAAGTGTATCTCAAGCATCCTTTGATGATTTGCAAGAGCAAATGTGAGGGATAATGGCACGTTTGATAGACAAAGCTATCAATGCACTTGCCTGAGCATCTCTACCATCCCATCAAAGTTTCTCTGCAATAGATGCAGTAAGAACCACATCATGAACAAGAGTTTGAAGATCGTCATCTTCGATGCCATTGGCATCACCTTCAATAATTGCATTTGTAGGTATAGCATGTCATTTTTCAACACCCTACACAAAATTCTGCAATCCTTTTGCCACCAATACATGAAGGATCATAAATGCCCATAATCGATAATCATTACCATCCAACTTGTCCTCAACAGCCAATATAAAGAATACATATTGCTGTCAACCATGGCCACTGACTAAAATACCCTGATGCAAAAAAATGATTGTATCTCAAAAAGTTTAATAGAACTACCATGTTGAGCTTTGCTAAAACTGTAGCAGACTTCGAGAGGCTTGAATTGGCAAACTAAAGCCTATATATATGTTTGGCATAAAAGGATGAAATTTCTTGCACAGGCATTGCGATAGTGCATTCGGAGGCCGAAACGAACTCAAATAAAAATTTCTACACAACTCAACGAAGTTTTTTTGAATTCCTATCGCCTTGAATATGCTCACCAATTTTCATGAGATTCTGAGGTGTTGACGACACCCTAGATGAAGGGACGACTTGCTTTGATACCAATTCTTGGAGTTTGAGGTATGCGAAAGAACATGAACAACACAAGGAAGAAGAAGAATCTTGGGGCACAATAGATAATACTGAATGTATTACGTACTGAATGTACAAAGATAAGTGACCCATTAGGGTTATAGGAATACATACAAGCCGGGGTTAAAAAACCTCCAAAAGAGGAAAAAAAGTGTCTTGACGATCCTAACTATGTTCACACACATCAATAGCAAAATATATCAACATACTCTATCAAGAAGTTGTTGGATGCATTATTTATGTATGCATTAATCCACCTTACATTCCGTTTGTTGCCTCATGGAGAGATCAATACTTAAATATTTACATGTTTTTTCATGAATCCCCATCAGGATGGATATTATGACACTATCTACAAGTGGTTTTTCATTCATGCTTGGTAGTTCATGTATATCTTGATTTAGCAAGAAGTAGCCTACTATGGACAGTTCTAGTTGTAGAATTGAGTATAGGGAAGCCTTCATAGCTACTTTTGAGTGTATTTGGCTTGGAGACCTTATGGCTCATTTGGATGGTTGATCAGTTTTCTACGACCACCATCTTTACTCATAAACAGTGCATTGGAAATTGCGAGGAACCCATTGTTCCATGCTCACAATAAGAACATTGAGATGCATTATTGTTATGTCAAAGAGAGAATCTCTACTCGAGCCATTAATTTGGCTTATGTGTCCACACAAGATAATGTTGCAAACCTTCTCACAAAGGCTTTGTCTCATGAGAAGTTATAAAGCTTTTAGAAAAGCTTTGAGCTTACTCTCTTTTGTGGATTGACCTCAATCCACATTGCTTATCATTTCATTAAACATGAGCACAAGCTCTTTACTCAGTGCATCGTGGTTTTGTTAATATTTATTAGTATTGATGTGTGTGAACACATTTTAGACTATCATGGTATTTTCTCCCTTTTTAAGAGGCTTCTTTCGTTGGAGTTCAAGGTTTGCAGAATCACACAAACATCAAAAGGAAGAAGAAGAAGAAGGCTAGAGAACAACACAATATAGAATGCATTACCAAGTGAATGTGCAAAGATAAGTGACATGTTAAGGTTACAGATATATATACAAACTGGGAGAAAAAAACATCTTAACAAGGGCAAAAAGTGTTCGAGTGGTCCTAAGGCTATTCACAAACATCACTATCAAAATATACCAACAAAACCCCCTTGGGAGTGATGCAGTGAACAAGGAGCTAGCACTCATGTGTAAGGAAGTGCCAAGCTATGTGGAAAGGAATCAATCCATAAAAGAGAGTAAGCCCAAAGCTTTGCAAAAAGCTTCAAACTTCTCCCTAGACAGAGCCTTTGTGAAAAGGTGTGTCACATTATCTTGTGTAGGCACATAATCCAAACTAATCTCTCCATTAGAGAACCTCTCCTTGACATAATGATAGTGCACCTCAATGTGCTTTGTGTGAGCATGGAACTCAAGGTTCCTCGTAACTTCCAATGCGCTCTGATTGTCAATAAAGATGGTGGTGGCAAAAGATTGAACAACACCAAATTAACCAAAATGCATATGAGCCACACATACTCAGCAATCATTGTGAAAGTTTCCCTATATTTATCCTCACAACTAGAAGTGGCCACAATAGGCTACTTCTTCCTCAACCAAGATATGCATGAGCAACGAAGTATGAAGCAAAAACCATTGGTGGATACATGAGTCTCATAGCAACCAATCCAGTCAGAGTCAAAGAAAGCATGTAAATTTGGTAGTAATGATCCCCCCTTGGCATAAAACAATCCAAGTAGTCAGATGCTACTCAAGTAGCGAAAGATATACTTAAGCGCCAGCCAATGCTTGTCACCTAGACAATGCATAAACCTGCTCATCATCTGAGAGACAACAAACCAAATATCAAGTCAAGTTACACATAAGTAAATCAAGCATCCAACAACCTATTGATAGGGAACAACATCAAATGCATCTCAAGCACCATGAAGACTCAATTGTAAACCTATTTCCATGGGAGTGGAAATAGGCTTGCAATCTTTAACTCCAAAACGCTCCAATAATGTGTCAACATATTTTGTTTGACATAAATCTATTCCTCCATCAACTTGCATAAACCAAATGTCCAAATAATGATGCAAATGCCACAAATCTAACATCTCAAAAGAGGCATGAAAATCAGCCTTAAATTCAACAATATGTTTCTCATTAGGACTAGGAAGTAGCACATCATCAACATACACAACAATGATTAGACATACATCATTTGCATGCTTAACATATAAGGTGCTCTCAACTGGATTGTTCTCAAAACCATTTGCTAGCATGTAGGCATGTATTTTTTCATACCAAACACGTGGTCCTTGCTTCAAACCATATGGTACTTTTTCAACCTACAAACTTTGTTTTCATGCCCTTTCTACATAAAACTATGGGGCTGAAATACATAGACTTCATGTAAATCATCATTCAGAAATGTGGTTTTAATATCCAATTATTGTACATTCCAACAATGATGAGTTACAAGTGCACAAGTGCTACAAAGATGATCATTTTGCATGTGGGAGCAAAAATTTCATCAAGATCAATGCCTTACTCTTGAGCATAACCTTTATACATGTCAATTGTTCCATCAGACTTACGCTTCAACTTATATACCCATATAGTATCAATCGCCTTATTGCGTGGAGGAAAATCACATTAAGACCATGTACCATTCTTCATAATAGCATTTTCTTTTGATTGCATGGAAGCCATCCAATTTTTTGAATTTTGTGCTTCATCAAAAGAAATAGGTTCATTCTCATCAGAAATATCAGAGACAGTCATTACATAACAATCTGATGCAAAGCAAGCATTATGAGAGCCTGAAAGAGTACGATATGACAAAAGTGCATCTAATTTGCTATCCGTCAAAGTTTGCACTAGCCATTTTGGCATAATTTTTGCCTTTCCTATGTCAAAGCTCTCATTAACAAGTGCATCATGAAAATCTGCATCAGAGATGGAATGAATCACATTATCATTTGGAACTTGTAAAGGCTGAGAAATCGCCTCATTTGGACCAATACTTGATTGTCCACCTATAAAAGGAGGAAGCAAATTATCATACACATCCTTCGAGCTAATTGATGTCTCCTTGGCACATGAAAGGAAGGGTTGAATTGCATTTTCCACAAAAACAACATAACGACTAACCAGAATGTGTTTAATATGTGGATAATATGGACGATAGCCTTTGCTTTCAAAACTTTACCCAACAAAAATACATTTGACTGCTTTATCATCTAATTTTCTATGTTGTTGCTCAAGCATTAATGCATATGCCAGACAACCAAAGACGTGCAAATAAGCAACATATATCTTGCGACCATGCCAAACCTCATATGGAATGGTAGATTGCAATGCTTTGGTGGGACACCTATGAAACCCATATGCTTCATACATAACAACCTCAATTCAAAAGCTATGTGGCAAATTCTAACTTTTGACCATACACCTCGCCATTTCCATTAGAGACCTCTTCTTTTTTTCAACAATCCCATTTTATTGAGGGGTATAAAGCTCTATACACTTATATTTTCCAAGCTTACCCAGAAATGCATTAAAATCAAAAGTATTCCTCCCCTATCAAAACGGATCCATGAATGCCTAGAAAATTCATCAATGAAATTCATGAAGTGTAGGTAGTTCTCAAATGAAGATGTCTTCATAGGACCACAAACATCACTATGAACAAGCGCAATCTATGAGCAACCCTAACTGAACCATCTTTTGGGAAGGAGGAATGCTTCATTTCACCCAAAATACAACCTTCACAAACATGTTTAGAATGTGCCTCAAGTTTAGGCATAGAGGACACCATTTCATATTTTTGCAAGAGTAGCAAACTAGCAAAATTCAGATGACCAAAGCATGCATGTTAAAGTTTTGCATCTTTGATAGCTTGAGAATTATGAACTGCACTTGTTGAATCATTCATAGATTTCGCATAGTATATGAGCTTATATAGCCCATGATATAAAATGCAAAAGGTGATAATATCATTACCATTCAATAGATCATGGATCGTACATATGTCATCAATAAATTTGGCAACCAAGCCAATCTGGGCTAATGCTAAAACTGATATTAGATTCTTCTTGATCCCGATAAGAGTTATTAGCATATGTGATAACATTCCCTATAAGAGAAGGCTCACATGAAGTGAAATTGCATGCAAGGTAATATGTTTGGTCGCACTACTATCAAAGTACCAAACATTCGAGTCTATTGCATACATACACTATTCATGAGAAGATGGTTCATAGCTACAAACAATAGTAAACGCCCATTCTTCGTCTTGAATAAGATTAGCAATTGCAACAACCATTCCAGTCTCTTTCTTCTTTGCCTCTTTGCAACCAATTTAGGACAAATCTTTATGACAGATCATTTGCATTATAGTACTTGCAAAAATGTTTCTGTTTTTTTTGTTTTCTTATCATCTTTGTCTTCCTTCTTTGATTGTGTAGCATTAGCTCATTTATGCTGACTAGTAGTTGAGCTCCATTTATCTTTGCCCTTTTGAATAGCTAAGAAAGTTTGATCTGCAACAGAAACAATTGACCTATTTTGCCTAGATTAATCTTCTATAACAAAATAAAGACCAACTCATCAAATGTTAACGCATTTGGATTGTCTTTCATCATCAACCCAAGAGTAGAAGGAAAAATCTAATATGAATTGGGAAGACTATTAAAAACAATTTGCACAAGTCAACTATCTGGCAAAATTTCATCAATGGAACTCAATTGCTTCTTCGAGTATTTGATCTTTTTCAAAAACGCCATCCATTAGGGGAAAAAGTGAACCCTGCATGGGCCTTGTAAGGATCCCTAATTTTTAGGGATTAAAACTAATCATGCTTAGGATTCATGAAGAAAATAAAACCACTAGTGGTTTTCAATATAAAAATAATTTTTCTAAAGAGCTACAGTTGAGTGATTAGTCGAGATGGGTTCGTGGTTATTTTGAGCCGTTCGATTTTCTTCATGAATGGATGAGATTAAAAAAAGTGTGTCTGGCAGAAAACGACAAAATAGGGTTCTCAATGTTGTTGGTCCGACGACGGTTGAGAGCTGTTAGATGCTCATCACGAATGGACAAGATTGACTAGAAAGAAAAGACAAAATAGGACAATCACATTAGTTGTACTTGTAAGTGATGGGAGAAAGGAGGAGAGAGAGTACAAATCGTGGGCATTTTGATCCTTGGATTTTGCTCACGGACGTCCACGATTGACGTTCGCGTCTGGCAGAAAAAGACAAATCGAGCAATCATATCACTCATGGGAGTTGGGAAAAAGGAAGAGAGAGAGGAGAAATAATGGGACCCAAATCAACATGGTCCCTTAGATGCTCTTGAATCCAACGAGCGAGGTGAAAACGTGATATCGCTTGGCTAGGAGTTAATAGGAGCTATTGGATCTTTTATTGATTCAACGGATAAATTTGAAAGATGCTCCATCCTCTACAAAGGAGATCTCAAGCATTGGATCGAGCACTCCATCCAATGGTAGAAACGTAAAGGTGTGTCGCTCTCTTTCTTTCAAGATCAACCATTGGATCTTCTCCATATCGAATGGCCCAAATAAAATGTACATGGATAAATTTGACTTTCATGGTCCATGAAACCACTAAGCCAAGAAATACCATGCTTGTCACCACATTTTGGTTGTTTTGACTAGCCAAAACCAAGGGAAACCTAGGCCTAGCCTACTTGATTGAGGCTCTAGACTGTGGCCACCACCCTCCTCTCATTGGTCCATCACTAATCACCTCTGAATCTAAAAGGCCCATGCAGGGTTCATTTTTCCCCTAATGCCATAGAATCTCTTTCATTCATATGCTCACTCTCCAATTGTTCTTGAACGTAAGTAATACAAGCCTCATTTCTTGCTTGGTATAATGTTATAAGAGTATCCCAAGCATCTTTTATTATCTTGCAAGAAGGAATATATGGGATAATGGCACGTGTGATAGACAAAGCTATCAATGCATATGCTTGTGCATCTCTACCATCCCAATGAAGTTGCTTTGTTAAAGATGCAACAAGAGTTGCAACACGACTAAGAAATTGAAGATCATCATCTTCAACACCATCTACATCATCTTCAATAGCTATATTTGCAAGTGTAGTAGGACGGTTTTCAACACCATGCACAATATTCCACAATCCTTTTGCTAACAATACATATGCATCATATATGCCCAACGGGTAATTAATACCATCCAACTTATCCTCAATAGCCAACATACAAAATACATCATTGCTTTCAGTCATGGCCAATGACTAAATACCCTGATGTAGAAAATTGATTGTATCTCCAAACGTTGAACAAAAACACCTTGTCAAGCTCTATTGAACTTATAGCAAATTTCGAGGTGCTTATATTAATGAACCAAGACCTATAATAGCATCAAATTATGATTACATAGAAATCATCCAAGTTCCTAACTTTTGTGTTTCTCATTCTCATACCAATCCTTGAGACAACCATCAACATGAAAGAAGCATCATGGGAGCCTCGAGAGTACAATAAGGAAAATTGAGTCTAACTTACTATGTTTCAAAGTCTGCCAACAATTTTAGCA
This sequence comes from Ceratopteris richardii, assembly GCA_020310875.1. Taxonomy (NCBI): domain Eukaryota; kingdom Viridiplantae; phylum Streptophyta; class Polypodiopsida; order Polypodiales; family Pteridaceae; genus Ceratopteris; species Ceratopteris richardii. Next base: position 149,180,850 of record CM035421.1, read on the forward strand.
TATTTTTGCCATCGTTAATGTCTACTCTCTCATTAATAAGGGGGTCATATACAACTACATCAAAAACATAATGAGATGTATCCTCATTTAAAACTTGCATATAGGTTGAGAAGTTACCTAATTAGGAGCTACATTTGATTCCCCACCAATGAAGGGAGGCAACAAAACATCATGTTACCATACTCGATCAAAGAAGCAACAATATTTGTGATAGCCATTTCTACTACCTCTTTCTTTTTCATAGATCGAGTCAGTTGTATTAGCGAGAAAAATTGCAAACAAAATTCGACTCAAAGAAGCAATGCTATCTACACAATAATTATGATAATGTGTTCCGAGATTGAAACGAGATCTGATTAAATTTTTTTCTTGCACTAAGGGTGTATCAACAATGCACCTCAAAATACCAACATGCTCTTGTACCAATTGTTGAAGTTCAAGGAGAGAATGTGCATAAATAGCATGAGGAAGAAGCTTGAGAGCACAACACGCAGTGTATTAGGATTATGGATGTATACACATCAGTACCTAAATATACCATAAATACCCACTCAAAGTTCAACCAAAAATGGTAAATCAATTCTCTTATCAGAACAAAGAAGTTGGTTCTTCTCTGTCAAATCCTTCACAAGAGGATTTGAATCGACACAAAGGCTCATATGGCTCCACCACCATGCAATAGATGTTCCAAGGAGGAGAAGCACATTGCACATTTGATCTTCTCCTTCCCTAAGAGTGCCCAAATCTAGGCCATAGTGTGAAATACCTTACAATTAAGAACTAAGATCTATTGACAATATGCTATTCTTGGGAGAAGAAGTGCATTGATCCACTATTGATGCTTCGTTGCTCTATCAAACACCATTAGAGGAGAAGCCCTCCAAAAAAATCAGAAATCCAAATACTTCATTGACTTGATCCCAAAGAGTACTCCCATGAAAGCTCCTTGTACTTGCTTGGACAAAGAATAAATAGAGAGAAGAGTTATCCTCCCTTTTGTTATTCGTTAATCTTTATAACCCAAAGGAAATGGATCCCTAATGAAGTCGACAATGCCCTAATCATTATTGTATCATCAATATCCCACTATATGGAAATACATAGCCACACACTTCTAAAATACGTTGTAGGATAGGAAATAAGAAGGGAAACAGCAGTAGATATACCACTAGGAAAAACAGATACATGAAATCTGAAATCCCTAAGGCTATAACATGATAATTACATATCTATTGTTCACAAGTGGCAACTTCACTTTTTCTGAGTTCAAAAGAAAGCAAAATGAACATTGAGTGCTCCCTGAAGACTGTTCTAACAAAGACGATAAGGCACATAATGTTGGCTATATTGCATTCTAAGCAGCAGTTAGGCACCTGGATACTCATGCAATACAAACTTCTATTGCCCATATAAGATAAAAATTTTGAGGCTCATTTCTTGTTTTCACATTTGAAAAACCAAAATAACTCACTCTTAAGTTCTACTAATTCTTAAAATTTATCATTACCACATGGTTGTGATCAGATATATTGGAACCTCAAGAGCACAACCATAGAGAGTACCAATAATATAGCAGAACATGAATGAATGGAAGTGCAACAAAGAGGGGGGGCAGCATTTATCTTTTCTAAATGTGTTAAGTGCGACCTCCCAACCCTCAAAAAGAACCTGAAGAGAAGCAGATGGTAAAACCTGCCCTCAAAAATCCAGAGATTTTTTGCTTCTTAAAAACTCCTTAAGCAGTGCCTTTTCTGCATCAATGAGTGCACGTTCATCTCTAGTTCGGGTCTTCACTTTCCTCTTCTCTGAGAGAAGCCATTGAAAAAGTTTTTGCTGCTCCTCAACTGACAGCTTTGGCTGCCCTACTCTTACCATAGGTTTCACTTCTGCTTGTTCTGCCACAACACTTGCAGATGGTAATGCCTCATCAACTGAGAGCTTTGGCTGCCCTACTGCTGGATATTGAGGAGTTGACGTCACTTCTGCTTGTTCTGTCATGATCCTTGTGGCAGATGGTAATGCCTCTTCGATTTCAGAAGATGACAGGGCTTCATCCTTATTCACAACTTGTGCATTTTCTTCATCTCTTCCCTTTGATTTTTCTCTCTCTTTCCCTCCATTCTCAGAAGTTTCTAACTTCTCAGGGAGTGTGGGTTTAAAGCTTGTTCTAAAAATTGTATAGCCTGCAGGACAGCATCCGTTTTTCAGTTCAGGGCAATCATACTTGGGCAAATAAGATAAACCTCAAATCGACTACACCTTTATTGATGCACTGTAAAATTACTGTGGATTAAACCCAGAAAAAGGAGAAAGGCCATTGTAAAGCAAAAGAATAACTACAAAGGAACACATGATGACAAGAGTCAGCATAACATGTTCATCCAGAAATCTCAAATGGACTGGTGAATTTGATGAGAGACATGAGGAATGAGATCAGGGATGAAATATATAGCTGGAAAAAGCACATATAAGGGATCGATGCATCATTTCATACTGTTATGTGATGTTGTTGGTACAAAAAAGACATATGCATGTGATGTCACCAATGTACTCATATTTACCCCTCGAAGAATAATATGTAACACAATCATGGAGGGTGTAACGACATTTTTCAAAAGTGATGATGCACCCTACATCGAATTGTCGAAGTAGTGTAAGTTTGCCTCATTCTGCTCTCTGTAAATGTCATTCCCAGACTGATTGTCTCTCTAGTGTAGGTGTGATGCTTAATGCCCTCATCGCACTTACACTATCATATGAACACACTGCTTCTAATATCATGATTCATTTTATCTCGCAATAAGATTAATTTGTTGTCCAGTACTGCAAACTGGAAGAGATTGATTAGTGAGGCCTGATACACTCCTCTATCTGTCCCCTGTACATGCTAAATGAATGTCTAAGTTGTACTAACAACCTGACAACCTGCCTTGAGAAGACATCAGGACATCTGGCTCTCATATCCTCAGATTAAATATCCGAAAATGCAGCGTTCGTCATGATCCACCTGGAGATAAAGAGTCCACACTCCATGGCTCCCTGCTATTCAAAATACATACGATTACCAACCCACATGAGTCTCTACACAGCATAGGCTAAAGCAATAGCCCTCTGCAAAATGGCTACACAGCAATTTTTTAGTATTACCTTCTCATTATTATATAATATTGTGGTGATGTTCATGTCCCTCTGTTGTGGATCTAAAGCAGGTTATGTCTAATTACTTAGCTACCCCCAAGCTAAGTTTCTAAGGTTCCATACATGAACCAAACCATACTTCCAAGGGGCCATTCATACGGTACCTTTTCAAAAAGAGAAGTAAATGAATAAATAAATTAAGATGGATGTATGTTTTGTACACACCCACACACATGCATGTGTGTGTGTGCATGTATGTGTGTGCACAAGAGCTAATCATGTGCATCACATGTAAAGATTACTAGATGCATGCAATTTGGTGCGAACCAATTCATGCAGTGCTTCCAGTTCTCCATTAAAAAAATTGCTTTTTTATGTTATGACCTAAACGGCTCTCTAGTACAACAATTGTACTTGCTTACCTGCAGCGCTTCTTTTCACCATTCTCAGATGTAGTGAAGGGTGGGACAGCCTTTAGGAGCTTGGAAGCTCCCAAGAGAGAAAAAGAAAAAAAAACGGAAACAAAAGAGGGATTGGGGGAGGAAGAGAAAAAGAGGGATTGGGGGAGGGCAAGAAAAAGAAGAAAAGGGAGGGGGGGAGGGGGGGGGGGGAGAGAGAGAGAGAGAGAGAGAGAGAGAGAGAGAGAGCTGCAGCGCTTCTTTTCGCCATTCGCTAATGTAGTGAAGGCTTGCACATTGCATGGCAGCTTTTGAGAGCTTGGAAGCTCCCAAGAGAGAGAAGAAAAGGGGGAAAAGGAAGAGGGAGGGGGGATAGGTGGGGAGGGAGAGCTCATTTTTATGATACATCATGCTGCATATTGTCTCCATTCACACATGTAGCCATGAATTGGTAAAAGTTATCAATACTGGTTCAGGGGCAGGAGGATGGGTCTACAAATATTGCAACAAAAGCTTCTTAGCTACCATTACCTACCTTATCCGACATGTGACTGAATTAGGAAGGTCTAGAATTTAGCAGCTTGTTTAAAAGTTCCTTGAGACATGATTAAGCCAATGAATGAGCATAATCTCATCCCATTGAGGTGAGTTTTCGCTGCTTAGCAGATATACTCAAAGAACTAGAAACGGGATCTACTACTAGTACATTGAGAGGCCGAACATGTTCTCAATGTGATAAGGGTGAAGCTTTGCTCTTATTGATGATCCTCATCCCCTGGATCAAAGACCTAGACAAGGAGGTCTCCACTCCTCTTTTCTACCCATGGGTTTACAAATGCAACAACAGAAAGAAAGATGTGAATATTAAAATTGAGCATTAAATACTTGAATGCAACATCTTTCAATGTCGTTCGTACATGTGTGGACGAGAATGATCAAAGCAATAGCCGATGGATGATTGGCAAGGAATGAATTTTAGAAAATTGTTTGGGTCCATGTTGGTTGAAGATAAAGAAAAGATAGACCTCCAATCAGAGCAAATCAGATTAGGGTGACATACATATGGTTGCTCCATTCTATCCCATGGATCAAGTGATGCCAAATATTGCCACATAATCAGTATAATGGTTTCATCATGTCTAGGCACCTACTTCCTCAAGATACACGAAATAATATAGACAAGTAAGCACACAGAAATTATATCCAAAACATGTCTCGGATCAAACCAACTCTTTTCCACTACGGCTGCAAAAAATACTACGTGCATGATGATTCTTTCATATGAATATAATGACACGTTT
>CM035421.1:149190686-149193186 GCA_020310875.1 Ceratopteris richardii
GGACAGGTATTAGCTAAAACAAGCCTTTCCATAAATTCAAATTCATAAGTAAAAAGAAAAAAATTCGCAAGAAAGACAGCACAATTTGTACCCATAGGAATTCCAATACATTGTTTGAATAAAGTATCACCAACTGAAATATACAAGTTTTCTAAAAGAAAATCTAACCAAAGAAGAATGTCGGTTTCATCTACTATTCTAGTGTAACGTTTCTTTTTACTATCTATATCTACAGACTTGGATTTCAACCATAAATAATCAAAATGTAATGCAGATTTTTCTACCAAAAGAGCCTTACATCTATCTTTGGTGAATTTAAAAGAGAAAACTTTCCTAACTAAAGAAGAAATCCTATGTTTTAAATCATTCAAATCTAACATTTGTATACAAAGTGGTGAAGTCAAAAGTTTGAAGCCCCAAAGAAACAGATTTTTCTTCTATAGTTCTTGAAGAGTTGAGAGACTTTATTACAGGAACAACACCTAGAGAATTATCTAAGATCCAACTAGAGGAAGTTGGCACATCTGCATCTTTGAGTAATTCCTTCCAAATATCATGAATAGTAGGTAAAATGGCTTTAAAACAATTGCTTAACCATTTGAAAACATCCGTAAGATAAGTATTACAAGATGCAGTTATAAATCTCGGTTTGATGGGGGTTCTTATGGAATTTCCAAACTGTATATAAAAAAGGTAAATTTTGATACAATTTGAAACCATAAGATTTACAAAAATCTTGATGACTTGAAATAACTTCTCCAGAAGAAACATTGCAAAATTGATATCTAGAGGACTGAGTTTCTTTCATAAGACACTCTACATAAAACTTTTTACAAGTAAAAACAAAATTATTTGGACATTTATCCACATAAGAAATCACAAAGTTTCTATGAAAATATTTTAGTGAAGTCAAATCACTTACAGATAAGCTATCTAATGAAGGGGAATTCCTCCCTAAAGCTATATCAACCTTCATAGAAACTTTCTTCATTATTATTGATTTCCAATGTGTAAAAATTCCACCAATACCTAAAGATTCTTCAAATTTTAGAATGAAATTATCAATGCCCTTTTCTATATCTTTAAGGATGCAAGCATCCTTAGAGGTATGAAGTCTATATTTTGTTCCTCTACAAAAAAGTTCTTTCAAGCTACAAGTAGGAAGAATAGAACAATCGGCAGAAACTATATGACCCAGATCCTTGTTTACGAAAGAGGAAAAGGAACCATTATTGCAACAACAAGATCTTCTAGAAATTGACAATCTATCTTGCTCTCTCATATTTCTTCCAATATCATTGTAATTGAAAGCTTTTTGACCAAAGTTTTCAAATATTTGTATGTAACCAAAGGATGGACCCAAAGCTTTCTAACATAAGAAGGAAGAGATTCTATCACTTCTTTTGATTTCAAAATAGAGTTCAAACCAACTTTCTCCATTTCTGGAGAAGTAAAGATAGTAATTAGTAAAACTCTTCTTGAAATCAAAGGATTATGAGAAACACAAGAGGATTTTAGAAATTTGGATATGAGAATTCGAAGTTGAAAACTATGGGATTTTCTAAGACTCAAATCCTCATGAGAGAAATTTTCCAAGATATATAGAAGTTTAAAGAGGACTCTTTTGTTATACTTTTCAAAGATTTTGAAAGAAAAAGACCCCTCTTGCATAATTCTATCCAAGAAAATTAATCTTCTTTTAAAATCACTAAACTTAAGAGATTGATCAGCCAAAGAGCTAAACAAATGTTCATTAGAAGATGATGATGGGAAATCCTCATGAGAAGAGTCTAACCTATAGCATGAACTAAGGGACCTATGGCGAGAGGAAATAGAAATATTAATATTACGATGTGGAACCCAAATTTCTGTATGTTGAGAAGATTGGATGGTTGAGGAAAGTTTTGGGTATCTACGCCATAACATAGGAGTTTTCTTATTGATAGATTTACTCTTACAAAGGCTAGATTTTCCTTCTAAATTGAAGCCTTTAGGAAAGAAGGTATGTAAAGTTCGCATCCAAAATAATTGCCTAGGCAAAGCTGCTTTGTAAAACTCTTTAGAGTTTCTAAAATTACCTTCTATGTGTTCAATAGGAAAACAACGAAACGATTCAAAACCGTATTTTGCTATGGATGTGTAAAGAGGTTTTACTATTTCAATTAAAATTCTTTTGGAATGAATTTTCCTAGCTTCTCTAACATGCTCTTGAAAACGAATAAATGCAGTCCTAAAAGTTTGACCAACATATAAAAATGAACTATCGTAAATATTATAGATCACATAAATGACTTCTGAACAATGAATTGGACTTAAAGGATTATCTCATGCAAATGCTTTTTTCTTAAACGCCTTAAACGAAGAAGAGCTTTTATTGAATTATTAGTGTAATGAGTATTAACTAAGGCCGTTTTGAAAGAAGACCAATGAATATGACCATTATCTAAGCAATGCAAAGAATTTAAATTAGATCTAGCTAAGAATTCGAACCTTTCTCTTC
>CM035421.1:149210540-149455540 GCA_020310875.1 Ceratopteris richardii
GACATCTTCATGAAGATCATCATTAAGAAAGGCAATTTTGATATCTAATTGGTACATATTCCAACCATGAATGCAACAAGAGAAAGTATTGTTCTGACCATTGTCCAACTAGAAGTAGGTGCAAAAAGTCTCATCATAGTCAATTCCTTTCTTGTGCATAACCTTTGATAACTAACCTTGCTTTATACCTATCAATAGTACCATCTTCTTTTCTTTTGATTTTGAAGATCCACTTAACAACAATTGCCTTTTTACCTTTTGGTAACTCACAAAGCTTCCATGTTTGATTCTTATGAATAGAATCAATCTCTTCTTGCATAGCTTTCTTCCATACGAGACTTAGTGCATCTCGAACATTAGCTTGTTCACTCTTAACTGAAGTTCGTGCTAAAATGTTATGAATTTCAAAATGTTATGCATAATCAACCTAATTTGCTTGTTCTTTCCTTGTCTGACTTCAGGTTCTTCCTGGAAGTTCTTTATATTGTTGTCCTTCCAAGTTTGATATAACCACCTCGGAGTATTCTTGAAAAGTGGCAAAATCTCTTCTCGTTCTTCTGTATCTCTTTCTGCTCGAACTTTTGGAACCTTCTCCAACTTCATAAGTCTGAACTTCAAGAGGTACTGATGTAAGTAATGAAATTTTCTCTTCACCTTTATCAAGTGCATCTTTTGATTTTTAGAAGGTTCATCACCCCCTTATATGGTTGAATGTAAGAATCCAAATGCCTTCGAAAAAATACATAATCATCTGCTTTTATGAAATCTGGAATCCCTTCTTTCTTATCATAAATCTGACTTTTTGAAACATATGCATTGTGTGAGAGTAGGATATTACCTATTTCTGGAACATAGAATATGTATCCTTTGCTTTCAATTGCATAATCAAAAAGACAGCATTAATGGCTTTTACATCAAGCTTACCACGATCCTTCTTCTCAATGTGAACATAAGTTCGAGAACCAAAAACTTTGAAATAACTCACATTAGGTTTCTTCCCATACTAAGCTTCATAAGATGTGATGAGTCATGACCTTTAAAGCTTTTGTGGAAGACCTATTCAGAATGTGATTAGCTGTATATACTGCATCAAACCAAAACTTGGGAGAACGCTTTTTGGATGACATCATACTATGCATCATCTCAACAAGTATCTTATTCTCTCTCTGCAATACCATTATGTTTTGGAGTGTAAACAATAGTGAGTTGATGAGAGATACCTTTGTCTTCAAGAAAACACAAAGTCTTTTGATATGTACTCTCCTCCTCTATCACTTCTTAAAATCTGAAATTTTGACCGACTTTCACTTCCAACCATAGATAAAAACTTCTTGAAAGTAGGAAAGACCTCTGACTTTACTTTAAGACCATAAATCCATGAATATCTTGAAAAATCATCAATGAAAGTAACGAAATACCTGAAACCTTGAATGGAATCTGTTCCCATGGGACCATTCACATTTGAATGTATGATCTGCAACTTCCTTGTGGCTGTAATGTATCCATGTTTCTTGAAAGGAAGTTTGTGAAGCTTTCCTTCAAGACATCCTTCACATGATTCTACATCATTTGGTAGAGCAAAATAAGGCAAACTCTCCATCATACCTTGATCTTTGATGTGCTTGAGAGCTGTGTAACTGATATGATCAAACCTAGCATGCCATAACTTCATATTCTCCTTAGGTGTAGATGACTTAGCAACATTAACATGACTAATTTTGGATAACACAAACATGCCGCTTCTGTTTCCTCCTTGAAGTAGACAATGCTCCTCGTCAAGTGAGAGGACGTGACATGAATCTTTCTTAAAGACAACTTTAAAACCATCTGATAAGAAAGTAGAAATAGAGAGCAATTTCTTCTTCATGATTGGAAGAGTAAGAACATTAGAAATTGTGAGATTTCCTCCTGCTCTTAAGATTTACTTCTCCAACACCTATAACATCAAATCATGACCATGTGCAATGGTTACTCTTCTACTTTAAGAGTTAGTAAGAGAAGAAAATACCTTTTTGCAATCTCTCATATGCTTAGTAGCTCCAGAATCAAAAATCCAAGGATTATCAGATATTGCATTTAATGCTAATTGATCAAAAGATAATTCTTTTATATTAACAGATGCATAAGATTCTTCCTTAGAAGACTTAGGTTTTGAATCATCTTCAACATTATTACCTGATGCTTTCTTTTTCCCATTATAAATCCTCTCTCTACATTCTGCTATGAAATGACTTGGTTTCTCACAGTAATCCCAAATTCCTTTCTTTGAAGTAGATGTAATAGGGGACTTTTTTTGGGGTGTACAAGAAGTAATAGGGAAAGGACTAGAAAGCTTAGGATTAGAAGACTTACTCTCTTTCTTGGTTTGCTGACTCTTCTTCTTCTTCTTCTTCTTCTTTGTGATCTCTTTCTTCTTCTTATCCTTTGATGATGATGACATGGCTTCATCATTCCCTTCCATACTCTTTTCTTGATCTTCATCTTGAAGTACCAAAAACTCCAACTCTTCAAATGAAAGTTCTCTATCTCTCATAGAGAGAGATAAAAAAGTAACAAAAGCACGATATGAAGATTTTCGAAGTGTATTTTCCATCTCTTCATCTGAAATATTGACTCCAACGTTGTAACTAATCTCGTAAATCTTTGAGCTTCAAAATGTGACTGAAGTTTGAACTGACTCACCAACTTTCATTTTAGTGTTGGCTAGTTGTTTCCTTAGATGAGCTTTCCCAGCAGGTCTTTAGATACTAACAAATTCATCATCATACAACTCCACATTGGATAGTTAGACATTCCTTCAAGTTTGTCTTCAGTCTCAAAGTCTATAATCACTTATCTTGTTAAGGATGTATGTCAACTATGCTCTGATACCAAATGTTGGAAGTGGGGTGGGTTTCAATAACAATAATCACAAGTTTACAGGATCTTCCAATAGATGAACCTTAGCATACACAGAGATTAGTGAGAGATAGAGAGAATAGACAAGATTTTCCAAGTGTAACATTAAGCTAGAATGCTTACCTACACTATCGTACTATAAATGTCAAATTACAATGTGTATAAATGATACAAAACAAAATATATGCTTCTTATACAAATCTGAATCGAGGCTGGATTTAAGGTTCTAGATACAAGAGTTTGTGTGCGAAGTGCCTAAGAGCTATATAGAAAGTGTGTGTGTGAGAATGGAATGAATATGAATATTTTAAAACTGTTTTACAGCAAACCCTAATTCTGAAATTAGGGTTTCAGAAACCGTCAATCAACAATTGATGACCTGGCATATGAAAAACTGAAATTAGACTTGCTACTCACAATAACTCAGCAATATGCTGATGGTTGGCTGCCAAGATCTTCTCCAATGATGCACCAAAGGTGAAGCACACGTCCTCCAAGTAGAGCACCTCCAAAAGATCTCCAATGACAAATCTAGTGATCCTTGTATGATGGACGATATGACCCCAAGGCCTTGATTAAATAGATCTTAGCTGCCCCCACGATCCTAATCATGAAAAGCATAATTGCATGCAACAAAGCTCTCCAAAAAGCTTATTCGTTAAAAATTACATTAGCAAAACTTCGACACCAAAATTATGCTTGTAGATCACTAATCTGCTGCGATCTCTTATATTAACCATCAAAAAGTTTCCTTGACCTGTGGACTAAGAGGGTTCAAATGAGGTAAAAACACCTTTTGAGCAAAAATTAGGATAAGGGTTATCTCCTTATCTGGACCTCTGATGACTGAATGTTATATACCAAATAAAAGCTCTCTTCAAGTACTATCTGATGAGTTGATAAAAATTTTTTGCCTTCTATGACCAAAATTTGGCCAAGTACCCAAAAATTAGGGTTGCTGGAATTTGGTGTTTTGTGCCATTCTAAGATTGTTTCCAACACAACCAACTTGGATACTTTCCAATGACAATGTTCCACAAGTCCTTGAAACTAAAGAATTTATCATCATAAAACTCCACATAGGATAATTAAACATCCATCAAGTTTGTTCTCTTGTTCTAGTCTATCTCTATAATCTCACATCTTGGGAACAAGTATTGCATGTATGAAATAAGCTTTGATATAAGTGTTAGAAGTAGGTAGGCTCATAAAGGTTCACAAGATCTTCCACATACAATAACACTTTGCACACATGCACTACTTGAACCAAAGAATGTAAATGAGAGAAGATAGGCAATAGATAAAAAGTTGAGATGATAAACGAGTAGAAAGTTCCACTCTAAAAACTTGAACTTATGACTATCTACAATGTGTGTATATACATATAAATATAATAGGCTGAAAAAGCATAAAAGGCATGGTAATTTTTTCTCATGGATTTAATTTTCTTTATTTATGTACGTGTAGCTATTTTATGGACATGTGTTTTAATAATAACCATTAGATATTCTTAAAACACTTTTAATAGGATTTTGTTAAGCAGCACATTAGAAAATATGTAAAAGCTAAAAATTAAGGTTTTAAAATTAAGGACTATAGAGTAATCAGATCAACAAATGTTATATATGGTTGGATAGCTCTCATTGAGTAATTAAAGAAAATGTGATTAAAATTTTGGCCAATTTTGACCATTTGGTCATTTTTGAGAAATGATTTTTTGAAATTTGGATTTTGTAGTGGATTAATAACATTGTTTCCAACAATGAAAGGCATTATGTATGTTTATTGGTATGTTCCTTACATATCATACATATCGAAACCCTAGGAGAGGTTTTGCACATGGATTATTCCAACTTTGCCTCGAACATGCACAAATCTGCATATCTTCTAGCCCTAACACATGACGTAGGAGATGAGTTGTTGTAGTGCAAAATGTTTTAAAATATACTTGCATACCCATCTTTGTGTGCCAAAACCTAAACCACCAGTGTTTGTCAATGCATCCTTCATGGTGTTGGCATCCCAAAGGGTATATATACCACGAGACATGGTGATGAAACCAAAGATAATGGATGGATGAGGCTGAATTCTAATGGATGGTGATAAGAATTCCAATGGATAAAGTTGAATTTTGATGGATGAAACTGAATTCTTATGGATGGAATGATAGATTTTGGATAATGAGGCTGTTATTAAGAATGAGGATAAAGTTAAATTTTAATGGATGAAGGCTGAAATTGAACTCTAATTGATGAACAATATACATTATGGATAATAGGGCCGCTGTTTGCAATGAGGATAAAACTGGACTTAAATGGATGAAAGCTGGAGTTGAACTCTCTCTCTCTCTCTCTCTCTCTCTCTCTCTCTCTCTCTCTCTCTCTCTCTCTCTCTCTCTCTCTCTCTCTCTCTCTCTCTCTCTCTCTCTCTCTCTCTCTCTCTCTCTCTCTCTCTCTCTCTCTCTCTCTCTCTCTCTCTCTCTCTCTCTCTCTCTCTCTCTCTCTCTCTCTCTCTCTCTCTCTCTCTCTCTCTCTCTCTCTCTCTCTCTCTCTCTCTCTCTCTCTCACACACACACACACACTCAAGTCTCATACACACGCACGCACATACACACACCTTTTATTTATTCATGTCGTGCATGTTCTCATGGATCATCAGGAAGACTCTTACCTACAAGAATAGCATTCACCACAAGCAGAGTGGTGAAGGCAGTCCGAAAACGATACCAAACCGGTTCCTTGAGACCGCTAGAACTACTTGAATTTGTTGAGACGGCTTTTGAACCTCCTTTTCCATCATTGGAGCCTTTTTCATTAGCAGTTGAGACGCCTAATATATTCAACAAGAACAAACTGAGATGCGAAGGACTACAAACGTGCTTCCAAATGATAACTAAATAGCACAACAGTTCATATAAAACAGGAATTGCAACAGTTTCTCTCTCATGATCGCCACAAATTCTCTCTCTCTCTCTCTCTCTCTCTCTCTCTCTCTCTCTCTCTCTCTCTCTCTCTCTCTCTCTCTCTCTCTCTCTCTCTCTCTCTCTCTCTCTCTCTCTGTGTGTGCACGCAACCATGCCAACATACAGAGAAATGAAGAGACATTTTGCCTGTAGCAACTCTCTGACTCTTCTTTGGCTTGTGTTGCAGGACCTTAGGCTGCTGCTGTTGCTGCTTTTTGGGATCGGTCATCGCGTGCTGAATGAGAAACTCAAGCAGAATCGCACGCAAGTAAACTTATTTGAAATCAAATGAGTTTGCAAATATATATACTCTTTGAAGTGTCATTGATTTTGCATACTCATCAAGATGCTCGGATTTCTTTAGCTAAGATCCGATAAATAAATAAGCACTTGGAAGTTGGCAAAAGAGATTCGGCAATAAGATTCACCAACATGGTCTCCATTTTTTAGGCATTGCCTAAACTCTTATTAATATCAATGGTAAGATTTTTTCCTCTTTTTCGCTCATATGTCCCCTCCTCTTTGACGATATTCACCAACATGCTCTCCATTTTTTAGACATTGGCTTGACTGTTATTGATATCAATGGTAAGATATTGTCCTCTTTTTTGCTCATATGTCCCCTCCTCTTTGTTATCCTCAGAGAGAGTTTGAGTTGACTAGGGAAAAACACTATCAATCGTGTCACCTTACATGGTCTTCATTTTTAGGCATTGCCTTGACTCTTATTAATATCAATGGTAAGATTTTTTCCTCTTTTTCACTCATATGTTCCCTCCTCTTTGTTATCCTCAGAGAGAGTCTCAGTTTCCTGGTGGGAGAGCAAGTTCATGCAAACACTATCATCATAGAGAGTCTCAGTTGCCTAGTGGAAGAGCAAACACTATCAACTCTATCATCTTACCCAAAAAAGGGATCAGCTTGTGCTCCCAATGTTCTCAATTGAAACCAATGTTTTTCTTCTTAACAATAAAGAGAGTCCCAAGTGCTTCTAGAAAACTTCTCATGATCCAAGATCAACCATAGGAAGATTATGATTAAGCCTCTATCTAGGCCTCCTCTTATTCTTGATTAGGGATGCAAGGAGATTACTACATGTCAAAATTCTAAAATTTTGGGTATCTTGATGGGATTCCAATCTTCATTGAAGCAGTGTTGGGATTAGGTTCTCTATAAAACTTGAAACCAAATTGTGTTGATAGAGGGGCATGCAAACTAACATTGTGGATAAAGCCATGGTGATTTACATGTTTATTATTCAAAATAACATTTACTTCCTCTTGTGTTGGAGTCCAAGTGATAAAGAGTTGTTGAAGTTGAAAGCTACTTGCAAGAACTACTTATAGATGGAGGATACTAATAGACAAAGGGCTTGAGAATTCTCAAAACTTATTGCTCGGTCAAACAAAATTAAGTCATGGGCTAGCTATTTTCCCCTTTGAGAGTGATAAAGGCTCATATTTGTGCCTTCACTGTGGAAAGTTTTGATTAGGATAAGGCCTCGCTACAAACTTAGATTCAAGTAAATATGGGTGATCCTCATAAGACATAATGGCTCAATTTGGTTCCTTATCATGGAAATCAGTCCTATAGTGCAAGAGAAAATTCAAAACATGGCAAACTATGGTCCAAGGAATTTCTCAATAAGAAACATTTCTAGAATCATGGTGCTCTCATTTTTCCCATGCTTCCATTTAACTATGCACTGTTTATATGAATGATTCCTAGTCTCTTTATCTCGAGTGCATATTATTTTCTCTAGTTCATGAGGGATGTTCCGAAGTGAGATAAGTTGGACTATTGTATATGAAGATACAAGATTGTCTTGTTGAACTAGTTTTCTTTTCAATCTACTAACATGAAATACTGGGTGAAGTAGACAATCATATGGAAGTTCCAATTCATAAGCCAAAGTCCCAACTTTTTGGAGAATCTTGAAAGGGCCACAATATCTTGGAGATAGTTTGGGATAGGGTCCTATTTAGTGTTTCATATTTCTCAAGAACTGTTAAGTATAATTGTTCTCCAAACTTAAAGGAAATCTCTCACCGCTTAGGTTCGTTAAATATTTTAGCTCTATCTTAGGCTTTCCTCATATTTTCTCTAGCTACTTTCAGCTTAAAGTTCATATCTTCCAAGAAATTTGTTAGCTGCTTGGACTTTCTCATTTTGCAATCCAACTACATATAGTGCCTTTGGTTGAAAGTTGTACATTAACATAGATGAACTATATTCAGTTGTTGAATGCTTAGCACTATTCTAAGCAAACTCAACTAAAGATAAATAGCCTTCCCAATTAGTTTTGTTTGAAGATATGTAGGCTCACAACATATCTTCAAGTATTCGATTGATCCTTTTTGTTTGCGCATATGTCTGTGGATGTTCAACTACACTCATAATCAACTTTGTTTCCAGCCCACTAAACACAACTCTCCAAAAATGATTAGCAAACTATCTCTATCAGACACTATGTCTTGTGGTGGATGATAAAGTCGATAGAGTTGTTCCACAAACACTTTAGCTAATTTTGGACTTTCAACTGTAGTTCGAGTAGAAATGAAGCAAGCTAGTTTGGCCAACCAATCAAGTATGATCCAGACTGCATTGTGGCCTTTTTGGGTTCGAGGCAAACCCATAATAAATTCCATGGAGAAGCTTTCTCATTTACCATTGGGAGGATGTACCATGCCTTCTATCTTGAACTTCTTCACTT
The DNA here is from genome assembly GCA_020310875.1 of Ceratopteris richardii. Taxonomy (NCBI): domain Eukaryota; kingdom Viridiplantae; phylum Streptophyta; class Polypodiopsida; order Polypodiales; family Pteridaceae; genus Ceratopteris; species Ceratopteris richardii. The sequence continues at coordinate 149,219,114 of CM035421.1, forward strand.
TATTTACTTGTCATTTTGTACATATGAGTACATAGCCTTGTACATCTTTATGTACTCTAGGCAATGGAACTATCTTTTGACCAATTCATAAGTTTTGTTGATTCCTAGATGACTTAAACCTAGGGCATCATGGCATTCAAACAAAACTCTCCTTCTAAGTTATTAATCAAAAGGTATACATATCTTTCCTTTGTATAACTTGGATATTGTAATGTTTAAAATTATCTTCAAATGATAAGTTTGTACCCTAATTTAAAGCCTTCTTTCAGGCTTCCTTAAGACTTGTATCTTCTTGATACTTGCCTTTCATCAATTCTACAAAGTCATTGGAGATTTTATGAAACTCAGAGAATTCAACATAGGTATATGGTTTACATCATATGCAACCACATTGAATTTCCCTCTTTGATATCTGAGTTCATTGTCAAATTCATGGAGTATCTCATCCCATATAGCTTTCTTGCATGGAGTATCTCGGCCCATCTAGCATTACAGACCAATTAGAACTTGCTTGATCAAAAACTATAGTCACTTTGGTGCCAAACAAGTAATGTATCCATTTCTTTAGAGCGTGAACAATGGCATAAAGCTCTTTCTCATAGGTAGAATAATTTCATTGAGCTTATTTTAACTCTTGTATTTCAAAAGCAATTGGCCGACCATTCTAATTCGACGCAAATCTAATTGTTAAATCACCAGCATCTATTTCAATCACAAAGGGTTCATTTGGATCTACTATTTGTAGAATTGGGGTGGATGCCAAGGCTTTCTTAAGTCATTCCATACTTTCAGCCTATTCCTTATCCAATGTAAGGCTTTTAGGCTTTCCCTTTAGTTTCTTAAATAAATTGTTGGCAGCCAAGTAAGCAGTCTAAGTGGTATGACACAATAAGAGAGATTAAGAAAAACGAGCCAAAGAGAGCAGGGGCAAAGAGAAGGTCAAGGAGGATTGAGTAGAGAAGGAAGCCGACATAGATCAGGTGAATAGGCCAAGTATTCATTTTTTGAATCAAACATTTATCAACAATGATTTTTATTACTATACTGCATTATAATTCCGTTTTTTATCATCCAAACTCCATTTTGTTCAAGTTCAGGAGTCCTCGAGCTTCAGGAGTAGTAGATCTACCTATGTAACAATTTTCATATTTTTCAGAGCTCATTTGAGCCCCTAAATTAGTTTAGGAGCCCAATTTTTAACTAGGCTAGACAATAGGTTTGGATAGGACCAAAACTAGTCTAAAAACTATAAAAAGAGCTAGAAATCTCATTTTTGAGGGTGGATTGTGGGAGCAAACTAAGAAGATTTCTAACTTTCTTTTGATGAATTGAAAACTCCATTTCTCCATCTCTTTGTCTTACATGTATGAGTGTGTGTGTGTATATGTGTGTGCATGTTAGTGTTCTTCTCACTCACGCACTTGTGTACTCATTCACCCATGGTCATCATTCCTCCCTCATGTCTCCTCAGATTGAAAACTATGAAGTGGATCTTCTTATGTTGATACTCATCATTGTGCTAGAGTGACACCAAATTTGGCATTGTTGCCAAGGATCGAGCTTTGAGGACAAGTGTGTGATGGTAAGACATAGAGATGTGACGTTGGAGTTGTAGGTAAACTCTTGTTTTTTAATTTTTTATCTCTCCTTCATCATCATCCCTACTCTCCCCCTACTTCCATTTCCACCTACGCAAAAAATTAACCATTTTGGATCATATTCCCACCTTCCCTTCATTCTTCTCATTTCATTTGTGTGTGTGTGTGAGAGAGAGAGAGAGTGATTGTGTGTGCTTCATTTTCTTGTGTTTCTTGAGCTTTCTAGTAGGTATCGACACCCACAACAGTAGCAACAGAAGCAGCTCTAGCAAATGCATATTAATCTCTATTCACACACCTCGAGGCAAAGCTCTCTATCAATCATGACAGACAATAAAAGTTACTATTTGGCAAAATAGAGTGCACCATAGTAGAGTGGAGAACTACACATCAAAAATATCTAAAAATTTAAAAAAAATCCTATTTTTTTGTGTCAATTGCGACAGACACTCGTCCATCGCGTGATGGACACTATCCATTGCAACAAAAAGACCCCAATGGACAAGGTATCAATCATGACAAACATCCCCCATGAAAATGGGTATCAATCATGATAGATACTATCCATCGTGCAACATACACTTTCCACAATAGATAGGCTTTTCAAAAACACATTCAATCATGATACACACTCCACGTCAAACACAATCCATTGTTGACCTTTGTCATCATGATAGATAGGTATCCATAGTGCAACAAACACTTATCTATCGCGATAGACACTTTCCATTGTGACAGACGCTATCCATCGCGACAGATACTATCCATCACGATAGACATCCATGATGGAAAACCTATCCATTACAAAAGACAATCTCTATCCATCATGATAGACAACCATTTTTGGCCAAAATTTAAGGTTTTCAAATTTTTGAATTTATGAGCTAAAATTTGACATATTTGTAGGCAATTGGAGCTTCCTAGCAAGGCCAAAGCAAGATAGCATATAGAGTACACTTGGTGAGCATGCTTCCTAGGTATTGGAGCAATTATCAAGGCTTTCAAATCAAGGTTGGAAATCTCCTAGACCTTCTCAATCAATTCCTAGCCTAGGCTAAGAGCCAATAGATAATCAAACTAACATAGGGCTACGATAGGAATGAAAGAAGTCAAGATTCGATAAGTTCTCAAGTTCAAGGATAATCTAAGATAATTGTGGATAACCTAAGATGGAAAGGACACAACCTAATAAAAAACAATTGTAAATATGTCAAACTTAAGTGATCCTCACGACGCATCTTGAAACAAGAAACTACATGCATAAAAACCTAAAAAGAACAAGGGCTTGATACAAAAGAATTTGCAACGTGGTTGTACTTGGGAAATTGGGTCAATTGACAAAGCATATGAACCTTAGGTTAGGTAGGCACCTAGGTTGAGATAGGCAAAGCATCAGATCCTTTGAAGCTAGTGTCAATCATACCATTAGGTTGCGGGCTCAGAATCTCAATGACTATCCCTTCATGCTAAGCTCTAAGACTAGTGACTCAGAAATGTCATTTAGTATGGAAAGACACGCAGGTGGTTCAAGCATAGCCTATTTACAAACACTTGAAGGTCCTTATAAGACTCAATTTGAATACATTTGAGCCAAGCAATTAGGTGCTCGCATCTATGAGGATGTTTTGAGGAGATCAGTGGTCCAACTCAAAAACCCTCATCAACCCTTCAGACTTGAACACCTAGTGGTCAAATTCGAAGATGGCTCATATATCGATAAACAAGGAACCATGTATGTGGTTAGTAGCTCACCAAACAGAACAAATGAGTTTGGAATCATAGTGCCTGGGTCCAAAATATGAGACCTAGACTAAGAGAACATCATAAAAGAACCTATAGCACTTCATGGCACGTCTAGGATAATTATGCTAGAATGGATTCCCCAAGATAACAAAAGCATCAAACTCTTCTTTTAATAGAGACACTGATGAAGCCTTTTGGAGATTTAAACTAGATCAACCAGTGAGATAGGTGGAGTGAGTTCAAAGATCCTGAGACTGCAAGAAAGGTTGATTATTTAGATGAAACTTGGAAAGAATGTTCTTGGTGATGAAGCATGGTAGGCATGCATACACTTGGAAGGGTGAGTTGGATTTTTGCCCTAGAAGTTCTAACATTTCTCATGGTCAACATGGAGCTAGGTCATCTCAGATTCATGGTAGCCATAAAGAAAGAACTAGAGAAAGCCCATAGGTAAGCTTTGCAAATCTCTTGGGAAGAGATAGATGGGGATTGGAGACAGATAGAGAAGATCAAGAGAGGCATAGAGGCCCAAGACATCAAAGAGGCATGGATGAGTTTCCCCTGTCAAGACATAGAGAACACCCTAGGATATTGCGGCCTACTCAATTGGTAAAGACCATGAAAAATTAATTCGATGGCACTAGAGATCCATATGACCATGTAGCTGAGTTTCGACAAGTGTTGAGAGCGGAACAAGTTGACCACTTGTTCACTCAATACAATTCTTTTGGTCTAACTTTGAAGAATGCAGCCTTGAGTTGGTTTCAACCATTGCATCAAGGTCAATTCAAGAACATTGACTAGTTGCTAGAAGCATTTATCACTGAGTTTTCTAAGAGTGGCATCAGGCACACACCTCATCCTTGATTCACAGTTTTAAGCAAATTCCTCAAGAAACAGTCAGGCCAGCTAGAAAGATATTTAGACAATACCTTGAGAGATGTCGTATTCCACAACTACCCAAACTACCCAAACATGTGGCCTTATTTTTGGATGGCTCTTTAAGTGCAAAATTATGATCTTATGTCAACTTGAAGGAACCTAGGAACATACAACAATGTGTTTGCATGTTTCTAGATATTGGTGTGGAGGTTAATAAGGTTGCTAGGGCTTAACATATGGACTTTGGTATCTCCCTCGCTGCTAATAAGGCTATTGGTAACTATCTAACCACTTGTTTATTGTAAGGGCAATCTTGTGCAGTGTGGTTAGTGTATCTTTTCTCAATGGTGTAGTATTGGCTACTAGGGTTACCTTGGGGTTGAGCCATAATTGGGAACACATTATCCATGTGGTCTCCTTCGCCGTTGTAACATCGTTTCACAGAGACAATCCTTGGGGTGTGTTTGCTCGAGACTCCTAACTTATGAGCCACTTTTTAGCCAATTCATCAATGAAAGTTGATGCTTTAGAATTAAAACTAGAAGAAATATCTCAATCTTTATATAATCTTGAAAGTTTTAACTCGTCATGTAGGTTGTCCTTGATATTTATCCCAGTCAATTATGCATCATGAAAGGATAACATGAGCCGAGCCCTAGTGCCAAAACCCCTCTGATCTCAAAAAGTGATCCCAATGCTCAGGGTTTTAACTCAAAACATGTAGATAGCCCACCAGTCTACTACATGGATTCACTAGAACATAATGAGATCTATCCTTATGAAACCCCTAGTGATCCTAGTTGGGAGCCTGAATTTTCAAATGTGATGTACATGAACCCTAATCCTAGATCCAAACAAAGGCAGATGAGACCCCAAGCACCTTGAGGGCCATGCTATAGATGGGTAGGGAGATCACTTCATTCAAGATTGTTCGCTTCCTACATCAGGGCAACCCCAATCCGTGACTATCCAAGGCTTCAGCCCTGATTAAGGTAAGGAACATCTCTTGGGAGACTGCCCAAAGAATCTGGCCAATACACATAAGATTACACCAATCAATGTTATTGGCTTGGTTGTAGACTCTAGTGGAAGTGCGATAACTACAACACCCATGCAAGTAGTCACTAGAGCTCATGCATTACAACAAATCTAGAACTTAAATCAAGAAAACAATTCCGAGGCAAGTGAGATTGAGAGCGTAACTAAGAAGAGAATGAGATCTTGGAAGGATAGCCATGAATGGATGAGTAGACATTGGATGAAGAAGATGAGTGAGTTAGAAGAGAGCTTGAGAGAGACAAAACAACCAAATTGATAGAAATTGCATATCACACACACTCTCAAACCCTACCACCCACATTGCACCCAAAAAATCCTTCTGTACTACCACCACCCTGAGCAGGATCAATCCTTGCAGATCCTACTCCATAATATTTAGACATGATGTTCAAGGCATATCAGGCTAGAATCCAAGAAGGGCCAAATGTGGCAGAGTTAGACAAGTGTTACCCCAAAGCTGACTTAGAAATTGAAAGGACTAAACTCTATGAAAAAATAGTAGAACTTGCCCAGACCATGTTTGAGGCCAGTCATCTTTTTAATTGCACTAACTCAACCAAGACACATGCATTTTGATGGATAATTGCTAAAGAGATTGGAAAGGATGATAGCCAAACCTAGGAAGTTAGCTACATCAAAGGTAAGTAACAGGAGAAGTGAAAAGCTCAGCTTACTCCCCAAGGAAGCTTTTGCCCTTAACTCCATAGATGATGGAGTCTCTCCCTCAGTGAATCATTATTCCAAGGATTTCTTAAGAGAGATTCAAGAGGTGAAATTGGCCAAGGAGAGTGAGAACCTCCTCCCATTGAGATAGTGGATGATCTCCATGATCAATTCCCACAAGACTATTACACTTATGTGTTCCTCAAGTAGCTTTGATATGAACCTTTTGTTGATATATTTAGGTAGTGATGTGTGTGAACACTCTAGGACTGCCGGGGCACTTTTTTCCCTCTTTAGGAGGTTTTTTTCCCCCGGCTTGTATATACGCCTATTGCCCTAATGGGCTACTTATCTTTGTACATTCTCTAGTAATACATTCAGTCTTGTGTGTTGTGCTCCAAGCTTCTTCTTCTTCCTTGTGCTGTTCGCGTGCTTCCGCAGACGTCTAACTCCAACAATTGGTATCAGAGCAGGTCGTCGCTTCTTCTAGGGCGCCGTCGACACTCCTCCGTTTGCAGTCTCAGATTCGCACGAAATTTGGTGAGCATACTCAGGGTGTTTCCGAGATCAAAACAGCTTTGCTGTGTGGTGCCAAAATCGCGATCTAAGCTCGTTTCGGCCTCCGAACGCACTATCGCAGTGCTTGTGTAGGCTATTTTGTCCTTTTGTGCCAAAGGTATATACCAGTTTCTGTTCGCCAGTTTAAGCGTCTCGAAGTCTGCTACAGGTCTAGCAGAACTCGTTTGGGCAGTTCCGTTCAACTTTTTTAGATACAGTCAATTTTCTGCATCAAGGTATTTTAGTCACCGGCCATGGCTGAAAGCAGTGATGTATTCCGTATGTTGGCTGTTGAGGATAAGTTGGATGGTACCAACTACCCATTATGGGCTTATATGATGCGACATGTACTGGTTGCAAAAGGATTGTGGAACATTGTGCAGGGTGTTGAAAGACGTCCTGTTACACCTGTAACGACAGGTACTGCAAATACAGGTGTTGGAGCTGATGAAGATGGTGTCGAAGATGATATTCCGCAGATTCCTGTTCGTGCTGCTGTTTCTGTTGCACCTACTGCAGAGCAGATTCGTTGGGATGGCAGAGATGCCCAGGCACATGCATTGATAGCTTTGTCTGTCAAACGTGCCATTATTCCTCACATTCGCTCTTGCAGAACAGCAAAGGATGCTTGGGATACACTTACCACTTTGTACCAGGCTAGGAATGAGGCTCGTGTTGCTTACCTCCGAAAACAGTTGGAGAGTGAGCACATGAATGAAGGTGATTCTATGGACAGTTTTCTTACAAAGATCAAAGACCTGAAGGAACAATTGATTTCTGCTGATGAGGTTATACCAGATAGCTCACTTGTGCAGACCGTTCTGAATGGTCTTCCTGATTCATATCAGAGTTTTGCCTCTACTCTTCGGTTGATGATGAAAGGCAATCCGAATGCCTTGTCATTTGAGGAATTAGTCTCTGTTCTGTTGCAGGAAGATCAGTCCAGGCAGAACAGGTCCATTATGCGTGTTGCAGATCAAGCTTTCCTGGCTAGTCAGAAGGGCAAAGGAAAATGGAGCTCTTCTACTAGTAAGCAGAAATCTGCAAATGCTGCACAATCGAAGAACCAGGATAAAGATGAAAAGAAATCAGAAAAGCAGAAATTCTTCTGCAAGTACTGTAAAGGAAATGATCATATTATAAAGAACTGTCCAAAACTGGCTGCTAAAGAGGCAAAGAAGAAAGAGGCTGGAATGGTTGTTGCAGAGGCCTCTACACCAAAAACAGAGTCTGCAAATCTTGTGCAGGAAGAAGAATGGGCGTTTACTACTGTCTGTAGTTTTGACCCATCTTCTCATGATCAGTGCATGTCTGCAGTAGACTCAGATGTTTGGTACTTTGACAGTGGGGCGACCAAACATATTACCTCGCAGCGCAGTTTCTTCTCTTCACTTGAGCCTGCTCCTACAGGGAATACTGTCACATGCGCCAATAACTCCGCTTATCCTGTTATGGGAGTTGGTAAGATCATTCTGACTACTGCTGATGGTAGTTCTTTCACTTTGTCAGATGCTTTATTTGTGCCAGGGATCAAAAAGAATCTGTTATCAGTTTCTGCATTAGCCAAGATTGGCTTGGTTGTGAAATTTGTTGATGACAGGTGTACAGTCCATGATCTCTCAAATGGCGATGTGATTATTGCTTCTGGCATTTTATGTCGTGGGCTGTATAAGCTCATAGACTATGAAAGATCTGTGAATGATTCGGCATGTGCAGTTCATGATTCTCAGGCTATGTCAGATGCAAAGCTTTGGCATGCACGCTTTGGTCATCTGAATTTTGCTAGTTTGTTACGCCTGCAGAAATCTGAAATGATGTCCTCTTTGCCCAAACTTGAGGCACCTGGAAAACATGTTTGTGAAGGCTGTATTTTGGGCAAAATGCAGCGTTCTTCCTTTCCAAAAGATGGTTCAGTTCGGGCTACGCAGAAATTACAGCTTGTACATAGTGATGTCTGTGGTCCTATGCAGACACCCTCTTTTGGAAATTACCTTTACTTCGTGACTTTCATTGATGATTTTTCCAGGCATGCATGGGTATATCCACTCAAAGCAAAGTCCGAAGTGTTCATGTGCTTCAAACAGTTTTTGGTTTTGGCTGAAAATCTGTCAGCATGTAAAATGGGCACCCTCCGTTCTGATCGAGGGGGGGAATATATGTCTTCAGATTTTAATGCATTTCTGGCTGAACGTGGGATAAAACACCAGTGTACAGTGCCGTATACACCTCAACAGAATGGAGTTGCTGAACGAAAGAACAGGTCACTCATGGAGATGGCGAGGTGCATGGTCAAAAGTCAGGCTTTACCACATAGTTTCTGGCTTGAGGCTGTCATGTGTGCAGCATATGTACTGAACAGGTGTCCCACTAAAGCATTGCAGTCTATCACTCCATATGAGGCTTGGCATGACCGCAAGCCATCTGTTGCTCATCTGCGTGTTTTTGGTTGTTTGGCATATGCATTAGTGCCTGAACAACATCGCAGAAAATTGGATGATAAGGCAGTAAAATGTATTTTTGTTGGGTACAGTTCTGAAAGTAAAGGCTATCGTCTGTATCATCCACAGACTAAACGCATTCTGGTTAGCCGTGATGTTGTCTTTGTGGAAGATGCTATTCAGCCATTGCTTTCATGTACTAAGGAGACATCTGTTAGCTCCAAAGACATGTATGATACTTTGATGCCTCTTTTTACAGGTGGACAGGCTAGTGCTGGTCCTAATGAGGCAACTTCTCAGCCTTTGCAGGTTTCATATGATGATGCAGATCATTCCATTTCTGATGCAAATTTACATGATGCACTTGTTGATGAGAGAGCTGATATTGAGCAGGCAAAAACTATGCCAAAATGGCTGGTGCAGACTTTGCGTGACAGCAAATTAGATACACCTTTGTCATATCGTACTCGTTCAGGCTCTCATAGTGCCTCCTTTGCATCAGATTGCTATGCTATGGCTGCATCTAGTCTCTGTGATGAGAATGAGCCTGTTTCTTTTGATGAAGCACAAAATTCAGAAAATTGGATGGCTGCTATGCAATCTGAATATGATGCTATAATGAAAAATGGTACATGGTCTTTATGTGACTTGCCTCCTGGCAAGAAGGCCATTGGCACTAAGTGGGTATACAAGCTGAAGCGTAAACCTGATGGTACAGTTGACAGGTATAAGGCTAGGCTTGTTGCAAAGGGTTATGCGCAGGAAAGAGGCATTGATTTTGATGAGACCTTTGCACCTACATGCCGTATGACTACTGTTCGGAGCATTTGTGCACTTGCAGCCCATCATGGTTGGAATGTACATCAGATGGACATTAAAACAGCATTTCTGAATGGTGACTTGCATGAAGAAGTGTATGTTTTTCAGCCCCGTGGCTTTGTGCAGAAAGGGCATGAAAACCAGGTGTGCAGGTTAAAGAAGGCGTTATATGGTTTAAAGCAAGCACCACGTGCTTGGTATGAGAAGATACATGCCTATCTGATTGCACATGGTTTTGAGAACAGCCCAACTGAAAGCACCTTATATGTTAAGCGTGCTAATGATGTGCTTCTGATCATTGTTGTCTATGTTGATGACATGCTGCTCACTGGTCCTATTGAGACACATATTGCTGATTTTAAGGCTGATTTGCATGCCTCATTTGAGATGTCTGATTTGGGGCATTTGCATCACTATTTGGGCATTCAGTTTATGCACGTTGATGGTGGAATGGCTTTGTGTCAAACGAAATATATTGACACATTATTGCAGCGTTTTGGCCTTGAAGACTGTAAGCCTATTGCCACTCCTATGGAGACAGGTTTACGATTGAGTCTTCATGATGCTGGAGATGCATTTGATGCTGTTCTCTATCAACAGGCTGTTGGATGCTTGATTTACTTATGCATTACTCGGCCAGATATTCAGTTTGCTGTCTCACAGATGAGCAGGTTCATGCATTGCCCAGGAGTCACGCATTGGAAAGCGGTTAAGCGCATCTTTCGCTACTTGAGTGGTACTCGGCTACTTGGGTTGTTTTATCCCAAGGGGGGATCACTACCGCCAGATTTGCATGCTTTTTCTGACTCAGATTGGGCTGGTTGCTATGACACTCGTGTGTCCACCAGTGGTTTTTGCTTCATGCTTGGTAGCTCATGTATATCTTGGTTGAGCAAGAAGCAGCCTACTGTGGCCACTTCCAGTTGTGAGGCTGAGTATAGGGCAGCTTTCACAGCGACTGTTGAGTGTGTGTGGCTCAGACGCCTTATGGCTGATTTGGGTGTTGGCCAGTCTTCTGCCACCACCATCTTCACTGACAGTCAGAGCGCATTGGCAGTTGCGAGGAACCCTGTGTTCCATGCTCGCACTAAGCACATTGAGGTGCATTATCACTATGTCAGGGAGAGGTTCTCTGCTGGGGAGATCAGCTTGGCATATGTGCCCACGCAGGAGAACATTGCAGACGTTTTCACGAAGGCTCTGCCTAGGGAGAAGTTTGAAGCTTTCCGCAAAGCTTTGGGCTTACTTCCTTTTGTGGAGTGATTTCCACATAGCTTGGCACTTCCTTATACATGAGTGCCAGCTCCTTGTTCACCGCATCACTCCCAGGGGGGATTTGTTGATATATTTAGGTAGTGATGTGTGTGAACACTCTAGGACTGCCGGGGCACTTTTTTCCCTCTTTAGGAGGTTTTTTTCCCCCGGCTTGTATATACGCCTATTGCCCTAATGGGCTACTTATCTTTGTACATTCTCTAGTAATACATTCAGTCTTGTGTGTTGTGCTCCAAGCTTCTTCTTCTTCCTTGTGCTGTTCGCATGCTTCCGCAGACGTCTAACTCCAACACCTTTTCCCTATACATGGGCACTTTTTACTCTAGTGCTGGATAGAGGTTTTTTCCCCATGTACCACATACATGATTCACTCATATGTAGTGGTACTTTGTACTTAGGGATATTATTCAGCTCTTACTTCAGTTCAGTTCATTGCCAATAGAGAGAGCTATTCCAGCCATCCGTCTTCTCTGTGTGTCTTGCTGCGTTTGTGCTCCTTGTGTGTGATTCTCGTGTATCTCTTGCACTTCTACACACACCCAACAGTGGTATCAGTGCAAGTTCAACTCCTTCTCAAGTTTTGGTTTTTCGCATTGCGGTGCGCGCACTTTTAACAGCGCAAATTGACTTCGGAGGATAGAACAACAAATTTCAACAGCCAAGAAACATTTCCACCAGGTGCCCTGGAGTTTTTACCCCCATTTCGAAGCAATTCATGCTGTCAGAATCACCATCTGAGTGACAATTTGTGAGCTAAAATTTAAACATTCATTTCAGCTTTCATCGAAGTGAAGATTTTGTCACATTCTTGTTCAGTGAAATGGCGGGCAGCAATGACTTGTTCGGCATGCTTCAAGCTGAAGATAAGCTTGATGGAACCAACTATCCGATGTGGTCTTACATGATGAAACATGTTCTTGTTGCAAAACAGCTTTGGAACATAGTGGCAGATGTAGATCGAAGACCTGCATGTTCTTCTACTTCACAATCTACTATCACAAATGGAGCTTCTTCTTCGAGTACAGTGGTTTCTCCTTCACCACCTACATAGGAGCAGCTTAGATGGGATGGAAAAGATGCTCAAGCTCATGCATTGATTGCGCTTTCTGTGAAGCGTCACATAGTTCCACACATTCAATCATGTTCTACATCAAGACAAGCATGCTTATTTGCATGCCATGCGTAATGAAGCACATGTTGCATACTTGAGTAAGCAACTTGAGGATGTATGTGACATGCATGTGACATGAGTAAGCAACTTGAGGCTGAAAATGAGTCGGTGGATGTGTATGTGACATGCGTCAAGGACTTGAAAGAGCAATTGGCAAACATAGATGAGATTATTCCAGATGCATCACTCATTTCTACATTGTTGAAAGGATTACCGAAATCTTTTCAAAGCTTTGCTTCTACCCTCCGTTTGGTTGCAAAAGGGAATCCCAATATGTATGCATTTCATGAGGTTGTGCCTCTTCTTTTGCAAGAAGAGCAATCTAGAGTGAATAGGAGTGGTTTTATAGAGGGAAACGCAAGCACTTGCTATCTCACAAAAGGGGAAAAGCAAGTATGGTTCAGCTTTGGGTTCATCAAAACCAAAACCTCAACCTTTCTCTTCCACTCATTCCTCTAATGATGTTGATTTGCAAAAGAAGAAGAGATGCAAATATTGTCAAAAGGCTCATCATACTATTGATGAGTGTAGAAAGCTTGCTAAATGCAATGAAAAGAAGAAGGAATTCGGCATGTCTATTGCTGAAAATTCAATAAATGCAAAGAATGATGAAGCTAATATGGCTCAAGATTTTTGGTCATGTGTTGTTACACGTTATTATGATGCATCTTTGCATTCTAAATGTATGGTTGTGAGTGAGGTTGATTCGGATTGGTTCTTTGATAGTGGTGCTTCAAAGCATATAACATCATGCAAAATTTTTTTTGCATCTTTGAAAGACGCACCCAAAGGAGGACATGTGGTGTGTGCAAACAATGCCTCTTATCCTATCATTGGAGTAGGAGAAATTTAGCTTGCGGTTGTAAATGGAGGTGTGATTCTCTTGAAAAATGCATTGTATGTGCCCGATTTAAAGAAGAACTTAATTTCAGTTCTATTGATTGCCAAAGCTAGACTTCATGTACACTTTGCTGATGATAAGTGTATGGTTCATGATTTCAGCAATGGTGATGTTATCGTGATGTTTGGTACATTATGTAATGGTTTGTATTGCATGGATACATACAAGAGGGCTGCCTTGAATGCCTTGGTTGCTCATATTTCTTCCATGGCTGAAAGGGAGCTTTGACATGCTCGTTTTGGTCACTTGAACTTCAATAATTTGCTTTACTTGCAAAAGAAGGACATGGCTATTGGTTTGCCTACACTTGAGTCCATTGAAAAGCATGCATGTGAAGGTTGCATTCTTGGAAAAATGCATCGTGCTTCTTTTCCAAAAGATAGTCATACACACACTACAAGAAAATTGCAGCTTGTTCATAGTGATGTATATGGTTCTGTCAAGACTCCATCTTTTGGGAAGCATGTATATTTTGTTACCTTCATTGATGATGCTACTCGGCATACATGGGTGTATCCTATGAAAGCAAAGAATGAGGTATTCTCTTGCTTCAAAGCATTTTTGGCTATGGCTGAAAATTTTTCTTCACAAAAGCTTTTGACTCTACACATGGATCGTGGTGGTGAATACATGTCACATGAGTTTAATGCGTTTATTCATGAAAGAGGTATTTCACACCAATGTACGGTGCCATACACACCTCAAAAAAATGGTGTTGCCGAGCGTAAAAATAGAACTCTTCTTGAAATGACACGATGTATGGTTAAAAGAAAGCACCTTCTCGATAAGTTTTGGATGGAAGCGGTCATGTGTGCAAACTATGTGTTGAATCGCTGCCCTACAAAAGCATTGAGATTCATCACTCCTTATGAGGCTTGGGATGGACATAAGCCCATGGTTAGTCATATGTGTGTGTTTGGTTGTTTGACATATGCTCTTGTGCCATTGCAACAACGTCAAAAACTTGATGGAAAAGAAATGTATATTTTTTGGTTATAGTGCTGAAAGTAAGGAATATTGTTTTTACCATCCATTGACGAATACAATTATTGTGAGTTGAGATGTGGTATTTGCTGAAATTTCGATTTTCCCTCTACTTGAATGCAAAAAACAGCCAACAGTTAGCTCACAAGGTGTGTTCGATACACTCATGCCTTTGATACACACATGATGTACATGTTGATGATGTATTACATAATGAACATGTGTCTATCAAGAGTGCACAAAGTATGCCAAAGTGGCTAAAACAAACCTTGTAGGACAAAAAACTGAGTGCACCGTTACTTGGTAGAACAAGATCAAGCTCTCGCCATGCATCAAGTAATTTTGTGGATTATTCTCTTATTGCAATAGCATGTAATGAAGAGCCACTTGCTTTTGAAGATGCATGTGATGATCCACAATGGATGATTGCTATGCAATCCAGACATAGGAATGGTACTTGGGAGTTATGTGAATTACCAAAAGGAAAAAATGTCATTGGTTTAAAGTGGTTTTACAAGATTAAGAGAAAGTATGATGGTAGCATTGATCGCTACAAAGCTAGATTGGTTGCCAAAGGATATGTGCAAAAATATGGCATTGGCTATGAGAAAACTTTTGCACCTACTTCACTCATGACTACCATTCATACTGTGGTTGCATTGGCTGCCCATCGAGGTTGGAAAGTGCATCAATTGGACATAAAAACAGCTTTCCTGAATGGTGATTTGCAAGAAGAGGTATATGTGAAGCAACCTCTTAGATTTGCTATGAAAGGGAAAGAGCATATGGTTTGTTGATTGCATAAAGCCTTGTATGGTCTCAAGCAAGCTCCACATGTTTAGGCTTACTACCTTGTGGGGGTTGAAACTGTCACTCCCTGTATGTGTTCACAACATTCGCTCCAGGGGGTTTTGTTACACTTATGTGTTCCTCGAGTAGCTTTGATGTGAAGCTTTTCCCTATACATTGGCACTTTTTACTCTAGTGTTGGCTAGAGGTTTTTTCCCATGTTACCACATACATGATTCACTCATATGTGGTGGTACTTTGTACTTAGGGATATTATTCAGCTCTTACTTCAGTTCAGTTCATTGTCAATAGAGAGAGTTGTTCCATCCATCCGTCTTCTCCATGTGTCTTGCTGCGTTTGTGCTCCTTGTGTATGCTTTTCGTGTGTCGCTCGCACTTCTACACACACCCAACAAAGAAATTCCCTCTATTTATGGAGAACGAGAAGAGGCACATACTAATGAATGATTAGACTTCGAATACAATTCCCTACAAGAATTGCCTCATTTCATAGGCCCATGGGAGTCTAAGTATATTCATAAAAGAGCCCCTACTGTCATGGTACAAAATGAGGAATCATTCATACCTAGGAACACAGATGTAGTAAAGAACATGAAGGTACAGTGTCATCTCACCTTAGAGGAGCTATTGAAAGTGAAATTGAACTGTGGAAACAATACCAAATCAAGTGCCAGACATAACTAAACCACTCTCTTTGGTAGGGACACACAAGTCAGTGCTAGAGATACCCCTGGATAAGATTGGAGATATGAGCGAAGAAGAAGAAGGAAATACCCATCTCCCTGTCACTTATCAGGGTCACACCACCAAGGTGATTCTAGAATCAGGTGCAAGAGTTTCCATTGCTACCAGCTCCTTATGGAAGCATTGAGGCAAGCCAACAAGGATGAAATTGCAAAAGGAAGATGACCCCATTGAGAAGCCTCTAGGACTACTGGAAGGCATACCTCTCACCACTAGCATAGAGTTTGAGCACACATTCACCATATGCAATTTTAGCAAGAACCATGTATATGAGATGATTTTATGTAGACCTTTCATGCAACAATTGCAAATAGTGCAAGATTGGGGAACCAATTCCTTGTACTTACAACACTTAGGTGTCACAACTAAAGTCAATCTCAAAGACTACTCACATAGAGATGTACCCCCTTTGCAATGGAACCCAATCCATAGAACGTTAGAGGACATGGAATCAATGCATTCCATAGGATCAAGATCCTCATGGATGCATGAAGACACTCATTTATGGATGTGTAAAGTCGTAGTGGAGGAAGAGGAAAAAGAAACATCGAGAGACGTAGGTGCTCATGAGAACTCTAGACTAATTCAAGACACAACCTATGCACCTATGGTGTTTCCAGATGAAGACTTTGAACCCCATGTTGGGCCGAAATTCTATCCACAATGGAAACAACTGTTAATGAAGAACAATGGACTCCCCATTGTAATGAGGATGGCTATGAAATTTCAATTTTTACCATAGAACCAATCATGTGTGATCTATTTATTGAAGAATGTGAACCTAACACGAGTAAACTTGAGGAGGATAGTGATGAGGATGAAGAGTCCATACTCATGAAGCCTTTTTGTGCTTTTGAGGAAGAGTACCTCTGCTTAATAGATGCTAGGATTCGAGAACAGGAAAGAAAAAAAGGAGAAGAGAAATTAATAGTGCAAGGGACAATCATGATAAGAAGAAGAAAGAAAAGAAATATGTCATCAATCCCATAGAGGAGGAAGCCACCTTTGATGGCCCAAAAAACTTCAATAAATATGAGATAGAAGATTGAAAGGCCATGTTAGCTCATGAGCTGGTTGATTTTTATGCACTAATATGCTTTTGTTGTGTAGAATATATGTTGATTTCAGGCACTTGAAGAGTGATTCGATGATTGATGGGAAGTATTTGGGGTACCCGACGACTTCTTGGTCAGAGAGGATGTTCATATTGCAGAGTGTTTTTGACAAACTCGAAGTCCAAAGCATTGCTTCCTGGAACACTTTGATTGGAGGAAATGCCGAATTGGGACATGGTGAAGAGGTTGTTGCTTGTGGGGGATCAAGGAGCTTCATTACTGGTTCTCCGCTCAATGATGGAAACATTAACTTCTTTGAATATGAGTTGCTTCCTTTCCTTGTCAGTCATGAAGCAAGAAATGTTTAGGAGCTGGAATCAAGTTTCAAGGATAACTTGGAGAGACTCTTAATTGGAAGTATATGCTACAAATAGTCTTTATCATATGATGGCTTACTCATAGTGTATCATACATTTGGAGAGATTACATACAATACACATCAACAATGCTCGAAACCGGGTATTCATGGAAGAGCCATCACCAGGGGCTGTTGTAACAGATCCGAATGGAGGCATGTCAATGAATGCTCTTTGATATCTTACAATCGGGAGTTCTAAAAATTGATGAAGCATTACTTTCCTTATCTGCTGATTCACGTTCAAAGGCGACTATTATTGGTGAGGTCCATAAAGAAGATGATATACTCTCCACTAAAGGTGATCCACCCGATCATGTAGCAGTCCATGGCATGGTGTTGAGTGCTCATTTACATAAAGTGGCAGGCTTTTTGAAATGGTGAAGGCGAGTGGATCTGATCATAAGGACATGAAGTTGGTACCTGTAAATAGAATATGGATTGGTTTAGTATGGCTACAATAGTTTTTTTGTCACTTGATGAAAACAAGGAAACTAGGTGTTTTGTCGGCTTTCTAACTACTGTATGGCACACAAATAACCAGGGGTTTTTTGACTCTCACTTCCAGCAGTAGGCCGTCTTTTTGCATTGAGGGGGAGTTTTTTTCTTTTTAGCAGGAGAGCTCGCATCATTGCTCTCTCTCTCTTCTCCGTTTTTTGGTTTGGCTTATTCTTCAGGCGCTACTGAAAAAGGGGGAAAAGCCATTTCTTTTTTCGGTGGGCTACGTGTGCAGGTCCTCAGGGGGGGCAGCAAGAAAAAGGGGGGATAAGAAGGAAAAGGCGCACAGATTGGGTCTCTCTTTTTTTTGGTGGTTCTGTTCTTTCGAGGGATTCGGGAATTTTCCGTGAAGCAGGAACGGGGGCTGAAGAGGAGGACACTCAGAGCATCGGTTGGGGGGGGGGCTTCTCTCTGCTTTGCCTCGTGTGCAGGCACAAAAAGGAGGAGGAAATACAGAACCGAGCTGCTACCTGGTCGTCGGTGTTTGGAGCAGTGTGCAGGGATACGAAGAAGGAATTCCAGTATGGGGAAGGAAGAAGAGCGCATCCCCTGTCGATTTCATGAGATCCTATCAGCACCAGGGGTTCATACTATCTTTTTATTCCCCAAAGATGCTGAGAAAGGTACTCCTGCCCGTGAACTGACTGAGCTTATTGTGGGAATTTCAAACCAAGGTGACCTGCCTCTGAAAGTCCACTCAATCTGGGCAAGCTTGCATGTTTCTTATGACCACAGATATCAAATTCAGAACTTTAGTGTAGTGGTTTGGCTCTTAACTTCTTTTGCGTACTGTAATTGAGACAAAATTTCTAGCTCTCATTTCACGAGCTACATAATTATAGGGATTTGGGGGTTCAGTTGTTCCACCAGCAATCCAGGCATCTTTTCCCTATACATTTACTGTGAGCAAGTTTTTGCAGGCTCTCTCTCTCTCTCTTTCTCTCATAGGCGAGAGGATCGAAGAAGAAAGAGTAGTGGTAGGTGAAGTCGGAAGTCGGAGAAGGAGGTCTGCTGTGCACTCTTTGTTGGGCGACCGTGTAGGAGTAAAGAAAGGCTGCTTCATCCTCAACTGGCAGGGAATGGCTCCTCAGCCCATATAGTTTTTCCAAAGTTAACATTAGGGAGCTCTGAAGGAAGATGGCTGCGGAAGGGTTTTGAAGGACTTTGAGCAGTAAAATTCACATGTAAGTGGATGGAAACCAGTGCTCTCATATACATATCTTGGAGATCTGGGATTGCTTGTGCTCTCGGTGTGGCTTATGCGCACGGTGTAGAAGAAGAGTTGCTGAGAACTTTGAACAGGTATCCCTCCTCAACACCAGGTTCACTCGGGTTGCTTCTGAGAGTGAATTGAAGGTCCTTGCACTTCTATTGGGTTTGCCTTCCGCTTGCATTGGACTTGAATCTTCTCAAGATGTTTGGGATGTACTTAATCTAGTTGCACAGGGAAGTCTTTATGCGGAAGATTGCTTCTTCCAAAGGTTTCTGCATATGCATTTGAATATTTATGGCAAGCATTACTTATCAGTTTAGGCAAAAGAGGAAAAAAAGTGATGAACACATCTTTTTGATAAGCTTCTGATGATTTGTCTGCACAGGAGCACAAAAACCATGATTCGTGTGTTGTTCATTTAAGGCATAAAACTAGACGTTTTTGTTTTCATTCTTTGAAGGCCATGGCTAAGTTCTGTCATAGAATAATATGTGAAACAAGTGCATCTAAACTTGCTTGGTATTGGTGAACCTGCTCCATGATCATGAGTACTGCAATAGATAGTTTGTTGTTGCCCTGCCATGGCAAGCACGGAGTGAAGCCAAATGAATTATTTGCATGATTGGAATCTATCTATTCTCAAACAAAACGGTCTATTCTCAAACAAAACAAACAAAGATAGTTTCTTCAACACATTAATTGACTTGACTAGGTCTCTCATTTCTGGCCTAGCAACTTTGGGAGCACTTGAGAAGACACATACAGGGGGAACTTATTATCATTTTTCAAATTTCAGGTAAAAATCTTTAATGGGATTTATCCTTTTACTTTACTCTAATTTTAGTGCACATGCCATGTTGTGTGTAGCACTAAGTGATTAGGTGAATGTGGGGAACATTTGCTCTTCAGTGAGGACTTATATAGAGCTCGGGGATCGTTGGACATTGGATTATAGGTTTCTAGGGCATACACGATAGTTGGAATTGTGATGAATTACGCATTGAAGACATCTTGAAACATCGAGATTTGGGCACCCTTCTTGAGGTTTTGCTTTATATTTGAGATCTCTTTGCTCTCAACTAAGAAGTGTTTGCTTTGAGGGGTGCACCGGCTGAAAGGATGAAGGAAACGAGTTTGTTTTGACCACTCCTCTCTAGAGTGAATTCTCATTATTTTATGCCACTTTAAATTAAGGTTCCATTTTCTTCCTCAGAGAAATATATTACCGTACTTTCCACGAGCAAAAAAGAACACCATTTCCTCACATTTGAGCTTTATATTGATAGGCCTTCCAAAGGAGTGTGTCAGTGCTTGAGGGTCAATGAGTGTGAATGCATGAGAGAAGGGTACGTGGGTGAGAACGTGAATTTTAAAATTTGAGGGACAAATTGTGGTTTCCAAGCAATCCGGGGTGACAAATTCCAAGGAAATTTAGCAAAGGGTAAGTTTGTGTAGGTATTTTCCCTTGGACCAGGAGTGTTACATTTTGGTGCGTCTGCCGGGAATAAGCTTGGCACATCTCTTTAAGAGAGTGCCATAGGTTCGCCTAGCGCCACATGTTGGCCGAGCTTGCGGACGCCAGATCTAGTACATGAGCGAGGGGAGCTCATCCTTAGGAGCAACAAAAACGCAAAGAGAGGAACGCGCTCAGAGAAGAGCCCTTGAAAGAGAAAGGAAGAGGTGGGAGTCGCAAGGTGAGTCTACCTCGACTAGCTTGAAGAAATCTGCCAAAAACGTGTACTCCCGTAGGAGAGTCGCGAATCAAGTGCAAAAGTTTGAAGGAGGGATCCTGAGGCCGCGTGCACTAAATTTTTGGGATCGAAGTGATATTGACATCACACCTCTGTTCGAAATGGCTCAGCGGATTTCAATTCATTTGGGGGACCACCAAGTTCTCAGGTGCTTGGGACGAGGATCCGGATAGTTTTATCCAGCTGTTTGAGGTTACTTGTGAGGCCAATGAGGTAGTTGACCAGGGTCAAAGGTTGAGGATTTTTCCGGCTATTCTCCGAGATTAGGCAGCCAATTGGTATGGGAATCTAACACCACAAGAGCGTGGAACTTATCAGATGCTCAAGGAAGCCTTCTTGGCAAAGTTTTGACGACAAGGCTTCGAAGATAGATTGGCCCAACAGATGGATTACCTGCGATAGGGAGTCAATGAGAGCATTGATAACTACATTCAGAGAATGGAAACCTTGGTAAGAAAAATGGGCGCGAATGCCCCGAATGATGAGACATTGAAGAGAAGATTCATTGCCGGATTGAGAGATCCTACGGCACAGCAGCATATCAGCCTGACAAGACCTGCAACTTTAATAGATGCTAAGGAATAAGCAAGGCTTTGGGAGGAAGTACAATTATGTCAACAGAGGAAGATGGAGCTCTTATACGAGCCGATGGGAGGCCCAGGGAACATATCGATAAAAAATTCTGGCCAAGGAAGTCCCGCATTGACGACCCCAGCTTTTGTAGCTGCCACTAGCACGCCAGGCGAGGTAAAGCCTGCGTTAACTGAAGAACGAATATTGGAGTTGTTCACACAAGCTATAAAAGCTGCCACAATGACCCAGGAAACATACACAATAAAACCAGAGGTAGCTACAAACCCGAATCAAGTGTTTGGATCGAATACATGGTGTGGAAAGTGCCATGGTTACGGCCATTTGGCTTCAGAATGCCCTACAGTCTCGAGAGTATTCATAGATAGATCGCCACCTAGAATGCGTTGTACTTTTTGCGGAAGGACCAATCACACGGAAGACCGATGTTACAACAAGAGGGCCTATGAAGAGCGGACCATGAAATCGGGAGATACAAGAGAACGGTCCTACACAGGATTGCCTGCTCAAAGTGTCCCGCCTACATCTCGTTGGGAAAATAGACAAACTTATGGATATGGTGCTCAAGGTCAGGGAGGAGACTATCCGAGAGGAGTCGCACGTGATCAAAGGAGAGACGGTCCAATCCAGTGCTGGAGATGCCATGGCTTTGGCCATACTCAATCTAGATGTCCAAACGAAAAGAAACCAATTGATTATACCCCACTATGTAGGTACTGTAGTGGAGAGGGCCACTTTGATGAAGATTGTCCAAAACGAAGAGCTGCCGCCAGCAAGGAAAAAGGATTAGTAGGGTCCTCGAATTATGTTGATACTCAGATGCATTCCACAACGAGAGCTCAAGAGCACGTTCCTACGATCGGAGTAGTGTTCAAGACACCGAACCCTCAAGAAGGCTCTAGCTCGTCAATGCACTTTGTGGATGCTTACCAGGCCAAGAAACCGCATAAAGAGCCAACTGTGGCAGTAGTCACAAGGACACAAGAGTATTCAAAGAAACCTCGAGAAGGCGAAAGTGAAGAAGCAAGTCAAGAGAAGATAGCTGAGCATGGAGAGATTGAAAACCAAGTGGGAGGATTTGCTGAGCAGCAAGAGTTTGAGGATGGGGAAGAGATAGAGATTCTTCCACCAGTGACCAAGGAGTTTGTGCCAGGCATAGCACCATTCCCTAAAAGATTAAGGGCTCCAAAGTGTAGGAAGGAAAGACAAAGTTTGGAGGAAGTGGACATTGTAAAGCTGCTCGCTGACACGGAAGTCACACTGGACATTGGCACATTGCTGAAATGTTCACCTGCATATAGGAAACAATTCTACAACGAATATATTAAGAAGCCGAGGAAAGCTCGAGATAAAAAGAGACAAGATAAAGAGGTCCAAGGTATGATTCAAAGTATTACGACGCAAATTGATTCGAATGCTCCATTTGTAAAAGTCGAGATTAAAGGATATGCAGTCCCTGGGGCTCAGTTAGAAAGTGGAGCCGCAGTCAACCTTATGACTGAGTACATGATGAAAGCTTTGGGCCTCAACCACATGGAAGAAACTCTAATGTCCTTGAGGATGGCAGATCAAATGCAAGTAAAGCCTGCAGGTCTTTTGAAGAATGTAAGCACAGTTGCGGGAGGTCTAGAATTTAAAGTTGATTATCTGATAGTAAGACCAAGGACCTCAAAGGCCACCTTCTCGATCCTACTTGGACGGCCATGGCTGGTGCAAGCCGAATGTGTGCACGATTGGCGCACAGGATTTATCACAATTGGACCGAAGGCTAATCCAATACAACTTCAAGTGTCTCCAAACTTGACCGGCAAGAAATCGACAACAGCTGAGGAAAGGGAGCAAAAAGCAAAGGAAAAGGTTAGACAAGAAATGGCGCGGGTAAGATTTGCCTTGCGCACGAAAACTTCCAAGGACCTTTTACAGGATGGATTTAACTTGCAATTGTCCAAACTCCAACACGCGAAAGTGGGAGAGTACAAAGACCCACTAGGTTACAAGGATGACTCAGACCAGGAGTTGCTAGGATGGTTGACACATACCAGTAAATTTGAGTGCTACGTGTTGAGTATAGACGCAAGGGAAAGCAAAGCTACCCAATCCCTAGAGAAGGGAACTTCAAAAGATGAGTTGAAGCTGGAGTTAGCTCCGACAATGGAAGTACAACAGTTGAGAGAAAGGGTCAGAGTGCTAGAAGCAAAGCTTCTGAGGAGAAGTCGAGAATCGGAAAAAGAAGTGAAAAGTAAGACTAAAGTGCAGGAAGCCATTGCAAAAGCTGAACTAAAGAAATTGGGTGTGGTCGAAAAAGGAAAAAAGATGATTTACTGGCCAACCATGCACGCGTGATCGGGGAGCACTTTCCAATCACAGTATCATCAAGGAATGAGGGATATTCGCGAGAAGCTCACGTGGAAAAATGGGAAGTTTTTCCAGAAAAGTTCTTGAGCGTGGGGTCAGAGCTACCAGATGGTGTACGAGAATGCATTAAATTGGCACTCAAAAATTTCAGCAAGGCTTTTGCATGGTCATATAGTGATTTGAAAGGTATCGATCCCCAAATTTGTCAGCATTATATAGACTTGGAAGAAGGGACTAGGCCGATATGTCAACGGCTTAGGCGGACGAATCCGGTATACTTGGAGTTGATCAAAATGGAACTGACCAAGTTGTTGGAAGCAGGATTTATATATCCCATTGCATTTAGCGAGTGGGTATCACCGATTGTGGTTGTCCCAAAGAAGAATAATAAAATTCGCATCTGTGTTGACTATCGGAAATTGAACGAGAAGACGAAGAAGGACCACTTTCCTTTACCATTTACGGACCAAATTTTGGACAGAGTGGCTGGCCATAAATTGTACTCCTTTCTAGATGGCTTCAACGAATACAATCAAGTCCAAATTTATGAAGAAGATCAGCCAAAAACCACCTTCACTACTGAATGGGGCACATACGCATATCGTGTGATGCCATTTGGATTATGCGATGCACCGGCCACATTCCAGAGGGCAATGATAGCTGCATATCAAGACTATTTGCAGGATTGGATGGAGATATTCCTCGATGACTTTGCGATCAGAGGCAACGATGAAAACATGATGGAGAGGATCGAAGCTATTTTAAGAAGAAGCATTGAAAAAGGCATTGCATTAAATCCTGAAAAGTGTACATTTGGAGTACGAAGAGGATTGCTCTTGGGACATGTTATTTCCGAAAAAGGGATCGCGGTTGACGAGGATAAAGTAGAAAAAATCGGACAACTTCCACCTCCTCAAAACTTGCGGCAAGTCAGAGGATTCTTGGGGCATGCTAATTATTATCGACGATTTATATTAAATTTTGCATCAATAGCAGCACCACTGACAAATCTTCTGAGGAAAGACCAACAATATCAATGGACTAGAGAGTGTCAAGTTGCATTCAACGTGATCAAAGAGAGATTGATAAATGCACTGATTTTGGTAGCACCCGACTGGACGAGAGAATTTCATGTGCATACAGACGCTTCTCATACTGCGGTTGGAGCAGTGCTATGCCAAGCCGATGAAAAGAAGTTGGACCACCCTATTTATTACGCCAGTCAAAATTTGAATAGCACTGAAAGAAACTACACGACTACAGAAAAGGAATGCCTCTCGATGATCTTTGCGGTAAACAAGTATTGGAACTATCTGATGGGAAAGCGTTTCACGTTTTATGTGGATCATGAAGCCCTAAAGTATATCATCAATAAACCCGAGCTATCAGGGCGATTGATGAGGTGGATGCTACTCCTCCAAGAATTTCAATTCACAGTGGTAACCAAACCAGGCAAAGCGCACATATTGGCTGACCATTTATCTCAAATTATTAATGAGGAGCCAATCTCTGGTGTGCCCGACGATGCTCCTGATGGACATCTATTTCAGGTTGATGCTAAGGTACCTTGGTATGCCGACTTGGTGAATTTCTTGTGCACCACTAAATACCCGCCAGGAGTAAGCAAGAGAGAGAAGCAAAAACTATTAGCACTGGCAAAACACCATAGCATCATTGGTGGGCAGCTCTATAGATATTTTGTCCATGAAAGCATTTATCGGAGGTGTCTCGAGGAAGAAGAGGCAACCCTAGTTCTGAGAGCATTGCATGATGAACCCTGCGGTGGGCATTTTGCTGGTGAGCTGACGGCAAGAAAGATCTTATTGGCTGGGTTGGTGGCCAACGCTGTTCAAAGACTCTCACACATACTGCAAAAAATGCAACAAATGCCAAAGAATGGGCAAACCAACATTAGCACATGCAGCTCCTCTTACGCCGGTGCTGGCTCTTAAGCCTTTTGAAAAATGGGGAATTGATTTTGTGGGGCCTATTGATTCTCCCTCAAGACGTAGATCCAATAGGTATATCTTGGTCTGCACTGACTATGTTACCAAGTGGATAGAAGCCAAATCTCTGAAGACTGACCGAGCTATTGATGTAGCTAAATTTTTGTATGAACAAATTATCATCCGATTCGGATGCCCGTTGGAGATAGTGAGTGATAGAGAAACACATTTTGTCAACGAACTGATCGAGGAATTAATGGAATTATATAAGATCAAACATAGGAAAAGCACACCATATTACCCGAGGGCGAATGGACAAGTGGAGGTTACCAACAAGGTTCTTGAACAGATTTTGACAAAGACAGTAGTTGTGCATATGTGAGACTGGGATGAGAGACTTTTGGCAGCTTTGTGGGCGTATCGAACATCCTACCGAGTGACGACTAAGAGCACTCCGTTCTCCCTAGTATATGGCGAGGAAGCCATCTTTCCCATCAAAAAAGAAGTTCCGACATTAAGAGTGGCCATCGAGGCCAGGCTGGGAGAGGAAGAGTCATTGAAGGAGAGGTACATACAACTCGTCAAGCTAGAAGAAAAGAGACTCATTGCATAGCAAAGTCTGGAAGCTATTCAGAGAAGACGTAAGGAGAGGCACGAAAAGAATCTCAAGACCTATGCGATTCAAAAAGGGGATTTGGTGCTAGTCTATGATAGCAAATATTACAAATTCCCGGGGAAGTTACAGACAAGATGGGCAGGGCCGTTTAAAGTGGTGGAACTCAACTCCAATGGTTCCATGCAAATTCAAGATTTAGGAGAAGAATGTGCTCTCGTGAAGGTTAACGCGCTTCGAGTTAAACCATATTTCAACTAGCATTAGGATGGGAGAAGCCAGACGAGATCCAAGCGGATGGACGTAGTAGACTCCTTGTACATAGATGTATAGTTATATATATATATATATATGCGCATATATTAGCTATGATTTTTGTTGTCATAAATATTATCCCTTGCTAGCTCAAGAATTTTGGACTTCTAATTTTTTTTTTTGTGTTGCGCAGAGACTGTTAAGAGCTAAGTAACAAAATGACAGATCAAATAACTCAACTCTATTTGTACGAGCTGGGGATATATTTCTCGGACCAAACATTCGCCCGCATGGACATAGAGGTCGACGACTTTGAGACCAAATATGATGTGGAGCAAGTGCACTGGCTGGTATGCTTCATAAACCAAGGTTTGGATATTACGTTTCATATTGAGTGGTTTGAGACATACCTGATCCGACATGTAGGATGGGCGGGTGATCGATATTACTATTTCGACCCTTCGAGGGAAATGCCTAACGAAGAGAACGATATCACTTGGGCTTGGGCAGATCTGTTAATGATAGGTAGCGATGACGGAGCTCCTGAAGTTGAGCCTGACTCGCCCTAGGGAAGTCATCGGGATACAAGTACGAGGTGAGGCTATATGACACATCCAGGAGACCCACATTCTAGATCATCTAAGGATAGGTATATGAGGGACCAAGGCATAGCCGGTTGTAGTTACCTAGTGAAAAGTCAAATCGATGAATACATATGTAGTGTCTGTAATTGAGAGAATGGAGTGAAGAGGTGGTTGATCTGTCAAAGGCTAGAGTGTGTATGTTTGCATGCATGTGTGGGAAAAGTGGGGAGCAACCCTTTCTTCCTCTCCCTAATTCTCAGGACTAGGGTAAATTAATTAACTATGAAAAAAAAAGAAGAAAGAAAAAACATTGTGTTGTTGTGATTGTACCAACGCACTATGGTGGGCTAGTAGGTGGGTGGATTTATCCTAGCCGGGTGGTTAGGACCACGAGCCGCAGCTAGTTTCACCCTAGGCTTGGGATGTATATGCTTGTGTCTTAGCTATGCGCCATAATGGGTTAGTAGGTAGGTGGAGCCATCGTGGCTCGGTAGTCATGACCACGAGCCGCATCCAGCTTTGTTATGGGCTAGCTGATATATGTTACTTGTCTATCGTTATGTGTTTGTGTGTTGTGCGCTGCGTTGCATTGGTAGATGGGTGGAATCAACCTGGTCGGGTGGTCAGGTCCACGAATCGCATCCAATGTCAACGTAGGCCAACGTGTGAATATAAATAAAATTTACATATGAAATTATTTCCCACTCCTGAGGGGGAGAGAGAGAGAGGAGAAGGCGATGATCGCCTGGAAGGGAACGTTATTTGCTTGTGTGATTGGTATGGTGGCTTGTGACAGATCAGCTCACTCTGAATCAACATTCTCAAAGGCACGTATACTGTATATGTACTTATAGATGAGACCTTTAGCTTGCAACGGTCTTGCTTTATAACTTGTGTGCTCTATCCGAGGGTTTTCCAGTGTGTGAGGCACTCTAAGGTTTTTATGTAGGACTTGACCTATACTCGAGTCTCGATGACTTCTGTAGGACGACGATGGAGATTCTTCGGGAGTGTCTAGTCATGGAATAATTGTACATAGCGAATAGTAGGTGCAATAATGGGGTATGCATTTTGGGTATGTTGCATCTCCTGTTGGATTCATCTCAGTTGTCGTTGTTTATTTCGGTATTTTCTTTTCTGTTTTCCGCAATGATAGTTGCATGTGTAAAATATGGAAAGGTATGCATGTGTTATTTTGGTTGAGAGTATTTTCATAATGGAATGCATGAGCAATTTGATGCATGTTGGAAATGGAGCTGCATATATGTGCATGTTCTTGGATCATTTTGGAAGTGAGTGATTTGTATGTATTCATGAGTGATTTTTTTTTAGCACTAATAGCTTCAATGAGTGCAGGTCCAGTTGGAATGATGGCTCAATGAAAAGGTATGCAAATAAGTTGTAAACTGACATGTTCACGGTTGTTTGGATTATATTGCAGCAAGAATGGCTCGTCGAGGACGACTTCGCAAATAAGAAGAGGGGAGTATGTTAGCTCATGAGCTGGTTGATTTTTATGCACTAATATGCTTTTATTGTGTAGAATATATGTTGATTTTAGGCACTTGAAGAGTGATTCGATGATTGATGGGAAGTATTTGGGGTACCCGACGACTTCTTGGTCAGAGAGGATGTTCATATTGCAGAGTGTTTTTGACAAACTCGAAGTCCAAAGCATTGCTTCCTGGAACACTTTGATTGGAGGAAATGCCGAATTGGGACATGGTGAAGAGGTTGTTGCTTGTGGGGGATCAAGGAGCTTTATTACTGGTTCTCCGCTCAATGATGGAAACATTAACTTCTTTGAATATGAGTTGCTTCCTTTCCTTGTAAGTCATGAAGCAAGAAATGTTTAGGAGCTGGAATCAAGTTTCAAGGATAACTTGGAGAGACTCTTAATTGGAAGTATATGCTGCAAATAGTCTTTATCATATGATGGCTTACTCATAGTGTATCATACATTTGGAGAGATTACATACAATGCACATCAACAATGCTCGAAACCGGGTATTCATGGAAGAGCCATCACCAGGGGTTGTTGTAACAGATCCGAATGGAGGCATGTCAATGAATGCTCTTTGATATCTTACAATCGGGAGTTCTAAAAATTGATGAAGCATTACTTTCCTTATCTGTTGATTCACGTTCAAAGGTGACTATTATTGGTGAGGTCCAGAAAGAAGATGATATACTCTCCACTAAAGGTGATCCACCTGATCATGTAGCAGTTCATGGCATGGTGTTGAGTGCTCATTTACATAAAGTGGCAGGCTTTTTGAAATGGTGAAGGCGAGTGGATTTGATCATAAGGACATGAAGTTGGTACTTGTAAACAAAATATGGATTGGTTTAGTATGGCTACAATAGTTTTTTTGTCACTTGATGAAAACAAGGAAACTAGGTGTTTTGTCGGCTTTCTAACTACTGTATGGCACACAAATAACCGGGGGTTTTTTGACTCTCACTTCCAGCAGTAGGCCATCTTTTTGCATTGAGGGGGAGTTTTTTTGTTTTTAGCAGGAGAGCTCACATCATTGCTCTCTCTCTCTCTCTTCTCCGTTTTTTAGTTTGGCTTATTCTTCAAGCACTAGTGAAAAAGGGGGAAAAGCCATTTCTTTTTTCGGTGGGCTACGTGTGCAGGTCCTCAGGGGGGGCGGCAAGAAAAAGGGGGGATAAGAAGGAAAAGGCGCAGAGATTGGGTCTCTCTTTTTTTTGGTGGTTCTCTTCTTTCGAGGGATTCGGGAATTTTCCGTGAAGCAGGAACAGGGGCTGAAGAGGAGGACACTCAGAGCATCGGTTGGGGGGGGGGGCTTCTCTCTGCTTTGCCCTGTGTGCAGGCACAAAAAGGAGGAGGAAATACAAAACCGAGCTGCTACCTGGTCGTCAGTGTTTGGAGCAGTGTGCAGGGATACGAAGAAGGAATTCCAATCTGGGGAAGGAAGAAGAGCGCATCCGCTGTCGATTTCATGAGATCCTATCAGCACCAGGGGTTCATACTGTCTTTTTATTCCCCAAAGATGCTGAGAAAGCTACTCCTGTTGGTGAACTGACTGAGGTTATAGTGAGAATTTCAAACCAAGGTGACCTGCCTCTGAAAGTCCACTCAATCTGGGCAAGCTTGCATGTTTCTTATGACCACTGATATCAAATTTAGAACTTCAGTGCAGTGGTTTGGCTCTTACCTTCTTTTGCGTACTATAATTGAGACGAAATTTCCAGCTCTCATTTCACGAGCTACATAATTATAGGGATTTGGGGGTTCAGTTGTTCCACCAGCAATCCAAGCATCTTTTCCCTATACATTTACTGTGAGCAAGTTTTTGCAGGCTCTCTCTCTCTCTCTTTCTCTCATAGGCGAGAGGATCGAAGAAGAAAGAGTAGTGGTAGGTGAAGTCAGAAGTCGGAGAAGGAGGTCTGCTGCGCACTCTTTGTTGGGCGACCGTGTAGGAGTAAAGAAAGGCTGCTTCATCCTCAACTGGCAGGGAATGGCTCCTCAGTCCATATAGTTTTTCCGAAGTTAACATTAGGGAGCTGTGAAGGAAGATGGCTGCGGAAGGGTTTTGAAGGACTTTGAGCAGTAAAATTCACATGTAAGTGGATGGAAACCAGTGCTCTCATATACATATCTTGAAGATCTGGGATTGCTTGTGCTCTCGGTGTGGCTTATGCGCACGGTGTAGAAGAAGAGTTGCTGAGAACTTTGAACAGGTATCCCTCCTCAACACCAGGTTCACTCGGGTTGCTTCTGAGAGTGAATTGAAGGTCCTTGCACTTCTATTGGGTTTGCCTTCTGCTTGCATTGGACTTGAATCTTCTCAAGATGTTTGGGATGTACTTAATCTAGTTGCACAGGGAAGTCTTTATGCGGAAGATTGCTTCTTCCAAAGGTTTCTGCATATGCATTTGAATATTCATGGCGAGCATTACTTATCAGTTTCAAAAGAGGAAAAAAAGTGATGAACACATCTTTTTGATAAGTTTCTGATGATTTGTTTGCACAGGAGCACAAAAACCATGATTCATGTGTTGTTCATTTAAGGCATAAAACTAGAAGTTTTTGTTTTCATTCTTTGAAGGCCATGGCTAAGTTCTGTCATAGAATAATATGTGAAACAAGTGCATCTAAAGCTTGGTATTGGTGAACCTGCTTCATGATCATGAGTACTGCAATAGATAGTTTGTTGTTGCCTTGCCATGGCAAGCACGGAGTGAAGCCAAATGAATTATTTGCATGATTGGAATCTATCTATTCTCAAACAAAACGGTCTATTCTCAAACAAAACAAACAAAGATAGTTTCTTCAACACATTAATTGACTTGACTAGGTCTCTCATTTCTGGCCTAGCAACTTTGGGAGCACTTGAGAAGACACATACAGGGGGAACTTATTATCATTTTTCAAATTTCAAGTAAAATCTTTAATGGGATTTATCCTTTTACTTTACTCTAATTTTAGTGCACATGCCATGTTGTGTGTAGCACTAAGTGATTAGGTGAATGTGGGGAACATTTGCTCTTTAGTGAGGACTTATATAGAGCTCGGGGATCGTTGGACATTGGATTATAGGTTTCTAGGGCATACACGATAGTTGGAATTGTGATGAATTACGCATTGAAGACATCTTGAAACATTGAGATTTGGGCACCCTTCTTGAGGTTTTGCTTTACATTTGAGATCTCTTTGCTCTCAACTAAGAAGTGTTTGCTTTGAGGGGTGCACCGACTGAAAGGATGAAGGAAACGAGTTTGTTTTGACCACTCCTCTCTAGAGTGAATTCTCATTATTTTATGCCACTTTAAATTAAGGTTCCATTTTCTTCCTTAGAGAAATATATTACCGTACTTTCCACGAGCAAAAAAGAACACCATTTCCTCACATTTGAGCTTTATATTGATAGGCCTTCCAAAGGAGTGTGTTAGTGCTTGAGGGTCAATGAGTGTGAATGCATGAGAGAAGGGTACGTGGGTGAGAACGTGAATTTTAAAATTTGAGGGACAAATTGTGGTTTCCAAGCAATCCGGGGTGACAAATTCCAAGGAAATTTAGCAAAGGGTAAGTTTGTGTAGGTATTTTCCCTTGGACCAGGAGTGTTACAGGCCATGATGAGAATGCCAAACAGAGAAGCACTCATAGGTGTAGCCTATGCCAGCAAAGAGAAAACCAAGAAAATTGTTTTGACCATAGAAAATGGTGAAGAAAGATGTACGTACATAGGACATGATTTGACCAAAGAAGAAGACAAAGAATTGATCACATTATTGAGAGAATATAGAGATATGTTTGCATGGAGCTATAAAGACTTGAAAGGAGTAGACCCGAATATCTTCTC
Organism: Ceratopteris richardii; assembly: GCA_020310875.1. NCBI lineage: Eukaryota > Viridiplantae > Streptophyta > Polypodiopsida > Polypodiales > Pteridaceae > Ceratopteris > Ceratopteris richardii. The sequence goes on from CM035421.1 coordinate 149,251,365, forward strand.
TTATAGAATTCCCATGTCTTTATAAGCCAAGCCCTCTAAAACCTTACACTTACAATGATAATTATGCAACAAAAATCAAAGAGGAAATCAATCGCTTGATAGTCAAATTTATTTACAAAATTGAGCATACCGAATGGGTATTCCCTCATTGTGGTAGTGCCCAAAAAGAATGGTAAGCTACAAGTGTGCATTAACTTGAAGAAATTTAACATCGCCACCATCAGAGATAGTTATCTGCTTCCTATCGCTAAACACTTGCTAGAACATATAGCAGGCAAGGAAGTCTATAGCTTTCTTGATGGATTCTCAAGTTACAATCAAGTGGCCATTGCCCCATAAGACTAGCATAAGAAGGCTTTTAACCATCGAGTGGGGTATTTTTGCATTTTGTGTGATGTTGTTTGGGCTCACCAATGCCCCTACTACATTGCAAAGCCTGATGTGTCACATGTTTAGGGAATTCCATAAAAGAATTTAGAGGTCTATGTTGATGATTTGTGCACTCATTCCAACATTAGACAAACACATATTCCTGAATTGAAATAGATCTTTGATAAATGTAGAGAATACAAGGTCTACTTGAACCGAGAGAACTGCGTCTTCATGGTCAGGCAAGGCAAGATTCTAGAACACTTATAGTGTCAAAGAACGGAATATTGAGGGTGTCGCGAAGGGCTCAGTTGGGTGGATCAGGCCAACTGCTAGTGTTCCAGATAGACGGTACACGCAGGGTGCTTCGGGCAACTTAAAGAGGTAGAGTTCAAATACAGACGCTCACAAATAATCAGATGAAATTATAACTCAAATCACACGTACAATTCATTAACACCATAAGAGAGAATAGAAAAGATAAGTGAGAGGTGTGAAACTCATCATATGAGAGACAATTAATTCGTAATAATGTGTCCATACAAATATAATGCAAAAAACGAAAACAAACACATCATAAGAGAGTTTGGAAACGAGAGAGATGTGAGGAAATTGGAGAGTCAATTAATTCATAATAATGTGTTCGTACAAATATAATGCAGATAACGGAAACAGATACAAGTTACCAAAACATCATAGATCATGATGTCCTCCTCATGCGAGCAGAACCTCCACACTATGTGTGGACCAACACTCCTCCAAGAGTGTGAGAACTCCTCCTCCAACTCCTCCTCCAAGAACTCCACCAAGAGCTTCAGAACCTCCAAGAGCTTCAGAACTCAAGCTTCAGATCTCTTTGAGTTGATGTCTTAACAATGAACCCAAGTGCCTCTTATATAGTATTTGTTCTTCTCCAAAAGCAATAGCGATAAATCAGCTTTTCCCTAAAAATAGCGATCGTTATTTCTTAGTTTTTCGGATAAAACTTCCATCGCATAAGTTTGCTTTTGTTTTTCGGATTAAAACAGCGATCGCATAAGTTTTATCGTAAGGAAATCTTTTACGTTCTATTGTTTTATTGTTTAGCTTTTGAATTAAGTGGTTTCACATTTTGAAGATTCAGGTTCACATGGAACAATAAAACATGGGTTTCATATGTGTGCTAACACATATAATATGATGAACAAGTGATCTGCTGACTTTGTCAATTGGACATTGACTCCAATAATCCTCCCTTCAATATCGCAATGATATTATCTTCAGTAATCTGCAATCTTCTCATTACTATTTTTAGCCAATGCTTCGGTAAAATATCTGCAACATTCTCAGTAGAAAATTATTTAGATTTGGATTAATCAAACACTGGATGTGGATACGTAAAGATGTGGATACATAGAGATGTAAATCTCTACGACATTCGCCCCTACTAAACTTGCACATCATCCTTGATGGGCCAATCTTCAAATCTTTTTTCTGCTTCAAAATAATTTGTCATTTCATAGAACATTGGATTTTGAAAACATTTATCAAGTGCATGGGAAGATAAGCATTGTGCCTATGCAAGGCCATATAATGCAGCCCTATTAATTGCATACTTTGGAAATGCATGGTCAAAATATGGTGCAAAAGATAAGGTAATTGGCATTTGTAGATGAAGCATGTGCGCTCACTTTCATACATTTCATACAGAAGTCCTTTCCATCACTCAAAGTGCATGGGTAAATGAAAAATGTGCCTATGCAAGGCCATATAATGTAGCCCTATCAATTGCATACTTTGGAAATGCATGGTTAAAAGTATGGTGCAAACGATAAGGTAATTGGCATTTGTAGACGAAGCATGTGCTCTCACTCACATACATATCAATGTATATATACAACAATCCTTACAATCACTCAAAGTGCATGGGTAAATCTCAAAACTGTGCCTTGATGCAAGGTCATGTAATGAGACCCTATCATGCATACTTTAGGTGCATAAGTAAACAAACATGGTGCAAGTATCAGGGTAAAAGGCATTTGATGATGAAGCTTGTGCGCTCACTCACATACATATCAATGTGTATATACATCAATCCTTACAATCACTCAAAGTGCATGGGTAAAGCTCAAAATGTGCCTGGATGCAAGGTCATGTAATGAGACCCTACCATGCATACTTTAAGTGCATTGTTCCAAAATCATGGTGCAAAAGGTAGGTAAGAGGAAGTCGATGATGAGGTTCTTCAGAAATTTTGATAACTGTTTTTTAAATTGGATGTCATCCCCTTTTTTTTTTTAATTTGTTTACAAGTGCAAATAGATTGTGCAGGCTAAAGAAATAAACATGTGTGTATATACATTGGTTTATGCATACTCTGAGTGCATACTAGACTCAATATGGTGCAAATAATGGAGAGTAAGAAAAGAAGACTAAAAATGCATTAAAGTCAACACTCAATTCTCACTCTTCAATCAAATAATTCTCTCAATTCACTCAAACACTCTCACTAGTCTCAAGCATCATTATTATCAAAGATAATTTTGAAGAAGCGTGTTCCTGTCTCAGGAAAAACATCAAAGTTAGTATCAAAAAACATGCTTTTCAATTCATCATTTCCTATCTAAGGATCTCTTCATGGTCAATCATGTTTTCATCAATCTCGTAACCATCTTCATCCCTTTTCTTGAACAATTTTATTCTTTTACCTGCAATCAAAGTTTTTAGTGGAGTTCCATCTATTTCACATAAAGCATATGTTCCATTCTCATGTATTTTTAAAACAACATAAGGTCCAAACCATCGTGGTTTTAATTTCCTTCTTGCATCATATTGTGAATCAAATGTACTATCATAAATCAAAACCCAATCATCCTCATGAATTTGTTTAGGCCTCAGTCTATGTGTTTTATCAAAGTATTTCTTATTTTTCAGTCTTGATTCTTTTAATTTTTTAACAGCATCATCAAGTTTCTCATTCCCTTGTTCAAGTTGTTTTATTCTTAAAGCCAACAATTCATCAGTAGATAGGTTATCATTCCAAGGTAGAGTAGACCATGTAAATATTTGTGTATGAATAGGAAAAATAGGTTTTTGACAATACATTAATTCAGCAGGCATGTATCCTGTTGTCCTTGTGCAAGTCATTCTATCAGCCCATAGTGCAAAAGGTAAATATCTTGGCCATTGTTTCAAATCATCACTACAAGCTTTAGAGATTGCTTTCACAATTGGTGAATGCCCTCTTTCTATTTTTCCATTAGCCTCAAGGTTATAAGCAGTTGTAAGAGATAAGCGAATTCCATGCCGTGCAAAGAAATCCCTAGCCTCTTGAGCATCTAGTTCTCCCCTATCAGCAACTACTTTTTCAATATATCCAAATCTTGAAATCACATCCTCAAGTAAGAATTTGCATACATTATATGTTGTTTTAGATCGTAGTGCTCGGCCTTCTACATGGTTTGTAAGATCTTCTCTTGCAAGTACAATATATCTCATTTTATCAATACCTTTAGGCATGGTCACAAGATCAACTACCCACTTATAATGAATACATGGTGGGTAAGTTGGATGTAAAGGATCTCTGTGTTTTACAGATGAATGCATTTGACATGTAGTACAACTGTTTACATAATCCCTTACATTGACATAGATTCCTGGCCACCAATAGCTTTCTCTAATCTTTTCATATGTAGCCACAAACCCTTTATGTCCAGCCCATAATGTATCATGTAAATTTTTCATAACTTGCAATTGAAGTTGTTTCTTCCCTAGTACTCTTTGTGGCATTTTAATTTTTCCCCTAGCATGTCTCCAAATAAATCCATCTTTTAAGAAAAAATTGAAAGCTCTTTTTCTAATGTCTTTGAATCTATTTGTTGTCCAAGTAGGTGACTTTTCTAGAGTACTAAGGTATCTTCCAATATCTTTCCACTCTCCTTCATAATCATCATCATTAAATTGTCCATACTCATATACCTGTGGATCATAATTTATTAAATTTATGTCGATTTCTGCTGCGTTATCAAGATCATCATCAAACTTAGCTCTAGAAAGCATATCAGCAATAGTATTGGATTTTCCAGCAATATGGACTAAAACTGGATTTATAAATTTAATATATGATATCCATCTTAACATTGCAATATCAGGTGATGAACAATTTGTAATCATACCAATAAGTGGTAAACAATCTGTTTCAACAATTACATTGGCTCCTATGAAATATTCCTTATCAGTTTTTAAAGCTGTGACTAAACCCCAAAGTTCTCGTTTGATTTGTGGGTATTTTTGTTGAGTTTCATGCAAAATTTTGGCACCAATCTTACTGCATATCTTTTCCCTTCTTCATCATCTTGACCAATAACCCATCCTATACCTATAGGACTAGTGTCTACAGTCAAAATAATGGTTTTATTATTGGAATAGTCAACTTTTTTTAAAATAGGAGCTTCAGTTAGCAATTTTTTTAGTTTTCTCATGGCTTTAGAATGTTCATTAGTCCATATGAACTTTCTGTTCTTTCTCAACAAATCATAAAGACAATTAGCAACATGTGCAAAGTGAGGTATCCAAATAGCATAGAAGACACAAGCTCCTAGAAATCTTCTTACCTCGCTAACATTATTACAAGTCTCAGAAATTTTATTTATGGCATCAACCTTAGGTGGGTATGGTCTTCGACCATAGTGACCACATAAATGTCCAACAATGAGTACCTCGTTGACACCAAAAACAGATTTCTCAATTGAAAATGTTAGACCAACTTCTTTGAATCTTTTGAATATTCGCTGACAATCAAGAATATGGTCAATAACAAATTTTCTACATCCTAAAGAGTCTAGGGTTTCATCTTTTAACTTTTCCTCACATCCTTTGATAGGAATATCGTCAATAAAAGGCATTGTCACATTAGGAATGAAATCATGCAAGATTGAATTCATAGCATTCATCATATGTGCTACTGAATTTGTAGCTCCCTGTGGTAAAGTACCCATACGTACTAATCCTAGAGGAGTTTTCATCGTGGTAATATCTCTACTTTCAATAGCAAGCTGGAATTGGTCATATCCTGAATATAAATCACCCATGGAGTAGATAGAGTGCCCAGCAAATGCTTCAGCAAACTCTCCTACAATTGGGCCAGTTCCCACATTCCTAATAGTAACTTTATTGACAGGTTGTAGGTCTTGAATGAACCTCAACTTCCCATTCTTCTTAGGTACAGTGAACCATCTATTTGAATATGGTGCTGAAGATGGCTCTAGAATTCTCATGTGCATCTTCTCCTTAATCAGTCTCATTAACTCAGGTAAGTGAGCTTTTGGGACTGGTATGGGGCGAAGATTCCATGGAATATGTGGCACTGTAAAAATGATCATTGGTGGAACTAGTTTTGGATCAGCACAACCTATCTCATGAGGATAAAGTGTAAAGGCTTTTCCATGCTTTTTAATGACATTTTCAAATAACTCTCGTTCAGCAGGTAATAGAAATGAATCATCAATTCCTATTTTAATTTGTTTAATGGTTTCATCATTGAATGTATGTCCTATGTTTTGTTGATCACGTAAAATAGGATCTTTTGCAACCTGCTTGAATATTTCATCACTTCTTTTTGGTAAGGGTTGAGCAATGGGTTTAACCTTCTTATCAACTGTTTTATATTTTGTGTCAATTTTAGCTTCCTCAATTATGAGTTCATCAACAAATTTGGAAATCAATTTATATTCATCAATGGAATTAAGAAGCACAATTCTTGAAGTATGCGGTTCTTGTAATATTTGTTGAATCTCTTCAAGTAAAGAAAAAGTAGATGAAGTTTCAATGACATGTTCAATGTTTTCATCAGGTAAAATGAATCCTTTGTTCTTTAGGTCTTTTTCATGAGCTTTTATGATTTTTTTGGGTATATTTTTGGAATGAATAAATTGTAAAATTGAAGAAGGGAAACAAATAGAAAAGCTTTCAAAATTATGTACAAGGGTTTGCGAGACATCAATCCATTGACCACCATTGTCCCGCTCAATGGTGGGGTTTAACAAAAATTTTGGCCAAAGTTTGCTCCACACTCAAATGAAGGTCGACAATCATCATATGCCTTTTCTTGTGAACGTATAGGAGACTTTCTAATTTGTTCCCGATTTCGAAAGTGATTTGGGTTGACAGTCATTACTTGGAGTGATTGCAAATCATCTTTAGATCGAATCCGAGCATATGTAGACCCATCATCCATTACTTTTGTTTCCATTCTAGTTTCACATATGAAAGGTTGACCTAAGATAATCTCATAAGAGCAATTTTCTTGGATGAAAAAGTGAAATGTATCAATGATTCCACCTATCATCACAGGAATATTTGCACAAGCTCCAAGTAAAGAACCATAACCATTATCAGCTGTTCTCATCAACCATCCATGATTTTTATCAATTGGCCATTTGAACTTATCATAAAGTTCTTTAGAAATTATATTAATCTCTGACCCAAAGTCAATAAGTGCCAAAGCTGAATATGATTTCTTTTTATCTCCTAATTTGATTTTCATCTCAGGTGTTCCTCTAGCCCAAAAACTCTTGCTAAAATGACTTTCAGATTGTTTACTTTCTTCATCAGGCATGATTGGACCAAGGAAATTCTTATTGACATTATAAGCCTCGTCATTATTATCTTCCTCAGACTCATCAAAAGTAAGAGTATCATTCATAGCTTGAGTTAAGTCTGCAATGTCTTGCATCTCAACTTCTTGAGAAAGTGGAAATCTCTTTCTTTTGATAAGTTTAATAAAATTATCCTTGAACTCGGTTTTCGAAATTGAAAAGACTTGTTCTAAGGACATTGTAACTAGGCTTTTTAACAGAATTTCATTTAAAATTTCTTTATAATCCACTTTTTGTTCAATTTCAGAGATCAAAATTGCCTTAGGAACTCTCTTTGGCTTCTTCTGATTCTTATCACTTTGTTTCTCATTTTTATCAAGGTTTTGATCATTAGATTGATTAGGTTGTTCACTCATCATAGGTTTTTTACCTTCCTTTATCTCATTTCTCCTTTGTTGACTAGATTTAGACCCTTCTCCTTGCTCAAAATGGACTTTTTTAGGTTCTTCATTTGATTGTTTTCTTGTCACTCTTCTTTCATGTTCATTTTCATTTGGTTTCTCATCTCTTTTCCTCTTCTCCTCTACATTGGCAATATGAGAATGGACAGAAAATTGGTCAACAAGTGAATCCCAAGCTGTCTTTTGCATGATTGCATTTCTTGCCTTGACTAGAGCTTCAATGGAATAATTTTTAGTTTCATTTGATTGGTTAGAATCTTGATCACTATTAGCCATTCTTTCTAGTTTTACAGCAGAGGTGTTTGAAAGACTTTCATATAGCTTCTTCATACCCCCTTTTCCCCAATTGACAGGTAAAGGTATGCGTGATCTATAATCACATAATTTTTTATCAATGTCAATCACAAGCTTTTGGTCTTTGGCTTCTTTCAAAGCCTCACATAAGTATGAAAGATGGTCAGTTGAATCACACCAAACACATCTCCTAACATTAGGATTTTGCCTATTATTAGGTTTGTAAGTTCTTTCAAAATTTGTGTGAGGAATTGGTGGTTGAATAGGTTGAGGTACATCTAGCTGAGAGGAAGTTGGTGCTTGGATTGATTGGTTTTGAGTACTAGAAGAATATACTATGTTTTGAAGTGATGAGATTTCTTTTGATAGAGTTTCAATTTTAGAAAGGACTGCTAATTGAAATTCTTCAGGAAATCTAGATGAAGAAGTCACATCAACTTTTGCAGTGGTATGAATCTCCCTAGGTTCATTTAGATGTGGCATACTAGATGGGAAAATAGGTGTTTGCTCATAAAGAATAGAATGTCTTTGTTTCATATGAGCAACAGCTTCAACTACCATCTTTACAGTAGCCAAATCATCAGTTAAACCATATCTCTTTCCTGGCTCTTCAAGCCTTCTCTCAACTTCTATTCTTACATCATGACTCAAAATTTTAAGGAAATTGATAACAATATCAGGTGTGAGAGCAGTCCTATCCACTTCTGGGAGTTGAGAAAATCTTTTCATAAATTCACTATGGAGTTGTGTTATGGATACCTGAGGTTTGGGTGAGCTTATCCACTTCATAAATCCTGCTCTACTATGTTGACTAAAGTCTTCAAGGTAGAAATTTGTATGAATTTGTTTTCTAAACTCTTCCCAAGCTAAATTTTCATGGGTTTTAATTGTATCAACCATAGATCCAGTTGCCAATCTCTTTAAATATGGAATCATTTTATCATTAGACAAGCCATGAAGTTTAGCTAGATCTTCATAAACATCTAAGTATTCAGTCACGTTCACTCCTGTGAATTTTCCCTTTTCTTTAAGTATTGCTTCAACTACCTTTTGACCTTGACCTTCACTCATCATTGACTTAAAGAAATCTTCCATTTTGAATTGATATTCAAGTCTTGACTGATCTTTGACTTTCTTGATTATATCCGCAACTTGATATTTTAATGTTTCTTTCTATTGTGCAATTAATGTACATATATCGTCTCGAGCCAGTATACAAGAAAATAGAGAACTTGAATTGCTCGTACCTGAATTGAGCTTGATATTGTACCTCCTAATTGCCAAATGCCGTGGAACAATTTCACGTCGGGTTCACATGTCGCGAAGGGCTCAGTTGGGTGGATCAGGCCAACTGCTAGTGTTCCAGATAGACGGTACACGTAGGGTGCTTCGGGCAACTTAAGAGGTAGAGTTCAAATACAGACGCTCACAAATAATCAGATGAAATCATAACTCAAATCACACGTACAATTCATTAACAGCATAAGAGAGAATAGAAAAGATAAATGAGAGGTGTGAAACTCATCATATGAGAGACAATTAATTCGTAATAATGTGTCCATACAAATATAATGCAAAAAACGAAAACAAACACATCATAAGAGAGTTTGGAAACGAGAGAGATGTGAGGAAATTGGAGAGTCAATTAATTCATAATAATGTGTTCGTACAAATATAATGCAGATAACGGAAACAGATACAAGTTACCAAAACATCATAGATCATGATGTCCTCCTCATGCGAGCAGAACCTCCACACTATGTGTGGACCAACACTCCTCCAAGAGTGTGAGAACTCCTCCTCCAACTCCTCCTCCAAGAACTCCACCAAGAGCTTCAGAACCTCCAAGAGCTTCAGAACTCAAGCTTGAGATCTCTCTGAGTTGATGTCTTAACAATGAACCCAAGTGCCTCTTATATAGTATTTGTTCTTCTCCAAAAGCAATAGCGATAAATCAGCTTTTCCCTAAAAATAGCGATCGCTATTTCTTAGTTTTTCGGATAAAACTTCCATCGCATAAGTTTGCTTTTGTTTTTCGGATTAAAACAGCGATCGCATAAGTTTTATCGTAAGGAAATCTTTTACGTTCTATTGTTTTATTGTTTAGCTTTTGAATTAAGTGGTTTCACATTTTGAAGATTCAGGTTCACATGGAACAATAGAACATGGGTTTCATATGTGTGCTAACACATATAATATGATGAACAAGTGATCTGCTGACTTTGTCAATTGGACATTGACTCCAATAATCCTCCCTTCAATATCGCAATGATATTATCTTCAGTAATCTGCAATCTTCTCATTACTATTTTTAGCCAATGCTTCGATAAAATATCTGCAACATTCTCAGTAGAAAATTATTTAGATTTGGATTAATCAAACACTGGATGTGGATACGTAAAGATGTGGATACATAGAGATGTAAATCTCTACGACAACGGACAAGGATAAAGTTATAAGTACAGCAGAGCTACCTAGACCAAATACTGTCAAGGAATTACATGCTTTCATGGGACACTATGGATATTACCAATGCTTTATTCACATGTATGCAATGATGGATAAGCCTTTGTATGAATTTTGACCAAATTTGAGTGGAATGAAGAGTGCAAAAACTCTTTCAAGGAGCTTAAACTATAATTGTGTTCAACATCAATTTTGACTACACTAGATTTGACTAAGCCATTCCATGTTCATGTGGATGCTTCCAATTATGCAATTGGGTGTGTGCTAACGCAACCTATAGGTGAAGGACACATTGACCTTTCCATTGCTTATGTAAGTAGACAAATAAAAATAGAAAAACAAAATTATACAACTACAAAAGAGAGGGACTAGGCACAATCTATGCAATTAAGAAGTTTAGGCATTATTTGCTTGCAAATAAGTTTAATTTTTTTATGGATCATCACTTGTTACTTGACCTAATAAACAAACTTTGCAATATAGGCAGATTAGCAAGATGTTTTCTCTTACTAATGGAATACAATTTTGAGGTAGTTGTCAAGAAAGGCAAGATGCACCTTAGGGCGGATCACCTTTGTAGACTTACCTCTGGAGAATCACTGTAAGGAGTATTGGATGAACTTCTTAATGCTTACTTATTCAACTTGGAAGTGGTTCTTGATTGGGCTAAAACCATAGTGCCTATTCTCGCTTTCACATCTAAACACCCCATGCTGAAAGCAAAGGATAGAGAAGTAGTGAATTCCCAAAAGTATCAGATAATGGTAGGAAGCATATATAAACACACCAATCAAGGGATCTTGGCTTGTTGTGTGAAATAAGATGAATATGTGAAATGGTTGTAATTAGCACATGTAGGTGCATTAGAGCAACACCATTTGAAATACAATTGCCTACAGAATCTATAGAGATTAGGTGTATATTGGACACTAATGGAGGCAAACATCCATAGGATGTGTAAGGATTGTCCCATGTGTATTAGTAGACCTCTTGTGTAACATGCAACTTTATATCAAGTGTCTTTAATACTAGATTAGAGTAGTCCACTAGGTTATTTTGTGAGGATGAAGACATCCCCTCAAGAAACAACCTTAGCAAGGAGAAGAATTTTAGAACAAGAGGCTCAAGACTATGCTCTCATTGAAAATAATTTTTACAGGTGATGAAGAGATGGATATCTTAGACTTTGTGTCCATGAAATCAAATATCTCAAGGTATTAGAAACTGCATACCAAGGTGTGGTAGGAGGACACTTTGGACCTGATCGAGTGATTAAGGCCATACTATTTGCAAGTTTTTGGTGGAAAACTCTTCACATGGATGCAGATACTTACATGAAGAGATGTGACAATGTCAACAAACTCAATATCCTATATGCAAGGATGAGATGCCATTGAGATCCATGATGGGAGGACATGCATTCTCTAAGTGGGGAATAGACTTTGTAGGTCTATTAACCCCTTGCTGGCAAAATACCAAACATCTGAGTCTACTGCAGACATGCACTGCTCATGAGAAGATGGGTCAAAACTGCAGACATTAGTAAATGCCCATTCTTCTTCCTGCACAAGATTAGCAGACTCTGTTTTTGGTGTAGAGGCCTTTGCAACAACCATTCCAGCCTCTTTCTTCTTTGCCGCTTTAGCAGCCAGTTTTGGACAGTTCTTTATGATATGATCATTCCCTTTACAGTACTTACAAAACAATTTCTGCTTTTCTGATTTCTTCTCATTATTATCTTCCTTCTTTGAATGTGCAGAATTAGCAGATTTTTGCTTACTACTTGAAGAGCTCCATTTTTCTTTGCCCTTTTGACTAGCCAGGAAAGCTTGATCTGCAACTCGCATAATGGACCTGTTCTACCTAGACTGATCTTCCTGCAACAGAACAGAGACTAACTCCTCAAATGATAAGGCATTTGGATTGCCTTTCATCATCAACCAAAGAGTAGAAGCAAAACTCTGATATGAATCAAGAAGACCATTCAGAACGGTCTGCACAACTGAGCTATCTGGTATAACCTCATCAGCAAAAATCAACTTGCAACAGCGTAGCGACTGGAAATACTCATGAATGAATGACTCTCCTCCCAACCAAATGCCTCTATATATAGCTCTCTCCAGGGGACTACCTTCTTGGGCAGGTGAATGCTAATCATCCAAGTGTCAGCCATGTAACTACATGTGCGCCAAGTGTCTCAGTGGATGCTTCTAGAAGGTTCTAGAGCTCTTTGGGCAAAATACTCTTCCCATGTACCCCATGGGGATTGAACCCAAGACCTCGTCCTTCACACCCTTGAGTCTTAACCATTAGGCTAAGTGGATTACTTGGTTACAAGAGTAAATGACCTACCAGTAAGTCTAGACTCGAGATCTTTGGCCACACAAACGAATGACCAAACGGAATCCGATTTCAGATCTGTCTGAACCAATCGGATCCCTAGATCACCAACTTACTTTATTACATTCTTCCCCCCTTGGAAAATATTTTCGTCCTCAAAAATTAGAGCTATATGTACTGTAGGCAACCCCCGAGCCTCATGTTCTAAAACTTGAAGAACATGCATTCATTCAAACAGGTTATTTACTTAGAACTTGAAAGTAAAAAACCTTATCATATTCTAGATCTTGAAGAACATGATTGGTTTATCTACTTAAAACTTGAAAGTAGAAAACCTTCTTTATTTGGGACCAACTTAAATCTTGAAAGCTGGAAAACGTCGTTGGATTGTGGAAACTTTTTCCCATGTTGAATTTTCTTCAGTTCCATCCTTCCATTTTACTAAGCACTCTTCATACAAGTGGCTTCTTGTACGTTTATCTCGGGTGCGAAGTATCCTTTCAGGTTCATGAGGAACTGTTTCATTTACTGGAATAGGAAGTATGATCTGATGTCCAACTAGATTATCTGAATCTGTTAGACTCTTCCTAAGTCGACTAACATGGAACACTGGATGAATCCAACTATCATCTGGAAGTTGTAATTCATAAGCCCACAAACCAACTTTCTTGGTGATTGGAAAAGGACCGCAATATCTAGGCGACAACTTGGCGCATTGACCAGTCTTGAACTTTTCTGATCTTTCAGGAATACGAAGATAAACTTGATCGCCAACCTGAAAAGTAACATCTCTTCGCTTTGGATCGGCATAAGCCTTTGCACGATCTTGAGCTTTCTTTAAATTTTCTTTAGCTAATTTAAGCTTAAAGTTCATGTCTTGAAGGAACTCTTGAGCTGCTTGAACTCGTTCATTATGAAGTCCCACTGCATAAGGAGACCTAGGCTGGAAACCATACATCAACATGAATGGACTAAATTCAGTTGATGAATTCTTGGCACTGTTATAGGCAAACTCAGCTAAAGGAAGATAATCTTCCCAATCAGTGTGTTTGGAAGTAACATAAGCTCTAAGTATGTCTTCCAAAACCTGATTGACTTTCTCTGTCTGTCCATCCGTCTGGGGATGTTCAGCTGTACTTAAACTTAGTTTAGTTTCAAGTCTACTAAAGACTGCTCGCCAAAAATGACTTGTAAATCGAGCATCTCTATCAGAAACTATGTCTACTGGAAGACCATAGAGTCTATAAAGTTGATTTACAAATATTTTTGCAAGTTCTGGGGTCTTATAAGTAGTCTTGACAGGTATAAACTGAGCAAGTTTAGTCAATCGATCAACTATAACCCAGACTGAATCAAAGCCCTTCTAAGTGCGGGGTAATCCAGAAATGAAATCCATGGAAATGCTTTCCCACTTTCCTTTGGGAATTTCCAAAGGATGCAGCAATCCTCCAACTTTAAGTCGTTCAAACTTATTTACTTGACATTTATGGCACTTAGACACATAGTTTTGCACATCTCGATGCAAACTAGGCCAATAAAAATGTCTTTTCACTAACTCATAGGTTCGGTTAATACCAGGATGTCCTGCACTTGGAGCATCATGGCATTCGAAAAGTACTTGATTTCGTATGTCCACTATACTTGGGACACAAACCTTACCTTTATAAAGCAAATATTCATCTTGGAGAGAATAGTGTTTAAACTTTCTCTCAGAAGTACTTGCTTCAGTTTGTTTGTCTTGTTCAGCTGCTTTCCATGCTTGACTGAAGCTTGGATCCTCTTTGCAGCTTCCTTTCAAAGTTGAAATAAATTCACTTTGAATTTGTACAAAACTTAGATTGTTCAACATAGGCATCCGACTTAAGGCGTCTGCCACTGCATTGAACTTTCCTTTTCTGTACCTGAGCTCATAATCGAACTCTTGCAACTGTTCAGCCCATCTTGCTTTTCTACCTCTAAGATCAAGTTGGTTTGCAAACCACTTTATGCTCTCTTGATCAAAAACTATGGTCAGCTTTGATCCATATAGATAATGGCGCCATTTCTTTAGAGCATTTATAATAGCGAACATCTCTCGCTCATAGGTAGAGTAGTTTTGCTGAGCAGGACTTAGCTTTCTACTCTCGAAAGCTATTGGTCGACCATCTTGGCTTAGTACTGCTCCTACTGCAGATGAACTTGCATCTGTCTCTAATTGGAAAGGCTTGTTCGGATCTATGATCTGTAGAACCGGGGCCGATGCTAAAGCAAGTTTAAGTTCTTGAAAACTCTTTGCTTGCTCTTCTTTCCAATTTAACTTTTGATGCTTCCCTTTGAGTTGATCTGTCAAAGGTACTGCAATCTTGGCATATCTAGCCACAAACTTCCGATAATATCTTGCCAATCCGAGAAAACTTTGTAGTTCTCGAATCGTCTTGGGCTCAGGCCATTCAAGAATCGCTTGGACCTTATCCGGGTCAACTTTGATTCCTTCCGCGGAAATAATATGACCTAAATACTTTACTTCTGGGGTAAAGAATTCACATTTTGACTCTTTACCGTAAAGTTTATTATCGCGAAGAAGTTGAAAAACTTTTTTCAAGTGCTCTAAGTGATTTTCATGATCTTTACTGTAGATCAGAATATCATCGAGAAAATCTACAACAAATTTTCCCAAATACGGCTTAAGCACTTGATTCATCAAAGTCATAAATGTTGCGGGTGCGTTTGTCAACCCGAACGGCATCACTAAAAACTCGTAGTGACCAAACTTTGTTCGAAAGGCTGTTTTAGGAATATCATCATCTTTGATTCTGATTTGATGATAACCTTGGCGTAAATCAATCTTAGAAAAGACTGTAGCCCCCTTTAAACTATCGAAAAGATCTTCGACTAGTGGCATGGGATACTTGTTCTTTATCGTAAGATTGTTTAACGCCCTATAATCTACACACAGTCTCATAGTTCCATCTTTCTTTTTCACTAGAAGGATGGGTGCTGCCCATGGAGACTGGCTTGGGCGGATAAATCCTTTATCCAAATACTCTTGGATTTGATTTTCCACCTCCTGATTCTGGACATAGGAGAGGCGGTATGGGTTTTGAGATTTTGGCTTGGTACCCGGAAACAGATCTATACTGTGATCGATGTTTCCATGAGAGGGTGGCAAGCCGTAGGGGAGTTCCTTAGGGAACACATCTTTAAATTCCTTCATTAGATTGTTAAATTTAACATAAACTTCTCGAGGAATAAAGGACGAGACATAAGAAACTTGATTTATATTATCAGAATTGATTACATCGGTGCCAAGGACAAGAAAAGCTTGAGTCCTGGCTTCTTTATTGACAAGTTTCTGAAGTTCAGTGTATGATATCAAAGGGATACTTGGAACATCATGCTCACCCTTGATTTTATACACTACACCGTCACGCTGGAATTCCAAAGTATTTGTAAAATAACACCTGGTCAATGAAGGTCCTAGACTCCATAGCCACTCTCTCCCTAAAACGAGATCTACCCGATCCATATTCATTATTTGGAAGTCCAAGGTGTCTTTAAATCCTTGGATTTCTAGTTCCAAATTACATATCATTGTGTCCCAAACACGGGTGTCTTGACCGTGCATCATGGAGACAATGTATTTATGAGGAGATGGTTCCTGAGGAAGAGCCAGTTTTTTAACTAACGCATAATTGATAAAATTATGCGTAGCAGAGTCATCCACCATTATCCGGATGGTGTGCCCTTTTACTGATCCATGCAACTTGACCAAATCATGTGGACCAAACTCTTGAGGTTGCCACATGTTTTTGGAGATTTGACATGAATGGGTACTGTCGCAGTGCATAATCTGAACCTTCTTTGCACTTGAATTTGCATCCAAGTTCAAAGATTGAATTAGATGGATTTGCTGCTTACCCTTTCCCTTACTTTCTCTTCCGACTGGACAGGCACGGCTTCGATGTCCAGGCTTGAGACATTTAAAGCACAAGTTTTCTTTTTGCGCTTTATCATGATCTTCTGGAGAAAGGATGTGTCTAAAAACACGAGGTTTTTTAGACACTCTTTCATTAGATCTAGTCCCTTTGCCCTTACGCTTAAAGTTATTCTTCTGGGAATAACTGCTTTCCTGTGGGACATCCAAACGTGAATTGTCCTCATAAATCTGTGCGACCTTAATCGCCTCTTCAAGGGATTTAGGCGCATGCCTCTTAACTTCATTACGAATTCGCTGGTTAAGTCCTCTGACAAAACCGCGAAGTCGATGGAAGTCATCTAAATTCTTTAACTTCAGAATTACATCTCTGTATTCTGAAATATACACCAATAGCGGTCTTCCCTTCTGCTGAATTTTATCCCATGCTTCCCAATTGCGTTCCTCCTCATTCTCGGGGAGAAACTCTTTTTTGAAAAGTTGGGAAAATTCATTCCAAGTGGTAGGTTTCTTGTGAGTCTCAGAGAGACTCATCCACCATGTATAAGCTTTCGGTCCTAGCGACAAACTTGCTTCTACTACCCTCACATGATCGGGGGTATGTTTGAGTTCATGGACATCTTTCCATTTCTCTAAGAAAGTCAAAACCGCGTCCTTATTCCTATCCTTATCCTCTCCAGAGAAATAAGGAGGACGGATCTCTTTTCCCAAAGAGAGATCTACAGGACGGTTATGAGTTTCTAACATCCCCACCGAAGCAACACACAAGGGAGTAGAAGACGCTAGACTAAGACGGCTCATACTTCCCGCTAAAGGAAACATATCTGTATGGGGAGAGGATAATCCCTTATCCTTTTCCATCCTAACAGACATCGGTGAAGTTGCGATCGTATCTGTATGACTACCTAAAATAGTCTTACTGATATCCTTAGGCGTCTGAAGTAAGTTCAGAATGGCCTTAAGGTGATCCTGGATTCCATCAACAGATTGACGGAGTACTGCAACCTCATCCGGAATACTGGACAACTGTCCAAGCTTTTGCTCAACTAGCAACATCCTACTTTCCATATCTTTCCTCTCGTTTAAAGTAGTGTTTATTTCCCCTTTTCTCGCAGAATCCTCGACGTCTAATGCTATAGTCGCTGATTCTATTTTAGATGCATCAGACGCATGACTAGTATTTGAAACCATAGGTGCAGATGAATGCAATGCACGTGCAACTATTGGTGGTCTAGTCATGAATGAGGATGTTACTAACATAGGAATGGAAACATACATGGACGCACTAGTAGTACTTGTAAGCGAGACGTGGCTAGAAGTCCCCTCCATCGCACACAAAGCGTTATTAAACTTACTAAGTATTCCTAACGCAAGAAGTGTGTGCAACAAAATCAAAAGAGCTATGCAAGAATATCACAAGAAATCGTCCCTGATGATTTGGTCCGTTGAAGTCGACTTGATTCTAGCCGAAAGTGCTAGAATTATGACGAAGATAGGCCTCCAGATCTTCACTCCATGGCTTCCGCTTTCTTCAAACTTTGCTAGAACTTTTAGCTTTCTACAGCTTGGACCACCGCAGAAATGTACTCGGGTTTGGATGGGGAAATAAGCAAACTCCAAAGGTTAATGAGATGATCTCGGCTCGGGATTAGCAGAGCAGAGATTTAATTGAACTGTATATATTATGCAGAGAACAAAATCACAAAGAACCTTTACTTCAGTGGATAAACCTCTGCGTTCTCTCTGCAAGGTCGCGGGCTCGATTCTCGGCGGCCACCTGCTGAGAATTAAACTTTTGGACAGCGTCTGCTTCAGCGCCAAGCTTTTAATTTGCTTTTTTGCCGCTATTTGAGAGCTTGTTCAGGAGTTTAGCTAGTACTTCTGTTATATCTTCACGCGGACGGTGATGCTTTTCTAGATAGAGCAGCGTGCTCCAATCGAGGGGACGGGGGTTCGATCACCCTCTGCTTCACCAAAAATATTATCTTTTGGATCTTCTTCGATGAAGCCTCCTTCAGCAAACAAAAGATCTGCTCGTTAAAGGATATACGAACGGCACTTCTCTCCGTGGATAAGGAAGCGCCCTCTCCCCAGCTGGGCGGGAGTTCGATTCCCTGGCTATACACAGCAGAGATGACCTTTTTATCTTCTGATTGGAATCTTCTTCAGCGCCGGCTGCGGTCAATATTATCTGCTGCGGATATATCTTCAAGTCGACGATGTGCTCCTGTGGATAGAGCAACGCGCTCCCAACAGAGGGGCGGGGGTTCGAATCCCTCGCCAAGCACAGTAGCGGTTACTTCTTTTTAATATTCTTTTGCTCTAAGCTAAAGCATGAGAATGATTGCGACAAGCATCTCAATGCGGGCGGGGCAGAATTCGCACGCCAAAAGTCCGAGCAAGAAGATGAAAGCTATGGAGATGGCTCTGATACCAATGCAACAGCGTAGCGACTGGAAATACTCATGAATGAATGACTCTCCTCCCAACCAAATGCCTCTATATATAGCTCTCTCCAGGGGACTACCTTCTTGGGCAGGTGAATGCTAATCATCCAAGTGTCAGCCATGTAACTACATGTGCGCCAAGTGTCTCAGTGGATGCTTCTAGAAGGTTCTAGAGCTCTTTGGGCAAAATACTCTTCCCATGTACCCCATGGGGATTGAACCCAAGACCTCGTCCTTCACACCCTTGAGTCTTAACCATTAGGCTAAGTGGATTACTTGGTTACAAGAGTAAATGACCTACCAGTAAGTCTAGACTCGAGATCTTTGGCCACACAAACGAATGACCAAACGGAATCCGATTTCAGATCTGTCTGAACCAATCGGATCCCTAGATCACCACCTTACTTTATTACACAACTGTTCCTTTAAGTCTTTGATCTTTGTTAGGAAACTGTCCATAGAGTCACCTTCATTCATGTGCTCACTCTCCAACTGTTTTCAGAGGTAAGCAACACGAGCCTCATTCCTAGCTTGGTACAATGTGGTAAGTGTATCCCAAGCATCCTTAGCTATTCTGCAAGAGCGAATGTGAGGAATAATGGTACGTTTGACAGACAAAGCTATCATTGCATGTGCGTGGGCATCTCTGCCATCCCAGCGAATCTGCTCTGTAGTAGGTGCAGCAGAAACCGCAACACGAATAGAAATACGCAGAATATCATCATCTTCGACACCTTCTACATCAGCTTCAATACCTGCAGTTGTAAGAGTTGCAGGTGTGATAGGACGTTTTTCGACACCCTGCACAATGTTCCATAGTCCTTTTGCAACCAACACATGTTGCATCATATAAGCCCATAACGGGTAGTTGGTACCATCCAACTTATCCTAAACAGCCAACATACGGAATACATCACTACTTTCAGCCATGGCTGGTGACTAAAATACCTTGATGCAGAAAATTGACTGTATCTAAAAAAGTTGAACAAAATTGCCCAGACCAATTCCGCTAGACCTGTAGCAGACTTCGAGATGCTTATATTGGCGAATAGAAACTGGTATATACCTTTGGCACAAAAAGATGAAATAGCCTGCACAAGCACTACGATAGTGCATTTGGAGGCCCAAACGAGCTCAGATCGCGATTTCGGCACCACAAAGTGAAGTAGTTTTGATCTCAAAAACACGCTAAGTATGCTCACAAAAATTCGTGCGATTCTGAGACTGCAACCGGAGGAGTGTCAATGGCACCCTAGATGAAGCGACGACCTGCTCTGATACCAATTGTTGGAGTTAGATGTCTTCGGAAGCACGCGAACAACACAAGGAAGAAGAAGAAGCTTGGAGCACAACACACAATACTGAATGTATTACTAGAGAATGTACAAAGATAAGTAGCCCATTAGGGCAATAGGTGTATATACAAGTCGGGGGAAAAAAACCTCCTAAAGAGGGAAAAAAGTTCTCCGATGGTCCTAGTGTGTTCACACACATTACTACCTAAATATATCAACATATGATACTTTGGTGCCTCTTTTTACACGTGGATAGTCTAGTGCTAGTCCTTATGAGGCAAGCTCTTAGCCTTTACAGGTTTCATGTGATGGTGTAGATCATTTTATTTCATATGGAGATTTACACGATGCACTTGTTGATGAGAGCCCTAATATTGAGGAGGCAAAAACTATGCCAAAATGGCTAGTGCAAACTTTGCATGATAGCAAATTAGATGCACCTCTATCATACCATACTCGTTCAAGCTCTGATAGTGCCTGTTTTGCATTAGATTGCTATGCTATGGCTGCCTCTAGTCTTTGCGATGAGAATGAGCGTGTTTTATTTGATGAAGCACAAAATTCTAAAAATTGGATGTCTGCTATGCAATCAAAATATGATGCTATCATGAAAAATGGGACTTGCTCTTTATGTGACTTGCCTCCTGGCAAGAAAGCCATTGGCACTAAGTGGGTATACAAGCTGAAGCATAAACCTGGTCGAATATTTGACAAGTATAAGGCTAGGCTTGTTGCAAAAGATTATGCACAGGAAGGAGGCATTGATTTTGCTGAAACCTTTGCTCCTATTTGCTGAATGACTACTATTCATAGCATCTGTGCACTTGTAGCTCATCATGTTGGAATGTACATCAGTTCGATATTAAAATTGCATTTCTGAATGGTGACTTGCATGAAGAAGTCTATTTTTTTCAGCCCCATGGCTTTGTGTAGAAAGGACATGAAAACTAAGTGTGTAGGTTGAAGAAGGCATTATATGGTTTAAGGCAAGCACCACGTGCTTGGTATGAAAAGATACATACCTATCTGATTACACATGGTTTTGAGAATAGTCCAATTGAAAGCACCTTATATGTTAAGCGTGCTAATGATGTGTTTCTGATCATTGTTGTGTATGTTGATGACATGCTGCTCACTGGTCCTCATGATAAGCATATTGCTGATTTTAAGGCTGATTTTCATGCCTCATTTGAGATGTTTGATTTGGGGCATTTGCATCATTATTTGGGCATTCATTTTATGCAAGTTGATGGCAGAATAGCTTTGTGTCAAATGAAATATATTGACACATTATTGCCACGTTTTGGCCTTGAAGATTGTAAACCTATTGCCACTCTTATGGAGACAGGTTTACGATTGAGTCTTCATGATGTTGGAGATGCATTTGATGTTGTTCTCTATTAGCAGGCTGTTGGATGCTTGATTTAAATGTTCATTACTTGGCCAGATATTCAGTTTGTTGTCTCGCAGATGAACAAATTTATCCATTGCCTAAGTGTCAAACATTGGCAGGCGGCTAAGCGCATCTTTCACTATTTGAGTGGTACCCAGCTACTTGGATTGTTTTATCCCAAGGGTCGATCATTACTAATAGATTTACATGCTTTTTTTGACTCTAACTAGGTTGTTGCTATAACACTCGTGTATCCACCAACGGTTTTTTTCTTCATGCTTGGTAGCTCATGCATATCTTGGTTGAGCAAGAAGCAACCTACTATGGCCACTTCCAGTTGTGAGCAAAGAAATAATTAGGGGGGAATATTAGCCCAATGACAAATATTTATAGAAATTGATAAGTTTTTGCTATATTTAGTGAATTGGAAACATTTAAAAATAGCCCTTATTTCATCAAGCCCTAGTTCTAAGTTATAGAACTTTCACCTCATTTTTCTACACGCGAGCTTGTCTGTGTCTTCAGTTTCGCCAGAGAACCTGTATCGACGTCGTTTGTAGGAGCTTTAATTCACCTATGGCTACAGGTACGAGAGAGAGAGAGAGAGAGAGAGAGAGAGAGAGAGAGATAGATAGATAGATAGATAGATAGATAGAGAGAGAGAGAGAGAGAGAGAGAGAGAGAGAGAGAGAGAGAGAGAGAGAGAGAGAGAGAGAGAGAGAGAGAGAGAGAGAGAGAGAGAGAGAGAGTCGCACATCCGGATTCTTTTCATTTTTGGAGTGCTTTTAATCGACATCATGGTCAAATTGCCTATTTTCTGCGAGAAACATAGGATTAATTGAGGTGACAATTGTCTTATCATGGCTCTACACATTCCGTACTGAGACATGTGTAATATCAGCTCACATGCAGAAGATATTATTTCTTCAAGTTTCCGTTGATACAAATATGTTCTGTAGGTACGTTAATATGTTCTGCTTATTGATTCCTTAATATGGGCAAGTGCTAAGCTAGATGTCTTAATTTGATTTCGTGCTGCATGATCAAAGCCTGGTATGCAATTTCCATAGTCATTCATGTAGCCCTATGTGCATGCATTATTGTACATAGGTCCATATGCACATTTCATTGGGTTT
Source organism: Ceratopteris richardii (assembly GCA_020310875.1). NCBI lineage: Eukaryota > Viridiplantae > Streptophyta > Polypodiopsida > Polypodiales > Pteridaceae > Ceratopteris > Ceratopteris richardii. The sequence continues at coordinate 149,274,054 of CM035421.1, forward strand.
GTTCCATAGGATTTTGACATTTATCCCAAAGAGTGAGGTAGCACCATCTCACGGATGATTTTTATTTCTCTCTCTCTCTATAACCATACCTTAGTTAGTACAGTATTTTGCCAGTGTCGATTAATCCTGCACCAGTTTGGTTAGATGATATTGTGCAACAAAAATTTGTGTTGCATATGTGTCCATGAACTTGAATCTCTGTGTTGCTTCTTAGAATTGTGGATAATATTGGGGTTTTCCATGAACTCAAGAGCAATCACTGAAGGACAATTCAGCATTGTGCAGTAACGTACATGTATAATCACTATCGACAGCCCTTTATATGGTTTTTTTAATTCATAGATGTGACATCCGTAATATTGCATGGCTTTTGCAATGTTTTCAACCAACAGTACACCTGTTAGTGTAGAAGATAATGTCATCTAATGACTAGTTATTTTGAGTATTGTGTGCTTAAATCTTTTTAGATAAGTTCTTTTTTCCACTCTTCCTCAGAATGATAGATTAATTTTGTCGATGATATGTGAAGTTTGCTTCAATAAATATCTTATTTGGCTGAGCTAGTGACACATGCCTCAGTTTTGTGTTGGTTTTAGAACCTTGTATGGTGCATTTCTATTGATTTGCCTTTTCTCACTCAATTAAATCACCTGACTTGACTTTTATGAAGTTAATTTGCTTTCTACACCACCTTCTTCGTTATAGTTTCAACTAACGATTACTTGGTAGTAGTTACATCTTCTATGCTTCTGCATGCTTACACGACTACATTCTGTCTTGCAACTGCTGCTAGGCATTTGATGGTGGGTGTGTCACGTGACATCCCAGTTCATTTTGTGCCAGATATTTAGACCTTGTGTGTTGTGTGTCTTGTCAGCTACCTATTTACTGTCGGCTTTCTTTTTAGGGGAATCTTTCATAGTGTGAGTATGTGATGTATGTATGTATGTATGTATAAGCAATAAATATATATAAATACATACATACATACGTGTTCTGGACTTTCCCCTCCAGTGATCCGACTTTCCAGAACACATATGTATATATGTATTCATTTATTCAGTTTATTAAACAAAATCAAGCGTGTTGTCTCAGATGCAAAAGATTTAGGAACATTTCTACTGCGACAATAAGCCATGAGAACATATAGGCAAGGGAACACAAGACCTTTCAAAGAAATGCATAGGCATAATTATCACTTTTCAAATGCAAATCCTTTGTTGAATGAGTTACATCAACTCATGACAATGCTCGTAGTGTCTATCATCTTGATTTATTTTTTAGATTTGCATAGTTCATATAGAGCTACAGATGTACGCAGAACTCTCATTTGATATGCTCTTTCCATCAAGTTTTCCACAAGTAAACAAAATCATACACGCCATTTAAAATTCATAAAGTCACTTCAATGTTTTTTTCCTACCATCGTTCATGGAGCAACCAAACTTAGGTAAATGCGATTCACTTCTATGAACCAGAGCACACACACTGCAAAGAGATAAGTATCAATCTATCATGCTCATTGTATTACTACACTGATCTGGCTCCAAATGGGAATGTGAACGAAGAGCAAAAACCAAAGATATGCATAACCTGAATTTGAACCCTAAATGCATTCAAAACATGTAATAAGTCTCAGTACAAAACCTGGGAACTCCAAATACTCCCATCCTCCTTTGTACCTTTTATTGCGCTTCCCCTTGGGTTTAGTACTAAGGTTGTAGCCACGTTATGATGTCTTCACCTCAGTTGTAAGCGTAGATCACCAGGACTCTGTTGGAGTTGCTTAATCTAACTCTTCAAGTGAGCTTGCCCTTGTCCCATAGGAGTGAGATATTCAACCACTACCAAAGCTTTAATCTTCTTCTTTTGCAATCGGTGTAAGCCCTCTGAGTCTTCCCAAGTGAGAGAAGGTAGTGTTCATGTTCTTCGTGTGGACTCAACATAATTGAGTTATTCAGAAAATCCTCTTGATGCCTGATCCATTATTAGAAACGTATGCAAATCATATTGCAGCATGGTAAACGTTGTCCCATGTCCACTTCATTAAGCAGCAAAACTGCTCCCCAAACTTTGTAACAGAGTGTGGTGTGAAGAGTCTTCCGTAAAACGTATTGTTAAAGAATCCAATTCGCAGCAGAAAAATTTTTGTACATCCTCACAAGAATTTTGACCCAATTTCTCCTTGAAGTCCTAGCATCGTACATCTTTACTTTTATACAAACTAATTCATCAATGATGACCATCGCTTTGCCAACAAATCCCAACATCAAAATACTTTATCATCTTTAGGAAGTGAGCCTCACAACTCATTCAATAGGTGTTGAAAACATTCAACATCATCAATGTTACTTTCACACGAGTGCAATCGTCGAACATCTCATACCCTTTTCCATCACCAACACCTGCAAAAAACACCGAAGAACAAAAAACTAGAGGACTAGCCCCCCCCCCCCTAGCGTCCAGCTATCCCCTTCAACCTCCTTATCTACTATACTTTCCCCTCCAGTGATCCGACTTTCCAGAACACGTATGTATGTATGTATGTATAAACAATAAATATATATAAAGTACAGCATATATATATATATATATATATATATATATATATATATATATATATATATATATATATATATATATAGAATCTGTATGTATATATACATGTACTATATGTAGGCAGCATATACAAGGATTGATGTATGTATGTATCACTGATGCAAGGACTGAATGTATACAACATTCTACAACATGACATTTTGAATGTATGCATGTATGTATATGTATGTATATTGTGCGAGTCTCTCTCTCTCTATATATATATATATGTGTGTATGTATTTAATGTATGTATGTAATATGTATGTATGTATGTTCTATATGTATGTATTGATATGTATTTATATATGTATGTACTGATAAGTATTGTACTGTATGTACGTATGTATGTATGTATATATATGTTGTATGCATGTACTGTATGTATGTATGTATAAATGATTGTAAACAGTATATACAGTATAAACAATAAATATATATAAAGTACAATATATATATATATATATATATATATATATATATATATATATATATATATATATATATATATATATATATATATATGCAGTGCAACATATACATATACAATATATATATATATTATATACAAAATATATGTGTTATATATATATATATGTATATTATACAATATATATAGAATATATATATTATATATTTAGAGAGAGATGTATGTATGTATGTATGTATGTATCTATGTATTGTAGACGTTATGAATCCTTATCTCGTCGTGTAGAAAATGGTGTTAGAGTATGCGTTCGTGAGCCTCAGAGTTAATGGCATGGGGCTTAATCTCCACAATAGCAGACAAAGGCAGTCATGGTGCCATCGTGGGGGAAGGGAGAGAGGGGGAGGGGGATCCACAATACTCGATTAAGTGAGTTTTATCTTTTTGAGTGTAGCTTGCAGTTGCTTGTGACCGTCGATATCATCTTGCTTCAAATGGCTGGGAGTTCGCTGTCCTCTCAATATGTCGTCAGTGTTTTTGATGGGAATAATCATCCATCAGGTATGTACTCAACTCCCTTTAAGTAGTCTCTCTCTGTCTCTAAATATATAATATATATATTTGTATATACTGTATATATGTGGTAGGTGTAGGGCATGTGTATAGGTTTAATACTTATATATATGTGGTAGGTCTAGGGTAGGGAAAAAAACATGGGTGAGTTTTAGCCCAATGGTGAATTTATAGGAAATTCAAAAAATTTTGGCTATTTATTTTTAAATTCAGATTTTAAAAATAGCCATTTAATTTGAACTATAGGCGTGCGTCTCATCTCTTCTTTGCCCTAATTTGATGTAGAATTTCAAGCCATAGGTCGAACTTTGCCCAATGTGTAGTGGGATTTGGATATCATAGATGGATCTTCGCCCACAGCATAGCGTGCGCCATGCAGAGACTTCTCTTGTATTGACATCAACAAGATCATGCACAGGTACAAATTTTTTTTGACAGTACAAGATTGGATTTTTCTTGTGAGCATTACTACTAGGATGTGTCTTTTTATCTTCCCTCCCTTCTGAGTCATGCGATCTTGAGGTACATATCTTCTGCATACCCATACATTGCACATCATTGGTACGTTTTACCTTAATCTGCACATGTTGAAAGGTGTCATATCGCATGATGTACACCTCATTATATGCACATGTTGAAAGGTGTTCATATCGCACGAGGTAGTTCATACCTTATTATCCTGTGCACATGTGTTGGAAGGTGTTCGTATCACACGATGCAACTCATACCTCATTATCTACACATGCTGGAAGGTATAAGCAGGATGGATTTCAAAATGTATACAGAGAATTAAGCATGAATAGGATGATTGGCTGGTTCTTCTTTAAGGAAATTCGATTGCAGGAGAGAGAGAGAGAGAGAGAGAGAGAGAGAGAGAGAGAGAGAGAGAGAGAGAGAGAGAGAGAGAGAGAGAGAGAGAGAGAGAGAGAGAGAGAGAGAGAGAGAGAGAGAGAGAGAGAGAGAGAGAGAGAGAGAGAGAGAGAGAGAGTCTTTGGGTGCAATGCAAACAGAATACTCGAACATGTTTTCAAATTTCATATATTTAATAATTTTCTATCTCTTTGACTTGTTGTATTGAAATCTCAACTGAGCAAAAATCTATGGTATCTTTTGAATTAATTAGATGAGATGTACAAATGCACCATTTTTTTCTGTTTTCATGGATTTAAAGTATGCGCTTCTACATGTTGTGTAAATGGTTGGTACTTGATATTTGTGAATAGGTGTAGATAATCTATCAAGAGGAAATAAAGGTGCATTCATTCGATCCAAAGATACAAATGTGTGAAGTTCCAAATTCTGGAAATCATGCGCTTCATCAGGAACCTTTCACATAATATGAATCCTATGCAAATATTAAATTGGGAGCTTAAATCTGTAGCGATATATTTTGAAGCATTTTGCTTTTTATCTATCATTTCTCGTTGGTGAACTCTCTGGAACCCATCTGCAAAGACTTTCAGCTACTTTTCTACTGCTTTTTAATGATTACATAAGTGGTAGAACATGTACTTATGTGCATTTGCAAGCGCAATTTCAAGTGCGATGTGGAATCATATGAATTCATGTGTGCATATATGTAAATAAATTTTCATATGTATGCATGTCAGCTTGCACTTGTGTGTATTAACTTCTACACATGTATTGATGTATTCCAATGACAAGAGGCAAAGGGAATATACATAAAGGAAGTCCGACTATACATAAAAAATCGTGAGAGAAAGGTGGTACACATTCATAAAAAAAGTGTTTAGAATCTTTAAACTTTTTGTATTCATTACATTTGTTGTGGACTTCATCTTGTTGTGTTGTTCGAAAGCCTCAACTCGATGACAGTATGTTGTGAATGAGATATTGAGAATAACCAAATTATTGAGAGGATCTGGAAAGAATGAAGTAAGTTTGTATGGTTCAATGTGTGTTTCACGCACTGGTTAGCATATAGCCTTTGAAAGTATTGTTACTCTCTCATGTTTTTAGCAAATACAAGGAAGTATTGCTAATAAGTTTGTATGGTTCAATGTGTGTTTCATGCACTGGTTAGCATATAGCCTTTGAAAGTATTGTTACTCTCTCGTGTTTTTAGCAAATACAAGGAAGTATTGCTAATAAGTTTGTATGGTTCAATGTGTGTTTCACACACTGGTTAGCATATAGCCTTTGAAAGTATTGTTACTCTCTCATGTTTTTAGCAAATACAAGGAAGTATTGCTGCTGTACCTATACTATTTTGAATTTTAGGTATATTATCTTAGTTAGGGGTCTTTTTTTGGTTGGAAATGAACAACCATCCATAGCTGATTTGAGCTTGGCCTATGACCTGATGCATTGTACCTATGCTATTTTGTTTTTTAGGTACATTATCTTAGTTGGGGGTCCTTTTTTGATTGGAAATGAACTACGAGCTAATGCAAGTGCAGGTATCTATCCATTCTTAAAACTTATAGTACCATCCCACACGGAGAGAAATAAAGTTTGTGCCATGAAATGGGTTCTTAGAGAGTGCATAATAGTGTAGGGCATGACGTAGTTGTTTATGATGGTATCCATGATTCCGATGTCTCTCTTTGGATGCAGCTGATGACATTCAAAGCAGAAATCCTCAAATTTCTGATGTAAACCAACCTTTAGTTGCATACAATGGAAGTGAACATACATCTCAGAGCTTGATTTAATGGATAGTCATCTTGTTTCAGAGAATAGGTTTATGCTTGTAAAAAGGACATATGTCTATGTGTTGTTACATATGTGTGTTGCATTTTATTTATGTGCACATGCTTATGTTTGTAAAAAGTATTGACAATGAAGGCGTGGTGGTCAATAGTAGATAAAGTTGGAGAATTAGATCACAGGCGGCAAAAAGAGATGATGAGGATATGCAGAGCATGTGGATGGACTTCTTGTATTGGACAGTTTGACAAGATCCAAAGACATGGCATCAAACTACATGATGTAACATTTATTAATGTCCTCACATCATGTTGTCATGCTTGACTAATGATGTAACATTTGTTAATGTCCTCTCATCATGTTGTCATGCTGGACTCATTGATGAACGCAAATATCACTTTATGCCAATGCATGTGGCCTATGGTATTAGACTAGACATCAAACAATACTAGTAGCATATGTAGAGCATGATCACGTTGAAGAGGTTTTATAGTTGTATGCATAAATGGATGAAGAATCTATAACAGCAAACATGGTAAATTTTTTGTTTGCTTTCCAAGTATGTGGAACCTTAGCAGACATAGAGGATGTACATTGAATGGGTACCCAATCAAAGCAGTCTCTTTAGACATATGCATGGCCTTACAATTTGATGCCAAGAACATAGATTTTACTACAACTCATGTTGAAAATCCCTTGCGAGCATGTATGGCAAGTGTGGAGCTATTTTAGAGGCAGAGATTGCCTTCAATGAAATATGTAACCATGACATTAAAGCATGGACAACTATGTTGTCTTCCTTCCTTGAGTATGTACATGCTGCACTAAATGAGAATATACCTTTCCTAAAAAGTTGACCTATAGCTATCATACTTTGTTCCATTCTTTATTTGTCAATCCTTTCACCACACCTTCATGTCCTTCTCCTCTCTCAAATAGGTTGGCTCTAAGCCTTTTTTTGTTTATGACTAACTTTATAATAAATTTATGCCCACAATTGTTGTTCAGCACAAGGGCGAGGAGAAGTCCTTTGCTGCTGAAGAGATTTCCTCTATGGTTCTCATCAAAATGAAGGAAATTACAGAGGCTTTTCTTGGTAGTACTCTGAAGAATGCAGTCATAAATGTTTTAGCGTACTTCAATGATTCTCAATGGCAGGCCACCAAAGATGATGGAGTGATATCTGGATTGAATGTGATGTGTATGCTCAATGAGCCTACTGCAACTGCTATTGCATATGGTCTTGATAAAAAGGCCACAGTGTCAGGGAGAAAAATGTGTTCATTTTTGACTTAGGTGGTGGTACATTCGATGTGTCTCTTCTTACGATTGAGGAAGGTATTTTTGAGTGAAGAACAAGCACGAATTTAGGCTACTTCTACAATCGATCAAATATTTGATGGCTGGATCTAAAAAGGGTAGGGTGGCAATACTTTTTAATGTTGCTAGTTCACCTGATTTTGGGAAGCTATCATCTTCATTTTTAGTTGTCAGAATAATTAAGGAAGTGTTGAGATCACCAACTAAGCTAAAAAAGTCCCTCCCATTTTTGCACAGCCTACTGTCATGGTATACTACCCAAAATTTTGCAACAGAGGATAAACGTAAGAAAATTGATGATAACTCTCTGAGTTTTGCTACATCAACTGACTTGAGATTAGATTTTTTTGATAGTTCTCGCCATAATAAAGAGTCTATAGAAGAGTGCTGAAAAGAACTGGCAGCTGAAACACAGTTCATGTTTACTCGTCTTGGTTTGCAGCCAGGCACAAATGCAGTGGTCGCGAATGGTAAGCTTTTCATTCAGAGTAATGATAAAGGGTTTGTTGCAGAGGATTTCATACTTTTTGAAGAAGTAGAGTTTGATCGAAGAGTGAAGCCAGTGAATGATATCATTGAAACTATAGAATGGTAGGGTATTGATCCTGATCACTTGACCAGTGAGTTCCTAAGTTCTGTCATCATGTGTATATCATCTAAAATGGCATTGCGAAAATGAGGATCTGATGCATCTCACTTTGATTTACTACAAGCAGAGCATAGTGTGATTGTGTAGGAGCATGAGAATGCAACTGTACATGTAGATGCTATCATTGAGCCCTTGAGCTCAACAGGTATCCTTTCAACTCTGATTAGCTTCCAATCTGGTCTTGTGGCTATATTCTATAACATGCCACCCATTCAAACTTTGACAATGAATTTGGATGTCCCTGAACCATGGCTTGTAGAGCCTGTGCATGCAATCTATGATCTAGATAACATCGTGCTTGAGAAGCTTGGTGATGCAAGGACCATCTAGGCAGTTCGGTGCTACCTGTAGCATTAGAATTCAATACACCTTGCAGAACTGGACTGGAAAAGATGTCATGCTTCTCTCATTGCTTTGGCTCAGATTGTAGAAGATGAGCTAAGATCATGTCAAAGACATTGGAGACTGTAGTAAATATGGTTTTGAACTCTTTCCTAGATTCTCAAACTAAGGTGCATTGGGCAGCCAATAATGCTATTGGGGCAGATTTCCACAGACCTTGACCTAGTTTTGCAAAACTAGTTCCATCGAAGAGTATTCCTCCATTGGTTGAAGCCATGGATGATTTCCAGAATGCTCGAGTACAGGATCATGTGCCAACAGCAATCTTGAATGTCAGGAGAGTTGTGGGCCAAGGTTGCTCAATCCATATCTTGATGGGGTTGTAGCCAAATTGCTCACACTTTTGCAAAGTGGCAAGTGATCGATGCAAGGAGCCTTGATTGCTCTAGCATTTGTGGTTGATGCATCAAAGGGGGACTTTCAAGTCTATTATGATATTTTCATGCCTTCTAAGGCTATTTTGATCAATGCTTATGATGAATCCAATAGAATGTTGAGAGCAAAGGCCATTCAATATCTAAGCTTAGTGGAAATGGCAGTTGGGAAAGAGAAGTTTGGTCAAGATGCCAAGCAGGTTGTGGAGGTGCTCTTGAACTGTTAAGGTTCACACTTAGAGGATGCTGATCCAACTACCTTCTATATGTTTCAAGCTTTGCAGAATTTGCATCCAACAGGATGGAGAGGACATGAAAATGACCAGTTCTACTATGAAGAAAATGGCTTTTGTATACAAGTGATAGAATTTAAATAATCCAATGCTGAAATGATTCATTTCATTAGCTTCATTCGATTATTCAAGACAAGCTGTGTATGAGGTATACCAGACCAACCCTTACATATGATCGATCTGTGGAACTGCTGGTACAATAATCTATACTTCCACAATAGTATATACACAATAGTATATACTGTTGTGTTTATATATATACATACAACAATACATATTGTTATCTATACACAACAATATATATATATCTGTATTCAGTATATACACCAGTACATACACAATAGTATATACATACACGAGTACATACACGATATTTACACAATAGTGTGTATATATATATACACAACAATACACACACACACACACATATATATATACACACACACCCACAACAATATATACTATATACATCTTGGTTTTCTTGAATTCATCCTCGTACATATGATTGTTGTATTAATTGACATCACTTGTGGATTTTTTGTTCGAGCTGCAATTTGGAAAATTTTTGGTCTTCGGGTTCTAGTTTGTGGATGGCTATATAGTCTTTTGGTTGATCGCCATGAGCTTACAATGGAGATTTTTTTCAATGGTGAATTTGGGGTTTGCTTGAATTTATCATCATATACATGATTGTTGTATTCGCGGACATGCACTTTTCACTTGTGGACTCTTTTTTTGAGTTGCAATCGCTTGATAGGTGTGTACAGCCTATCAACTATGATTTTTCATGGTGAATTTATAGCACGTAAATCTATAGCATACTATACTAGTATATAATGGTTTATATGCATGTCACAATTTACAGTTTGTATATACATAGAAAAAACGATCACAAAAATATATAGTTTTAAGGGAGGTTATCACAAAAATTTGTCTAAATTTTTATATTAAAAATGGAAATTATCGTTAAAAAATTTGCCAATTTTTTATATTTCAAATGAAATTTCTCATCAAAATTTGCCAAAATATTTAAAATTATAATAAGATATACTTCAAGAAATTCACCCACATTTATATACTTTCAAGTCAGGGGGTGGTCTTATTTTTTACCCTGGTCTAGGGCATGTGTAGTAGAGTTAGGGTTTGTATGTATATATAAAAATGGATCTATAGAAAGACATAGGATTAGTGTTGGAAGATTTCAAATGCTTCTCTCATGGGTGTGTTCATGTGTGTGTCTTCTATATATCCAGGAACCACTTAGATGCAATCAAAGGCAAAAGGAAAGGTTGTAATGGATTTGAGACCTAAGAGAAAATCCATTTCTAATTTTTATTCACTTAAAGGAGGGATTGGAGGCTCGAATGTCATCTGCTCTTCATGCATAGCAAGCTCATCCCTTGAGCCTACAACTTTACCGCCGATTGCATGCTCTAAGATCTCTGTGTCTAAGTCCAAAACCTCAAGTGACACTTCTTTGTCTAAACATGTGAAGAGAGGGAAGGGTCAATGGGATATAGGAAGGACTTTTAAAATAGATTGGATAACAAAGTTTCCTTTTATTGAGCCTTTGGGGATTGAGGGTGAAGAAGAACCAAAATTTGCCACTTGTATACCATGTAGTTGGAAATTAGGTAATCAAGTCAAGTTACTATTGAAACTAGATACCATTGAAAAACATGTGGGTAAAATGTATGAGAAAGCAGAAGTAGAAGGGAAAATGGAAAACATCGTTAGATGGAAAACAAAAGATGAATGTAGGCATCTACAGAATGTAGATGGCTATAATTCTCATTTATTGCTTTTGGAGCAAAGTAATGAGAATAAAAGATCCTTTATGCATCTTTTTGAGAGAAAGCTCAAATCAGATAATGAAGCCATATTAATGCAATTTTCAATTGTGCTACATATCTTGTCCATCGGAAAACCAATGTCTGATTATCCTAAGTGGAGAGTTCCATTGAATTTCATTGGATTACGAATTCAAAGTTTTTCGACATAATATTGGGCAGAATCTTCAGGATGGGAATTTGCAAAATCAATGGGAGAGGTAATCAAATCTAACTTGAAAAGAAGTTTATCGAATGCTACTTTTATTTCTATTTCCCTTGATGAAGTGATAGCAAGGGATTGCACTTCTTGGGTATGTATCCATGCATATATTGTGGAGAATTATGCAAGAAAAGCCAAATTTATTGGTGCTTTTCAACTAAAGGGAAGTGCAACTTCTATTTTTGTTGGTGCAACTTGTTTTAGATTCCATTTCAAATATTGGAGGGATGTCAATTAGTGATATTAATAAAAAAATAGTATGCATTGGTGTTGATGGATGCTTAGTTATGCATGGGCTTAGAAATGGATTGTGTATTCAATTGCCACAAAACTATACACCATATGCTTTAGGTAAACATTGTATGTCTCATCGTACAAATCTGGCATTTAAAATTGTGTCAGAATTTGTTTTCGTACAAAAAGTTGAATATCTTGTACATCAGGCATATGCTTTCTTTTCAAAAATTCCCAAGCGTTAAAGAGTCTAAATGCTTCTCTGATGAAATAAGTAAGGGAAGAAAATTGAAAAAAAATATTGACACCAGATGGATTTCACTTATTGGACCTGTAGAACGTCTTTTTGAAGAATATAAATCAGTCATTGGTGTGGTCAATATTATGTCTTTAAGTAAAGGAATACGAAAAGGAAAAGCTCATACTTTGTTGCAAATGCTAAGTGATGTGGAAATTATTCTCTATCTTGGAGGAATGTTACCATTGTTAAGAGAAATGAATAATTTGATAAAAATTTCTCAATCAAGATATATTTATGTAATGGAATACGTAGTAGCAAGAAAAATGATGTGTATGCGCTTAGAAACTTTGTATTCTGAGACATCAGGTTTTGATTTGCAAGAATTTATCGAGTGGGAATCATTGCTATAAGTTGGTGTAGAAGATAGTTTTTTGCAATACAATAAGAAAGGTTGGTTGTGCATATTTGTGAAAGATAAGCAGATTCCTCTTTTATGTATCACGAAAAAGTCAAGGAGTATGCATCAGGAAAAAAGTTAATCAAGCATTCTTTCCTATCCTAGTGGATAGTGTAAAACAAGGCTTAAGATCCATATGTAATAAATTGACTTCTAAGATCAGATGATTTGCAAGAATTTATCGAGTGGGAATCATTGCTATAAGTTGGTGTAGAAGATAGTTTTTTGCAATACAATAAGAAAGGTTGGTTGTGCATATTTGTGAAAGATAAGCAGATTCCTCTTTTATGTATCACGAAAAAGTCAAGGAGTATGCATCAGGAAAAAAGTTAATCAAGCATTCTTTCCTATCCTAGTGGATAGTGTAAAACAAGGCTTAAGATCCATATGTAATAAATTGACTTCTAAGATCAGAGAGAGATTTCCTCAAGATGAGCTCTTAGAAGCAATGTCCATAGTTCATCCTTTATATTGGAATCATGCAAAAGACAAGAGCTTACTAACAAATGACTTTAAAAGCAAGGTCCAAATATTATCCGATCATTTTGGAAAGAATGCATATTTAGGAGATAGGATTCTAGAAGGAATTATAAATCCAAATCTTTTAAAAAACAACAATTTGGGATATTTGGACAAACAATGTGGGAGCAATTTGACTTTGTCAAAGATCCTTTAAATCCAAGTGCAATGACAAAGCTATGGGAAAAGCTCGATATATCTCCATTCTTGAAGGAATCTATGTCAGAGTATTTTAAAGTAGCAAATTTGTGTCTAACAATGATGCTTGGATCCGTTGAAGATGAACACCTATGGAGTAGCTTAACTTTCATAAGAAATGCAGTGAGAAATAGATGAATAAAAACTTGGATGCATGTCTTAGATTGTTTGTTTCTAAGAGTCACCTTGAAACTTTTCCTTTTGAAGAAGCTTATGCCATATGGAAAAGTCAATGTCAACGAAGAAGTGAATGTGTAGTATCAGACAAGAGGAAACACATGGAGGATGTTGAACCTTCTAATATTTTTCAAATCGACTGATTATAAACAGGTATCTTTTTTATTTGATTTCTTTTTGAATATTATGGTGAAGTATAATTTATACTAATGTTTCTTATTGTTTTGATAGGTTTTGAATATATCAAGGACTTCAATATTTACCTATTTTTGTTTTTTTATTTTTTTTTAATATCTGAAATGATGAGATTCAAAGGTTCCTATTGTTCAATGTTCATGCCTATTTATGTATATATGTATGTATGACTCATGCATGTGCCATGCTTGCATGTGTGTATGTTTGTATTCATGTATTCTTGCATGTATGTATGTTTGTATTGTTGTATTCGTGCAGTATGTATGTGCATATGTACATATGGATGCATGTGTGATGCATGTAATATGTATGTGTGTATGTACATATGGATGCATGTGTGATGCATGTAATATGTATGTGTGTATGTATATGTGTGCATGGGGTGAGATGCTTACATGTGTGCATGTTTGTATTCTTGTATTCGTGCATGTATATATGTATGTTTGAAATTCGAAAGTATGTGTGATGCTTGCATGTATATATTATATTTTTATTCATGCTTATATGTGTGTATGTATGTGTGTACACTGAACAATCCTTTTAGAGGATTTGAAGGCTTGCACATTGAACTTCTTGGAATTTGGGACCTATCTTTGATAAGAAATTTGGTAATCTAATGTTATTTCTAGATAGATGTGTGTAGAAGTATGTATGCACGTGTGTATGTGCAAGTGTGTGCAAGAGCTAGGTATGCATATGCCAAAATAAATCGAGATAGGTATGTACATGCATGTGAGGACAAGTTGTTAAACTGGACAGGTTTCCAAGAAGTTTGAAATTGTTTCCCACAAGAAGGCACTGAAAAGAACCCAGGTAAGGTAATTGTGTGTGTAGCATCTCATATCTATTTGCTTCATCTTTTGGGTCATTGTTACATATGCTTCTTGATTGTTATAATGTTGCAGGGAAAAGATGGCCAAATTATTATGTTGTGGATTTTTATAAGGTAATTTTTGAAGAAAAAGGTTCTGTCATAGGTTCTTTTTGAGCTTGGTTCCTAGATCCATAATTATCTACATGAATCTCTATGATAGTAGGTCTATGTCTGTTTGTGTATGCATATGTGTGGTTTCCTATATAAATGTGTATGTATGTGTGGTTTATGTGTGTGTGTGTGAACTATATGTTTATGTGTACAAGTGTATGTATGTACATGTGTGCATGTGCATGTGTGCTGCTGGTGGAATGTATGTGTATGTGTGCATGCATGTATATACATGTGTGGCTCCTATTGTGTTGACACTCAAGGTTAAGGACAAAGCTTGGAAGCGCATCAAGGAAGTGGACACACAAGAAGAACGAGCATGTAGGGAGCTCCAAGAAGCACATGTAAAATTTTCAGAAGAAATCCCTATAAAAATAGTGATTTTTATCACTAAAATCATTGTAAATACCATTTTTTATTTTTGTAACTCCATTTTGTTCAAGCCGAGGAGTCCTTCAGCTTGAGGAGTATTAGAAGTACCATCTTACCAATTTTCATAACACCCAGTGTAAATAACCCTCAACCAGGGTCTATTCTTGTAGATCCAACCCTAGAAGGCTTGGACATGATGTTCAAGGCCTACCAGGCTCGACCTCAAGAAGGGCCAACAACTGCAAACCTAGACAAGAGTTACCCTAGAGCAGACTTAGAGATTAAACGGACAAAAATGTGCATGAAAATGGTAGAGCTAGCTCAGGCTATGCTTGAGACCAGTCAATCATTCAATCAGACAAACTCTGTCAAACCAAATTTGCATTTCGAGGGCTTACTAGATAAATTAGAGCAGTTGGACAAGCCACAAGTTTCTTTACCTCCACAAGCTCAACCAATTATTGAAAGAGAAAGCTCATCACCAATGAAAGCTTATGTTCTTGATTTCGTGGATGAGGGAGCACCTCTTTCATTTAAGCAATACTCTCAAGAGTTCTTGGGGGGAATACAAGAGCAGAAATGGGCCAAGGAGAAGGGTAAACCCCCTCCTATCCCTGAAATTGATGATCTTCATGATCAATTTCCCCAAGACATTCCATCTATTTATGGAGACCAAGCACATCAACAAGAAGATGAAAGATTAGATTTTGAATTTGATTCCTTGCAAGAGTTGCCACAATTCACAGGCCCATGGTAATCTGAGTCTCTTCAGATCAGAGCTCCCATAATATTGGTAAGAAATGAAGACTTAGTGGTTCCAAGAAACACTGACATCATGAAGAACACTAAGGTTCCGTGTCATCTCACGGTAGAAGAGTTCCTCAAAGCAAAATCTGAGTTATGGAATCATGTGAAGGATCAAGTTCTAGAACTTGATTCTAATATGCCAAAAGCAGGCTCTAAGGAAAAAGTTACCTCTCGATAAAATAGGAGACATGAGCGAAGGTGAAGAAGGTAATACTTATCTTCCAATCACCTACCAGGGTTACACAACCAAAGCAATCGTAGATTTAGGTGCTCGTGTTGCTATTGCGACCACCTCCTTGTGGAAGCGATGGGGCAAACCCACATTAAGACCAACTAGAATGAAGCTTCAAATGGCAGACGGTCATTTTGAAAGGCCTCTAGGATTGCTTGAAGGGATAACTCTAACCACTTGTGGTGTAGAGTTTGAACACACATTTGCTTACGTGACTTTGAAAAAAATAATATCTACGAGATGATCCTAGGAAGACCCTTCCTACGACAATTGCAAATAGTACAGGATTGGGGAACCAACTCCTTGTACTTACAACACTTAGGGGTCATAGCCAAGTGCAATTTGAAGGATTACACCTTCAGAGATCTACCACCCCTACAGTGGAATCCTATCCACAAAGCAAAAGAATATTCAATCTCAGTGCATTCTAGAAGTTCACCTGATCCATCATGGCTGCATGAAGATACTCACTTGTGGATGTGCAAGGTTGCAGAGGAAGAGGAAAAGCGCCTAAAAGAAAGAGAAGAAGCAACTTCCCCAGGAGATAGACCAATTAAAGACCTAGCCTATACATCGATGATATTTCCATATGAGGAATTTGAGCCTCATGGCTGGGCAGAAATCTTAGCTACCATGGACATTGCAGTCAATGAAGAACAATGGACACCTCATTGTGATGAGGAAGGTTATGATATTTCGGTATTCATGTGTCAACCCTTGTTAGAAGAATGTGACCCTAGTGATGTCATAGAAGAAGAGGAAAACGACGATGATCTAGAGTCCATTGTAATGGATAGTTGCTTTAATTCAGAAAAGTAGCACTATCTAGAAGATGTAGGAGTATTTAACCAACAAGAAGAAGAACCTCTCACAAGCATTAAAATGGTAAATTCAAAGGATGGAAGTGAGGGAAGTCAAAAGAAAAAGAAAAGAAAAGCAATGAAACAAGAAGAGGAGGAATCATTGTTTGAAGTACCAGAAAACTTCAAGAAATATGAAGTTGAGGATCAGAAAATTTTGGTATGCATGCCTAAGAGAGAGGCCAGCACAGGAGAAGCATATGATAATAAAGAAAAAACTAAAAAAATTGCGGTAACCATTGAAGTGAATGAAGAGCAATGTACATACATAGGAGACGACCTAAGTGCAGAAGAAGAAGCAGAGCTTGTAGCTTTGTTAAGGGAATATAGGGACATGTTTGCATGGCACTATAGACACTTGAAGGGAGTAGATCCAAAAATTTGCTCTCATATTATCCCCATGGCTGCTGAGGCCAAACCCACCAAACAAAAGCCCTACACATATAATGATACTTACGTTGCAAAAATAAAAGAAGAAATTGACAGGCTGATTGAAGCCAGATTTATCTATGAAATTGAGCATACTGAATGGGTTTCCCCATTGTAGTGGTGCCAAAGAAGAATGGAAAGTTGCGAGTTTGTATTAACCTTAAGAAAGTTAATGCCACTACAATAAGAGATAGCTATCCGCTTCCAATCACAGAACATTTATTGGAGCATCTCGCAGACAAGGAAGTTTATAGCTTCCTTGATGGATTTTCAGGTTACAACCAAGTAGCCATTGCCCTAGAAGATCAACACAAAACGGATTTTTCCACAGAGTGGAGAATCTTTGCATTTCGTGTGATGCCATTTGGGCTCACCAATGCACCTGCAACATTCCAAAGGCTCATGTGTCATGTCTTCAAAGAGTTCTTGCGAAAGAGCTTAGAAGTATATGTGGACGATTTATGTGCTCATTCCCAAGAAAGAAGATACCACATCCCTGAACTCAGATAGATTTTCAACAAGTGTAGAGAATATCACGTTTGTCTGAACCCAGAGAAGTGTGTGTTCATGGTACATCAAGGCAAAATCTTAGGTCATATTGTTTTGAAGAACGGAATATCAACAGATGAGGATAAAGTGAAAGCCATAGCTGAGCTTCCAAGGCCAAGGAACATTAAAGAGGTACAAGCCGTTATGGGCCATTGTGGATATTACCGTAGATTTATACACATGTATGCAATAATAGCCAAACCTCTTTATGGTCTCTTGACAAATTTTGAGTGGACTGACAAATGCGAGAATTCCTTCAATGAGTTAAAGAGACGCTTGTGCACAACACCAATACTAACCACTCCTGATTGGAATTAACCATTCCATATCCACGTAGATGCATCCAATTATGCAATAGGATGTGTGCTGTCACAACCAACAGGTGAAGGAAATTTGGATTTGCCTATAGCATATGCTAGTAGATAACTGAACGCTGCTGAACAAAATTATACCACAACCAATCGTGAAGGCTTAGGCATGGTATATGTTGTGAAGAAGTTTAGACACTATCTATTGGCCAACAAGTTCAAGTTTTTTTACTGATCATCAAGCTTTATTATATTTGGTCAATAAACCTTGCAATACAGGACTCTTCGTAAGATGGTTTCTCTTATGAACATAGTAGTTGGTTGCAACAAGCCCATGAAGGATTGCTAGGAAATCACTATTGTAAACAATGAACATTGCAGAATCTAAAATGTTTAGGAGTGTATTGGCCTGGCATGGACAAAGAAATTCATGAGTGGATTAAGAATTGTCCAATATGCAAGGAGAAACCCCCAGTGGAGCATGCTACCCTTTATCACGTGTCATTAATCCCAGACTGGTGAGATAGAGAACACTACCTAGTGAGGCTAGTCTAGCAAGAAAACAAAGCATGGAGCAAGAGGCTCAAGACTATGCCTTACTAGGAGACAACCTATACCGAAGAGGCAAAGATGGATACTTAAGACTATGTGTTCATGAATCAGACTACTTGAAAGTCTTAGAAACTGCACATAGCAGTGTTGCAGGTGGACACTTTGGGCCTGACAGAGTAATCAAGACCATTCTATTCTCAGGACTTTGGTGGCCCACTCTTCATATGGATGCACATACGTATGTGAAGAAATGTGAAACATGCCAACGTGCACAATATCCAATAAGGCATTCTCGAAGTAGGGTATAGACTTCGTTGGTCCCATTAACCCGCCAGCTAGAAACTCCCATGCAGAATAGATTATTGTAGCCACTGATTACCTTACCAAGTGGGTAGAAGTGAAAGCCACAACAAAGAATGATGCTCAAACAATGGCTAAGTTTTTATTCGAGAACATGTTCACTAGATATGGATTACCAATAGAGTTAGTTAGTGATAGAGGTATGCACTTCTTGAACGAAGTCATTGAAAATCTCCTTCAAGAATTCATGGTGATACATAAGAAGTCTACTCCCTATCATCCACAAGGTAATGGACAAGGCAAGAGCACAAATAAGGTCGTATGCAATGTATTGAACAAACTCATAAATAATAAACAATCTGATTGGGACAAACAGCTTCATCATGCTGTTTGGGCTTATCAAGTCGCTTACAAAATAGTGCTCAATGCTACCCCATTTCAGATGGTCTTCGAACAGAATGCTGTGCTACCATTGGACTTCCTAATCCCAACATTAAAAGTAGCACAAGAGCATGAGTGGAATGGACATGATTTGTCCTCTAGGATCTTTGATCTAGAACGCTTAGGTGAGACGAGGCTACGAGCGGCAGCATGCATCTATGCTACAAAGAAAAGACAAAAGGCATACTTTGATGCACACATCAAGGATAAAGGATTGAAAGAAGATCTAGTGCTGATTTATACACTAAAGCAACATGCCCGTAAGTTGGAAAAAAGAGGATATGGACCCATGATCATTAATAGAATTTCCACTAGCGGGGCGGTTCAATTGGTCACTTTGGAAGGTCACATCTTGTCAAACTATATTAGTGGATGCCAAGTCAAACTATATCAAGAACCTCTTACAGAGGATATGTTAAAGAGACTCAACACGGCTAAGAAGCGAAAAGAAGAAGAGTTGAGAGTCAGAGAAGAAGCACAGGTAGAGGCTAGGGAGCGCATTAGGCGAAATAAGTTAAGGCGACCAGGCCTAGATGTCAACCCGAAAGCCTCAAAATATCACATGGACATGTGCCAAAAATCGGGCATAATTACTTCTCGCATAATCTATCGAAGCCCCTTTGTGACTATGGAGGTCGGACGAGGAAAGGGTGTAAGGACTGTGAGAGCCTTGGTTTACTCAGATGCAACAACTAGTGTAGTTAGACTTTCATACTACCAAGACCTACAATTGAACATCAGGCCCATAGAAGCCTATCTCATAGGTTTGGGAGGTGTGGAAACCCCTTGTTTGGGAGAGGTGGAACTTCCCATCTACCTTCAAGATGTTTCGATGAAAGTCAAAATGCTAGTGTGTCATGATGAGGACCTTACAGAGCCACTTGTCTTGGGTCAAGATTGGATTTATGACCATGCAGTCAACTTGAGCCTCAGAAGTCAACTTCTTCAAGTTTGGGTACATGAACAATGCATTACATTAGAATTAGAGAACTGCATGCTCACAGATCATGGCACCACACACTCTCTTAGTTCCTCTAAGACTAATCTTCACGAACAAGATGTTGTATGTGTCAAAAGCTCTATGTTCCAGAAGAAATCAATCATGGAGGAAGCCAAATACTATTTTGAAATGGATCCCTATAAGGATGGTTACATCATTGCAAGATTCAATCGACACCTCCAAACAAAGATTGCATCAACTCTACAAGTAACATCAAAAGCCTTGACCAGCAACAACCATGTGCCTTTGGCATAACCTTGTCTTTTGAACCATCCAGGTCATGCATTTCCAAATTATGCATCAATATAAGGCCACATTACACGGCCCTGCATAAACACAATTGAGAATCCTAGGCACATGAGACACACTTGCTAAATGTAAAATATTTTATTGATGCTAACACCTTTCTTCTTGTCTTGTGACATTGTTCCAAAAAAAAAAAGAGAAACAAGATAGGATTGTGGGCTTGAAGAATCTCTGATGCGAACCATCCACATGGACATCCATCACCAAGAAAGACAAGCCATACAACATGATGGGCATACAACACGAAGAGTGAAGATTGAGGGACATTTCACCATGTCATCATGGGTCAAAAGTACTTGGCATCCTACTATGAAACTCATGTTCAAAGCTCCAAAGGAAATTAAGAGTACAACAACAGTACCTATGAAGCAATTCAACATCGACAACTACCCAAGATCAATATTGACAACCTCTTTTGAGCAACTAGCAATCTTTGAAAGCACAAAAATAAACCATCCAGCTCACATCCAAGGAAGAAGTACCTACAAGGGGACCAACTCTCGCATAGGCTAGCAGTGGAAAATTGAAGAACTAGAACAAGCTACAAGTGGAAGATAGACCACACTGGTGGAGACATAAGGAACTCTACCTCTCCAAGTACTACATGGAACAACCACTACAACAAGGGTCTATCAGGGACGACAGACTCTACAGGGAGGGGGGAGTGTTGACACTCAAGGTTAAGGACAAAGCTTGGAAGCGCATCAAGGAAGTGGACACACAAGAAGAACGATCATGTAGGGAGCTCCAAGAAGCACATGTCAAATTTTCAAAGAAAATCCCTATAAAAATAGTGATATTGATCACTAAAAATCATTGTAAATACTATTTTTCATTTCTGTAACTCCATTTTGTTCAAGCCAAGGAGTCCTCAAGCTTGAGGAGTATTAGAAGTACCATCCTACCAATTTTCATAATTTTTAGAGTCCGTTTGAGCCCCCAAATAAGCCCTAGAACCTAATTTTTAACTAGGCCAGATACTAGGTCTGGACAGGGCCAAAACCACTCAAAAAAACTATAAAAAGGGATGGAGAGCTCATTTTTGAGGTTAGCTTGTTGTAGATTTGAGCTTTGTAAGAGATTTCTTTTGTAATCGAAGTCCTTCCATTGTTCCACTCTTTGCTCTTACCTTGTGCGCGTGTGTGTATGTGTGTGCATGCTTGTGTGCTTCCACTCATGCACTTATGCCATCACTTGCTCATGGTCTTCATACCGGTCCTCATGTCTCCACGGATTGAAATTTATGAGGTTGATCTCCTCACGTTAGTCTAGAGTGACATATTGGAATGCATGTGTATGTGTGGCTATTGTTATGTGTATGTGTGCATTTTATGTGTAAGGTATGTGTGTATGTGTGAAATTTGCATGTGTATGAAAGTGCATGTCTGTATAGAAGTGCATGTGTATGTGTTTTCATGTGTGTCAAATATGTATTTTCATGTGTGTGTTCATTTCCACTAGTTTAACAGTAATAATATCATTTGAACAAAAGGCACAAATACATGAGGAACAAGGTGGCAAAGCAAAGAGTTGAGGGGAGGGATTCATGAAAGAAGAAGACAAAGAATTGGCAAGTGACTGGAGCTTCAAAGGAAAAAGGGTGGTTGTTTAGATAAAGGATGATGTAGTACCACTAGAGTTGTCGTATCACTCGATACATGAGATCTTTCATCATCTAGGTCCTCAACACAATAGAGAGCTTCCAATCAATAAAGTGCAAGGAGAAAAACACAATAGTGCTACAAGTTGTTTTCTGTGGAAGTTGTTTTTAGCATATTATAAGAAGCCTGCTTGTTTCCCCTTCTTCATCTGTGCCTTACCTATACTTCTTAGCTCGGAAAGTTTTTTAAGCTCTCTGATATAACTTGTGGTTTAGTATAGCTACTAGTATTAGCTTCAGGTCGTACACCATTTCTTCCTGGATGTATACAGTCTATCAAGGGGAGCTACTCAGGCCTTTAGAAGAGGAATTGTATATTTTATGCACCAAAGATTGAAGCTCAGATGTATGCTTGTGTATTGTCAAAAGAGTTTTCACTTTGCACACAAACTAGCCAATGGACATCTTTTGTTGTATAGAATTGCTCATCAGCTTTTTTGATAACATGTTTCTATCTTGTGAAGAGCAGGTTTTGTGAATAAAACTATTCATGGAGCATTCCTTGTTGGAGTTAGACGTCTGTGGAAGCACACGAACAACACAAGGAAGAAGAAGAAGCTTGGAGCACAACACACAATACTGAATGTATTACTAGAGAATGTACAAAGATAAGTAGCCCATTTGGGCAATAGGCGCATATACAAGCCGAGGGAAAAAACCTCCTAAAGAGGGAAAAAAGTGCCCCGGCGTTCCTAGAGTGTTCACACACATCACTACCTAAATACATCAACAAATCCCCCTGGGAGTGATGCGGTGAACAAGTAGCTGGTACTCATGTATAAGGAAGTGCCAAGCTATGTGGAAATCATTCCACAAAAGGAAGTAAGCCCAAAGCTTTGCGAAAAGCTTCAGACTTCTCCCTGGGCAGAGCCTTCATGAAAAGGTCTGCTATGTTCTCCTGCATGGGCACATATGCCAAGCTGATCTCCCCAGCAGAGAACCGCTCCCTGACATAATGATAATGCACCTCAATGTGCTTAGTGCGAGCATGGAACACAGGGTTCCTCGCAACTGCCAATGCACTCTGACTGTCAGTGAAGATGGTGGTGGCAGAAGAGTGACCAACACCCAAATCAGCCATAAGGCGTCTGAGCCACACAGACTCAACAATAGCTGTGAAAGCTGCCCTATACTCAACCTCACAACTCGAAGTGGCCACAGTAGGCTGCTTCTTGCTCAACCAAGATATACATGAGCTACCAAGCATGAAGAAAAAGCCACTAGTGGTCACACGAGTGTCATAGCAACCAGCCCAGTCTGAGTCAAAGAAAGCATGCAAATCTGGCGGTAGTGATCCCCCCTTGGGATAAAACAACCCAAGTAGCCGAGTACCTCTCAAGTAGCAAAAGATGCGCGTAACCACCTGCCAATGCTTGACACTTGGGCAATGCATAAACCTGCTCATCTCTGAGACAGCAAGTGTGTTGACCTAAGCATCAACTTAGGGACTTGCGGAGAAAGAGACTATACCTCAATCCCCTCACAAGTGCATATAGTGGGGATACACGCTTTTAATTATCAATCCAAAGAGTATACAAACCTAGCCGAGTGTATGAGGACATGCAATCATGTAATGATCAATGCAAATGAACTACTCAAAGAGTGTAAATAAGGCAAAGACTTATCCAAACAAGCTCCAACTGTTGGTCCAGGCGAAACGATACTTGGTGCAGCAGCCGTCAGTATTTTGGACTTTTCTCCCAGTTCCGAGCTCCAAATATAGCGAATAGCATATGCGTTTCGAAGCTCTCGAGAAGACGCACCCAATGGCAGTGGTTTCACTTAATTTTGACGCTCCTACGTCAAGTTATGGTCAAAATACTGAGTCGCGGGAATACTTTCCTACACTTCAGCACTTCCTACACGTCGCACACACCTTACCTACAGCAAACAATAGCTCTCATGGATAGACAACACTCAAACACACTCTTTCCAAGCAGTACCCATGCATACAAGCTCACGAAGAAGAAGATAAGGAGTGAAGAAGACACAAATTCGAATTTCTGTGCTCTCTATTCTCACAATGGCAAAAAGTTCTTTACAAAGAGTCACATTTGACTTATATACTAGTGCCCTAAAAATGGTCCTTTCACACAAGAGACCGGCACTTTATTCACTAAAAGACTAATTTCCTACTATTTTAGATGGGTAAGCTTCTAATCTTCTATGGGGATGCATCTAGAGGACTCCTCTAGTGCCTTTACAACGGAAAATATATTACAAGAATGATTATGATACAAAAATATGATGTCCAAATCGGAAAAATTTTGGGGCCCGTCTTTTTCTCTGCTTTGTGCTCCTTTTTAGCTCTGCAACACTCTCCCCCTCTTCGCCTCTGTCGTCCCTTGATAGGCTTTGCTTTTTGTCCTCAGTTTGTTGTCTGCACGCCATCTTTGCTCATTGTTACCTGTTTATAAAACAGGTGTTCAGTTTTGACGGCCTTTTCTTAATTCTTGTTTTACATTCTCTGGGCCTGATGCATTTGACTTGTTTGCCCGCAACCCTTGGAGTTTGACTGACTACCTGATATTTCGCAGTCTAATTCACCTATAGGTTCTTAAGTCTGGGTTGCCACGCACGCCACCAGTGGAAGGTTGGAGATGTGGTGCTTCAGTCTTCGATCTGGACCTTCTAACAGATCAAGAGGTTGAAGCACCCATGTGGGTTACGTCCTTTCCTTGGTGTGTGTGCCCCTGCGGGGCTTTGTGCAGAGATGGGTGTTGCGCCCCTGCGGGGCTTCCTGCAGAGATATATCGTCAGATATTTCTTTTTAGTGAAGCTGTTTCTTTCGTTGTCTTCTTCTTTTCTTTCTTTTACTTGATTCTCCCTCAACACTGCCCCCCTCTTGGACTCTGTCGTCCCCAACAGGCTTTGATAAGCGACGGGCATATGTTTGATAAACTCTTTGCTCTGTATCATTCAGCAGATTTGCTTCACGTATCATGAGTTGTTTCAATTGTTCTGCCTTCACACCGTCATTGGGTGGCTGTCTGTGATCTGCGAAGAAGCTAAGTTCATATGCCACTAATCTGGCATTTATATTTGACGACATCTTCAAAAAGATTTCGGAATCAATTTCAAAAAATCCTGTAAAGAAAGCTTCTTCGAAAGTCTGCATATATACACTTGGCAAGAACATAATTCTAGAATAATAAGCCATTATTGTTGGGCGGCTGGGCATAACTGATAGATCAAAAATGAGGATTTCCGTGCCTTGATTAATACCGATGAAGTTCAAAAAGGTGTAAGCCGCGTGCTTGAACACCTTCAAAACGGTGAGGATCATGCTAAGTATTTTGTTTGTCATTTTTACAGCTAAATCAGGTACTGTCGCATAATTCTGTAGCCAAAATTCTATGGTTTTGACCATATACTCCTCCGTTGGTAAGTAATTATGTGGCGGGCTCGGAAGCATGGGATAATTGAGCCACTGCTTATTGATAGTGCCGCTTCTTTGCAAATCCAAAAATTCCCTGGTATCCCTTCTGCGTGGTAGTGGACAAAATGAAGGGTTTACCTGTAAAACATATGGTGCGGCTTGCCAGTGCACTCGTAGTGTGGGATGTTTCTCCAAAAATTTTCGCCGCCACACAGGTTGCGCAGCTTCAAACTCTGCTTGAGTGTATGCGAATGTATGATGTTTGAAATTTAGCTGCTCATCTGGACGCTTTCTTGTAATCTTTATTATATAGCGTCTGGTCTTTTCTTTCAAGAGTCCATATGGAATATTGAATGGCTTCATGATTTTGTCCAGGTCTTTACCTTTGATCTTGGCCTCTTTCATGACTTTTACCACTTCATTTTCAAAATTTTCTGTCAATCGGGACACCACTAGTGTCCGTTCCTTCTGACTTATTTCTGCAGTATATGGCATTGGATGTTCATCATGTATATCGGCCAACTGCTCATGTAGTGGAGAATTATAGATCGGGTGAGATAGAGGACTTACCTCTACCTCGTCAGTAGGATTTTCCTTAGCCGGCACTACTGGTGTCCCGATCAGCTCTTTTTCTTTTATCTGAGTCTGTAAGTGTGCTATGCATTCCTCTTTATCTTTTACCTCTTGCATGGCTACTCTGAGCTTTTCTTGAGTGGCTAACAATTCTTTAACAACATCAGCTACATTATCCATGTTTTCACTATAGCTTTGGACCAGTTTGGCATTCACTTTTTGTAGTTGATGCTTCAGTTCACTGGTTTCGTTGTCGTATCAGCTCTTCCATTCCTCTGTCTTTGCTTGTTCTTGCTTTAGCAGCTCTTCATATTTTGAGATTTGATCTCTCAATTCTTTTTCTTTGGTTTCTGTGGCTGCCTGTTGCTCAATTGGTTGGTCATATAATAAAGACTTCATCAATTCTTTATTTCTGTTGCGGAGGCTGTCGTTCTCTTCCATATACAACTTGAGTTGTTGTTCTAATAGCATGCTTCTCATCTTCATTTTCTCTTTCTCAGCCTCGCTTGCATCGTGTAATCTTTGCAACTCTGTTAGTTGTGTATACAGCTGTTGATTCTGAGCGATGGATGCTTCATGTTGTAGCTTGATTTCCAGCACCTCTGCATTTTTGACTGCTAATTCTTTTTGTGCTTCAATCAACTGTGCCGAGAGCTGCTCACTCATGATTTGAAACTGATTCTTTTCTCTTCGTGCTTGATCATAGTCGGCATCTATATCCATCATCTGTTGTTGAGTGTCCATGGCCGTTTGAATCATCTGCTTGACTAATGGTTTCAGTTGAGTGACATCCACATTAAGCCATGTTTTTGGTATGCTTGGTGCTTCTCCGGTATTGATGTCTTTTCCTTGTGCAATATGTAATGTAGTGTCATGGGGCTGCCTAATCTGAAGCTGGATCCTTGGTTCAGCCCCCATGTCTTCTTTGTTTCCTTGAGGTGTGTCCTCAGGCACCTCGATCACAATTTGTTCTTGGTGTTGGAACTCCTTCGTTTCCTTACTCACTGGAGTTTGTTCTTCCTCTTTAATGAGTGGTTTTACATGTGTAGCACTGGTTATATCTTCTTTGATGCTTATTTTTGTAGTGTCATTCAATTGAATGACGTGCCCTGGTTCCATAGATCCTTCGACTCTCTTTTCCTTTTCTTCCTGATTTTGTGGCGTGACTTCCACTTGATCAATCTCATTCCATTCATCCTCTTGTGTTTCTGTCCGTATATCAGTATCTAAGGTATCTTTGTCAGGACTGGAGTTTGTGTTGGTACTAGAATCATCAATGCCCAGCTCCTTGTATCTTCCAGTTTGTTTTGGTGTTTTCTCTGGACTCCGTTGTGGCTCCTCTTGACTAGTCTGTCTATAATGATGGCCTTGAATGTTTAAATTTATCTGTCCTTGCATATATTGATGTGTTTCTTCGAGAGCCGCGGACAGATTTCTCTTTGTAATAGGCACTTGTGCCGTTGTGATCTTTGGTAAGAGATGAGATCTCTTTGATTGTGGTGTAGCTTGGGCTTCCTCATCCCGTAAGCGCTTCGTACCCCTCATGGGTTTCTGTGTGCTGGTTCCAGCTTCTTCAACCATAGCTACTGATTTCTTTTTCTTAGGGACTGTAGCTGATTTTGCATACTTGGCTAGCCCTTCTGAGGTTGGCATCTCTCTCAAACAATTCTTCATTTCTAGAGCTTCATATATCAATAAGGTTAATGCAGAACTGCCATTCAAGAAATTCTTCTGGCTCCATTTCTTTTGGGCTTCAAATAATCTTTCTTGGACATACACTGTTAAATTGATTCTGTTTCCTATTTGTCTCATGGCATGCGATAGTAATTGTACTACTATCTTTTGTGGAGCCGTGTATCTGTGCATACTGGGGAAACAAAAGTGTTGATGCACCAGACGGACAGCATCTTCTATGTCAATTCTGTTTATCTCCAAAAATGATCTCTTCTTGGGATCATGGCACTCCTCTTTGACACTAGTAATTCCTGCTTGCTTCCATCCAAAAGCCTTATTGATTAACTCATGGGTGAATTGGATTGTCTTCCAAGCTCCGACTTTATCCAAAACTCGTGCTTCGGGAACTGAGATCTTTGTTGCAGCAGGTTGCATGGTATTCATTACCTGTGCACATCTCTGAAAATCTGGAACATATATAGGCAATTTGAGAAATGCCTCTAGGCCGCTTGTGTCCATACATCTTCAATATGAGGTAATCCTTGTATTATTGTCTTGAAATCTTGTGACATGATTGGAAAGTAGTGATCTGTATCCATTATCTTGATAGTTGCCATGAAGATGAGCTCTGCCACTGGTTGATCATCCCGGAACCAGTGACCTCTTGCTTTTGTAATGGACTCGAGTGGGAAAAGCTGGACCTCTTCCTGTTGCGTAGAGTCTGAATCAGTAGATGCCATCTGCACTCAATATAGAGTATGAATTAGTCGCCATATATTATCAGAAATCCTCCTTTATTTGTTTGTCATCAGCTCGATATTGCTCTGGGTGAATGGTGTCGTCCCCTTCCCGTGTGTGTGAGAAAGGTAATACCTGGATTTTTCACATTTTTATGTATTTTTATATTTTCATCTGAAAATGTAAACAGAACAGTTAGTTTATAGCCGAAGCGGTTATAATAATTTTTTTTGAAGTAATTTTCTTAGTATATGTACAAGTGCTCTCCTATTTCCCTGTGAGGACAATGTGCTTGACTATCCTGAAATAGAAGAAGGATGTGCCGAATGCTTGGCCTTGTAATGTGGCCCTATCATGCATACTTTGGGTCTCGAAAGCTCCATATGTGTGCAATTGGAAGTAGTTGGTGTATGCATGCCGTTCATTTTGTGTATCGGTATCCAAATTTGCTTCATTGTGCTGGACTTCGTTGTATGTTGTTCACTTCCACTGCAAGTGGTTCTTTTCTTCTTGTTGTAGGTCTGCTTGATCGGATTTGTAAATCGCAAGATGGTACGGGTTGCCATTAAAGACTCCTTCTTTCTCCAGTAACTCCTTTTTTGTGGCTGTTTTGCCTGTGGACCATATTGGTTCTTCTTGTGCTGAGGATCATCATTTCGGTTTGGTTTCTTTGTAGCACATGACTTAGGAATCCAGATTTGCGAACGATCCTGTTGAGCGGCTACAACTTTCTTTGGGATCCATATTGTAGCAATTCGTTGATGGCTTCGTTGTTCCGACTGGTTTGTTTTCCTATCTGATTGGTTGTTTTGATGTCGGTTGTGCTTCTGTCGTCGGAGATACTCCTCTACTTGATCTTTCTTTATCCACGCTTGGTTAGAGTATGGAATAGGGTATATTTTAATGGGTACGGATTTTGAATTACTCAGAGGACTAGTCTCTCTTGTGCATGGTGCTTCGGTGAGGCGGGTTTCAGATAGATTGACACTCTCATGACTTGCTAGACTTGAACATGGTGTGCAAGCAGAATTCAATGTGTCCACATATATAGTACTCGATGAAGGTGTCTCTATAGTGCTAGTGATCGTACATTCAGGACTTTGTTCATTAGAATGAACTGTTTGCTCCATGCTCACAGATTTGATTGGTCGTTCGTCTAGTAGACTGAATACTTCACGATGTCCTATCCTAGCTGAGATATATCCTAACGCCAATTGAATGGTCACCTCGTATTCGTAAATCCAGTCTTGACCTAACACTACCTCCTCAAGTAAATCTTGATCATGACACACTAATAGCTTTTGTTCCATAGTGTTGTTGCCAAGATGCAGAAGTAAGGTAATCTCACCTATGCATTGAGTAATCGTTCCTCCTATTCCTATCAATTGGGCCATCGATGGGCGTACTGTCTCCTTGAGTTTTTGGGTCAAAGAAAGCTTGATACAGCTTACAGCAGCTCCGTTGTCAATGAGAGCATTCACCAAGTGGTACTCAGTTTTTCCTGCTCCCAAATTTAAATATGGTTGCGTTCTCTGAGATCCTAGGTTTTGAGTGGCTCTAACATTAGCCATCAGGATGAGTTCTTCTCCTAGTCGATATCTCTCATCTCGCTCTCTCATCCACTCCTTCCGTTTCTTTATTCTTTCCAATGCTTCCTGTGTCGCTTCTTCTCGTATCCTTTCCTCTTCTATGCGTCTATTCTTGCCTTTGATTAATCGAGACATTGTTTCTTCGGTCAATGGTTCTAGATATTTTTTTACTCTACATCCACTGATATAGTTTGGTAATACATCTCCATCTAGGGTTGCTAGGCTGATGGCTCCACTTGTAGATATGTGATTAATGATTAAGGGGCCATATCCTCTCTTCTGCAACTTTTTAGCATGTTGCTTCAAGGTATATACCAAAACTAAATCTCCTTCCTTCAAATTTTTGTCCTTAATGTGCGCATCAAAATAGGCTTTCTGTCGTCGTTTAGCAGCGTAAATGCCTGCTACTGCTTGTAACCTAGTTTCGTGAAGCTTTTCTATTTGATCCAATTGAGCTGATAGTTCATGGCCTGTCCACTCATAAGTAGTTGCTACTCTCAGAGTGGGAATTAAGAAGTCAATTGGTAAAATAGCATTTTGTCCATATACTAAGTTAAAAGGAGTAGTGCCTATGGCGGTTTTATAGGCTACTCGAAATGCCCATAAAGCATGATGTAACTGCTTATCCCAATCTGATCTACCATTGTTGACAATTTTGGTGAGAACTGTACACAAGATTTTATTAGAACTTTCGGCTTGTCCATTGGCTTGCGGGTGATAAGGAGCTGATTTCTTATGAATTACTAAGAATTCATTCAATAAAGCTTCTATCACTTTATTCACAAAGTGCGTACCTCTATCACTCACAATTTCTATAGGTAGCCCAAATCTAGTGAAAATGTTCTCAAAGAGAAACTTGGCCGTGGTTCTTGCGTCATTTTTCTTGGTTGCTTTTGCTTCAACCCATTTGGTCAGATAATCAGTGGCTACAATTATATATTCAGCATGGGATCCTTTTGCTGGTGGGCTAATAGGTCCTATGAAGTCTATTCCCCATTTCGTGAAAGCTCTGGCACTCATCATGGGTCTAAGTGGCATCTCATCTCTTCTAATTGGATATTTCGTTCGTTGACAAGTATCACATCGTTGCACATATGTTACGGCATCTTGGTGTAGAGTTGGCCACCACATTCCAGCAAAGAGGATCATTTTCGCTGTTTTATCTGCAGAGAAGTGTCCTCCTGCAGCTCCTGTATGAGCCATCTCTAACACAAAAAGATACTCTTCTTTGTGAATGCACATTCGTAATTGGTTATCTTTCCCTCGTTTAAAGAGTTGTTTTCCTATAATGGCATAATCCTTACTTTGTTCTTCAAGTGCACGTTTCCTCGCCATAGTGGCTCCTTCGGGGTATTCCTGAGTTTTTAAGAACTTCACCAGAGGCATGCTCCATCCCGGTACTACTGTGGAATAGCATAGAGTTGAGTTCTCTTCTGGATTTTGTTCTTGACAGATTTGGCATGCTGATACATAGTTATGTGAGTCTCTTTGCATTGTTGGCCAATATATGCCAAATCTCTTGAGAGTTTGCCACGTTCCATTTGCATTCAAATGAGTTTTCCATTGGTTTATGTGAGCTTTCTGAAGCCACATTTCTTGTTCCTCTTCTTCCACACATCTCATTAATAATCCACTTGAATCCTGGTGATACAAGCTTCCCGCAATGATGTGAAGGTTTTTAGTCTTCCATAGATCTTGGGTTTGGTTTGGTGTGATCCCATCTTTAGGTCCATGAGTAAGTATGGGGATCAACTTTTCTGCCCATTGAGGACATACTTCCAGGTTAAAAAGGTACGTATCTGGCAGATCATCAGGTACCCCTATGGGTGGTTCTCCATGGGTCATTCTTGATAAGTGGTCTGCTCTTATGTGGGTATTTCCTTTCTTGACTACTACCTCAAAATCAAACTCCATTATCAATAAAAACCATCGTACTAGTCTTCCTGTATTACAAGGCTTATTGACTAAGTACAATAGGGCTTGATGATCAATGAAGAATTTGAATTTGTTTGCCAACAGGTAATGTCTGAACTTTTTAACTGCGTACACCATCCCTAGGCCTTCTCTCTCCGTGGTAGTATAATTGCGTTCTGCTTGATTTAATTGTCTACTAGCATAGGCTATAGGGTGGTCTAATTTTCCTGTGTCAGCAGGTTGAGCTAAGATGCAACCAATGGCAAACTTGGATGCATCCACATGAATGTGAAACGGCTTATTCCAGTTAGGGACTCGAAGGATTGGTGCTGAACTCAATTGCTTCTTTAACTCATTGAAGGCTCTCTCGCATTCTTCGGTCCAATTAAATAGAGTCAATAATGCATAAAGAGGTCGAGCAATTATGGCGTACATATGTATAAATCTTCGATAGTATCCACAATGTCCCATAAATGCTTGAACTTCCTTAGCCGTCTTAGGTCTTGGTAAATCCAGAATTACTTTAATTTTGTCTTCATCAGTTGAGATTCCATTTTTAGAGACAATATGTCCTAATATTTTCCCTTGTCTAACCATGAAGACACATTTTTCAGGGTTAAGGCATACTCGATATTGTCGACATTTAGCAAAGATCTTTTCTAGATCAGGGATGTGCTCCGATCGTATAGCTGAATAAGTACAAAGATCATCCACATATACCTCCATACTTTTTCTCAGAAATTCCTTGAACACATGACACATCAATCTTTGGAAGGTAGCTGGAGCATTCGTTAAACCAAAAGGCATGACTCTAAAGGCGTATACTCCCCATTCAGTTGCGAAAGCTGTTTTATGTTGGTCCTCAGGAGCAATGGCTACCTGATTATACCCTAAAAAGCCATCCAGAAAGCTATAAACTTCCTTCCCTGCTACTCTTTCCAAGAGATGATCTGTGATTGGTAAAGGGTAACTATCCCTTATTGTCGCGGCATTTACTTTCTTCAAATTGATGCACACTCTTAACTTTCCATTTTTTTTTTGGTACTACCACCAAAGGTGACACCCATTCCGTGTGCTCAATTTCGTATATAAATCCAGCATCTAGTAATTTGTCTATTTCTTCCTTTATTTTTGCTGAATACACATCATTGTAAGTATATGGTCTTTGTTTAGAAGGTTTAGCTTCGGATGTCATGGGAATTCTATGCGCACATATAGAAGGGTCGACTCCTTTCAAGTCCTTATAGGTCCAAGCAAAGACATCCCGATATTCTCTTATGAGACGAATTAACTCCTGTTCTTCCTCTAATGAAACATCCTGTCCTATGAATGTACATCGTTCTTCTCCTTCTTCTACAGTTACTACTATCTTCTTGGTTTGTTCCTTATTATCATATGCTATTCCCGGCTGTGCCTCTCTTTTAGGCATTTGAATAGCGATTTTTCTCTCCTCCACTTCATATTTTTTAAAGTGAGCTGGTACCTCAAATTGGTCTTGGAGTTTATTTTCTTCATCTTCTATTTCTCTTTCAAGTTCTAATTCCCCCTTCTGTGTGAGTTCCTGGTGTTTTTCCTTGGCTGTAATATTTATGTTGGTGGTACTATTCCCTAGATCCATTGGTTCGGGCTCCATTTCAATGCTCTCGTAGTCCTCCTTCCAGTCTTTCTCAATCACTTCACCTTCTTCAGCTTCCTGAAGGACTACCACATACAGGCTCACATCATAACCCTCCTCATCGATGCATTCGTTCATGGTCACTACTTCTTCGTTTACACAGACATCGAGGGTCGCTAAAATTTCCATCCAACCGTGTGGTTCAAATTCTTCATCCGGAAATACTTGTGGCATGTAAGCTGGATCTTGTACAGACCTCGTTATTCCTTGTTTTTGCTGCCATCCTTTTCTTCTCTCCTCTTCCTTCTTTGCAGTTTGGCATATCCATAGATGAGTGTCCTCGTTCATCCAAGATTGATCACTAGAACCTACGCTATGAATTGATTGATCGTCTTCCTCCTTATGAATTTGATTCCATTGTAGAGGTGGAACATCTTGATAAGTGTACGTATGTAGGTTAATTCTAGTGGTGGTTCCTTCATGTTGTAGGTATACCGCGTCTTTTCCCCAATCCTGTACAACCTTTAACTGTCTCATGAAAGGCCTTCCCAGAATCATTTCATAATTGCTTGGCCTTTTGAAGTGACATATTGCTAAAGTGTGTTCGAATTCCACTCCACACGTAGTGAAGACTACTCGCTCCAACAATCCTAAGGGTCTCTCCGTATGTCCATCTGCCATTTGTATTTTCATGCGTGTCGGTCTTAATGCTGGTTTTCCCCATTTCTCCCAAATTTCTTTGGTAGCAATACCTACTCCAGCTCCCGAATCTAAAATGGCTTTAGTAGTGTATCCCATATAAGTGATTGGAAGGCAGGTATTTCCTTCATCTCCCTCACTAAAGTCTCCTACTTTATCCACTGGGATTCTCACTGTGTTTACTTCGTCTGCTATCTCTTTCTTTTCCTCCTTGACTTCCCATTGATCGATCAATTTTTCCTTCAAATGTGGTTTTACCTTTAACAGTTCTTCGAATGTTAGGGTACAAGGGATTTTTACCTCTCTAAGGCGTTGTATGATCTCAGATGTTTGGACTGATGGGTTCGTTTCTTGTTTCCTCATTGAGGGAATACGATACAATTCTGAATTGTGTTCGTACTCCCCTGTGTAATTGAGTAGTTCATTTACATCTTCTTCTCCTTGGTTACTTGCATCCATCGGTAAAATTTCTTCTGAATTTAGTTCAGGTATTGAACCCTCTATTTCATCTCCTGCTTCTAGTTCTTCAAAGGGTGGTTCAATTCTTTCCACTTTCTTCCATTTGTCCTCTTGAACTCATTCCCATAGATCTTTAGTCCATTCTCCTTCTACCTCGGGGACTATGGATCCTTCCCTTTTATCCTCACCATCATTGCCATACTGTGTATTACTTACTTCAGTTTTTTCGTGGTCATTGGTAATGATGCACTCTTGGAATTCTTTTTCAAGAATTCGGGTCTTGGGTAAAGGCGATGCAGGTTTTTCTAAAGTCTGTTGTGCAACTTCTATCAATTTTTTGCAGATCTCCAATCTTTCCTTTTCTAAGTCGCCTCTTGGATATTCCCTCTTGTGTTGTTCTATAGTAGGTCCTGCTCTTATTCGTGCCTTGTATGCCTGAATCCACATGGCTAATTCTTCAGGCATAGGATCTTCTAACACTGATCCTACCTCCTCTTTTCTGTACTGTTCATTTTTATTCTCTTCTTTCCTCTTCGGTTCTTCTTTTGGTTTTTGTTCGTTCTTCACATTTTCCTTTTTCCGAAGTGTTGACTTCTTTTGTTTTATCCTATCTCTTCGGTTTTTCCATCTCTGGGACCTTTTACTCGCAATACTTTTCTCCGGCTCTTCTGAGTCTTCAACTCTTTGAGGGGTGGGTGTGTTCACCTCCTTGTCACTTTGGTTGTTCTCCTCCGTTTTATCAGGGGTCTCTCTGGCTTTAGCTCTCGTTATTGCTTTCAATGGTACTGTGTACTCTTTATCACTCCCTGATGATTCAATCACTTCTATTACGTTGATTTGCACGTTAGATGTAACCTTGTTAGGATTCTTGGGGCAGTCTCTGAAAAGGTGTTCCTTACCACATTCACTACAGTAGCCTTCCCAGACTCGTTGTGGTGGTGGTGGGTTTGGCAATGTGCATTCTCTGATGTAGTGATCACCTCCACATCTGTAGCATGGTCCTCTGGGTACAGGCGGTCTGTTCATGGGTCGGGGTGGTATAGTTGCTCTAGGAGCTGTGTACATTAATGACACATAGTCCTGCTCATATCTGTATAAACTATCTGGTACTTCCATGCCATAGGCATATGGTTCATATAGCTTTCCATATTCCATCCTTGAGCTTTCATAATTAGGGTGTGTTCCTTGACTAGAGTCATAAAACGAATCATATGGTTCCTTACTAGTCAAAGGTGTAGCTGGGACTATAGCTCTCTCTAGGTTCTCTTCAGGTTGAGCAATCTTGACTGGGACAATGTTCTGAGGATGGGGCGGTTGTTGTCCTAGTACTGGCTGTGGTTGGGTGTATCCCTGATATGCATATGGTCGTGGCACTGATGCTTGCGGCTGATAAGTAGGATATCTAACGGCTTCACCTCCCTGATCTCTCTGAGGGTATCCATAAGGTCTCATGTATTGCTGTGCAGGTCTCGCTTGCCTATTGTAGGGACAATTTTCTGTGCTGTGATTTGTGTATTTTTGTTCTATACTGCAAAATTGTAGAGGTCCTGGGACAGTGGGTCTATTATAAGCATAAGCCGGTGGTGGGACTACACCCCTAGTACACAAGTGAGAAGGATGATCACCTCCGCAATGCATACACCTTCTGAGCATGGGAACTCTCATTGGATTATTGGGGTAGTTCCTCTGTCCTTGAACGTTCAACTTCTTCGCTACCAAATCGGCTATTTCCTCTACATTGTTTTTAGGGATTGATGTGCTACTGGCCGAATCTTCACTTTTCAAGCTTCCCTGAGGTATTTTCAGGTCCTCTGCAAGGTTATCTTCTAAATCTATGCATTCCTTCATGCATTCTTGCAAAGTCTGAACCCTTTTTACATACACCAATGATCTTAAGGATCCGTTCAATAATCCTTCCAAAAATAATGATACCATTTTATTTTGTGTCGGTCTCTCTTCTACTGGGTATCTGTCTACATACTGCTTGAATCTTCTGGCAGCCAATCTCACTGACTCGGTAGGGACTTGCTTGAAGCTATGGATCAATGATGAAGAATTGTTTTTGATTCCTGATTTAGTAAATTCCTCAATCATTTCTTGATAGACTTGCTCCATGTTTTGAAAATTATTAGGGTCCAATGGCTGAAACCACGCTAATGCAGTGTCTGACAATGTGAGACCAAAGGACTCATATTGGATCAAAAAGTCTTCTACCTGTTCGGCTCTGATTACTTGTTTGAATTCAGCTATATGATTGTAAGGTTCACTAGAGCCATCATAGTGATTTCTCATGTATTTGGCAACTTGGATTGGCCTTAGTCGTCTTCCTGCTTCGGGTGGTCTAGGCATTACTGGGAAAATGGGTCTTCCTATTGGTATGCCTGGTCCTCTTACTACCGGCGGTCTGACTGGAGCGTGAGTTCCATGTCTCGGGTCAATAGTTGGTTGAGGTCGGTAATTAGGGTTATTTGTAGGCATTGCAAACTGCACATGTGGTCTAACTGGTATTTGTGTTTGTTGTGTTTGTTGTGTTTGGCCCGACTGCTGGTATGAATCATTATGGGATGTTCCAAGTGGATGTCTTGAAGTAGTGGCTTGGTCCCTAGGGGGAAACACTGGGATATTCTGATACTTCAACTCAGCTCTTTCTGCTTCTGTTAAGGGCCAATATCTTCTCTGATTTTTATCCAAATATGTGATGATGGTGGGGAAATCAGGATCTTGCAACTCATAGATGGTGACTGGATTAGGAGCAGCTTCCCAAATTGAAGAATGTGCTCTAAGGAGATGCTCCATCCCATTGATCAAATATACATCCATTAAGGTGTCATCTTGGGGAATCAGATCTCCTCTCCATATTCTAGCCACAGTAGATCTCCCTCTGGGTGTAGTTACTTGCTCCTCATTCCCTCCTCCATTCAAGTTTGAAGCATTATTTTCTTCACCAATTTCATTAATGTTTTCTGGGTGTTCTGTGACAACATATTGAATGTCTCTTTTGTCCATGTAGAATCCTCCTACGTACTTGATTGCTGGTCTAGGCACTATGTAAGCTTCTGAAGCTTTCCTTAACCTGGCCACTGATCTGTTTAGACCATCCACATAAATAGGGATCTCATTTTGGTTGGTGTTCACATACTCCAAAGAGGTCCTGTACTCTCCCTCAATGATTGACATCATGCCAATCATGGGCACTGTGTTCTGCATGTCCTCTGAAGCCATGGGAATTTCTTCCTCTGACTCACTGGAGGTCTCTGAGTAATGTGAACGGTTACTTGGCTCTGCCACACTACCTACAGAAGAGATTACACTTCTTCGGCTTCCTAGGGTTCTTCCGGATCTTAGGTTCATCCACTTCACAACTTAGGTCAGTCCTTTCTAACCTCCTAGCCTCTGGGATTCTTCACCAAAGGTCGGGGTCTTTAGAAAACTTTGGCAAGGAAAGGACTAAAGAAGAATTCCTTCCCAGTCACGATACTTGACTCCCAAATCTCTTGATACACGACCTCTGGCTAAAAACGATCTCTCGACTAAAACGATCTTTGATCTGAAACGATACACAATACTGATCAGATATCGCGATCTCTGAGGACCAGACGATACACGATATCTCACAAAACGATACCTCAGAAACGATCTCTCGCAGACGATCGCTGATAAAACGATACACGATACTTGTTAGGTATCGCGATCGCTAAACCAAACGATCTCTGGGCCAAACGATACACGATATTTGATGAAAACGATACTTGATACTTGAACACAAACGATACACGATCTCTGCATTGGAACGATCGACGATACACGATACTTGGTGAGTATCGCGATCTCTGAGACGCGATACACGATACTCGTTCCAAACGATACTTCTTACAGACGATACTTGGCTCCAACGATACACGATACTTCAGATCCACGATACACGATCTCTGCACTGGAACGATCGACGATACACGATACTTGGTGAGTATCGCGATCTCTGAGAAGCGATACACGATACTTGGACTAGCCAACGATACACGATACTTCGGCTCAGACGATACTTGATCTCTCGCAAACGATCGCTAGGAAAACGATACACGATACTGGCTAGGTATCGCGATCGTTGACCAAACGATACTTCTCAAGTATCGCGACCGGCACGAAACGATACACGATCTACGATACACGATCAACGATCGCTGGCAAAACGATCTCTGACCAGGTATCGAGACCGGTATGAAACGATACACGATCAACGGGAAATATCGCGATACTCGACCACAGGAGCAAAACGATACTTGATAAGTATCGCGATACTCAACCGCGGGAGCAAAACGATACTTGACCCTTAGACAAATTTTGAAAGATGTTTTTGGAGTTTTGTTTTGATGCCCTTGACCTCCTATCTCCTCTCTCCTCTCCTCACTCTCTGTATCAAGCAAAACACACTTTTTACCCCTTGAAGACCTCAGACGATACCTGACGCAGATCGTTTTACACTGATATGGAAATATTTGAGTGATCAAAAAGATTTAGCTACTGAGTGGCTCACCTTTGATGCTCTTTCTCACTCTTCTAACACCTTTTCTAGCTCAAAGATACTCCACAAGCTCAGAAACGATACTCCGCAGCTCGCGATACTTGACAACTCCTCCACGATACTTGCTCAGAAACAAGTGATTTTCAGAATGACTCTTTTTGGCTTTTATACTTGATTTTTTCCTATCTACTGAAAATGAAACAACAATACAAGAAGTGAATGCTACTCTAATCTACTCCCTCACTCTTCCTACTCTTCTCCTACTACTCACTTCCCTAAACTAACAACTCACTACACACACTCCAAGAATGAGAAGTAGCAAGTGCGGCTGAAAATGACTTACCAAAGAAGAGAAAATTTCCACTCCTCTACTTACTTCAATGCAAAAAGCTACTTACCATCACACGAATGCCTCGGTTTGATTCGTCACTCCCCGGCAACGGCGCCAAAAAGTGTGTTGACCTAAGCATCAACTTAGGGACTTGCGGAGAAAGAGACTATACCTCAATCCCCTCACAAGTGCATATAGTGGGGATACACGCTTTTAATTATCAATCCAAAGAGTATACAAACCTAGCCGAGTGTATGAGGACATGCAATCATGTAATGATCAATGCAAATGAACTACTCAAAGAGTGTAAATAAGGCAAAGACTTATCCAAACAAGCTCCAACTGTTGGTCCAGGCGAAACGATACTTGGTGCAGCAGCCGTCAGTATTTTGGACTTTTCTCCCAGTTCCGAGCTCCAAATATAGCGAATAGCATATGCGTTTCGAAGCTCTCGAGAAGACGCACCCAATGGCAGTGGTTTCACTCAATTTTGACGCTCCTACGTCAAGTTATGGTCAAAATACTGAGTCGCGGGAATACTTTCCTACACTTCAGCACTTCCTACACGTCGCACACACCTTACCTATAGCAAACAATAGCTCTCATGGATAGACAACACTCAAACACACTCTTTCCAAGCAGTACCCATGCATACAAGCTCACGAAGAAGAAGATAAGGAGTGAAGAAGACACAAATTCGAATTTCTGTGCTCTCTATTCTCACAATGGCAAAAAGTTCTTTACAAAGAGTCACATTTGACTTATATACTAGTGCCCTAAAAATGGTCCTTTCACACAAGAGACCGGCACTTTATTCACTAAAAGACTAATTTCCTACTATTTTAGATGGGTAAGCTTCTAATCTTCTATGGGGATGCATCTAGAGGACTCCTCTAGTGCCTTTACAACGGAAAATATATTACAAGAATGATTATGATACAAAAATATGATGTCCAAATCGGAAAAATTTTGGGGCCCGTCTTTTTCTCTGCTTTGTGCTCCTTTTTAGCTCTGCAACAGACATCAAACTGAATATCTGGCCTAGTAATGCATAAGTAAATCAGGCATCCAACAGCTTGCTAATAGAGGACAACATCAAATGCATCTCTAGCATCATGAAGACTCAATCGTAAACCTATCTCCATAGGAGTGGCAATAGGCTTACAGTCTTCAAGGCCGAAACGCTGCAATAATGTGTCATTATATTTCGTTTGACACAAAGCCATTCTGCCATCAACTTGCATAAACTGAATGCCCAAATAGTGATACAAATGCCCCAAATCAGACATCTCAAATGAGGCATGCAAATCGACCTTAAAATCAGCAATATGCTTCTCAATAGGACCCGTGAATAGCATGTCGTCAACATAGACAACAATGATCAGAAGCACATCATTAGCACACTTAACATATAAGGTGCTTTCAGTTGGACTGTTCTCAAAACCATGTGCAATCAGATAGGCATGTATCTTCTCATACCAAGCACGTGGTGCTTGCTTTAAACCATATAATGCCTTCTTTAACCTGCACACTTGGTTTTCATGCCCTTTCTGCACAAAGCCATGGGGCTGAAAAATATACACTTCTTCATGCAAGTCACCATTCAGAAATACAGTTGTTATGTCCAACTGATGTACATTCCAACCATGATGGGCTGCAAGTGCACAAATGCTCCGAACAGTAGTCATATGGCATGTAGGTGCAAAGGTTTCATCAAAATCAATGCCTCTTTCTTGCACATAACCCTTTGCAACAAGCCTAGCCTTATACCTGTCAACTGTACCATCAGGTTTACGCTTCAGCTTGTATACCCACTCTGTGCCAATGGCCTTCTTGCCAGGAGGCAAGTCACATAAAGACCAAGTACCATTCTTCATTATTGCATCATATTCAGATTGCATAGTTGTGAAATTTGTTGATGACAGGTGTACAATTCATGATCTATCAAATGGCGATGTGATTATTGCTTCTGGCATTTTATGCCATGGGTTGTATAAGCTCATAGACTATGAAAGATCTGTAAATGATTTGGCATGTGCAGTCAATGATTCTCAGGCTACGTCAGATGCAAAGCTTTGGCATGCACGTTTTGTTCATCTAAATTTCGCTAGTTTGCTACGCCTACAGAAATCTAAAATGGTGTCCTCTTTGCCCAAACTTGAGGCACTTGGAAAACATGTTTGTGAAGGTTTTATTTTGGGCAAAATGCAGCATTCGTCCTTTCCAAAAGATGGTTCAGTTCGGGCTACTCAGAAATTGCAGCTTGTAAATAGTGATGTCTGTGGTCCTATGCAGACACCTTCTTTTGGGAATTATCTTTACTTCGTGACTTCATCGACGATTTTTCCAGGCATGCATGGGTATATCCATTGAAGGCAAAGTCCGAAGTGTTCATGTGCTTCAAACAGTTTTTGGTTTTGGCTAAAAAATCTATCAGCATGTAAAATGGGCACCCTCCGTTCTGATCGAGGGGGGAGTATATGTCTTCTGATTTTAATAAAACACCAGTGTACAGTGCCGTATACACCTCAACAGAATGGAGTTGCTGAACAAAAGAACAGGTCACTCATGGAGATGGCGAGGTGTATGGTCAAGAGTCAAGCTTTACCACATAGTTTCTGGCTTGAGGCTGTCATGTGTGCAGCATATGTATTGAACAGGTGTCCCACTAAAGCGCTGCAATCTATCACTCCATATGAGGCTTGGCATGACCGCAAGCCATCTGTTGCTCATCTGCGTGTTTTTGGTTGTTTGGCATATGCATTCTGCCTGAACAACATCGCAAAAAATTGGATGATAAAGTAGTAAAATGTATTTTTGTTGTGTATAGTTCTGAAAGTAAAGGCTATCGTCTGTATCATCCATAGACTAAACGCATTCTGGTTAGCTGTGATGTTGTTTTTGTGGAAGATGCTATTCAGCCAATGCTTTCATGTACTAAGGAGACATCTCTTAGCTCCAAAGACATGTATGATACTTTGCTGCCTCTTTTTACAGGTGGACAGTCTAGTGCTGGTCCTAATGAGGCAATTTCTTAGCCTTTGCAGATTTCATGTGATGATGCAGATAATTCCATTTCTGATGCAGATGTACATGATGCACTTATTGATGAGAGAGCTAATATTGAGCAGGCAAGAACTATGCCAAAATGGCTGGTGCAGACCTTGCGTAACAGCAAATTAGATGCACCTCTGTCATATCGTACTTGATCAGGCTCTCATAGTGCCTCTTTTGCATCAGATTGCTATCCTATGGCTGCATCTAGTCTTTGTGATGAGAATGAGCCTGTTTTGCTTGATGAAGCACAAAATTCAGAAAATTGCATGAGAAGACGGGTCAAAACTGCAGACAGTAGTAAATGCCCATTCTTCTTCCTACACAAGATTAGCAGACTCTATTTTTGGTGTAGAGGCCTCTGCAACAACCATTCCAGCCTCTTTCTTCTTTGCCTCTTTAGCAGCCAATTTTGGACAGTTCTTTATGATATGATCATTCGCTTTACAGTACTTACAAAACAATTTCTGCTTTTCTGATTTCTTCTCATCTTTATCTTCCTTCTTCGAATATGCAGAATTAGCAAATTTCTGCTTACTAGTTGAAGAGCTCCATTTTACTTTGCCCTTCTGACTAGCCAAGAAAGCTTGATCTGCAACTCGCATAATGGACTTGTTCTGCCTGGACTGATCTTCCTGCAACAAAACAGAGACTAACTCCTCAAATGATAAGGCATTTGGATTGGCTTTCATTATCAATCGAAGAGTAGAAGCAAAACTCTGATATGAATCAGGAAGACCATTCAGAACGGTCTGCACAACTGAGCTATCTGGTATAACCTCATCAGCAGAAATCAATTGTTCCTTCAAGTCTTTGATCTTCGTTAGGAAATTGTCCATAGAATCACCTTCATTCATGTGCTCACTCTCCAACTATTTTCGGAGGTAAGCAACATGAGCCTCATTCCTAGCTTGATACAATGTGGTAAGTGTATCCCAAGCGTCCTTAGCTGTTCTGAAAGAGCGAATGTGTGGAATAATGGCACGTTTGACAGACAAAGCTATCAATGCATGTGCCTGGGCATCTCTGCCATCCCAACGAATCTGCTCTATAGTAGGTGCAGTAGAAACCACAACACGAACAGGAATATGCAGAATATCATCATCTATGACATGTTCTGCATCAGCTTCAGT
Organism: Ceratopteris richardii; assembly: GCA_020310875.1. Lineage (NCBI taxonomy): Eukaryota > Viridiplantae > Streptophyta > Polypodiopsida > Polypodiales > Pteridaceae > Ceratopteris > Ceratopteris richardii. The sequence continues at coordinate 149,317,913 of CM035421.1, forward strand.
ACCTGCAGTTGTAACTTCAGTACCTGCAGTTCTAACAATTGCAGGTGTGATAGGACATTTTTCGACACCATGCACAATGTTCCATAGTCCTTTTGCAACCAACACATGTCGCATCATATAAGTCCATAATGTGTAGTTGGTACCATCCACCTTATCCTCAACAGCCAACATACGGTAAGAGTCACCAAGTCTCATGGTACCAAGAGACTTTGTTGCATAAGTAGAGAACCACTCTCTATGTGGTGTCACATGGAAAGAAGCACCAGAATCTAGCAGTGGGAAAGAGAATTAGCCATAAGAGCCTCACTTGGCATAATACTATCAAGTGTCAACACATCAGCATCATCAAAAATAGCATTAATTTCTTCAATCTTCATAGTCAAAGTAGATGGTGCAGGTAATTGTTTAACATGCCCATCAACATTTTGTGCTTTACCTTTAGCATTCTTTAATGCATAACAATCTTTCTTCATGTTTCCTTTCTTATGACAATAATGGCATTCAATATCCCTCTTCCTTGGTTTACTTCTAATCTTTTTTCGTTTACCATTCTTTTCCTTGTTCTTGCTCTTGCCACATTGCTGATTCTTTCCTTGGTAAGAATCATGAACATTATATGCATCTCCACTCTAAGTGCCAACCATAGATTTTATATGAATCTCCTCACTCAAGAGTGCTCTATATATGTCATCATAGATGAGTTTACCACGAGGTGCACTATTGCTAATCATTGTGCAAAATGTACCCCATAATGATGGCAAGGTGCATAAGAGCAATACTGCTTTCATTTCATTATCCATATCCATTTTTTGAGCCTATAACTAGGAGAATACAACATCAAACTCATTTAGATGAGCGACAACACTATCTGTGTCCTTCATGCAAAGGTCATATAATTTTCTCATCATATACACTTTAATTGATGCTGTCTTGTTTTCATATGTATTGCATAGCTTCTTCCAAAGCTCCTTTGCACTTTCACAGTCTAATACTGTAAAGTAAACATTATCTGCAAGGTGCAAGCAAATGGTAGACCTGGCCATTTCATCTAACTCATCCCAACCATTTCATCTAATACTTTGAAATCCCATTTATTGGCTTCCATTGCCTCCTTTGAATTAGCACATATTATGGTATTAGTTAACCTTCAACTTCAGCTTCAAGCGACCAACACAGAAACGTGCAAACAGGCTCTCCACCCAACCGTGGAGCAACAGGCCTCTTCCCTCTCTCTTGCTCCCGACTCCCGCAGAGTCTCTTGATGCATATGACTAATGCATTACATGGTGCCATGTGGAACTTCTTGCCACATCAACATAAGAGAGGTTTCCCACTAACATAATATAAAATTTCCTTCCCCTTAAAAACATTTTCGTTCTCGAAAATGTAGTTGAAATGTCCGTAATGGTGGAAGTGCTCGGACTCCCGTGAAACCCATGTACTCTATGTACATGGTCATCTCTATGTGTTGTTTCCCCATATCCTTCCCCTTAAGAAGCCTCATATGAGATCATCTTAAAGGTGGGAAATCATCTTAGTGGTGCCTACTATCTCCCATATACACTCCACTTCCAAACTATCACTCCCATGACAAGTGACATCGTCAAAATGACCTAAGTCCATATGATGTATCCTCTATGGAGTAATAATATAAAAGGAAAGCGTAAGATGCCAAGCTTATAGGCTTGACCATATCATAATGGAAATAGTAAACCATAGAATCCTGTGAAATAAAGAACAAAGTCCCGTAACAAGTGACTCCAAACCCATCTAAGACTGAATGATAGATTGCCCTCATACCACTCTAGGTCTTCCTAACCTTGAGTGTAATCACAAGTAATAGTTTAATCTAAACTACCTTGTGAACTATGCAAATCCATCATCTAGCTCATATATCTGAGTTTCTTGGTAGTAACATGCAATCTCTACATTTCACCAACCAAGAAGTTTGTGGTTTGTCATCCTTTACTATTGGACTAAGTTCTATTGGAAGAGCATCTATTGGCACTAGTGCAAACTCTAAAATATTCTCTTCCCTGTAGTTTGCCATATGAATGCAAAGATCATTCCTTTTGAGATTCAGATAATTGATGCTCACAAATCATCCTCATGATGTAGCATCAACTAATAGTTTGGTACCCCAATAGGTTAGATATATCCCTATCTCCTAGAAACTCTAAAGAGAAGTATCATCAATCTACTCCTAGTCTAACTAATTTCAATAACTAGATCATCTCATCTAGTCAAAGACCATCACTTGAATACTATAATTCCTCCTCTCTAGAGTCTCCATGTGGGACTTAATCTAACCATCCTTGTCTCTGAAAGAAGAGTGCCACTTCTATCTAGACAACCAAAATGAGAAAGTGAAACTCTCTCTCTATCTCTCTCAGTAATCTCCTCTAAGGAAAAGAGCTCTGGTAGTGGAATCTATTCCACTTTGCCTTTCCCTTTGAAAGAGATATTATTGAATTCACTTGCTCCATTTATCCATAACTGAGAACGTGCTCATAAGTTCTCCATAGTTTTTTTCCTTCCTGAACAATGGAGAATGAAAGTCCCATGTGAAGGAAAATTACACTGAAAAGTAGAGTAAATGAATTCCTTCTAAAATAAACTAAACGATGTTTTGTGAATACCTCTTATCTCTAAAGGAAAACATACTCTATTCTTCTCCAAAGAAGAAATCATATTTTGCTTTCCTTCTCCCCCTTTGACAAAAATGAGCTAAAGTGAGAAACTTATGAACTCATTTGCTCCTCTCTTCCATAATTAATACATAATTCCTCATTATATAAAATCCTACGAAGATGGAGAACAAATATCCCATAACTAATGAAGATGTATGTAGTGAAAAATGTTGGAAGAGATGGATGGATACCTCAAGGAACGTAGGTGGTACTACCAAAACCTGCTTTATCAAACTTTTGAGTTATGTTGTAGGTCCTTTTAGCTTGCAAATGACACCAAGAAAGTGCCTATGTACTTTGGAGTTGATCCTTCAAACAATCGAATCAAAATAGACTACTTCACAAATAGCTAGTCTCATAAAAGTTGCTATTTTAGTCTAGACACCTACTTGTTCTTTTGCTCAATGCTCATAGTTTGATTACAATTGATTAAATTCCTTTTGAGGGAGCTTAACTAAATTAGATAGATAATGATTACAAGTAGAATCATTTAAAATGACAAACCATACATTGAGAAATCAATTTAGCAATCCAAGGCTTACCCTTGACTTTTTAGGGATTGAGCAGTAATTGACTAGAGAGCACTTCGATGCAGATTTCTCCTAATTGGCTGAAGTAAATGTAATGAAAATTTGAGCATACAATAGACTTTGTGCTGGTTCCAAAAAGCTATAGAACATGCAAAATGGATGAGAACTCACTGAGATATGACCATGCAAAGTTCATTGTTTTGAGTAGTCATAACAGAGAATTGAACAAAAATGATCAATGAAGTATATCTATCATAGCACATGATTTTACAAGATCATTGGCATTATGATGATGCCCAATGATAGTCGAGTGAGTAGGCTATGGGAGCTACTCAAATCCAACAAATGGTTAGTGGAAGAGCTTCAAGAAGAGGCCACACACCCGTGACTTTTTACTAGTCCTTTTATAAGTGTTTTACCTCCAAGTTTGAATTTGAATTCAAACTTGGCTCTTCCTAAAAGTGCTTCCTCCAAATTAGGAGTGATTCTACCAAATGAAATTCGTAACTCTTATCTCTCATAACTCCATGAGATGTATGGGATTACAAGATTCTCTCAAGAATTTATCTTTTTACAAGTGGTAAATGACCAAGTGTTACAAACTATGGTTCATATGTATCATCACATCGTTGCACACATTACTTTCCATGACAAGCCAAATGTGAAGGCTTGTATATTGCACCAATATCTCCCCCTCAAGCCAAACATCTTGGCTTGTATAGCTTCATCAATCCTCTTGAATATCCTGCAATCCAATCATACTTTTAAACCTGCAAAGTTTAGTACCATCAAGTTGTTTGGTTAACAAATCTGCACATTGCATATTTGTGGATACATATGCAAGTTGAATCTCCTTTCTGAATAGCTTCTCTCTAACATAGTGATAGTGCACTTCTATAAGCTTGGTTCTTGCATGATAAATGGGATTGGCTGCAAGATGCAAAGAACTTGTGTTGTCACCAAAAATCATAGGTGAATGAGTGTGAAGTCCCAAATTTGAATAGAGCAATCTAATCCAAATTGCTTCTTGTGTAGCATTTGCTAATCCCATGTATTCAGCCTCTGTTGAAGATAGAGCAACAGTTGGTTGCTTTTTGGAAGACCATGAAATGGGCTTATCACCTGCAAAAGAAAGATATACAAAACTACTCCTTCTATCATCCTTACAACCTGCCCAATCTGCATATGAGTATAGCTTAATGTCCAAATATGATGTGTATGGGAAGTAAAGACCTTGATTTTGAGTACCCTTGAGATACTTCAAAATCCTTTTAGCAGCTTCCAAGTGTGGTGCTCTAGGTTTATGCATGAATTGACTCAAAACACTTACTCCATAAGATATGTCAATTCTTGTTAAGGTTGCATAGTTTAGACTCCCAACTATACTCTGATATCCTGCAATGTCTTCAAAAAAATCACCTTGATGAGCACTCAATTTATGATTTACCTCCATAGGGGTGCTAGCTACCTTTGATTCTCCAAGTGGAACTTCTTCAACATGTCTTGCACATATTTCCTTTGAGTGATGTAAATTCCAGAATTTGTGTGGACTAACTCAAGTCCAAGAAAATACTTCAAAAACCCTAGGCCACTGATTTTGAACTCCTGCATCATTTGGTTCTTCATTTGCTTGATGCCATTGGCATCACTACCTATCAAGATGATGTCATCAACATATACACATAAGTATATCATTTTTGAATTACTCCTCTTGACAAATAGAGAAGAATCTGCCTTGTTCATTATGAATCCTTGATCTTGAAGATAGGTTGTTAACCTATGGTTCCATGCCTTATGTGCCTGCTTCAACCCATAAAGAGCTTTGTTCAATTTGCACATATAATTTACCTTGCTTGGGTCTTCATATCCATGAGGTTGAGCCATGTAGACCTCCTCTAAAATTCAACCATTGAGAAAAGCATTTTTCACATCCAATTGATACATATTCCAATTTCTAGATGCAACTGCACTTACCAATACTATGATGGTTGGCATTTTAGCCACAAATAAAAATATCTCTTCATAATCTACTCCTTGGGTTTGTGCAAAACCCTTAGCCACAAGTCTAGCCTTATACCTGTTTATGGATCCATTTGAGTTCCTCTTGATTTTGTAAATCCATCTAGAACCAATTACCTTCATTGATGCCTTCTTGGGTACTAGCTCCCAAGTATCATTCTCTTGGAGTGCTTCTATTTCTTCATCCATAGCTTCCTTCCATTTTGATTTGGTACTTGATTCTTCATATGAAGAAGGTTCTTCAAGTGATAAATCTTTAGCAAGATAAATGGAATGCTTAGTAACTAATGAAGTATCATACCCATATCTGATTGGCTTCTTACTCTCCCTTTGTGATCTTCTTATTTCTTGGTTGGATGATTCAAGTATGTCTTCCAACCTCTTCATCTTGGCCTTTCCTTTTGATTTCCATGCTTTGAATTCTTCTAAGTTGATGGTGTCCTCATCATCTGAAAATTTGATGTCTTCAATTGTGCTTGGCTCCTCCTTGGTGAGGCTTGGAAATTCTTCTTCCAAGTCATATGATAGCTTGACCTTCCTGCATTCACTTTGAAACCAGGAATCATTCTCATCAAACACAACATCTCTACTGACCATAAAGCCTTTGTTGGATGGATTATAAAACCTATATCCTTTCTGATTTAAATCATACCATATGAAGATGCATTTCTCTACCTTAGGGTCTAACTTACCTCTGATTTGAGATGGAACATGCACATAAGAAACACATCCAAATATTCTACAATGATCAAGTGATGTTCTCCTACCATGCCATGCTTCATATGGGGTCATCCCATCAAGTGATTTGGATGGCAACCTGGTAATAAGATAAGTGGCAGTAGAAACACTCTCTGCCCATAAATAATTAGGTAATTTCTTTTCATTAAGCATTAATCTAGCTGCTTCTACAATCAATCTATTTCTCCTCTCTGCTACCCCATTTTGCTCAGGGGTATACCTTGTAGTAATCTCCCTTTTGAAACCTCTGTCTTGCAAAAATGCATCAAATTCATTTGAGAAGTACTCACCTCCTCCATGTGACCTTATCCTCTTTAGGCTTCTTCCTGTTTGATTTTCCACAAGTGCAAGATACTTCTTGAAGCAACTGAACACTTCATCTTTGTGTTTCACAAGAATATCTTGTTCCACCTATTGAAATAATCAATGAATGACACATAATACCTTGAGCATGAAATCGAAGGATCCTTGCTTGGTCCCCACACATCTGTGTGGAAAAGTTCCAAATAATCCTCATGCATGTAGCCTTTCTTTGTAAAGGGTAACCTGTGTGATTTACCAAACTGACAAGCACCACATTTATAGATCATGTGTTGCTTGGATACATTAGGTATCCCAAGTACACATTTATCTCTACATATTTGCTTCAAGCTCACCAATGTGCCCTAATCTTTTATGCCAAATCTCTAACTGAGACAATGTTTGACCCTTGTAATTTATCTCTACATTTATCTCACCAATGTGCCCTAATCTTTTATGCCAAATCTCTAACTGAGACAGTGTTTGATCCTTGTAATTATAAAGTGCAATGTTTCTAGTGTCCTCAAGCTCAAAAATGTAAATAATCTACCTGTTTTTTCTCCCTTGGTAATTCTCTTGAATCCATGTTGGGGGTCCTCCACAAAAGCTCCATATTTGTTGAACCTAACCTGCAAACCCTTTTCCACTATCTGTCCAACACTCATCAAATTATTTGTGATAGTAGGTACATAAAGAACCCTACTCAACAGATTCTTATTCTCATCAGAAGTTTTGACATTTCCTACCTTGACCACTGAATGTTGGGTGTCATCACCTGTCTACACTTGGTTATTTCCCTTGGGTTCCTCAAGATCAGAGAGAAGATCTAGATTGCTTGCTACATGGTTTGAACAACCTGAGTCAATATAGAAGAGGTTCTCATGATTCATACCTTGGTTTGAAGTCATGTTCATAATGAGAAGAGAAACCTCTTGATCCTCTGTATAATTATCATAGCCTTTTCTTGATTTGTATCCTCTTTGATAGTTGTTGTTGTAATTTTTGTTATAGCCATGGTTGTAGCCTTGATTATGGTTAAATCTTCCTCTTGATTGTGAGTAGCCACCTCTTTGAAATCCTCTTCCTCTCTGATTCTTGAAGTTCCTATAGCACTCATCTGTTGTGTGATTAGACAATCCACATATGTTGCATGGGGAAGAGTTGAAAGGTCTCCCCCTACCTTTCTTACCTCCTCTCCCCTTCCTCTTGAGTTCCTACCTCTCCCTGCATAGTTAGCTTGAGAAGTAGCACCTTCATCTTCTAATTTCTTGCTCTTTCCTTTATCTTTAGACTTTCCTTTATCTGTGTATAGGGCAGACGAGTTGTTACCTCTTGATGGTTCTCCATTTTTGTTGAGCTTGGCTTCATGGGTAAAGAGTTGTCCCATGAGTGTGGTAAGATCTGGAATTCGCATGTCCATGTAAAGGTCTATAGCAGTTGTGAAAGCTTCCCACTTATCATATGACTTGATGCCATTGATTATTTGTCTTAGTATTTGCTCCTCGTCAATCTCCTCTCCTATGCTTTCCAATTGATCAGCCACATCTTTAACCTTGGTCACATACTCTGAAATATTCTGCTTGGGTTGCTTCCTTTGAGTGGTAAACTCAATCCATAATTGATTTTTTCTTGCTCTTGTGTTGGAAGAAAAATATGAAGATAATGTATCCCAAGTCTCTTGGGAAGTTTTACAATTCCTAATGTGAGGAAGAAGGAATTCAAAAATAGAGTTAAGTAGATATGACCTTGCTAAAGCATCTTTGGCACACCATGAGTTGAGTCTTTCTAGCTCCTCTCTTGTAGGTTGACTTTTGCTTTTGAATATGGGCATCTCCTCATCTCCTTATATGTATCCATAGAGACTCCTTCCTTATAGATATGTCTTCATCCTCAAGGACCATGTTGGATAATTATTCCTGTCCAATTTGTTAATAAAATAAGCGAAACCATCTCCCATTTTACCTCAACTTGCTTTGATACCACTGTTGGAAGAGATGGATGGATACCTCAAGGAAGTGAGGTGGTACTACCAAAAACTTCTTTGTACCTACCCTATCAAACTTCAGAGTTATGTTGTAGGCCCTTTTAGCTTGAAAATGACACCAAGAAAGTGCCTATGTACTTTGTAGTTGATCCTTCAAACAATTGAATCAAAACAAACTACTTCACAAATAGCTAGTCTCACAAAACTTGCTATTTTGTTCTAGAAACTTGCTCATAGTACAATTGCAATTGATTAAATTACTTTTGAGGGAACTTAATTAGCTTAGATAACTAATGATTACAGATGGAATCATCTAAAATGACAAACCATACACTGAGAAATCAATTTAGCAATCCACGGCTTACCCTCAACTTTTTAGGGATTGAGTAGTAATTGACCAAAGAGCACTTTGATGCAGATTTCTCCCAATTGGCTGAAGTAAATGTAATGAAAATTTGAGAGCATAACAAAGACTTTGAGCTGGTTCCAACAAGCTATAGATCATGCAAAATGGATAAGAGGTCATTGAGATATGACCATGCAAAGTTCTTTGTTCTGAGAGGTCATAGCAGAGAATTGAACAAAAATGTTCAACAAAGTATATCTACTATAGCACATGATTTTACAAGATCATTGGCATTATGATGATGCCCATTGATAGTCGAGTGAGTAGGCTATGGAATGAGCTACTCAAATCCAACAAATGATCAATGTACGAGCTTCAAGAAGAGGCCACACAGCCATGACTTTTTACTAGTCCTTTTATAAGTGTTTTACCTCCAAGTTTGAATTTGAATTCAAACTTGGATCTTCCTAAAAGTGCTTCCTCCAAATTAGAGTGATTCAACCAAATGAAATTCGTAATTCTCATCCCTCCTAACTCCACGAGATGTATGGGATTACAAGATTCTCTCAAGAATTTATCTTTTACAAGTGGTGAATGACCAAGTGTTACAAACTATGGTTCATATGTATCATCACATGGTTGCACACATTACTTTCCATGACAAGCCAAATGTGAAGGCTTGTATATTGCACCAACAAAGAATGGAGAAAATAAATTGCTTATAAGGGTCCATGTTGGAGTTAGACATCTGCGGAAGCACACCAACAACACAAGGAAGAAGAAGAAGCTTGGAGCAGAAGACACAATTATGAATGTATTGCCACTAGAATGTACAAAGATACATAGCCCATTAGGGCAATAGGCATATATACAAGCCGGGGAAAAAACCTCCTAAAGAGGGAAAAAAGTCTAGCGGTGGTCCTAGAGTGTTCACACACATCACTACCTAAATATATCAACAAATCCCCCCTGGGAGTGATGCAGTGAACAAGGAGCTGGCACTCATGTACAAGGAAGTGCCAAGCTATGTGGAAATCAATCCACAAAAGGAAGTAAGCCCAAAGCTTTGCGGAAAGCTTCAAACTTCTCCCTAGGTAGATCCTTCACGAAAAGGTCTACAATGTTCTCCTGCATGGGCACATATGCCAATCTGATCTCCCCAGCAGAGAACCTCTCCCTGAAATAATGATAATGCACCTTAATGTGCTTAGTGCGAGCATGGAACACAGGGTTCCTTGCAATTGCCAATGCACTCTGACTGTCAGTGAAGATGGTGGTGGCAGAAGACTGACCAACACCCAAATCAGCCATAAGGCGTCTGAGCCACACACACTCAACAATCATTGTGAAAGCTGTCCTATACTCAGCCTCACAACTGGAAGTGGCCACAATAGGTTGCTTCTTGCTCAACCAAGATATACATGAGCTACCAAGCATGAAGCAAAAGCCACTAGTGGACACACGAGTGGCATAGCAACCAACCTAATCAGAGTTAGTAAAAGCATGCAAATCTGGCGATAGTGATCCCCCCCTTGGGATAAAACAACCCAAGTAGTCGAGTACCACTCAAGTAGCAAAAGATGCACTTAATCGTCTGCCAATGCTTGACTCTTGGGCAATGCATAGACTTGCTCATCTGTGAGACAGCAAACTGAATATCTGGCCGAGTAATGCATAAGTAAATCAAGCATCCGACAGCCTGCTGATAGAGAACAACATCAAATGCATCTCCAGCATCATGAAGACTCAGTCGTAAACCTGTCTCCATAAGAGTGGCAATAGGTTTACAACCTTCAAGGCCAAAATGCTCCAATAATGTGTCAATATATTTCGTTTGACACAAAGCCATTCCACCATCAACGTGTATAAACTGAATGCCCAAATAGTGATTCAAATGCCCCAAATCAAACATCTCAAATGAGGCATGCAAATCAGCCTTAAAATCAACAATATGCCTCTCATGAGGACCAGTGAGCAGCATGTCATCAACATAAGCCACAATCATCAGAAGTACATCATTAGCACGCTTAACATATAAGGTGCTTTAAGTTGGACTGTTCTCAAAACCATGTGCAATCAGATAGGCATGTGGCTTTTCATACCAAGAACTTGGTGCTTGCTTTAAACCATATAATGCCTTCTTTAACTTGCACACCTAGTTTTCATGCCCTTTTTGCACAAAGCCACAGGGCCGAAAAACATACAGTTCTTCATGCAAGTCACCATTCAGAAATGTTGTTTTATGTGCAGCTGATGTACATTCCAACCATGATGAGCTGAAAGTGCACATATGCTACGAACAATAGTCATACGGCAAGTAGGAGCAAAGGTTTCATCAAAAATGTTTTTTTCCTGTGCATAACCCTTTGCAATAAGCCTAGCCTTATACCTATCAACTGTACCATCATGCTTACACTTCAGCTTGTATACCCACTTAGTACCAATGGCCTTCTTGCCAAGAGGCAAGCCACATAAAGACCAAGTACCATTCTTCATTATAGCATCATATTCAGATTGCATAGCAGCCATCCATTTTTCTGAATTTTGTGCTTCATCAAATGAAACATGCTCATTCTCATCACAAAGACTAGATGCAGCCATAACATAGCAATCTGATGCAAAATACACACTATGGAGCCTGAACGAGTACGATATGATAGAGGTGCATCTAATTTGCTATCACGCAAAGTCTACACCAACCACTTTGGCATAGTTTTTGCCTCCTCAATATCAGGTCTCTCATCAACAAGTGCATCATGTAAATTTGCATAAAAAATGGGATGATCTGCATCATCACATGAAACCTGCAAAGGCTAAGACATTGCCTCATTAGGACCAGTACTAGACTGTCCACCTGTAAAAAGAGGCAAGAAAGTATCCTACATGTCTTTGGAGCTAACAGATGTCTCCTTAGTACATGAAAGCAATGGCTGAATAGAATCTTCCACAAAAACAACATCACTGCTAACGAGAATGCGTTTAGTCTATGGATGATACAGATGATAGCCTTTACTTTCAAAACTGTACCCAACAAAAATACATTTTAGTGCTTTATCATCTAATTTTCTGCGATGTTGTTCAGGCACTAAGGCATATGCCAAACAACCAAAAACACACAGATGAGCAACAGATTGGTTTGTGAGCATGTCAAGCCTCATATGGAGTGATAGACTGAAGCGCTTTAGTAGGACACCTGTTAAGTATATATGCTGCACACATGACAACCTCGTGCCAGAAACTATGTGGTAAAGCCTGACTCTTGACCAAACACCTCGCTATCTCCATGAGTGACCTATTCTTTTGTTCAGAAACTCCATTCTGTTGAGGTGTATACGGCACTGTACACTGGTGTTTTATCCCACATTCAACCAGAAATGCATTAAAATCAGAAGACATATATCCCGTCCCCCCCGATCAGAACAAAGGGTGCCCATTTTACATGCTGATAGATTTTCAGCCAAAACCAAAAACTGTTTGAAGCACATGAACACTTCGGACTTTGCCTTCAATGGATATACCCACGCATGCTTGGAAAAATCATCGATGAAAGTCACGAAGTAAAGATAATTTCCAAAAGAAGGTGTCTACATAGGACCATAGACATCTCTATGTGCAAGCTGCAATTTTTGAGTAGCCTGAACTGAACCATCTTTTGGAAAGGAGGAATGCTACATTTTGCCCAAAATACAGCCTTCACAAACATGTTTTTCAGGTGCCTCAAGTTTGGGCAAAGAGGACACCATTTCAAATTTCTGCAGGTGTAGCAAACTAGCAAAATTCAGATGACCAAAGCGTGCATGCCAAAGCTTTGCATCTGACATAGCCTGAGAATCATGTACTGCACATGCTGAATCATTTACAGATCTTTCATAGTCTATGAGCTTATACAACCCACGACATAAAATGCTAGAAGCAATAATCACATCGCCATTCGACAGATCATGAACTGTACATCTGTCATCAACAAATTTCACAACCAAGCCAATCTTGGCTAATGCAAAAATTGATAACAGATTTTTCTTGATCCCTGGCACAAAGAAAGCATCTGACAAAGTAAAAGAACTACCATCAGCAGTAGTCAAAATGATCTTAGCAACTCCCATAACAGGATAAGAGGAGTTGTTGGTGCATGTAACAATATTCTCTGTAGGGCAGGCTCGAGTGAAGAGAAGAAACTGTGCTGCGAGGTAATATGTTTGGTCGCCCCACTGTCAAAGTACCAAACATCTGACTCTATTGTAGACATGCACTACTCATGAGAAGATGGGTCAAAACTGCAAACAATAGTAAACGCCCATTCTTCATCTTGCACAAGGTTAGCAGACTGTGTTTTTGGAGTAGAGGACTTTGCAATAACCATTCCAACCTCTTTTTTCTTTGCCTCTTTTGCAGCTAGTTTAGGACAATTCTTTATGATATGATCATTTCCTTTATAGTACTTGCAAAACAATTTTTGCTTTTCCGATTTCTTCTCATCTTTGTCTTCCTTCTTCCAATGTGGAGAATTAGCAGATTTCTACTTACTAGTTGAAGAGCTCCATTTTGCTTTGCCCTTCTAAGTAGCCAGGAAAGCTTGATCTACAACACACATAATGGACCTGTTCTGCCTTGACTGATCTTCCTGCAACAGAACAGAGACTAACTCCCCAAATGACAAGGCATTTGGATTGCCTTTCATCATCAACCGAAGAGTAGAAGCAAAACTCTGATATCAATGAGGAAGACCATTCAGAATGGTCTGCATAAGTGAGCTATCTGGTATAGCCTCATCAATAGAAATCAATTATTCCTTCAAGTCTTTGATCTTTGTTAGAAAACTGTCCATAGAGTTACCTTCATTCATGTGCTCACTCTCCAACTGTTTTCGGAGGTACGCAACACGAGCCTCATTCCTAGCTTTGTACAATGTGGTAAGTGTATCCCAAGCATCCTTAGCTGTTGTGTGAGTGAATTTGAGGAATAATGGCACGTTTGACAGACAAAGCTATCAATGCATGTGCCTGAGCATCTCTGTCATCCCAACGAATCTGCTTTACAATAGGTGCAGCAAAAACTGTAGCACGAACATGAATATACAGAATATCATCATCTTCGACACCTTCTGCATCAGCTTCAGTATCTGTAGTTGTAACAGTTGCAGGTGTGATAGGACGTTTTTCAACACCCTGCACAATGTTCCATAGTCCTTTTGCAACCAATACATGTCGCATCATATAAGCCCATAACGGGTAGCTGGTACCATCCAACTTATCCTCAACAACCAACATACGAAATACATCACTACTTTCAGCCATGGCTGGTGAGTAAAGTACCTTGATGCAAAAAATTGGCTGTATCTCAAAAAGTCAAATGAACAGAAGTGCCAAGACAAATTTTGCCAGACCTATAGCAAACTTCAAGACGTTTATATCGGCGAATTGAAACTGGTATATACCTTTGGCACAAAAAGATGAAATAGCTTGCACAAGCATTGCGATAGTGTGTTCGGAGGCCGAAATGAGCTCAGATCGCGATTTCGGCACCACATAGCGAAGCTGTTTTGATCTCAAAAATAGGCTAAGTATGCTCACCAAAATTCATGCGATTCTAAGACTACAACCGGAGAGGTGTCGATGATGCCCTAGATGAAGCGGCGACCTGCTCTGATACCAATTGTTGGAGTTAGACATCTGCGAAAGCACACGAACAACACAAGGAAGAAGAAGAAGCTTGGAGCACAACACACAATTTTGAATGTATTACCACTAGAATGTACAAAGATACATAGCCCATTAGGGCAAAAGGTGTATATACAAACCGGGGGAAAAAAACCTCCTAAAGAGGGAGAAAAGTGCTCCAGTGGTCCTAGAGTGTTCACAAACATCACTACCTAAATATATCAACAGTCCAGGCCCTTTACTAAAAATGTTCAACAATGATATAACACGATACCATAAACACATGTGTATCCATATTAAAGAGCTATCTCTGCCAGCCATTCTTTATGCATGGATCTATACGATCCAATCAAACTCATGGAATTATCCTTCCTAAAAACCACAAGGATAACTCCCAATCCTAAGGAGATGTCTACTAAGAGCTCTCATATGATCTAGTGAGACATGCTCCCATGAATGATGAGTCCTTTTCTCCCTGGCCATAGAAGAAGAGTGCTCAAAGGGAAGTCGTTTCCACTGTCCCATACCAGTGGAACCTTCTTCCAATCATGGTGTCATACCTACACTAAACCAAATGTATATTCCATATATATGTAATGGAATATGCAGGCGGACTCTAATGAATCCCATATCCTCAACTCATATCTGTGGACTCAAATGAGTCCCATTTCCTTGAACTAGTTAATTTTGTTCTAGTCAATATGTGACACTAGATATCCCTTTCTATTCCAAACCAACTTGTTCCTAGGTAGCAAGACTAGGTTTAAGTACCTCTCTATAGATCCCAACATACATATATGTATTGGGTACCCCAACTATTTTTGACTAAGGAATCTATGCTCTAAGTCATAGAGCTAGTGCCATGCCTCTAGCCTTCCTAACCATCACTCGAATCACATAAGCACCCGTCAATGCTGTCTCATGAAATCCATCTATGTGATCCCATCTAATTGGTTTCCTTAGTAGTGTAGCAGAAATGCTTCACTAATTGGTCAAGTGATGTGCACGAGTGAAACTAGTCACTCTTTGGGTATTCCTCATAATACCCCATAGTCTCCTAATCATATTGTGAGACTCTTGTGAAGATAAGTAAGTCTTCACTACTTTGGAGAGTATCATAAATGTATCTCCCGTGTCTGTATGCAAATTCCTATAACCTATAGGATTGCTTGTGCACATTCCTAATGGTGAAGGTATAGCTTCTTCCCTTTAGCAATCCTATGGTCTGAAATCCATAAGGATTATGTGTAGGGATCCTATTTCTAATGAAGTTGCCTTACCTGTAATACTGTGATGGTACTAAGTCCATCAAATACATGCTTATAAGCATGCGTAGATCTTATTGATGTTTGTAGAAAAGGCATGTTACCATGCCATAACATTCTTATGTAAAAGCAAGTGTGTATGTAACGCCATGAGGTAGGAAAATTTTTGACAGCATTTCCCCAAGGAAATGAAGTCTCAAAAAATTTTAACCATAAACTCAAGTAGAAGGCCTTGCAAGCCAATGGCACACAGGCCATTCAATATAACACAGGGCTTTGCTAGCCCATGGCATGCATGCCATAGAATAAAAAATGATCTCTAGAGCCTGCAAAAATATAGAATGATAGCAACAAATATGTGTTGCATAATCTTGTACTTCTTGCCATCCTTTTTCCTACAAATCATCAAATTGTATCTACTTTGCATGCTCAACTGCACATCCATGCATCTTCTTATGAAATAGAATAGATGAAATATAAAGAGATTTTGATGCTTTGTAATGATCTCCTACAAATGAATATGCATAAGTTTTATGCATATATCTAGGAAATCAAAAGACGGTGAAGAAGGATTTAGAAATTCTTTCCTCATTGAATCTCAATGAATCCTTGAACTCATTGAACCCACATGAGTCATCATGATTTGCTTCTCATCTTCTTGTCCAATTCAACTCCATGACATGTTATGATCCTTATGCTTCCATCACATTCTGTTACTCAAGTTCTTTGAGGCTTAACAAGGACCTCACTACCACATATTCAAATTTGCTGCCCAGTACTCAATTTGATACACTCTTTGAATGAGTGGAGACACAATCTCTCTGTGCTACATCTTCCCCTATCTCAGCTCTGTGCGATTATCTTCCTCTCATTGTCACCCTGTATGGATGGATCACGTGGAGATTATGAGCTTTGTTGCTCTCTCTCTCTCTCTCAGGCGCCATTGTCCTTTGTTGCAAAAGCATGCATACTATGGATTTTCTTTCTTTTTCTTGCACTGTAGAGAGAGCAATGATCTTCTTTCTATATAACCTAGATATACGATATTTCCCTCTCAGCTATGTGTACAAAATGAAACATCTGAAGTTTATTATGCCTGCTTGAGAGAGAGTTAGTTGTCTTTGTAGCTTTCAAGAGATGGAATCTATCCTCAATGTGCAACTTCTCCACGTGGGAATGCACAGGCAAGAGTTGAAGGATGCTGAGGTCTCATTCTCACTTTGTCTCTATGTACGATTTGACATAACCATTTGTTGTACGCTTTTACGAGTTGCACCAATATTATGGTACTATTTAACCTTCACCTTCAGCTTCACGTGACCAACACAGAGGCGTGCAAATGGGCTCTCCACCCAACTGCCCAGCAACAAGCCTCTTCCCTCTCTCTTGCTCCCAACTCCCTCAGAGTCTCTCGATGCATATGACCAATGCATTACATGGTGCCATGTGGAACTTCTTGCCACATCAACATAAGAGAGGGTTCCTACCAACATAATATAACATCACATCTTTAATCTGATTCTTCCATAGAGCAAAGTTTGTGCCATCAAATTTTCAAATCTCAAGATGGTCTTTGCCCTACAAGTTATAGCTCCGCCTCAGAACATTGTCACTAGACCTTGATCCACTAGATGTGACTGAGACATCTGATGCTATGATGGTAGAGAACCGAATCGAATGATAATGGAGCTAGAAGAGTCCAGACACTAATGAATAAGTGTATCAAGGAGTAAATCAACCATTGTATAGTTGACAAAACCAAAAATCTAGAAAGATTTTGCCAGAGTATCCTTTGCAAAATGAATGTATGACCAATGTCAAAATATCAAAAAATTGCAAGTTCTGACATGTTTACCTGCATTGTGAATCACTGACTCCACTGCATATAATCACTTACCCAATAGAAGCCAACCAGGCTTATCAATCACCTATGAACAACTATCATACATCTCCTATGGCGAGGCTGGGTAAGGCTGTATATTGTATATGATAAAAATAGAGAATTAATGTTTTCTTGAGAGCTTAGAAAGACCATCATTTTTATCCTCGATATACTTAGTACTTAGAAACCTTTCACAACATTTATGTGTACAATCAAAAACCTTTTCTAGTACTTGTGATTGTGAATGTACAAATCTTTGTGTATGATTTTTCTTTTGTCCATCATATCAATGTGAGTATGTCGATCTTGCAACTCATCTTACTAAAAAGAGCTCTTCCGCATTTCATAGTTCCCAATTTGTTTCACATGATTCGATTGCACTTATTCCTTCTCTTTGCTCTATGATTGCATAAACTCCTTTTATCCAAACCTCTTGAAAGAATGATTGCATAAACTCCTTTTACTACAAAGAAAGGGGGCACAGCGATAATTATAAAATAAAACATGCATCGCATAATGATGAGTGTCACAAAGCTCACAATCAGCTATCATCACAAACATCGTCATATATACAATGGTGAGCTTGCAATGCCATACATGTTGAAAAATTGTCAGTGACTAATCCAATGACTAATCCAATGACTAATCCAATCGAATGACTAATCCACCCGATGAATGAGTCCATGCACACACATGGCAAGAGAGAGAGCATATATACATACACACACACACACACACATATATATATATATATATATATATATATATATATATATATATATATATATATATATATATATATATATATATATATACACACACACACACAAATACACATATACATATAGCACATACATACGAACATACATATACACATACATACATATAGTACATACAAAGAGCTTTTGTTTGGTCTTCGAGCTTCTCATATCAGCTAAAAGATAAGATTCGATGCTTATATATTCCTATTGCAAATAACATTTCTAAAAACGTACAGCTTTCAACTCATTATATTTCTTAGATGAGGCAAGACATATTAACTATGGGGCACTTAATGGACAAAGCAATGAAAAAAGAAGAGATATTGAAATAACTTAATGAGATAAGTCAATCGTGTGCAATGAGATTACTAATTTGGTGACATAAATATACTTACTCAATAGCATCTTGCTAGAAGCACATTGTTGTCTAATTTCCACAATCAAGCATGGCTTAGTCAATATATACAGAATTAAAAAGTTACAATGAAAATTGAATGTTTTTTACCCTTGCTAGATAAATGAAGACATAAGGAATATTTACAAATATAGAAGGGGATATCATATTCACCTCCTAGCCATAGAGCCAAATGGGCTTACTGCCAGCCAAGGAGCCTATAACCAATTGGGAAACCACCTCCAAGAGATTGGTGTCCCATGCAAGTAACCTAGCATTAGTATAGGTGACGAATATCTATCAAAGGGCCAAGAGCCCAAGTGCCTCATGCAAGGCATCTCTAACCAATGAGCCCATATGTCCTATTTATAAACTCAAATGAGGAGGCTACCCACCTCACACTCATGCCAGGTAGCTAGTTCACACTTGATCGGACACTTAATTGTGAGGTTTCAAAATTCAAGCACACTAATAAACTAAGGAAGAAATACAAAAATAATGTGTGAGAGATGAACCAAAACTTCATCATTATTCATCTCTCACATGTTATTTTTGGATATTCTCCTTCATGTTTTTAGTGTCATTTGATTTGGAAACTTTCATGGTTTCTTGGAGTTAAATACTTGGTCAAATGTGAATTGGCCACCTAGTGTGAGTGAGAGGGGGGTCACCTACTCATTTGAGTCCATAGATAGGACAAATGTGTTCATTTGTGAAACATTCCTCACATGAAGCACTTGGACATTTTCCCTTTGGCAGATCCTTATTAGTGTATTAGTGGGGGATTGGTGATATAGGACACCAGTCTCTTTGAGGTGGCTTCCTACTTGGCTAGCGTCTCCCATCAAGTTTTAACATACACATACATACATACATACATACATAAACACACACTTAACTATTGATTGTATCATCAAATATATGCATGTATATTTATTGAAACTATCTTTTCAATAAATCATATACTTTCTCCCGTGCACCTTGCTAGAAGTAGACTATTGTGAATTTTTCATGATCAAACATGGCTTACTCAATATATATAGAATAAAAAAATTATAATGAAAAACAAAGATTTTTCCTTTTTGCTAGACAATTCAAAGCACAATCCCTATTCATAGACAATAGAAGGTGGACATCATAGTTTCGTCCCAGTGATAAAGCCAAAAGATCTCACCCCTTAGCTTGGGAGCCTACAATCAAGTGTGCAATCACCTCCAAGATTATATTGAGAAAATAAATTTACCAAAATATTATCCAATGTGGTTTCTATGGTATATTCTTGAGGCAAATAAACTAGAACCTCTAGATTCCGAATGAACAATTTTCTCACCACCAATCTTGAAAATGAAACTTCAAGGAAAACCAAAGATGAGTTTACATTATGCGAAATAGAAAACAATATAAAATAGTATAGACGTAATAGTAACACACACACATATATATATATATATATATATATATATATATATATATATATATATATATATATGTGTGTGTGTCATGTATGTATATGCGTGTGTATATATATATATATATATATATATATATATATATATATATATATATATATGTGTGTGTGTGTTAGAGTATACATTACACTATATATATATATATATATATATATATATATATATATATATATATATATATATATATATATATATATATATATATATATATATATATATATATATATATGTGCGCGTGTGTGTGTGTGCGCGTGTGTGTGGCTCTTGATCATAAACGGCTTTTTACAAGAAATTTGAGTAGCAAGAGAACAATTACTAGAGGAGAGGGTACTTTAGCATCTCCACATGTTGGAGAGAACTTATCACGAGTAGATAAGTATTATATATATGTGTGTTACTCTTTAAGTATTTAAACCTAAATATTTGTAAACTTTTGATGTGTCTGTTTATATAGGATGCCCTAGAGCCCCCTCCCCGATCAGCTCCCAAGCATACATGCATAGGGAGGTTGGGATTCACTTGTGATATCATTCCTAATGGATCGATTACATATATTAGTGTGGGATCTCCATCACGCCTATAGGAATTTGGTTCATCTTCCATGAGATTAAGTATTAATAGTATAAATATTAGAAAAAATTCAATCTTATTATTCCTTTTTCATTTATGATTGTATTTTTTCAATGTAATGAACAATGAGAAAAGCATGAAAAATATGTGATCGATACTTTAAAGGTGGAGTAAAGTGAGGGTTGTATCACAAATGGGTTCTCAGAGTGTGAAAATTAGTTAGTCATTGACATGATAATGCACGATAAATGAGAGAGAGAGAGAGAGAGAGAGAGAGAGAGAGAGAGAGAGAGAGAGAGAGAGAGAGAGAGAGAGAGAGAGAGAGAGAGAGAGAGAGAGAGAGAGAGAGAGAGAGAGAGAGAGAGAGAGAGAGAGAAGGGGGTTTTACTATAATGTTAAAGGGGTAGCCTTGGATAAATGCAGTCTATTTATTTTTCAAAAGGGAAGTTTAGCCTTAGCCTACTCTCGCGGACTTTAATTAAAACAAAGAAGAAAAAAGTTACAAGAGGCTGGGACTAGTGCACTTGGGATCCCCATATCCCACAAAGCAGGGGAAAAAATCACGGAACTAGAGAGGGTTACATAAGAGGTTAATGAAGCTCTCATCCCCCTCATGTAGGGCCCACCTTAATTTAAGCTTGTTTTTCTGGATGAGGAACACTTTATGATGTCTGAAAGGAGGGGATCTCTTGCAGTTGGAGATTCTTTGGTCAAGGTGGAATAAAGACTTCTCGATTGAACACTCCTTAGGAGGTTGTCCAAAGTTGTAGGCACACCGCTCTCTCCAAATCTTCCAAAGGATCTCCTCTCTAAAAGTGTTCCTCAATGCCCTTGAGAAGCTGATCGCTTTGCCGAAAAGTGCTTGCTTCCAAGAGATTTGTCCATGCAGTCTCAAAAAATTCACTTGGGTCCACCAGAGCCTGAGAGTCTTGGGGCAAGCAAAGAAGATGTGGCCCAAGTACTCAATGCTGTGATGACATCACTTGCACCATGACAAAGCTCTGCAAAATTTTCTAGCCTTTACATTGGTCCAGATACCCCGATGGAGGATTTGCTACATGAGAACGAATTTTTTGGTCTCAATGAGGGGATGCCAGACAAACATGAACTTCAAATCCCAATGTAGCCTCGTCTTAGGCACCACTTCTTGTTGAGAGTGACATGATCGTCCGAGTTTACCTTGATTCTAGGAATTTTGGAAAGGTGATTTCTATTATGCTAAATAAGACCCTCATGACACGACGGATCCTACCCAATGAGAAGCCGAGTTTTTGCCAGTTCCCAAGTGATGCATCTACTCTGAAGGAGGGTCCATTCTTCGTAGTTCACTCTCATTTTGGGATCTATCCTCAAAGCTGATCCACTCGCCTGTTTCTTGTTTCTAGAGGTGTTTCCATTGTTTGAAACCATTGTTCCAGAGCCTCTTTGCATTTTGGAGGTTCCAATGAGCCACCCCTCTAATGCACGTGATTGGAAACCAGATTGAGTCATTTTCGTGATTCCATCCGCCCACTTCCAATCTTCTTTGATTCTTATGAATTGTTTGAACTTGTTCCAATATTTCCATAGAGAGTGCACTAGATTTGAGCCTTTGGGGGAAACCGGAATCGGGGAGAATAAGAGGGTAAGGAGGTCCAGATCCTTCCAACTAGGGAGGCCCACCAACATAATTACATTCTTGTTCCTAAAGATGAGCTTGAACCAAGAGGTCTCCGCGTTGCACCAAGCCCTAATGATCCATTTAGCCCCAGTTTGTTAGCCAACTCGTCAATATCCATTATGCCCAGACCCCCACAATCCTTCTCACTGATGCAAGTAGACCATTTAATTTTGGGGACCCCCCCTTCTATTATGGTCCTTGGTCCAAAGAAAATTTCTATAGATTCTTTCCAATTTGCCAAGCTCTTGATCTGTTGGTCCTTACAATACTTCAACTTATTATATAGTTTGGAAAGGACCCAATTCCATCGCTGCTCCATTGAAACACCAAAGCCCATCAGAATACCAAGTAGGCAAAAGACCTGACCCCTGGGAATAATTTGGCAACCATGGTCAACCAACAATTGAGGGGGTGGTCCAATGATGGGCATGAAAGTGGTTTCAGAGTGGTTTATTTTGGAGCCAAAAGCCACACAGAAAGTGTTAAGGCACCACCAAAAGGTTTCAATGTTGGCCAAGTCATTATGCACAAATGCGTTCATGTCATCTGCAAATAGTCTCATGGTCATCTGGCCATGGTTGAGAGGCAGAGAGAGACCTTTAATATGGCCCATTTCCATGTGATGCTGCACTAGACAGTTGAGCCCCTCCATGGAAATAGCGAATAGCAAAGGGGCCAGTGGGCACCGTTGCCTAATAGAGCATTTTAATCTAATGGCCTTTGATAAGTGTCTGTAGATATAATTCACATTGATGCATTCCCTAGTAATGTAGTGATCATCTTAGTGATTTTTTTATTGTAGCCGAGGTCTTTAAGAGATTGGAGGACAAAGTCCCATTCTAGCCTATCGTAGACTTTGTCAAAGTCGATTTTAAGGAATACCACATCTTGCTTTGACTCTTCAACAAAATCGAGACCTTCCCAGATATCAATGATCGCTTCCAATATTGATCTACCCTTGATGAATCCTTTTTGGTCTTCACTAAGCCAAATCTTTAAGTGGTAAAAGATTCTGTTGATAATTATTTTTGCCAAAATCTTGTACCCAGTTTGAAGCATTGTAATCGGGTGCCAGTTTTCAATCCTATTTTTGTTACCTTTTTTATGGATAAGTTTGATGAGAGTGTTGTTTAGGCATTTGGGGAGTGCACTGAAGCCAATGCTTCTTGCCAAACCAAGCGTAGCGGAGTGGCCACCACCTGTCTAAAGGATTTGAAAAACTCGTTTGTGAGGCTGTCTAGACCTGGGCTTTTCCCATTGGGGAGCATATCAATAGCTTCAAGAATC
Organism: Ceratopteris richardii; assembly: GCA_020310875.1. Lineage (NCBI taxonomy): Eukaryota > Viridiplantae > Streptophyta > Polypodiopsida > Polypodiales > Pteridaceae > Ceratopteris > Ceratopteris richardii. Next base: position 149,341,465 of record CM035421.1, read on the forward strand.
TCATTATCTGAAATGGGCACATCAAGGAGAGGCTTTAGATTATGCGGTATTTGTGAGGAAGATGCTCTCAAGATGGTTGCCATGCAATCGTGCCTGTGGGGAGAAAGGGGGATCGAGACCCCCAATAGTTGAGTAAAGTGGTCGACAATAATAGCACTATTGTCTTCTTTCGTTTTGCATTTGACCCCATTACTACCTATCAAGAAGGGGATAGAGTCTCTTGTTTGCTTCCTCTTGAGAATTCCACACATCTCTTTGGTTGGTTTGTCGGCCTTCCCTGCCCACCAATCTTTAAAGTAACTTGTAGGCTTTTCCTTTGAATTTCTTCCTCATATCTCAGCATTCCTCTGATTTTCTATAGTCCTATCTGCTATTGGTAGTTCCCTTTATTCACTTCCTCCTCGAGATGCCTGAGCCTCCGGCTTCTCTCTCTACCTCCGCTACACATTGCGAAGCATCTTGTGAGTTATGAATAGACTTTGACGAGTCTTCTCAACCGCAACCCTCCAATTTTGGGCTGGAGAAGCATTGTTGGTGAACGTCGAGTTCCAAAGTAGGGTAATTTCTTGGTGGACAGAGGGAAGGGAGAAAGACATCAGGGAAGCATGAAACCATGGTGCTTTCATGAGCTTGGCAATTGGCTTGAAGATGAACTTAAAGGAGTAGTGTTTTGATAAGGTGATGTCAATGTGTTGAGAGATGGTGGGATGGCCCCATTGGTGGATAATATCTTGTGCAACATAGCTTCTATCGAGTCTTGCTTTCCTCAAGTCGGCCCCAAATTGGAGGTTTGACCAAGAGAAACCATTCTTGTCTTTAATCTCCACTAGATCCAGATGGAGTTTGATTTTGTCCCAAATATCTTTCTCTTGACTATCAATGGTATGCCCCCTATTGTCCCATCCATCTGAGGGATCTTCCACCATGTTGAAGTCTCCACATAGCATAACATTGTGGGAGAAGGAGTCTAAAGAAATCCAGGTGTTAATCCTCTTAGACGCCCTGTTTGCAGCATACATGGAAACCATAGTGAACTTGAAGGGGCCCCCAAAGGAGGCAGTGATCCAATGATGTTTCTGATCCTCACGCGAGTTGACCAGTCTACAAAACCAAATTTTTTTATTCCTATAGATGTGCAGCCAACCCCCCTGGGGTGTGAAGTGGTAACCTAGACATGAGCCAAAGAGATGCATTTAAGTCGTTTCTGAAGGCCCTCTCCATCAATTTTAATCTCCCGAATATAGATGAAATCCATGTTTATGTTATTATCCTACAACCAATGGCCAATAATAGCTGCTCTTGAGGGGTCTGTCAACCCTCTAGCATTAAATGAAGTGATAATCATTATCTATGGTTACCCTCTTTGCAGAGAGGGACCTTGTCTTTTTTCTTCTTGGATTCATCTTTTTTCCTTGAGAATGAGGGATCCTGCCCACATATCTTGCCCTTAAAGGGGCTCTTCCAAGGAAATTGCACTGGTTGTTTCCCCTTAAGAGGCACCTTCTGTGAAAGAGAACTTGTCACCTTTTTTAGGAGTGTGGATCCAATGGTGGAGCTTTCACTGTCCGGGTTGTCTTCATTCCTAGTAGTGAAACCCTCCTCTTTACCAGTGGAATAGCCCTCTTGGTTATTGTTGAGCCCATAAAATTCATATTGGTCAAAGTCAACCACAATCAAAGTCAAAGGGTCAAAGTCAAAGTAGTCAAACTCAACATGTTCAAGGTCAAAGTCAACATGGGCAAAGTCAAAGCATTCAAAGTTTGGGTGTCAAGGTGCACACATAGTGCACAATCAATTGTTCACAAAGGTTATATTTTGCAGAAAGTTGGATGCAGGTTATAGAGCGTCTTTTTGTAATTTCTCTAAGGTTCAAAGTGTTTTTAAAGTGTTTGGAAGGTTCAGGTGAACCCTCTCTTAGGTGCACATTTGAAGAATCAAAAGGAAAAATGTGAAGGTATGTGAAGCGAAACTGTATGCAAAAGTGAAAGTATGGCCCCTCAATTAAAATTTTTATTTTAGTCTAAAGTCACTACAGGACAACACATGGATTCGTTGGATGCCCACATTTGGAGACAATCTTGGGACATCAAAGTGAGCACCAAGATACTCTAGCAGTTAGGAGTGTACGTGAACCGACACTCAAATCAAGGCAAGGCATTATTCTTGGTTAGACTAGCAAGGTGAGCATAGTCTACACTAAGAGAAAGAAGAGCAAGAGACATACAATGAGTGTGTGATGCCGAGAAGTGAAGTGCAAGGTGTGCAAGAAGAGTGACTTAGAAGTGTGCAGAGAAGTGCTAAGCCATGCAACCAAAGGTCACAAGGTCCCATTGAAGCTGTGTGCATCGACAGAAGGTGTGCATCCCTCCCCCTATTGAAGCTTGAATGCAAGGTGTGCGCAAGTGCAAGCTCTTGGAGAAGGTGGAGGTCTGGTGTAGAGAGATCGATGACAGCAAGAACCTTGGGTATTTTGTAACTTTGTTGATTGTGCACTCTTTGGGATTTCACACAGAGAGCATTTGGATTGTAGTGTACATCATCATTGTACTTTTCTCCTTATAATCAATCGACAGAAGCTTCCGATGTTTGTATCTTTCTTCTTATCTTTCTCACTTCTCCTACAAACACTCAAGTCCCTTTCTGCACAAGAATCCCCCAACAAAATTTGGCATGCTTGGTGGGACTACAAGGAGATTTGAGCATAGGAGAAGCGAATTGCAAAGTGTAGAAGAGTTCAAGGGTACCGACAGTACTGTACTGACTTAAGAGGTACTAAGAGGAGTATGAACAACTCATGACAGCAACCCGGTCCCAAAGCTTGAGGGTCCCTTGCAAAGCAACAAGAAGGAAGGTTATTCGAAGATCAACCAGTCCATTGTCATCGATATCATCCATAAAGAATATGGCAGCCCATGTAGATTTGGAAACTTTACTTTCTAGATTGAATACCAAATTTCCATCCTTCAAAGGGCTAGCACAAGAAGACCCAGATGAGCACATTAGGAGATTCTTAGCCTTATGTAAAACAAGGGGTTTGATGGGAAGAGAGGACATTATTTTTTTTTCTTTTCCCTGCAACATTAGAAGGGCTAGCAGACAAATGGTCTAGTCAGTTCGCGGACAGCCATTTCACCACATGGTACTTGATGAAGGAAGCATTCAGAACATAGTTCCAGCAAGGGAACACCACTGAAAACATTATTGAAGAATTAGAAAATTTAAGACTAGGTCCTGGGGAGACCTTCCCAAAATTTGTTACTAGAGCTAAAGCATTAATGGCCAAACTGCCAGACCCTCCCCATGATTTTTTTATCAAGTAGTGGCTAGCTAAACCACTTCCCATATCAACACAATGTAAAATAAAGGAGTTAGTTTTATCGACAGCCACAATAGAAGAATTTATCAATATAGCTACAAGATTGAAACAAATTAGATAGTAGTATGGGGCAAGCTCTTCCAATTTATCATATCCTGTAGAACTTGAAGACCCAGTAACTACATTATTCAGAGATGCAGAGGAATGGGGGAGAGCATGTGATGTCTCTCAGAGGTGTGGACCCAAGCCAACAAAGCAGAGGCACAACCCCTTGATTACTTCCACTTCTTTGTGGTTGATTTTTTTGAGATATTATATGAAGTGATTGCAGATTTTGGAAGTAAAGAGAAGCAAAGTTATTGCCTTGAAGGCTTGAAGCAAAGCTTTGACCAAAGACCGAAGAGAAGCAAATATCTTGTTGTGAAGAATTGAAGTAAAGCTTTGAGTACTAAAGACCGAAGTCAAAGCTCATGGGCGTTTTCTCGCACTATAGCGGGAAGTCTATCTTGTATTTGGTTGATCCGCACTGTGGCAGCATACTGTATCACTTATCTGCATTGTAGCGGGAATCATTGTATTATTGAGATTTATTGGATGACATGAGTTGTATTTACATTTTATCATTGAGCTTAGTTTGTTTACTTGGCGCATAGATCCGAGGATTTCTATTTCCTAGCATTGTATTTTGTTTTATCATCCATGATGCTTACGAGCATACGTGCACGACCAAGTGCTTTGAGCCTTTCTCTTCCGAGGCGCGGGCCTACAATGTATGATTCAATCATCCGACCAGGGTGAGGTGCCTAGCATGTAGACACCGCTCGTCGAATGGGGAGAACGACCCACACCGAGGCCTGATCCAACCCTGCACTACTCTTCCCTCCTTACCTCCTTCCCCAAAATGCTTGCACACAACACATTATGAAACATAATGTGCAATATTTTTTTCCATATTTGGCTAGAGGAAGAAGTATTTACAAGTGGAAACAATGATTTTATGCCCCATTGATCCATATAAGGTGGTTCATGCAATCATTTTCATAAAAATGTCTTTAGATGACTAAGTGATGCATAATTTTGGTTCAAAATACAAAAAACCATTATGAAAAGTGTAACGATCATCAGCAGATGGGGAAAAATTATGGAAAGCATTCCATGCATGTGAGAAGTACAAATATGAAACATAAGTGGGAATCATATCATGAAATGAATGAATATGAACAAAAAAATATTATGTATAAAAGAAATATGTGGCTTTGGTGATCGGAAACAACTAAGAGCATCAGCTATGATATTAGTTTTGTTGATTTGATAGTGAATCACACGATGAAAATTTTGAATAAAAGAAATCAATTTAATGTGTCGGTTGGAAATCAATGGTTGTCTTAATCAATATTTAAGAGCATGTTGTTCTATTTTAATGAAAAACTTGAAGCCCGTAAGTGTTACACTTTTGTGTTCCTCGAGTAGCTTTGGTGTGAACCTTTTCCCTGTACATGGAAACTTTTTACTCTAGTGCTGGCTAGAGATTTTTTACCCATGTTATCACATACACGATTCACTCATATGTGATGGTACTTTGTACTTAGGATATTATTCAACTCCTAGTTCAGTTTAGTTCATCATCAATAGAGTGAGCTATTCCAACCATCCATCTTCTCCAAGTGTCTTGCTGCATTTGTAATCCTTGTGTGTGCTTCTTGTGTGTCTTTCACACTTCTACACACACCCAACAATGGTATCAAAGTAGGTTCAACTCCTTCTCGAGTTTTGTTTTTTTGTGTCATGGTGTGCACATACTTTTAACAGTGCAGATTGTCTTGGGGGCATAGAACAATGATTTTTAAGAGCCAAGAAGCATTTGCACCAGTTACACTAGGGTTCTACTCCCATTTCAAAGCCATTCATGCAGCTTGAATTGCCATTAGAGTGACGAATTGTGAGCTTAAATTTCAACACTCATTTTAGGTTTTGTTGAAGTAAAGATTTTGTCACATTCTTGTTCTTTAGTGAAATAGAGGGAAACAATGACTTGTTTGGCATGCTTCAAGCTGAAAATAAGCTTGATGGGACCAAATACCCAATGTGGTCTAACATGATGAAACATGTTCTTGTTGTGAAACAACTATGGAACATAGTGGAAGATGTAGATCGAAGACCTACAGGTTCTTCTACTTCACAGTCCACTGTCATAGATGGAGCTTCTTCTTCTAGTATACTGGTTAATCCTTCTCCACCTACACAAGAGCAACTTAGATGAGATGGAAAATATGCTCAAGCTCATGCATTGATTGAAATTTTTGTGAAGCGTGATATAGTTCCACACATTCGATCATGCTCTACGTCAAGACATGCATGGGACACTCTTGCTTCTTTGTATGCCATGCATAATGAAGCACATGCTGCATACTTGAGGAAGCAACTTGAGGATTTATGTATGGCTGAAAATGATTCTGCGGATGTGTATGCGACACGCTATAGAAGAGATCCCCTCTTCCTAATTTGATGAGGAAAACAAAACCTTTAGCCAAAGAATGTTGAACTCATTATCATGATGGTTTTCATGCATCTTCAAGAAATCTATAAATGGGTTTCCAAGATTTGTGTGGGTTTTGTACAAGGTGTTGTTGGAAAGGATTGAATGAAAAGAAGATTAGCATGGCTGCTACCCTTGGAAGGCATGCACAAGCTTAACATAAAGTCAATAAGCAGAGAGAGATGGCCGTGAAGCAAGAGGATGATATTCTAAGCACTATGTAGCAGAGATGTAAAGGGAGGGAAGCACTTTAAAGTGAAGGGAAAGGTAGAGTGGAGATCTGCTGACGTTTTATGTGTTCCATGAGTGCTTTAGTGCAAGTTAAAGTCAAGCAAGCATCAGAAAACGAATGGTGTGGCATTGTCATGCAGGGAAGTTAGCTAAACATGGTTGCCAAGTGTTGCATGAGCACTCTAAATTCAGCATAAGCCTTCTATAAAATTGGAGATTACTGATGATTTGGGGAATCTATTAGAACACATATAAAAAAAGGAGAGATGATCTCACTGAAGCTAATTGGAGCTTGATTGGAGGTAGATATAATACAAGAAGATTGAAGGAAGTCTAGATCATTGAAGGAGGGTGGGCAAAAACATTAGATAGTAAAGAAGATTGATTGAAGCTAATTGGAGCTTGATTGGAGGTAGACTTCCTTCAATCTTCTTGTATTATATCTACCTCCAATCAAGCTCCAATTAGCTTCAGTGAGATCATTGAAGGAGGGAATTGATAGAAATCCTCTCTTTTAGATGGAGATAGTAGATGACAAAAACATTAGCTTGTGGTAGTAGGTAATAAAAATGAAACACGATAGAAGAAGCCTTTTTTTCTTGGTGTTAATGCAAAGAAGACATCCGCATTAACAAGGTGCACAATTGGAGCTGAATTGCTTGATGAGGATAAAGGCAACAAACAACGTGTGTGCTAGTAGAGGAAAATGATCAAAATGTTTAATGTAGCTAGTTTAGAGGCACAATAGGAATGGAATAGCAGGGAAAATGATGTGATGAACCTGAAGTCATAGGAAGATGAGTGGCCACTTGGCATCGATGTTCTCAACTTTTAGATAGTGTGGGGTGAGATTGGTTCAACATATGAACTAGAGAATTAAGCCGATAGAAGTATCTATGTTTTGAATGTTGTATAGATAAGCTTTATCTATCTGAACTCTTTATATCTATCGTATATGTATTCAAATTCTTGACGCAAAAGTTTGGGTGCATCTTTGAAAGATGAACCCAAAAGAGCACATGTGGTGTGTGCAAAACATGCATCTTATCATATAATTGGAGTAGGAGAATTTGAGCTTATGACTACAAATGGAGGTGTGATTCTCTTGAGAAATGCATTGTATGCACTTGATATCAAAGATATTCATACACACACTACAAGAAAATTGAAGTTTGTTCATAATGATGTATGTGGTCCTATCAAGACTCCATCTGGGAAGCATGTATATTTTGTTACTTTCATTGATATTTCTAGTCACCATACATGGGTGTATCCTATGAAAGCAAAGAATGAGGCATTTTCTTGCTTCAAAGCATTTTTAGCTATGCTTGATTTTGTTTTTTCAAACAAGCTTTTGACTCTATGCACAGATCATGGTGATGAATACAAGTCATATGAGTTTAATGCTTTTCTTCATGAAAGTTGAATTTCACACCAATGTAAATGCCATATACACCTCAAAAAAATGGTATTACTGAGCATAAAAATAGAACACATCTTGAAATGGCACGATGTAGGGTTAAATGAAAGCAACTTTTTAACAAGTTTTGGATTGATGTGACCATGTGTGCAAACTATGTATTGAATCGCTACCCTACAAAAGTGTTGAGAGTCATCACTCCTTATGAGGCTTTGAATGCACACAAACCTATGGTTAGTCATATGTGTGTGTTTGTTTGTTTGGATTATGCTCTTGTGCCATCATAACAACATCACAAAGTTGATGACATGGCAAAGAAATGTATATTTGCTGGTTATAGTGTTGAAAGTAAGGGATATTGTTTGTACCATCCATTGACAAACACAATTATTGTGAGTTGAGATGTGGTATTTGCTAAAAATTCAAATTTCCCTCCACTTGAATGCAAAAAATAGCAAACTCTCAGCTCAAAAGATGTGTTTGATACAATCATTCCTTTGTTCCAAAGTGGTGCACGTGCAAACTAGTCAACTGAGGCACAAAGGGTTCAAAGATTCCAACAAAATGGAGTTGAAAATGTAGAGAATTTCCAACCAAACATGGCTGAATTTTTCATCCAAAGATGGTCAAAACTACTAGAAACTTTTAGCCACATATGGCTGAACATTTGCATCAAAACATGAATGAAAATGAGTAGAAAATTCAGACTATGCATGTTATACATGTTGACAATGTATTACATAATGAATGCATGTCTATCAAGAGTGCACAAACTATACCAAAGTGGTTGAAACAAACTTTGCAGGACAACAAATTGAGTGCAACTTTACTTGGTAGAACAAGGTCAAGCTCTCACCATGCATCAAGTAAATTTGTGGACTAATCTCTTATTGCAATATCATGTTATGAAGAGCCAATTACTTTTGAAGATGCATGTGGTGATCCACATTGATTGAGTGCGATGTAGTCAAAAATGGATTCCATACATAGGAATGGTACTTGGGAGTTATGTGAATTGCCAAAAAGGAAAAATGCCATTGGTACAAAATGGGTTTACAAGATTAAGAGAAAGTCAAATAGTAGCATTGATCGCTACAAAGCTAGATTGGCTATCAAAAGATATGCACAACAATATGGCATTGACTATGAGGAAACTTTTGAACCTGCTTCATGCATGAATACCATTTCTACCATGGTTGCATTGGCTACCCAATGAGATTGGAAAGTACATCAGTTGGACATAAAAACTATTTTCTTGAATGGTGATTTGCAAGAAGAGGTTCATATGAAGCAACCTCCTTCACGAGAAATGATATGGCCTAAATATTCTACTTCTTTTTGGAAAAAGTAGCTTTCTTCAAGATTGGCATAAAGTTTATACTTACATAACAAATGAAAAACTATTTGTGAATGCTTTTCATTCTCACTTTCATTCTTAATATAAACAAGTATATCATCAAATAAATAAGAACAAAATCTTGATACGCAAGAAAGATATTATTTGCCATAGATGCAAAGGTAGTAGGTGCATTTGTAAGTCCAAAAGGCATTACCATAAATTCATAATGGACGATTTGAATCCTAAAGGAAGTTGTGTAAATATCAATATGCATCATACATATTTGATGATAAAAATATTTAAGTCAATTTTGGTAAAGATATGCGCTCAAAGTTTATATATCAAGTCATATATCTGAGGAATAGGATATCGATTTTTTATTGTGATTTTGTTGAGGGATCTATAGTGGATGCACATCTTATAGGTTTTATTCTTTTTCTCAACTAAGAGAATGGGTGCTCCAAATGGTGAAGGATTAGGCCTTTTTTTTAGAGTAAATATTTAACTTGCTTTTCTAGTTCTTTTTGGTGCAAAGGCCCAGGCCTATAAGTGATTTATGAGGAGCAGAACTACCAAGAATTAGATCTATCCTATGATCAAGAGATCATCATGAAGGTGGTAGGTTAGAAAGGTAATTAGAAATAAAACAATACTTATAAGAAACCATAAATGGTTTATGTGCATGAGAAAGTGTATGAGTATAATAAACTTTGACATTCAAAAAAACAATGCATGAATTGTAACCTTTTCTCAATGCATGTTTTACTTGAGTACGAATAATTAATGGAAATGGTTGGAATTCATGCATTGCAGACAAAGAAATAAGTTGACCTTTAAATTCAAAATTGAATGTATGCATATGATAGTCATTGTTTGGATTATAATAATGGTGGAAAGACATACAAAGTATAACATCATAAGACTGCAAAGGAGTAATTTAAAATGGTCATGCATCTACATACGAATCTATACAAATCTTAACATCATGCACTTCACTTGTTACATTATATCTACTTTCTTGAAATGCAAACTCAACTTATAGATGGAAGGAAATACTTTAATTTTAGTTCTTGCACTAAAGTATGTGAAATAAAATAATGAGAGTTACAATCATAATGTAAAATATTAACAATTCTATCATTAATAGTAACCTACATGCAAATTAAAGAATGAATCAAAATCTAGTTACTCATGGTACCTAAATCCTTTTCCAATGCTTCCTCTGTCCAAATCAGGATAAGCATCTTCATGAACCACTATAAAAAATATCTAGGCTTGCACGTTGAGTGCTTAAAGTGTATGTGATAGTCTATTATGCTATTAGGCTATGCTCATTCAAACATATATTCATGACAAATCAAGAGCACAATCTTAAATTTCAAGTATGATATTTAAAGCTATATTATGTTATGCTCACACATTCGCAATAAAGGCTTGTAGTAATGAGTTTGCATTTGCATAAAATTAATGATAATTTTTCAAATCCCATAAACTACCTAGCTAAGATTCTTAACACAATATCCACATGTCAATCATGGTCTTTATCTATTCATTAATGAACTATTGCAATCACAAATCAATTTGATCAATTCATTGTATAGGGATGACATCCAAGTTTTGTTCTTTCAATTCAATGTAAATTTGAAAATCTTCAAGGGATTCCAAGTGCTAATTGAATGTTTCCATCATTATGAAGTTTCAAAGACAATGATCTTTGGATCTCTAAACTAATTCAAATCCTGCTTGTAAATAATTTTGACTCACATATTAATAAAAAAATGCATGAAGTTATCGAATCCATAGGTTGCATTGACCTCTCCAATTCAATAAGCCAAAAAATGATCCCACCCAAACACTCTAATATTAGTAAAGATCTTGTGAATTTCATCTACATAATACTTTTTTTAGGTTTCAATTAACTACATATTTACGATTCATCAATAGATAAATGTTCATGATCTTGACTAATTAAGAGCTATTAATTGGGGGCTCTAATAATAAATAATGGTCATTTGGATGTTTATTCCCCCAAGGTCTCAAAATGATATTGTTTTTTGGGTAATGTGGTCTAAGGTGTTTCTAGAAGCATCTAGTTATGAATAAAGATCTATGGTATGAAATAGTTGTTTGTCCTTATTTTTAAGATGAATCCTTAATGCAACCTTTGCATCAAGGTCCTACTAATCTAGAAAAAATAGGAAATATATTAATGCAATCTTTGCACCAATGTCCCACTAAATAAAAGAAAAGAAGGGAATATATTATAGCTATTGAGTTGAATTTGGTTTGTTACTAGAAGATGAAATTCTAGATTAAAAGTGGTAAGTAGAATGAACATATAAGCACATTGTCAAGGGCAAGATACACAAAAAGTTTAGGAGAGATAATTACGTATTCACGAAAGAATCTCTCTATCTAGTGGAAATTCTTGTATATAGTGATTCCAATAATTCTTTGGTTGATTTTGTATATAGTGATTCCAATGATTCTTGTGTATGCAAGGATAAAATGATAGGGAGATCGAATAACTCTAATGGATCTATTCTATTTTTTCTTCAACTTGACAGGTAGCATTCGTAAGTATAAATTATATACAAAGTTCTTTTTATTGGACTAGATAGCACTTATGGTACAACAATGATGTAAAATGTTCAATGATCATTTGCAAGTTCATGATAATTTTATTTTGAAAACCTTGATTATTTGCTTCATGTTGAGCATGTGAGAAATAAGATTGTAGAGTATTTGGTTGCTTAATCTAGGTAAAGTTAAGATACTTGTTTTTTCAATGCTAGCTATACTTTTAGAAAATTGAGTAATTGATGGTATGTTCTAAATATTTGGGGAAATTTATTTAAAATATTTGAAAATAAAATATGATTTTATATATATTCATTAAGGAAATATACTAGTTACTTATTCCTAATATGTAAGAAGGAAAAAGTCAGAAGAAATCTAGAAAACATGTTATGAAACCTTTGGATGATATTTGGATTGAAGAAAAAAGGACATAACAAAACTTGTATATTAATCCTTTTAGGAGTTTAGGATTTTTGGTATTAATGATAAAATCTACTCTTTGTTGGAGGAGATGGTGGATAGATTCTAGAAATGAAGTGGTGCCGCAACTCCTTGCTTCACACAAGCCAAGAACAAGTTGAGGATTGTAAAGTAGACCCCATGAGCTTCCCAAGAACCACAAATAATCACCTAAGTGCTTTGGAGTATGATCCTCTAATCAATGGATCAAAACAAATGAGTAGGAGATTCAACTATGAGCTAAGACTTACTATTTTGGTCTCTACACATGCTTAGTAAATTGAATAGTGCTCTAGCAATTGATCGAATGCCTTTTGGGAGTATCTAATTGACTTAGATAGCTACCAATCACAAGTTATTTCACTAAAAATGATCAAGTGTATGTTGGAGTTAGACGTCTGCGGAAGCATGCAAACAACACAAGGAAGAAGAAGAAGCTTGGAGCACAACACACAATATTGAATGTATTACTAGAGAATGTACAAAGATAAGTAGCCCATTAGGGCAATAGGCGTATATACAAGTCAGGGGAAAAAACCTCCTAAAGATGGAAAGAAGTACCTTGGTGGTCCTAGAATGTTCACACACATCACTACATAAATATATCAACAAATCCCCCCTGGGAGTGATGTAGTGAACAAGTAGCTGACACTCATGTATAAGGAAGTGCCAAGCTATGTGGAAATCACTCCACAAAGGGAAGTAAGCCGAAAGCTTTGCGAAAAGCTTCAAACTTCTCCCTAGGCAGAGCCTTCGTAAAAAGGTCTGCAATGTTCTCCTGCACGAGCACATATGCCAAGCTGATCTCCCTAGTAGAGAACCTCTCCCTAACATAATGATAATGCACCTCAATGTGCTTAGTGCGAGCATGGAACACAGGTGTTGACAGTATACGGGAAGAAGCAAGTACGGACACACATGCAGATCTAGCACTAAGGCAACCCTTCATTTTTTTCAAAACCCTTACATCATTTTAAAGTGATTCTCATCACTAAAAACCCCTGTAAATACCATTTTCACCTTTTTGTAGCTCCATTTTGTACAAGCCAAGGAGTCCTCGAGCTTGAGGAGCCTTAGAAGTAGTTGCCTATCAATTTTCGTATTTTTTAGATCTCGTTTGAGCCCTCAAATAAACCCTGGAACCTAATTTTTAACTAGGCCGAACACTAGGTCTGGACAGGGCCAAAGCTAGGCAAAAACTATAAATAGAGCTAGAGAGCTCATTTTTGGAGAGCTTCTTGTAGTTTTGAGCTTGTATGAGAACTTTGTTGCAATAGAAGTGATTCCATTGTCTTACTCTCTTTGTTCTTGCTGTGTGTGCACGTGTGTGTGTATGTGTGTGCATGTTAGTGTGCTTCGCACTCACACATTTGTGCCTTCACTTGCTCGAGGTCTTCATACCATCCTCATGTCTTCCCGGATTGACATTAAAGGAGGTGCTACTCATCACTGAGCTACACCAAATTTTGGCGCCGTTGCCGGGGATTCGAGCTTTGAGGACGAGCGTGTGATGGTAAGACGTAGAGAGGACGCGTTGGAATGGTAAGTAGTAGGTAAATTTCTGATTTTTTTCCATCTCCATCTCCATCTCCATCTCCATCTCCTTCTCCACCTCCTTCTCCACTACATATTCCCTCTTCCTTGTCATTCCCATCATTTGTTGTGTGCGAGTTTGAGAGAGAGCGAGCACGTGCATTTGTGTTGTATGTTTTTTGCATGTTTCTTGCAGGTACCAGCTCCATCACCATCTCTAGCAAGCTCAGCAAGTATAGAATCCTTCTGCACAGGCCCCGAGGCATCGAGCTCGAGCTATCACGACACCTCGCAAACTTCAACTAATCATGTTTTTGAGTGCACCACGACACTGCGAAGGCCTAGAGCACCTAGGATCACAAGACAGAACCACAAATTTTGCCATAACTCGACCTATCGCGACACCTCACGAGCTATCACGACACCTCACGACCTATCGCGACACTTGGGAGTATCGCGACATCTCATGAGCTATCGCGACACTTGGGAGTATCGCGACACCTCACGAGCTATCGTGACACCTCACGACCTATCGTGACACTTGGGAGTATCGCAACACCTCACGAGCTATCGCGACACCTCACGACCTATCGCGACACTTGGGAGTATCGCGACACCTCACGAGCTATCACGACACCTCACGACCTATCGCGACACTTGGGAGTATCGCGACACCTCACGAGCTATCGCGACACTTGGGAGTATCGCGACACCTCACGAGCTATCGCGACACCTCACGACCTATCGCGACACTTGGGAGTATCGCGACACCTCACGAGATATCGCGACACCTCACGACCTATCGCGACACTTGGGAGTATCGCGACACCTCACGAGCTATCGCGACACCTCACGAGCTATCGTGACACTTGGGAGTATCGCGACACCTCACGAGCTATCGCGACACCTCACGAGCTATCGTGACACCTCACGAGCTATCGCGACACCTCGGAGTATCACGACACCTCACGAGCTATCGCGACACTTCGACCCGACCTATCGCGATACACGGCCCTAACGCATGAAAATTTTAAGGGTAAAGTTGAGTGAATTGAAGTATTGTGAGGTTTAAATTTAAGCACCTTGGGAGAACATTAGAGCCATAGGAGTGGGCCAAAGACCTAGAAACCAGTGAAGGATCTACTGAACCCTGAGAGCCTGTTCTGACCCCTAAGTGCCTGAATGGTCATAACTTCGCCATACGAACTCTGATTGAGGAGATTTCGGTCTCGTTGGAAAGCTTGTTGAGAATCCTACGTGGACCTCGACTGGTTTCTGTAAGAATCATACGCGGAGTTTTAGAACATGTATTTTTAAAGTTGACCTTTAGGTGAGACTAGGTGGTCCTAAGATTGAGGGGGTGCAGTGAGTTACTCCAGGGGGGACTGCAAATATTGATGTGTGTCTTTCAATTACTTGTGGTAATAGAGCTATACTGACTGGTGAGCTTTTGCAGGAACATTGTGTGCACTCAAGGCAATCCAAAGCAAGCTAGCAAGGGTGAGTACCAAGCTTGGGAGAAGGCTTCCTGGGCTTGTGCAGCAATCTGAGCAACCAGAGGATTAAGGTTGGAAGTTCTCTCAAACCTCCTTTGTCAATTCCTAGCCTAGGCTAAGTACGACTTAGGTGTGGTAATTAATTAGGGCAACGTTAGGCACTGATGAAGTCTTGAGCCCAAAGAAAAGATGATTATACGAGGCTTAATTTTGCTTAACCCCTCGCAAACGGTTTACTTGGATTACCTAGAGCCCACAATTATCTCGCAAGAGCTGAATTTCCTCGCTCATGCACTAGCCCACTTTCCTCCTATTCACACTCCCTTCCTTCTCTTATTTCACACCGTCTCTTCCCTCTTCCCTTCTCTTTCTCTCTATCTGTCTCTCTCTCTCTCTCTCGTCTCTTTCACTTTCCTTATCTCACATACACACCCATACGCTCTCCTATTCTTCGATCACCAGCCAACTCAAGCTTTCAATGTGTCATGTAGGAGTAGTAGTAGTATTTAGAGTTGTGTGTCCATTCCTTGAAATTTTTTTGCAACCCAAGCCTTCACGAGGGCAGGAAAGAGGAGAATGGGAATAGATTTGTAGGTAGAGAATAGTCCAGTAGCTTTAAATGAATCGTTCCATTTTACCATATCCCGTTATTTCAATTCTCAAACATGCGACTCACCTGATACAACATCAAAGAGACCTGCACATGATCCAAACTAAACTGTCCCGCATGGAGACTTGAGACAATGCATTCATATACCTACCCCTATTGCCATCGCATGTATTCCACAAATTCCCTGAAGCAAAACTCCATTTGGTGTATCTGTTGATTGGCAGTGATGGATTATGTATTCTTGCACATCTACCAATGCAATATTGAACGAGAGCATTACATTTCTTTCACACACGTGATGTTTCCTTATCATTCTGCAGCACTCGTGAATTATTAACAATCCTCTCATATGTGGTCATGCATTTGTTTAGTCAAGAGCAGATACAATAACTTCACTCCTATTTCATTCATCATCACGCGCATTTGTCACTGCACTGTCTTGCATTTATGTGGCATGTTTTGCAGCATCAATACATTCCTGCGTATGAACTTGAACACAGTATTGCAGAAACACGAAGAACACTAACATATCACATTTGGATGCGGCGCTCATATTCCTTGGTGGCTAAAAGGGAAGATTTCCAAAATTGGAAGCATGCAAAGACCCGTAAGGACATACTGTGGGAAGCAAAACTGTATTGTTATCATCGAACGTCCAGCACAGAGGTTCATATATGCCATGCGCTGGGGATTTTATAATGATATATGAAAAAAATCGCTTCGTCCAAGTGATTTCACATGAGAGCCAAAAAACTCTAAATTTGATTCTATGATCGACAAAACGTACAAACGATGTAAATTCCAAGAAAACGGAAGGGATGATTCTATAGAAAAAAATTAGACATACCAATCTATTAGCCCTGTTGTTCTAGTACTGCGGCATGATTCACCATAATTGAAACAAACGATTCCAGTTTTCCTCCCTCTTGCGCATGATGAGAGAGCTTCTCCATTGTTGTCTATCCCCATTGTTGACCAGGTCTACATATCCACATTCAGAAGAAACTACCCACATAAGGTCTGCTATGAAACATATCTTCCATTTGATGCACTGAACCATCAAAGAATGATGCTCATCTGATGATTCCGAAACTCCTAAGCATTTTTAGCAGCGCCACAGGTGATCAATACTGCTTTCATCTGCACCAACAGCCATCCCAAAACCGATCTTCCCATTTATGCTGTCGCTCGAGAGTGTCTTCCTGTCTTCCCTTCTGTCTGTCGACATAATCCCCTTGAATGTATAACGTAGGGAGGAAATCACTCCTTAAATACAGACGACAAAGCACCCGCAGCAGAGAAACACACAAGGTTCTCCATAATTTTTTTTCGCGATCTATCACCAGACGATGGTTATCCTGCCCCTCAATGTCTGATCACACTGTTGTTCCGTGAGAGCATCCTTCCAAGCGGCACTTATCCTCGATTGCTTTAACCTTCCAAACTTCTGTTCAGCTCATTAATTTGAACAACGCAAAAAAACCCTGTTCTCCAATAACTCGGAGAGTGCGAGCAAGAAGAAGAAAAACTAGAACCCCGAACTAGAGTTCTCTCCCTTTATCCTTCTACACCGAAAAAGCTTCCCAATCTGCCAGCTTGTGTCAACCTTCTACTAGGTGTCTTTTCCTTTTTCTGATTCCTTTGCGATGACAGATACTCTCCTCCTCCTCCTTCGATATACCTGCACACCAACCACAAAAAAACTAAAACAATTCCCACCGTACAGCGAACCCCTCCGTGGATAAAATAAGAAGAGGCGCCCCCCTCAGATGACTGCCCAACTCTTTTAATAGGAACTTCCTCTCCAGGACTCTCGATCTTATCTAGTGTGTACAATGAAGGGAGGAGTGGTGTCTATTTAGGCCCCAGTGCAACACACCCTCCTTCGTAGCGGGCTGCTGCCGCTTTTTTCATTCTCCGAGTCCTTCATCGATGCTTCATGTCCGTCTCACATGGGATGGCACACCAAATGTACCCCCTTCTGACCTCCACTCATAAAGGGAAACCTTCGATATTTTACTGCCAATAAAACGAGAACAAGTCCAGCATGCCAGTCATTGGCTACAAATATACTTTTCTCTCCATAAGTGCAGCCTCCAAGGGGTAATACTAGAGGTGCTTCACATGCAGCATGGCACAATAACGTGAATCGGAACTGGTTATCGCCAAAAGCTCCTCTTGTGTCACCAAGGGGTTCCCACGCCCCATGTTCTGCTTCAAAGCACCCAATTGTAATGCGACATTGCATGTCGAAAGCTCCTGCAAATTGAAATCAAACGTATTTTCTTGCCAAATAGAACCACATTAGTGCATCAAAACCAATCATTTTTTGAGCTAACATACTTCCCTTTTCTTATTTGCGAAGTCGTCCTCGACGAGCTACTATTGCTGCAATAAAATCCAAACAACCATATACATGTAAATTTTCAATTGGTTCACATACCTTTTAATCGAGCCGTCACTTCCACTGAACCTGCACTCATCGAAGCTATTAGTGCTCAAAAAAATCACTCATGAATACATACAAATCAGTCACTTACAAAATGATCCAAGAACATGCACATATATGCAATTCCATTTCAGCCATGCATCAATTTGCTCATACATTCCATTATGAAAAAAACTCAATTAAAATATCACATTCATACCTTTCCATGAATTACACATGCAACGATCATTGCGAAAAAAACAGAAATGGAAGTACCGAAATAAACAACAACTGAAATGAATCCGACAGGAGATGCAACATACCCCAAAATGCATACCCCTTTATTGATCTACTATTCGCTATGTACAATTATTCCATGACTAGACGTTCCCAAAGAATCCCCATCGTCGTCCTACAGAAACCATCGAGACTCGAGTGCAAGTGAAGACATACATCAGAACCCTGGAGTCTCCCACACACTAGAAAATCCTCGGATAAAGCACACAAGTTATGAAGCAAACCCGTTGCATTACCTCGCTAAAGCCTCATCCATAAGTACATATAGAGTCTCCGTGACTTCAAGAATGTTGATTCAAAGTGAGCTGATCTGTCGCAAGCCAACACCTACCAATCCCACAAGCAAATAACATTCCCTTCCAGGCGATCATCGCCCTCTCCTCTCTCTCTCTCCCCCTCAGGAGTGGGGAATAACTTCATATGAAAATTTTATTTATATTCACACGTTGGCCTACACTGACACTGGATGCGATTCGTGGACCTGACCACCCGATCAGGTTGATTCCACCCATCTACCAATGCAATGCAGCGCTCAACACACAAACACACTAATACATAACATATATCAGCTAGCCCATAACGAAGTTGGATGCGGCTCATGGTCGTGACTACCCAGCCACGATGGCTCCACTTACCTACCAACCCGTTATGGGGCGTAGCTAAGACACAAACATATACCTCCCAAGCCTATGGCGAAACTAGCTGCGGCTCGTGGTCCTAACCACCCGGCGAGGATAAATCCACCCACCTACTAGCCCACCATAGCGCATTGGTACGATCACAACAACACAATATTTTTTTTTCTTTTCTTTTCTTCGTTTTTTTTTTTCTTCATAGTTAATTAGTTCACCCAAGTCCTGAGAATTAGGGAGAGGAAGAAAGGGACTTTCCCACTGTTCCGACACATACATGCAAACATATACACTCTAGCCTTTGACAAATCAACCACCTTTTCACTCCATTCTCTCAATTACAGAGACTACATATGTATTCATTGATTTGACTTTTCACTTGGTAACTACAGCCGGCTATACCTTAGTCCCTCGTATACCTATCCTTAGATGTTCTAGAATGTGAGTCCCCGGGATGTCTCATGTAGTCTCACATCGTACTCGCATCCCGACAACTTCCCTAAGGCGAGTCAGGCTCAACTTCAGGAGCTCCGTCATCACTTCCTATCATTAACAAATCTGCCCAAGCCCAAGTGATATCGTTTTCTTCGTTAGGCATTTCCCTAGAAGGATCAAAATAGTAATATCGACCTCCCGCCCATCCTACATGTCGAGTCAGGTATTCCTCAAAACACTCAATGTAAAATGCAACACCCAAACCCTGGTTTATAAAGCATACCAGCCAATGCGCTTCCTCAACATCGTATTCCGTCTCAAAGTCGTCGACATCTATGTCCATGCGGGCGAATGTTTGGTCCGAGAAATATATCCTCAGCTCGTACAAGTAGAGTTGCGTTATTTGATCTGCCATTTTGTTACTTAGCTCCTAACAGTCTCTGCATAACACAAAAAATATTAGAAGTCCAAAATTCCTAAGCTAGAAAGGAAGAACATTTATAACACACAAATCATAGCTTACATATGCGCATATATATATAACTATACATGTATGTACAAGGAATCTACTTCGTCCTTCTGCTTGAATCTCGTCCGGCTTCTCCCGTCCTAATATCACTTGAAATATGGTTTAACTCGGAGCGCGTTAACCTTCACGGGAGCATATTCTTCTCCTAAATCTTGAATTTGCATGGAACCATTGGAATTGAGTTCCACCACCTTAAACGGTCCTGCCCATCTTGTCTGTAACTTCCCCGGGAATTTATAATATTTACTATCGTAGACTAGTACCAAATCCCCTTCTTGAATCACATAGGTCTTGAGATTCTTATCATGCCTCTCCTTACGTCTCTTCTGAATAGCTTCCAGACTTTGCTGTGCGATGAGTCTCTTTTCTTCTAGCTTAACCAGTTGTATGTACCTCTCCTTTAATGACTGTTCCTCTCCCATCCTGGCCTCAATGGCCACTCTTAGTGTTGGCACTTCTTTTTCGATGGGGAAGATGGCTTCCTTGCCATATACTAGGGAAAACGGAGTGCTCTTAGTCGTCACTCGGTAGGATGTCCGATATGCCCACAAGGCTTCCAAAAGTCTCTCATCCCAATCTCTCCTATGCACAACTACCGTCTTTGTCATAATCTGTTCTAGCACCTTGTTGGTGACCTCCACTTGACCATTTGCCCTCGGGTAATATGGAGTGCTTTTTCTATGTTTGATCTTATATAATTCCATTAATTCGTTGATCAATTCGTTGACAAAATGTGTTCCTCTATCACTCACTATTTCCAACGGGCATCCGAATCGAGTGATAATTTGCTCATACAAAAATTTAGCTACATCAACAGCTCGATCAGTCTTCAGAGCTTTGGCTTCCACCCACTTGGTAACATAGTCAGTACAGACCAAGATATACCTATTGGATCTTCGTCGTGAGGGAGGATCAATAGGCCCCACAAAATCAATTCCCCACTTCTCAAACGGCTTAAGAGCCAACACCGGCGTAAGAGGAGCAGCATGTGCTAATGTGGGTTTGCCCATTCGTTGGCATCTGTCACATTTCTTACAGTATGTATGCGAATCTTTGAACAGCGTTGGCCACCAATACCCAGCCAATAAAATCTTTCTTGCCGTCAGTTCACCAGCAAAATGCCCACCGCAAGGTTCGACATGCAACGCCCTCAACACTAGGTTTGCTTCTTCTTCCTCGAGACACCTCCGATAAATGCTCTCATGAACAAAATATCGATAGAGTTGCCCCCCAATGATGCTATGGTGCTTCGCCAATGCTAACAGTTTTTGCTTTTCTCTCTTGCTTGCTCCTGGTGGATATCTAGTGGTGCATAAGAAGTTCACCAAGTCGGCATACCAAGATATTTTAGCTTCAACCTGGAATAGATGCCCATCAGGAGCATCATCGGGCACACCAGAGATTGGCTCCTCATTAACAATTCGAGATAAATGGTCGACCAATATATGCGCTTTGCCTGGTCTGGTTACCACTGTGAACTGAAATTCTTGGAGAAGTAGCATCCACCTCATCAATCGCCCTGATAGCTCGGGTTTATTAATGATATACTTAAGGGCTTCATGATCCACATAAAACGTGAAATGCTTTCCCATCAGGTAATGCCGATACTTGTTCACCGCAAAGATCATCGAGAGACATTCCTTTTCTATAGTCGTGTAGTTCCTCTCAGTGCTATTCAAATTGCAACTTGCGCAATAAATAGGGTGGTCCAACTTCTTTTCATCGGCTTGGCATAGTACTGCTCCAACCGCAGTATGAGAAGCGTCGGTATGCACATGGAATTCTTTCGTCCAGTCGGGTGCTACCAAAATCGGTGCATCTATCAATCTCTCTTTGATCGAGTCGAATGCAACTTGACACTCTTCAGTCCATTGGTATTGTTGGTCTTTCCTCAAAAGATTCGTCACTGATGCCGCTATTGATGCAAAATTTAATATAAAACGTCGATAATAATTTGCATGGCCCAAGAATCCTCTGAGTTGCCGCAAATTTTGAGGAGGTGAAAGTTGTCCAATTTTTTCTACTTTATCCTCGTCAACCGCAATCCCTTTTTCGGAAATAACATGTCCCAAAAGCAATCCTGTTCGTACTCCAAATGTACACTTTTCAAGATTCAATGCGATGCCTTTTTCAATGCTTCTTCTTAAAATCGCTTTGATCCTCTCCATCATGTTTTCATCATCGCCTCTGATCGCAAAGTCATCGAGAAATATCTCCATCCAATCCTGCAAGTAGTCTTGATATGCAGCTATCATTGCCCTCTGGAATGTGGCCGGTGCATTGCATAATCCAAATGGCATCACACGATATGCATACGTACCCCATTCTGTCGTGAAAGTAGTTTTTGATTGATCCTCTTCATCGATTTGGATCTGGTTGTACCCACTGAAGCCATCCAAAAATGAGTACAATTTATGGCCAGCCACTCTGTCCAAGATTTGATCAGTAAATGGCAAGGGAAAGTGATCCTTCTTTGTGCGCTCGTTCAACAAATTCGGGGATCAATTCCTCTCAGATCACTGTATGACCATGCAAAGGCCTTGCCGAAATTTTTGAGTGTCATTTTAATACAATCTCGTACTCCATCTGGTAGCTCTGACCCTATACTCAAGAACTTTTCTGGAAAAACTTCCCATCTTTCCAACTGAGCTTCTCGCGAGTATTCCTTATTCCTCGATGACACTGTGATTGGAATGTGCTCTCCGATCACGCGTGCATGGTTGGCCAATAAATCATTGTTTCGTTCTGTTTCGATTGAACCTAATTTCTTTAATTCAGCTTTTGCAATGGCTTCCGACACTTTAGACTTACTCTTCGCTTCTTTTTCCAACTCTCGACTTCTCTTAAGAATCTCTGCTTCTAGCATTCTAACTCTTTCTCTCAACTGTTGCACTTCCATCGTCGGAGCTAACTCTAGTTTCAGCTCTTCTCTTGAAGTTCCCTTCTCCAGGGATTGAGTAGATTTGTTTTTACTTGCGTCTATACTCAACATGTAGCACTCAAATTCTCTTGTATGCGTCAACCATCCTAGCAACTCCTGATCGGAATCGTCGTTATAGAGCAATGGATTTTGATACTCTCCCATCTTCGTGTCTTGATTCTTAAAGAGCTGCAAGTTGAACCCGTCTTGAAGGAGATTCTTGTAGGTGTCCGTGTTCAAGGAAAACCTAGCTCGTGCAATCTCGTGGCTTGCTTTCTCCTTCTCTTTCTTTTCCATCTCATCGACTATTATTGTTTTCTTCTTGTTGCTCGAGGGTGGGGATACTTGTATTTGAATCCGATCAGACTTTGGCCCTATTGAAATAAAACCTGTGCGCCAGTCATGCACACATTCGGCTTGCACCAGCCATGGCCGCCCAAGTAGGATCGAGAAGGTAGCCTCTGAGGTCCTTGGTCTTACTATCAGATAATCAACTTTAAACTCTAAACCGCCCACAACTGTACTTACATTCTTCAAAAGACCCGCATGCTTCACTTGTGTTTGATCCGCCATTCTCAAAGACATCCGCGTCTCTTCCATGTGGTTGAGGCCTAAAGCTTTCATCATGAACTCAGTCATAAGGTTGACTGCGGCTCCACTATCCAACTGAGCACCAGGGACTGCATATCCTTTAATCTCGACCGTCACAGCTGGAGCATTCGAATCGATTTGCCTCGTAATACTTTGAATGATTCCTTGGACATCCTTATCTTGTCTATTTTTATCTCGAGCTTTCCTCGGCTTCTTAATATATTCGTTGTAGAATTGTTTGCTATAAGCAGGTGAACATTTCAGCAATGTGCCAATGTCCAGCGTGACTTCCGTGTCAGCGAGCAACTTTACAATATCTACTTCTTCCGAACTTTGTCTTTCCTTTCTACACTTCGGAGCTCTTAGTCTTTCAGGGAATGGTGCTATGCCCGGCACAAACTCCTTGGTCACGGGTGGAAGAATCTCAATCTCTTCCCCATCCTCAAGCTCTTGCTGCTCAGCAATTCCTCCAACTTGGTTTTCTACCTCTTCATGCTCAACGATCTTCTCCTGACTCCCTTCTTCACCTTTGCCTCCTTGGTTCGTCTTCGAATACTCTTGAGTCCTTGTGACTACTGCCACAGTTGGATCTTTATGCGGGTTCTTGGCCTCGTAAGCATCCACAAAGTGCATTGACGAGCTAGAGCCTTCTTGAGGGTTCGGTGTCTTGAACACTACTCCAATCGTAGGAACGTGCTCTTGAGCTCTCGATGTGGAATGAATCTGAGTATCAACATAATTCGAGGACCCTATTGGTCCTTTTTCCTTGCCAGTGACAACTCTTCGTTTTGGACAATCCTCATCAAAGTGGCCCTCCCCACTACAGTACCTACATAGTGGGGTATAGTCAATTGGTTTCTTTTCGTTTGGACATCTAGATTGAGTATGGCCAAAGCCATGGCATCTCCAGCACTGGATTGGACCATCTCTTCTTTGATCACGGGTGGCTCCTCTTGGATAGTCTCCTCCTTGACCCTGAGCACCATATCCATAAGTCGGTCTGGGTGGGACACTTTGAGCGGGCAATCCCGTGTAAGGTCTCTCTCTTATATCTCCTGATTTCATGGTCCTCTCTTCATAGGCTCTCTTGTTGTAACATCGGTCCTCTGTGTGATTTTTTCTTCCGCAAAAAGTGCAACACATCCTAGGTGGTGATCTATCTGTGAATACTCTCGAGACTGTAGGGCATTCTGAAGCCAAATGGCCGTAACCATGGCACTTTCCACACCATGTGTTTGATCGAAACACTTGATTGGGGTTCGTCGTGACCTCTGGTTTTACTGTGTATGTCTCCTGAGTCATTGTGGCAGCTTTTATAGCTTGCGTGACCAATTCCAATATTCGTTCTTCAGTTAGCGCAGGCTTTACCTCGCCTGGCGTGCTAGTGGCAGCTACAAAAGCTGGGGTCGTCAATGCGGGACTTCCTTGGCCAGGATCTTTCATCGGTATGTTTCCTGGGCCTCCCATTGGCTCGTATAAGAGCTCCATCTTCCTTTGTTGGCATAATTGTACTTCCTCCCAAAGCCTCGCTTGTTCCTTAGCATCCATTAACGTTGCAGGTCTTGTCAGGCTGATATGCTGCTGTGCTGTAGGATCTCTCAATCCCGAAATGAACCTTCGTTTCAATGTCTCATCGTTCGGGGCATTCGCGCCCATCTTTCTTACCAACGTTTCCATTCTCTGAATGTAGTTATCGATGCTCTCATTGACTCCCTGTCGCAAATAATCCATTTGTTGGGCCAATCTGTCTTGGAAGCCTTGTCGTCGAAACTTTGCCAAGAAGGCTTCCTTGAGCATCTGATAAGTTCCACGCTCTTGTGGTGTCAGATTCCCATACCAATTGGCTGCCTCATCATGGAGAATAGCCGGAAAAATTCTCAACCTTTGATCCTGGTCAACTACGTCATTGGCCTCACAAGTAACCTCAAACAACTGGATAAAACTATCCGGATCTTCGTCCCAAGTACCTGAAAACTTGGTGAAGTCCCCCAAGTGAACCGAAATCCGCTGAGCCATTTCGAACAGAGGTGTGATGTCAATATCACTTCGATCCCAGAAATTTAGTGCACGCGGCCTCAAGATCCCTCCTTCAAACTTCCACACTTGATTTGCGACTCTCCTACGGGAGTACACGTTTTTGGCCGATTTCTTCGAACCAATCAAGGTCCACTCACCTGGCGGTTCCCACCTTCTCCTTTCTCTTTCAAGGGCTCTTCTCTGAGCGCGTTCCTCTCTTTGAGTTTGTGTTGCTCCTGACGATGAGCTCCCCTCGCTCATGTACTAGATCTTTGGGTCCGCAAGCTCGGCCAACCTGTGGCGCTAGGCGAACCTATGGCACTCTCATATAGAGACGTACCAAGCTTTTCCCGGCAAACGCACCAAAATGATGAAGTCTTGAGCCCAAAGAAAAGATGATTATACGAGGCTTAATTTTGCTTAACCCCTCGCAAACGGTTTACTTGGATTACCTAGAGCCCACAATTGTCTCGCAAGAGCTGAATTTCCTCGCTCATGCACTAGTCCACTTTCCTCCTGTTCACACTCCCTTCCTTCTCTTATTTCACACCGTCTCTTCCCTCTTCCCTTCTCTTTCTCTCTATCTGTCTCTCTCTCTCTCTCGTCTCTTTCACTTTCCTTATCTCACATACACACCCATACGCTCTCCTATTCTTCGATCACCAGCCAACTCAAGCTTTCAATGTGTCATGTAGGAGTAGTAGTAGTATTTAGAGTTGTGTGTCCATTCCTTGAAAATTTTTTGCAACCCAAGCCTTCACGAGGGCAGGAAAGAGGAGAATGGGAATAGATTTGTAGGTAGAGAATAGTCCAGTAGCTTTAAATGAATCGTTCCATTTTACCATATCCCGTTATTTCTATTCTCAAACATGCGACTCACCTGATACAACATCAAAGAGACCTGCACATGATCCAAACTAAACTGTCCCGCATGGAGACTTGAGACAATGCATTCATATACCTACCCCTATTGCCATCGCATGTATTCCACAAATTCCCTGAAGCAAAACTCCATTTGGTGTATCTGTTGATTGGCAGTGATGCATTATGTATTCTTGCACATCTACCAATGCAATATTGAACGAGAGCATTACATTTCTTTCACACACGTGATGTGTCCTTATCATTCTGCAACACTCGTGAATTATTAACAATCCTCTCATATGTGTTCATGCATTTGTTTAGTCAAGAGCAGATACAATAACTTCACTCCTATTTCATTCATCATCACGCGCATTTGTCACTGCACTGTCTTGCATTTATGTGGCATGTTTTGCAGCATCAATACATTCCTGCGTATGAACTTGAACACAGTATTGCAGAAACACGAAGAACACTAACATATCACATTTGGATGCGGCGCTCATATTCCTTGGTGGCTAAAAGGGAAGATTTCCAAAATTGGAAGCATGCAAAGACCCGTAAGGACATACTGTGGGAAGCAAAACTGTATTGTTATCATCGAACGTCCAGCACAGAGGTTCATATATGCCATGCGCTGGGGATTTTATAATGATATATGAAAAAAATCGCTTCGTCCAAGTGATTTCACATGAGAGCCAAAAAACTCTAAATTTGATTCTATGATCGACAAAACGTACAAACGATGTAAATTCCAAGAAAACGGAAGGGATGATTCTATAGAAAAAAATTAGACATACCAATCTATTAGCCCTGTTGTTCTAGTACTGCGGCATGATTCACCATAATTGAAACAAACGATTCCAGTTTTCCTCCCTCTTGCGCATGATGAGAGAGCTTCTCCATTGTTGTCTATCCCCATTGTTGACCAGGTCTACATATCCACATTCAGAAGAAACTACCCACATAAGGTCTGCTATGAAACATATCTTCCATTTGATGCACTGAACCATCAAAGAATGATGCTCATCTGCTGATTCCAAAACTCCTAAGCATTTTTAGCAGCGCCACAGGTGATCAATACTGCTTTCATCTGCACCAACAGCCATCCCAAAACCGGTCTTCCCATTTATGCTGTCGCTCGAGAGTGTCTTCCTGTCTTCCCTTCTGTCTGTCGACATAATCCCCTTGAATGTATAACGTAGGGAGGAAATCACTCCTTAAATACAGACGACAAAGCACCCGCAGCAGAGAAACACACAAGGTTCTCCATAATTTTTTTTCGCTATCTATCACCAGACGATGGTTATCCTGCCCCTCAATGTCTGATCACACTGTTGTTCCGTGAGAGCATCCTTCCAAGCGGCACTTATCCTCGATTGCTTTAACCTTCCAAACTTCTGTTCAGCTCATTAATTTGAACAGCGCAAAAAAACCCTGTTCTCCAATAACTCGGAGAGTGCGAGCAAGAAGAAGAAAAACTAGAACCCCGAACTAGAGTTCTCTCCCTTTATCCTTCTACACCGAAAAAGCTTCCCAATCTGCCAGCTTGTGTCAACCTTCTACTAGGTGTCTTTTCCTTTTTCTGATTCCTTTGCGATGACAGATACTCTCCTCCTCCTCCTTCGATATACCTGCACACCAACCACAAAAAAACTAAAACAATTCCCACCATACAGCGAACCCCTCCGTGGATAAAATAAGAAGAGGCGCCTCCCTCAGATGACTGCCCAGCTCTTTTAATAGGAACTTCCTCTCCAGGACTCTCGATCTTATCCAGTGTGTACGATGAAGGGACGAGTGGTGTCTATTTAGGCCCCAGTGCAACACACCCTCCTTCGTAGCGGGCTGCTGCCGCTTTTTTCATTCTCCGAGTCCTTCATCGATGCTTCATGTCCGTCTCACATGGGATGGCACACCAAATGTACCCCCTTCTGACCTCCACTCATAAAGGGAAACCTTCGGTATTTTACTGCCAATAAAACGAGAACAAGTCCAGCATGCCAGTCATTGGCTACAAATATACTTTTCTCTCCATAAGTGCAGCCTCCAAGGGGTAATACTAGAGGTGCTTCACATGCAGCATGGCACAATAACGTGAATCGGAACTGGTTATCGCCAAAAGCTCCTCTTGTGTCACCAAGGGGTTCCCATGCCCCATGTTCTGCTTCAAAGCACCCAATTGTAATGCGACATTTCATGCCAAAAGCTCCTGCAAATTGAAATCAAACGTATTTTCCTGCCAAATAGAACCACATTAGTGCATCAAAACCAATCATTTTTTGAGCTAACAGGCACGAATCAAGTCCAAGAGAATTAATCGACCAAGTGCAAGAATTAAGTAGGTCTTAAGTGCGAAAACCCTAAGGGACAAAAAGTAAACTTGAGTCGACCACTTATCAAGTGCGAAATTCACTTAAGTACTCCTGACGACGTGATTTCAGACAAGATCATAAACATAATATTCAACTCAAAAGAACAAGGTGATTGGTGCAAATTAACCTGCAACGAGAGTGTGCTTGGGTCCAAGGCGGTAGATAAATCAAGCATATGAACCTTAGATCAGGCAGACACTTAGGCCGAGACAGACAAAGCCTCAGATCTTCTGAAGCTAGTGTCAATCACACTACTAGGTCTTGGGCCCAGCAGTTGAGTGATTACCCATACACTCCACGGTCAGAAACAAGTGAGTCTGAAATGTCATATCACACAGAGAGACCCATAGGTAGTTCAGGGGTGGCGTACCTGGAAAGACCAGAAGGACCTTACAAGACCCAATTGGAATACATCAGGACTAATGATCTAGGTGCTCGCATCTACGAAGATGGCCTGAGGAGATCCGTGGTCCAGATTAAGAACCCCGATCAACCCCATGGATTAGAACACCCAGTAGTCAAGTTTGAGAATGGAGTATACCTAGATAAAGAGGGGACTATATATGTAGTCTCCACTCTTCCTGATAAGACCGACGAGTTTGGAAATGTGATTGCAGAGACCGACCTGGGTGATATAGAGCAAGGGAACTTAGAGAAAGAGCCAAAAACTCCCCGTGGTAAATCTGTCTTGACCAAAATCTTGACTCCAGAGTGGATTCCACAGGATAATAAAAGCATAGAGTTGCTTTTAAATAGAGAGACCGATGAGGCTTTTTGGAGATATAAACCTGCCCAACCTCAAGCAGCGAGTGCTATCATGATCTATGAGTTTAAAGACCCTGATAGCCCGGGCAAAGTAACCTACCTAGACAACACATTAGAGAGGATTTTCACGGTCACCGAATATGGCAGACATGCCTATACATGGAAGGGTGAATTGGTTTGTCCCCAATCACGGTCCCATATGTCCTACAGTCACCAAGGTGTTGGCACCTCCCAGGCTCATGGATCTCAAGGAGATAGAAGTAGAGATAGATCTGCAGTGAGCTTTGCCAACCATCAGGGCAGAGAAAGAAGGAGAACGGGGGCGGATAGAGAAGAAACCGAGAGATATAGAGACCCAAGGAACCAAAGAAATGCTAATGATTTTCCTTTGCCAAGGCCAAGAGAACACACTAGGACCCTGAGGCCAACTCAATTGGTGAAGTCCATGAAGAATTACTTCGATGGCACTGGAGACCCCTATGACCATGTGGCAGAATTTAGGCAAGTCTTAAAAGCTGAACAGGTAGAGGACCTATTCACACAATATAATGCTTTTGGTCTAACCCTTAGGAACACTGCCCTCACATGGTTTCAACCACTGAATGAAAGACATTTCAGAAACATAGACCAGCTCCTAGAAGCATTTATTATTGAATTTTCTAAGAGTGGCATGAGGCACAACACTTCCTGGCTAATTCATAGCTTCAGACAAACACCTCAAGAAACAGTCAGACTAGCGGGAAGACGGTTTAGGCAATACCTAGAGAGGTGCCCGATGCCTGAGCTACCCACACCAGCCAAGCAAGTGGCTTTGTTCCTAGATGGACTATTGAGCACCAAGCTCAGATCTTATGTGTATCTGAAGGACCCCAGAACTATAGAAGAGTGCGTGCGTATGTGCATAGATATTGAGGATAATCTAGGTGAGGAATTAGAACTATCAAAAATCTATAAGGATTCTGATAGCTCTAGTAGTCTTACATCTGGTCAATCCACATCCATTGAGGAGCTTGCAGAGAAGGTAGCTCAAAAACTAGGTGTCTCCAGCAAGAAAATTCCACGATTTGCCCCAGTTAAGCGGTGCTACACTTGTGGAGGTGACCACATGGCAAATGTGTGTCCCATTATGACCCAACCCCAGGTGAACCCTAGTAGCCAGTATTGCACCATAGAGCGAAGGTACACCAACCACACTGCACAGGACTACCCATATAACAAACAAACTGTTAGGCAAAACTACTCTCAGCCATATCCTCAACAGGGTAGATATCAGAATCAATACCCATCCCAACAATACAACAGACCACATCAACCTTATGAGCCACCTTATCAAGGGCAGCAGAGACCTCAACCAGTCCTAGTGCAGCAACCCCCTGCTCCAACCAATGTGATCCCAGTAAAATATACATCTGTCGAAGAAAATCCAAACACAGCCATAGTCTGAGTCACCCCATTGCTAACAGATAGTGATCCGAGTGACCATAGTTTTGACTCCACTCATATTGATAGTCCACAGGCTTACTACATGCAGTCACCTGAACATAGCGAGTCATACTATTACGAGGACCCAAGTGAGAATAGTGGGGAGCCTGAATATGCTAATGTCATGTACACAAACCCCAACTCTAGACCTCAACCTAGGCAGATACGACCCCCCTTTCCTAGAGGACCTTGCTTCAGATGTCAGGGTGATCACCTCATACGTGATTGCCCCATGCCTGCACCTACACAACCCCAATCAGTGACGATCCAAGGCTTTTGCCAGGAGTGTGGAAAGGAACATCTCTTACGAGATTGTCCCAAGAATCCCAACAATATGCCAAAAATCACTCCGATTAACGTTATTGGGTTAGTGGTCAATTCCACAGGAAGTGTCACTTCCACTGCACCAGTGCAGGTAATCACTAGAGCTCAAGCATTGCAGCAAAACCAAGGGGTAAGCCAGGAAAAGAGCCCAGATGCTAGCAAGACTGAGAGCCAAAATAAGAAGAGAACAAGAGCTTGGAGAGATAGCCGTGAACGTATGAAAAGGCAATGGGCAAAGAAGATGAGTGAACTTGAGGAAAGTCTACGAGAAACCAAGGCCAAAATCATAGAGATCACATCTCAACCGCACTCTCACACATTCCCACCGCTACCATCCCCATCACCCTCCATCCCTCCACCCTCTAATACACCCCACGTAACCCAACCACCACCCCGAGCAGGATCAGTATTAGCTGATCCCGCTCCTGAAGACATAGACATGATGCTTAAAGCATATCAGGCCAGAATCCAAGAAGGGCCAAATGTAACGGATTTTGACAAGTGCTACCCTAGAGCTGACCTAGAGATAGAAAGAACCAAGCTTTGCGCGAAAATGGTCGCATTGGCTCAGACTATGTTTGAAGCCAGTCGCCTTTTCAATTACTCGGGCTCAGCCAAGACGCAATTACACTTGGATGGACTTCTAGAGAAGTTAGAGGGCATAATTGCAAGATCTGCCAAGGAAGAAAAAAAATCAAGAAAGAGATAAAGCAAGCAAAAACATGACCCATCCCCCACCGAAAGCTTATGTGCCCAATTCCACTGAACCAGACAACCCCCCCTCCCTAGAAAGAATAGAGAAGCTAATTGCACAATCACAAAAGGAACCCGCCCCTCAACACCATGACAAGGCTAGTGAAAGAGCAGGTCTTCCTACCCAGGAAACCTATGTGCCTGAAGCCTATGTGCCTAACTCTACGGAGCCAGACACCCCCTCTTCTATGGACAGGTTCACTCAAGAATTCCTAAGAGAGATTCAAGAAGACAAATGGGCTAAGGAAAGTGAAGTCCCTCCTCCCATTGAACTTGTGGATGATGCACATGATCAATTCCCACAAGATATTCCCTCTATCTATGGAGAGCAAGAGAGCACCCCGTCTCAAGAGAGATTAGAATTTGAGTCTAACTCTCTACAGGAATTACCCCACTTCACGGGCCCATGGGAAGCCAAGTCTACTTGTATGAGAACCCCCACAGTCATGGTAAGAAACGAAGATTCAGTCATACCTAGGAACACGGAGGTAGTAAAGAACACCAAGGTGCAGTGTAATCTCACTTTGGAAGAACTGCTTAAGGTTAGACCAGAAGTGTGGAAACAAGTAGTCAATCAAGTACCTGAAGTAGCAAAACCACGCTCCCAGGTAGGTTCTCATAGGACGGTGCCAGAAATCCCACTAGACAAGATAGGAGAAATGAGTGAGGGCGAAGAGGGAAATACATATCTTCCTATCACTCATCAAGGTTACACAACCAAGGCCATTCTGGACTCAGGTGCATGAGTTGCAATTGCCACCACTTCCTTATGGAAATGTTGGGGCAAGCCAGCACTCAGGCCAACAAGAATGAAATTGCAGATGGCCGATGGTCACATTGAAAGGCCATTAGGACTGCTAGAAGGAATAACTCTCACTACATGTGGTGTCGAGTTCGAGCATACATTTGCTATATGTGATTTTAGCAAAAATCATGCCTATGAAATGATCTTGGGAAGACCATTTATGCGACAGTTGCAAGTGGTACAAGACTGGGGAACCAATTCTTTGTACCTGCAACACTTAGGTGTTACGACCAAAGTGAATCTCAAAGATTACTCTCATAGAGATGTCCCTCCTATCCAATGGAATCCCATCCATAGAGCCAAAGATGATACGGAATCTGTGCATTCCATAGGATCAGGATCCTCATGGATGCATGAAGACACCCACCTATGGATGTGCAAAGTGGCAGTAGAAGAGGAGAAAAGAGCAAAGGCCAGAGAAATAGGTGCAAACGAAACACATAGACCCATTCAAGACCCAGCCTATGCACCTGTAGTATTTCCTGATGAAGAATTTGAACCCCATGGCTGGGCAGAAATCTTAGCAACAATGGATGTAGCCATCAATGAAGAACAATGGACACCCCACTGTGATGAGGATGGCTATGACATTTCAGTCTTCTCCATAGAGCCAATCATGGGAGAGGTAGTGTTAGAAGAGTGTGAGCCTAGCCCTGATGCATTCGAGGATGCAAGTGACTCCGATCTAGAGTCAATCATCATGGACCCACCTTTTGCATCAGATGAAGAATACTTCTATGAAGTAGAATTTCAGCCCCAGAGGCACGGAGAGCTTACGAATGATGTAAGGCTAGCCACACATGTGACCCCGAAGGAAGAAGGAAAGAAAAGGAAGAAGAAAGAAGTCACACAAGCAGAGGAAGAATCTTTGTTTGAGGTCCCGGAAAATTTCAAGAAGTATGAGATAGATGACAGGAGAGTCATGATCAGAATGCTTAAACGAGAGGCGCAATCAGGCGAGGCCTATGACAACAAAGAAACCACCAAGAAAATAGTGGTAGCTGTGGAAGAAGGAGAAGAAAGATGCACATACATAGGCCATGACCTGACAGAAGAGGAAGAACAAGAGCTAATAGCCTTGCTAAGAGAATACAGAGATGTATTCGCTTGGAGTTACAAGGATTTGAAAGGAGTGGACCCTGACATATGCTCACACACTATCCCCATGACATCAGATGCCAAACCCTCTAAGCAAAAGCCATATACATATAATGATAATTATGCTGCCAAGATCAAAGAAGAGATAGATAGGCTGGTTGAAGCTGGATTTATCTATGAAATTGAGCACACTGAGTGGGTATCCCCCATTGTAGTGGTGCCCAAGAAAAATGGAAAGCTGCGTGTGTGCATTAACTTGAAGAAGGTTAATGCAGCCACAATTCGAGATAACTATCCGCTTCCTATCACAGAGCATCTCTTAGAAAGAGTAGCAGGCAAGGAAGTGTACAGCTTCCTCGATGGATTTTCGGGCTACAATCAAGTAGCCATAGCCCCAGAAGATCAGCATAAGATGGCATTTGCCACTGAATGGGCATATTTGCCTTTAGAGTAATGCCATTTGGGCTTACCAATGCACCAACTACCTTCCAGAGGCTGATGTGCCATGTGTTTAAAGAGTTCTTAAGGAAAAATTTGGAAGTCTTGATGACCTTTGTGCGCATTCCAACATTAGACAGACACATATACCAGAACTCAGACAAATCTTTGACAAATGTAGAGAATATCAAGTCTGCCTAAACCCAGAAAAATGTGTTTTTATGGTCAGGCAAGGCAAAATTCTAGGACACATAGTGTCAAAGAATGGCATATCCACTGATGAAGAGAAAGTGAGGGCCATAGCCGAGTTACCTAGGCCAAAGAACGTCAAGGAAGTGCAGGCTTTCATGGGGCATTGTGGTTACTACCGCCGGTTCATTCACATGTATGCTGTCATTGCAAAGCCCATGTATGGACTTCTGACTAACTTTGAGTGGACTGATGAATGTGAGAATTCCTTCAATGAGCTTAAACGGCGATTATGTTCCGCACCAATCTTAACTACACCAGATTGGAATAAGCCCTTCCATGTGCATGTGGATGCGTCCAATTATGCCATTGGATGTGTGCTTGCACAACCTACTGGTGAAGGTAATATGGATCTGCCAATTGCCTATGCGAGTAGACAACTGAATGCAGCTGAACGAAACTATACCACTACCGAACGAGAGGGATTAGGCATGGTGTACGCAGTCAAAAAGTTTAGACATTATTTGCTTGCAAATAAGTTTAAATTTTTTACTGATCATCAAGCTCTACTATACTTGGTTAACAAGCCTTGTAATACTGGCAGATTAGTAAGATGGTTTCTCTTACTAATGGAATATGACTTTGAGGTAGTAGTAAGGAAAGGCAGGACTCATTTGAGAGCAAACCATCTCTCTAGGCTCACATCTGGAGAAGCCCCACAAGGAGTATCAGATGACCTTCCTGATGCTTACTTGTTTAATTTGGAAGTGGTGCCGCAGTGGGCTAAGCCATTAGTGCCAATATTGACATACGGGCATAATCATCCAGTAATAACCACACAGGATAGAGAAGTTGTAAAAGCCCAAAAGTATCATATCTTGGCAGGAAGTATGTACAAGCACACAGATCAAGGGATCTTGGCTTGTTGTGTGGAAGAGGATGAGTACGCCAAATGGTTGCAATTAGCACATGTAGGTGCATTAGAGCAACACTACTCAAAGCAACGAACATTACAGACACTAAGGAGACTCGGAGTGCATTGGCCGACGATGGAAGCTGATGTCCGAAAGTTGTGCAAAGAATGCCCAATCTGTTGCACTAAACCACCTGTGGAACATGCCACACTTTATCAAGTGTCCATAGTGCCAGATTGGAGTGAACCACTAGTATCGTTCTTGAGGACGAAAACATTCCCTCCAGACATGACCCTGGCTAGGAAAAGAAGTCTAGAACAAGAAGCCGTAGATTACTCACTCATTGGTGATAATCTATACAAGCGGGGTAAAGATGATTACCTGAGACTATGTGTTCATGAGAGTGAATACCTAAAAGTCTTGGAAACTGCTCACCAGGGCGTAGCAGGAGGCCACTTTGGACCAGATCGGGTGATCAAGGCAGTACTATTTGCGGGCTTCTGGTGGCCTACCCTTCATATGGATGCACATACCTATGTGAAGAGGTGTGATGTATGTCAGCGAGCTCAGCCTCCTACACGTAAAGATGAGATGCCACTGAAACCCATGATGGGAGGACGAGCATTCTCTAAGTGGGGAATAGACTTTGTTGGTCCTATTAATCCCCCAGCTATGGGCTCCCATGCAGAATATATCATTGTTGCCACGGACTATCTAACCAAGTGGGTAGAGGTAAAAGCCACAACAAAGAACGATGCACAAACAACAGCTAAGTTCTTATTTGAGAATGTATTCACAAGATATGGGCTACCTATAGAGCTGGTAAGTGATAGAGGCACTCACTTCTTGAATGAAGTTATTGAAAACCTGCTCCAAGAGTTCTTGGTAGTGCATAAGAAGTCTGCCCCCTATCACCCCCAAGCTAATGGCCAGGATGAGAGCACAAACAAGATCTTGTGTAATGTACTGACCAAACTAGTGAATAATAAACACTCTGATTGGGACAAACAGCTACACCACGCTGTTTGGGCATACCGAGTGGCCTATAAAACGGTACTCCAAGCCACACCCTTTCAGGTGGTGTTCGGTCAAAATGAGGTGCTACCCTTGGACTTCTTGATACCTACATTGAAAGTAGCACAAGAGCACGACTGGACGGGCCATGAACTCTCTTCGAGATTGTTTGATCTTGAGCGATTAGGTGAAACCAGACTAAGAGTGGCTGCAGGAATATATGCATCAAAGAAACGACAAAAGGCATACTTTGATGCCCATGTGAAGGACAAAGGTTTGAAAGCTGGAGATCTAGTTTTAGTCTACACATTGAAACAACATGCAAGGAAACTAGAAAAGAGAGGCTACGGACCTATGATAATAAATAGGATCTCCACAAGTGGAGCAGTGCAACTAGCCACATTAGAGGGTGATGTTCTCCCAAACTATATTAGCGGATGCAGAGTCAAGTTGTATACCCCTCACAGAGGAAATGCTAAGTCGACTCAATACGGCTAAGAAACGTAAAGAGGAGGAAAAACGAATTCGAGAAGAAGCACAGGCAGAGGCCTTAGAGCGCATCAGACGAATGAAGATGAGGAGACAAGGGAGGGATCAGCCTATGCCTGACCCTCAAGAGTCCCCAGGTTATCACATGGCCATGTGTGAGGTTTCCGGTGAACATTCCCATAGAATAATCGATCGAAGACCTTTTGTAACCCTAGAAATAGGACAAGGAGACAATCCAACTAGTGTGAGAGCTTTAATTGATTCACGAGCCGCCACTAGTGTAGTTCGGCTTTCTTACTGCCAACAACTGCAATTGGAGATAAAACCCCTGGAAGCATATCTGATAGGTTTAGGAGGTGTCGAAACCCCTTGCATGGGAGAGGTGGAGCTTCCTCTCTACATTCAGGAGGTACTAATGCCAGTAAAAGTGCTAGTATGTGAAGACGAGGATCTTACCGAACCTCTTATCTTAGGCCAAGACTGGATCTATGATCACGCAGTCAACCTCAACCTAAGAAGTGGAATTCTTCAGGCTTGGGTAGGCCAAAGTCGTCTTACGATTGAATTAGAAAATCAAGCACTCAAATCCTGAAAATGGGCACCAACTCCTGGTCCCTCCAGGAATCCACATGAAGTTAACAATGTTGTTCCTGTCCCGAGTTCTATGGTGCAGAGGAGTGTCCAGCTTACTGATGGTACAGGAGCCAATAGGAAGTTCCCAGTTGATCCAAAGAAGAATCTAAACTGGCAGACCAAACATCATTCGACACGAAGGAGACCGCTAATCAAGAAGCAAGAGCGCCAACCATTGCAATACGGAGCACCTTGTGGGGTGAAGCAGATCGGGATACGCAAAGGGGAGAACACCACAGCTCCAGAGACAGGCTCTCAAATAAGCATCAGGCGAGCCTCACCATCAAGGAACAAAGTGAAGAAGCCCCCTAGGATAACTCCTAGGCATACCATTTCTATTTGGGTTCCTAAGCGGTCAATGAAGGCCATCCCTAATGCTAGACAGATATGGGTGCCCAAGGCCTGCTTACAAGCCCAAATTACTTCACCTTCAGGCACTAGGATGAAGCAACTTTCACAAGCACTCGTGGCCAACAACTCAGAAAAGATACCTACACCTCTCACTGTCTCCACTCCAATCAACCCTAGGAATGTCTGGAAATGGGTACCCAAAAGGTCCCAAATACATCACACTCTCATCCAGAAATCTTCACCTGTCTTTAGTTCTAAGAGCTACGAATCCTCTATCAAAGTTTGGAGAATTAAACCGTGTATCAAACCCCCTGACCCAATTTTGTAAATCCGTCCACTCTAACACAGGAGCATTCTGAGCCCATTGCATAACCAAAGTATGCATCTAGGATGACACTGACCTCTAATCACCACTCACACCTATCACAAACACTTCACCACTAACCACTGACCTCCGGGATTTTCATGTTAGTATTGTGAAGGGAACACCATTACATCTTGTTTCCTATGCAACACTAATGTGCCTTTCTTCTTCCCGCAGATAAGCAACCTACTCTCATGGCAGCAATAGCAGGCACAAGCTCTCAGGCAGGCTCTGGTGCTCAAATCAATTGGGATGCCATGCCGGTGGAGGCCCCACCAACAGCTCGGCCTGAAGAGTTCGTGAACGTGCGGAGAATTCCTATTCCAGATCCACCAAATGGCCTAACCGAAAGAGTAAAAGGGCACTCTCATTGGTTCAATGAGATGCCAGGAGACTTGGGAGATGCAGATCATATATGGGAGTCCAAGATGGAGTGTGGAGGAGTATGGTGGACCTTCCAGTTCTTTTCAAGAGAATTCGAAACCTTACAGAATGCAGCTCCACTTCAAGATATCTGGCAAAAAGCAGGATTACAAACTTATTTTAGTGCAGCTCTGCCTAAACCCGATTTCCTAAGGTGCTACTACCTGATTGCCACACTGAAGCCGACAGGTGATAAAGATCATTCAGGCACATTCTGGGTGCCCTCCTTATCAAACCAGGAAGAAATGAGGAAGTTTGAATTGAATATTACCTTAATCAAGGAAGCCCTTCAAATGTATGGCACTCACGTACCGTCGGATCGCGATCCCTTGATACCAGACTCAATGAAGAGCAACAGAATCAAAAAGTTAAAGGAAATGTGTGCCCTCACCCCTAACATCGCCATACCTCTACGAATGTGCCTACAACACTTCGCATTTCCAGCTCAAGACTGCTTCACCCAACCACACAAGAAAATATGGTATGGGTTATATCTAGCAGAGACTGGAAGCTTGCCCATTAAGATGCTTGTATGGATCTTGGACCAAGTGTATGAAGTAGGCAAGCGGGGTGTGAGGAAGCCTACTTTACACGGCTGTTGTGCGCTTACAAGGATTATCTATCGATGTCTTGCATATGACGTGCCGGTTGCCAGAGCCCTAAAATATTCACAGCTGGAGTTTTTCAAAGGGCGGAAGTCAGGGAGCCAGCCAGCGAAACGAATGCGTGGATCACTCTCCCAGGTAATGATCCCTCACGAGGCCACGACCGAAGCTTCCCCCAGAGAAGAAGCCCAGGTCGCACCTTTCACGATCCATCTTCAAGGAGTTCAAGCAGGGGATGTGGTACAACCCACTCCATCCGCCCCTCCACTACCTACCGATGTAGAGTTGGCATCTATGGCCAACTTCACAGAAGATCCAAACTTTGATTTTGAAAGATTCCTGCAGACGGCCCACTTGTCGGACAGTGAAGGTTTCCCTGACAATGTCGATCCGGGAGCATCATTCCAAAGAGAACTGCCACAGGGCAAGACAAGCAGAGTACATGGGGAAGATGAGGCACAACACCCTCATGGCCCAAGCACACAAGTTCAGGAAGAAGTACAAAGAAATGAGCTAGAAGAGAGTGAAGAGGAAGCCCCTGCCTATACGGCACAACTCAAACGACTATACCGGACAATCAAGCAGGTGCAGAGGAGACACAAGATGTCAGAGGAGACGAATAGAGCCCTAGTAAACCAGATGCTGCAATCGGAGAATATCGACACCCATTTTGTAGAATCGCTGAACCTTTTGGCAGACACCTGTGGCATCGGGGAAGCAATGAGAACGTTGGTTTATCAGGAGAACCCTATTTATGATCAACGAAGGATTGATACAAGGCCACGGCGGGGAAAAATGATTCAAATTGAGGTATCTACCACATTGCATACCTCAATGGCAGAAGATGTTCACATGACTAGCCCAAGTCCCACAGATGAACCAGATGTAAATACACATGCACCATCTCCACCATCACCACCCATCCAACCCTCAGAACCTTTCTCCACTTGTCTTTCTGAACGACTAATATCCACCCATAGTGAAACCATTGTACACACCTCCGTTTCCACATTCTTCCCTTCCCTCACCCATCCCTTCCGCCCAAATTTCTGAACCCCAGCTAGGTCATCCTGCCACTAATCAAAACATAATAGGTCACCCTTCCTTTCTCCCTGCCTTTGGACAACCACTTGCCACTAGCCAGACTTTTTCCCATCCCTTACCCTCCACCCATACAATTCCTCTCTCCCAAACCCTATCTACCACTTCCTTTGTAACTTCCTCAGGCTCAACACAAATCACCCAACCCCCATTTTGGACCCAACTTGTAAATATACTCCAACAGGTTGATAATTATAATAAAAAGTCCCTTTCCCAACCCCACTCCCCCACATTCACTGCCACCACTATCACACCACCCACCATCCCTGTATTCATAGTTCACGAATCACACACTCTCACGTCCGATCCCATGGACATCTCACCATCCACAGGATCACCCACCACCACTGTTATTCCAACATCACCACGTGTCATTTCACTCACGTCACCATTTCCAAACACTGTAGGCACAACATCCACTTTTCCCTTTCCCATCTCCCGACCCCTTGCATCTTCCACCCTTACCCCTGCACCCACCTCATTTAGTCATGCACTCAACACCATGCTTGAAGCTGCTGCCCAACTTAAACAGGAATACAGGTTATTAGAAGAAAACAATAAAGAGCTCTGTACTTTGTCATCCCACCTCCAGGCACGTGTCACTGCCTTAGAGTTGTCTAATACGGAATTACAGCAGGAGGTGACCACCCTCCAACAATATCAGGTGGAGCTCGAGGCCACACATACAGAGAAGAGTAGGGCAACGGAAGAACGACTTAGAGATCAGCTCGCCCGTAATGCTAGACTACAACGAAACATGGCTCTACTCCGACGCCATTTAGCGGCTGCTCAAGAAGAAAACAAAAGACTACAGCAACAAAATCAAGACAACCTCGAAGCAGCCATTGAAAATACTCCAGGGGCACCCATTGACCCTGCTAAATTCCAAG
Organism: Ceratopteris richardii; assembly: GCA_020310875.1. Lineage (NCBI taxonomy): Eukaryota > Viridiplantae > Streptophyta > Polypodiopsida > Polypodiales > Pteridaceae > Ceratopteris > Ceratopteris richardii. Next base: position 149,382,707 of record CM035421.1, read on the forward strand.
CCATCCCCTCAGAAAACATACAACAAATATTGGAAACCTATGCCAATCTCTTAGAAGCACATGATCAGCTTGCTGACCAAGTCAAAGACCTACAGAAATCCCAAGTGCCTACACCACACCAACGAGAACCTAAAGAGATGGCCAACGCTGCAACCTCACCAGAGCCGAAATTATCAGTAACCAATGAAGTACTAGAGCTACGTCAGCAGGTGGCCGAGTTAAAAATTAAGTTATTACAATATGAACGACCCCCCTCCCCACCTGATCAGCCAAGTGAAGAGGAGACCATTGTCATTCCGGTGGAAGAAACATTCGAAGATAATTATGAGCCACAACCTCTTCCAGGTGGCAGGATCACTGAAGAGGGACAGGATACATATGAGGAACCCCCGTCAGCATGGATGAAGCAGGTAGAGGAGATGGGCCACACTCACGAAGAGCGTGTTGCAACTCAGATGCTAGCCATGAAAACCATAGAGGAGACCATACTCAAGTCTGAATATTTCTTGAACTTGGCTCCTTGGCGGTTGATAACTAGCTCAGAGTTACAATATAAACCTTATTTTGTATTGTTGGCGGACTACAATGCTGAGATCAAACTCATAACCAACAAGTACCCCTCTTTCGCAACACAGTTCGAACCCGAAGACATCCCAGAGGCAGCCAAAAAAGGGGCCATATTCCAGCCCATATGGAGGCAAAAGTTACTGGAGACCTATCTGGAAATGTTACGAACATGGGATCATGCTCCCATGCATCTAAAATATAACCCGTGCTTTGGACCAGTACAAAGAAGACGCTCTTGGAAAGCATTCGCCATCAAGGTTTAGAACAATGTGAATTGCAAACAGTGGCTGAACTACCCCAAAATCGCACCACCAACACGCCCACCTACAACAGCGTACATGATGGCTACCATCCGATATTGGCTTCCACGCCTCCACTCCATGCCAGATGTAGCTGCACAGGTGCTACTCAAGATATTTGATATGATGCAGGTTGTGCTCAAAACCTTCCGCAACGTATGTAACATTCAGCCTCCGATTCTCGGCTTCATCAATGGTAATTATGACCTCCTGTATGATATGAGCACAACCCCAAGCACACGAGTTGCTTATGCATGGCATGCACGCATCAGATATCTCCCTGCCTGCTATAAGCAAACTTTCGACGACATGTTCACCACGGGATTTTGGGAAGCTCATTCAGAGGTATTTGCACCACGACCAACCCACCTGCTGCAACTATTTGCGTGCGAGCAAACAATGCATTCAGAGCTCTACACTACGCCACAACCTAACATGCCTGGAGCAGTGAATTGGGATGCCCTCCAGAGCGATTTGGTCCGGGGACTACGTATAAAAGAACAAGAATTGGCAACCGACCTCCTGCAGAAGTACATCGATCAAACAGTGGAGTAGAGGTCTGTCAGAGGCGACAGACCCTAAGGGGGGGAGAGTGTTGACAGTATACGGGAAGAAGCAAGTACGGACACACATGCAGATCTAGCACTAAGGCAACCCTTCATTTTTTTCAAAACCCTTACATCATTTTAAAGTGATTCTCATCACTAAAAACCCCTGTAAATACCATTTTCACCTTTTTGTAGCTCCATTTTGTACAAGCCAAGGAGTCCTCGAGCTTGAGGAGCCTTAGAAGTAGTTGCCTATCAATTTTCGTATTTTTTAGATCTCGTTTGAGCCCTCAAATAAACCTTGGAACCTAATTTTTAAATAGGCCGGACACTAGGTTTGGACAGGGCCAAAGCTAGGCAAAAACTATAAATAGAGCTAGAGAGCTCATTTTTGGAGAGCTTCTTGTAGTTTTGAGCTTGTATGAGAACTTTGTTGCAATAGAAGTGATTCCATTGTCTTACTCTCTTTGTTCTTGCTGTGTGTGCGCGTATGTGTGTATGTGTGTGCATGTTAGTGTGCTTCGCATTCACACATTTGTGCCTTCACTTGCTCGAGGTCTTCATACCATCCTCATGTCTTCGCGGATTGACATTAAAGGAGGTGCTACTCATCACTGAGCTACAACAGGTTTCCTCACAACTGCCAATGCGCTTTGACTGTCAGTGAAAATGGTGGTGGCAGAAGATTGACCAACACCCAAATCAGCCATAAGGCGTGTGAGCCACACACACTCAACAGTAGCTGTGAAAGCTGCCCTATACTCAGCCTCACAACTAGAAGTGGCCACAATAGGCTGCTTCTTGCTCAACCAAGATATACATGAGCTACCAAGCATGAAGCAAAAGCCACTAGTTGACATACGAGTGTCATAGCAACCAGCCCAGTTCGAGTCAAAAAAAGCATGCAAATCTGGCGGTAGTGATCCCCCCTTGGGATAAAACAACCCAAGTAGCCGAATACCACTCAAGTAGCGAAAGATGCGCTTAACCGCCTGCCAATGCTTGACACCTGGGCAATGCATAAACCTGCTCATCTGTGAGACAACAAACTGAATATTTGGCCCAATCATGCATAAGTAAATCAGGCATCCAACAACCTGCTGATAGAGGACAACATCAAATGCATCTCGAGCATCATGAAGACTCAATCGTAAACTTGTTTCCATAGGAGTGGCAATAGGCTTACAGTCTTCAAGGCCAAAATGCTGAAAAATTGTGTCAATATATTTCGTTTGAAACAAAGCCATTCCACCATCAACTTGCATAAACTGAATGCTCAAATAGTGATGCAAATGCCCCAAATCAGACATCTCAAATGAGGCATGCAAATCAGCCTTAAAATCAGCAATATGCTTCTCAATAGGACCAGTGAGCAGCATGTCGTCAACATAGACAACAATGATCAGAAGCACATCATTAGCACGCTTAACATATAAGGTGCTTTCATTTGGACTGTTCTCAAAACCATGTGCAATCAGATAGGCATGTATCTTCTCATACCAAGCATGTGGTGCTTGATTTAAACCATATAATGCCTTCTTTAACCTGCACACCTGGTTTTCATGCCCTTTCTGCACGAAGCCATGGGGCTGAAAAATATAAACTTCTTCATGCAAGTCACCATTCAAAAATGCAGTTTTAATGTCCAACTGATGTACATTCCAACCATGATAGGCTGCAAGTGCATAAATGCTCCGAACAGTAGTCATACGACATGTAGGTGCAAAGGTCTCATCAAAATCAATGCCTCTTTCCTGTGCATAACCCTTTGCAAAAAGCCTAGCCTTATACCTATCAACTATACCATCAGGTTTACGCTTCAGCTTGTATACTCACTTAGTGCCAATGGCCCTCTTGCCAGTAGGCAAGTCACATAAAGACCAAGTACCATTCTTCATTATAGCATCATATTCAGATTGCATAGCAGCCATCCAATTTTCTGAATTTTGTGCTTCATCAAACGAAATAGGCTTATTCTCATTAGAGAGACTAGATGTAGCCATAGCATAGCAATCTGATGAAAAAGAGGCACTATGAGAGCTTGGTCGAGTACGATATGACAAAGGTGCATCTAATTTGCTATCACACAAGGTTTGCACCAGCCATTTTGGCATAGTTCTTGCCTACTCAATATCAGCTTTCTCATCAATAAGTGCATCATGTACATCTGCATCAGAAATGGAATTATCTGCATCATCACATGAAACCTGCAAAGGCTGAGAAGTTGCCTCATTAGGACTAGCACTAGACTGTCCACCTGTAAAAAGAGGCAGCAAAGTATCATACATGTCTTTGGAGCTAACAGATGTCTCCTTAGTACATGAAAGCAATGGCTGAATAGCATCTTCCACAAAAACAACATCACGGCTAACGAGAATGCATTTAGTCTATGGATGATACAGATGACAGCCTTTACTTTTAGAACTGTACCTAACAAAAATACATTTTACTGCTTTATCATCCAATTTTCTGCGATGCTGTTCAGGCACTAATGCATATGCCAAACAACCAAAAACACGCAGCTGAGCAACAGATGACTTGCGGTCATGCCAAGCCTCATATGGAGTGATAGACTGCAACACTTTAGTGGGACACCTGTTCAGTACATATGCTGCAGCCTCAAGCCAGAAACTATGTGGTAAAGCCTGACTCTTGACCATACACCTCGCCATCTCCATGAGTGACCTGTTCTTTTGTTCAGGAACTCCATTCTATTGAGGTGTATATGGCACTATACACTGGTGTTTTATCCCACGTTCAACCAGAAATGCATTAAAATCAGAAGACATATATTCCCCTCCTCGATCAAAATGGAGGGTGCCCATTTGACATGCTGACAGATTTTCAGCCAAAAGCAAAAACTGTTTGAAGCACATGAACACTTCGGAGGTTGCCTTCAATGGATATACCCATGCATGCCTGGAAAAATCCTCAATGAAAGTCTCAAAGTAAAGATAATTCCCAAAAGAAGATGTCTGCATAGGACCACAGACATCACTATGTACAAGCTGCAATTTCTGAGTAGCCCGAACTGAACCATCTTTTGGAAAGGAGGAACGCTGCATTTTGCCCAAAATACAACCTTCACAAACATGTTTTCCAGGTGCCTCAAGTTTGGGCAAAGAGGACACCATTTCTGATTTCTGTAGGCATAACAGACTAGCAAAATTTAGATGACCAAAGTGTGCATGCCAAAGCTTTGCATCTGACATAGCCTGAGAATCATTTACTGCACATGCCAAATCATTTACATCTCTTTCATAGTCTATGAGCTTATACAACCCAGGACATAAAATCGTAGAAGCAATAATCACATCGCCATTTGACAGATAATGATCTGTACACCTATCATCAACAAAATTCACAACCAAGCCAATCTTGGCTAATGATCTTACCAACTCCCATAATAGGATAAGAGGAGTTGTTGGCACATGTAACAGTATTCCCTGTAGGGGTAGGCTCGAGTGAAGAGAAGAAATCTGTGCTGCGAAGTAATATGTTTGGTTGCCCCACTGTCAAAATACCAAACATATGAGTCTAGTGGAGACATGCATTGCTCATGAGAAGATGGGTCAAAACTGCAGACAGTAGTAAATGCCCATTCTTCTTCCTGCACAAGATTAGCAGACTCTGTTTTTGGTGTAGAGGCCTCTGCAACAACCATTCCAGCCTCTTTCTTCTTTGCCTCTTTAATAGCCAGTTTTGGACAGTTCTTTATGATATGATCATTCCCTTTACATTACTTACAAAACAATTTCTACTTTTCTAATTTCTTCTCATCTTTATCTTTCTTCTTCAAATATGTAGAATTCGTAGATTTTTGCTTACTAGTTGAAGAGCTCCATTTTCTTTTGCCCTTCTGACTAGCCAGGAAAGCTTGATTTGCAACTCGCATAATGGACCTGTTTTGCCTGGACTGATCTTCTTGCAACAGAATAGAGACTAACTCCTCAAATGATAAGGCATTTGGATTGCCTTTCATCATCAACCAAAGAGTAGAAGCAAAACTCAGATATGAATCAGGAAGACCATTCAGAATGGTCTGCACAAGTGAGCTATCTGGTATAACCTCATCAGTAGAAATCAACTATTCCTTCAAGTCTTTGATCTTCATTAGGAGACTGTCAATAGAATCACCTTCATTCATGTGCTCACTCTCCAACTGTTTTCGGAGGTAAGAAACACGAGCCTCATTCCTAGCTTGGTACAATATGGTAAGTGTATCCCAAGCATCCTTAGCTGTTCTGCAAGAGCGAATGTGAGGAATAATGGCACGTTTGATAGACAAAGCTATCAATGCATGTGTGTGGGCATCTCTGCCATCCCAACGAATCTTCTCTGTAGTAGGTGCAGCAAAAATCGCAGCAGGAACAGGAATATGCAGAGTATCATCATCTTTGACACCTTCTACATCAGCTTCAGTAGCTGCAGTTGTAACAATTGCAAGTGTGAGAGGACATTTTTCGACACCCTTCACGATGTTCCATAGTCCTTTTGCAACCAACACATGTCGCATCATATAAGCCCATAATGGGTAGTTGGTACCATCCAACTTATCCTCAATAACCAACGTATGAAATACATCACTGCTTTCAACCATGGCCAGTGACTAAAATACCTTGATGCAGAAAATTGACTGTATCTCAAAAAGTTGAACAGAACTGCCCAGTCAAATTCCACTAGACCTGTAGCAGACTTCGAGACACTTATACTGGCAAATAAAACTTGTATATACCTTTAACACAAAGGTATATACCTTTTGGCACCACAGAGCAAAGCAGTTTTGATCCCAAAAACACGCTGAGTATGCTCACCAAAATTCGTGCGATTCTAAGACTGCAACCGGAGGAGTGTTGACGACGCCCTAGATGAAGCGACGACCTGCTCTGATACCAATTGTTGGAGTTAGAGGTTTGCGGAAGCACACAAACAACACAAGGAAGAAGAAGAAGCTTGGAGCACAACACACTATACTGAATGTATTACTAGAGAATTTATTAGGGCAATAGGCATATATACAAGTCGGGGGAAAAAAACCTCCTAAAGAGGAAAAACGTGCCCCGGTGGTCCTAGAGTGTTCACACACATCACTACCTAAATATATCAACAGTGTACACTGAGAATTACACTTAACACATTGGATGACCATCCCAACATTTTTGGGCTTCCACAATATGCAAACCAGTGAGCAAAGTTTCAAAGATATCTTGGGGTTGAGTAAAGCAATGAGAATGAAATTTTCTAGAAAAAAATAGACAATATGCTGAATCTACAACACTTTAAATCACATCGAGTGATCAAGTATGCACTGAGAACCAAGTCTGAGAAGTTCACTGTTCTAAGATGAACATAACAGAGAAATAAAGTAGAGATGTGATCAATGTAAATGTATTAAATCACATAGAGTTACAAAGACATTGGCAATGTTTAATTGCAAAATGTGGGTGTAGTGATGGATCTATAGGATGAGCTCACTAAAGACTAAAGATCCCTCTCAAAAATGGTCTCCAAATTGGGCTCATCATCACAAAAGATTTTGATCTGTTTTTATAGCGTAGAGTTGGAGCCATTGTTTGAATTCAAATTCAAAATCTTACCATAAAGTGAATCCTAAATTGTAGGACTTGCTTTCTCATCAATCACCTACCAAATGATTTGTGATTTGATTCCTCCTAACTCCACGTGAGAGTAAATGCTATGCACTTTTACAAGGATAAAAGTAAATGCCTTTTACAAGAGAATAATAATATGTGACTTTAAGTGACTATATGAAGTGAATACTAATTGTCCAAGTATGTAGGCTTGGACTTATTTGCACCAATAGCTCCCCCTCAAGCCTAGCATTCTTGGTCTTCATTTCTCCTTGATTTTGTGCAATCCAATCACCATCTTGAATCTGTTCATTTTAGTTCCATCCAAAGATTTGGTTAGCATATCTGCGCATTGCAAATTGGTTGATACATAGGGCAATTGGAAGTCCTTGCTAAGTAGCTTATCTCTCACATAATGATAGTGCACTTCAATGTGCTTAGTTGTTGCATGATATACAAGATTAGCAGCCAAATGAAGTGAGCTAGTGTTATCTCCAAAGATTATTGGAGTGTAAGTGTGTATTCCCAATTCTAAGTAGAGTAGCTTTAACCAGATTGCTTCTTGTGTTGCATTTGCTAGGCCTCTATATTCAGCTTTAATTGATGATAATGCCACAATTGGCTGTTTTTGGATGAAAATGAAATCAAAATTGAACCTGCAAAAGATAAGTAGCCAAAAGTGCTTCTCCTATCATCTTTTGAGCCGGCCCAATCTGCATCAGAATATAGCTTGATGTCCAAGTTAGATGTGAATGGATAAAATAACCCTTCATTTATGGTACCCCTTATATACTTTAAGATCCTCTTGGTAGCTTCCATGTGAGGTTTTCTTGGTGTATGCATAAATTGACTTAATGTACTTACTCCATAGCATATGTCTACTCTTGTTAGGGTTGTATAATTGAGACTTCCAACAAGCCTTTGATAACTTGTAATATCTTCAAGTAGTTCTCCCTCATGAGAATTGAGTTTGTGATTGAGTTCCATGGGTGTACTGGCAACTTTGGTGTTCTCCATCTTGAATTTAACCAAAATATCATGAATGTACTCCCTCTGAGTAATAAAGAAACTAGAATCTGAATATACAAGTTCTAATCCAAGAAAGTATGTTAACAAACCAAGGTCACTGATTTTAAACTCTTCCATCATCTAGGCTTTGATTTTCTTGATGCCATTCACATTATTCCCTATAATGATAATGTCATCCACATAAACACATAGATAAATAACTTTTGATTTAGTTTTCTTTATGAACAAAGAAGAATCTCGTTTGCTAGTAACAAAACCTTGGTCTTGCAAATATGTGACTAGTCTATGGTTCCAAGCTCTAGGAGCTTCTTTTAAACCATAAAGTTCTTTCCTTAATTTGCATACGTAATCTGGTTTGTCCTTGTCTTCATATCCTTGTAGTTGTGCTATGTAGACCTCCTCAAAGATCCATCCATTTAGGAATGCATTTTTAACATCTAACTGATACAAGTTCCAATTCTTTGAAGTAGCAATACTTACTAAAATTTTGATTGTTGGCATCTTAGCCACAGGCGAGAAGGTCTCCTCCTCATTGATGGAGAGTGTTAATCTCCAAAAGAACAAGTTATCCTTGATGTTAGAAAACCTCTATATCAAGAAAAACTCAAAATCTCAACCAATTTTGGAAGACTAATGCCAAATTATCAAACTTTGAACTAACTGTGAAGAAACTGATTACTTTGAAACATCTGCTACACTTGATCCACTCATTGACTGACCAAATGTGTAACGTTTTCAATGAAACTTTGTATAAGGTATTTCCCATAGTTTATGCATCTTTTCCAAGTTAAATCTTTCCAAACCATTTAGTAAATCTTGAGATTTGCTTCAAACAATGTACCTATGTTTGAAGCTGCTCTTTTGTGTAGTTGACTTTGACACCTGCAACTTCTAATGCATGGTTCTCCCAAATTAGACCCCATTTATCCAAATGCTTTTAGCTACAAGTAGCTTACCTTTCAACTTAAAGAATGAGTGCTTCATTGCTCAAAACTTTACATTGTGGAGGGAGATCTAATCAAAACATTGACCACCCGAATTGTGCATGTTCATTCCTTCACTTCATCACATTTACACATGTAAATGTTCCTACTCAAAATTCTCTCAGCCTGATTATAATTACACTCTCAAAACTTGTACATAGGGCACTCAACTATAGAATAAGACTTGTACAAAAGCATTCCTCAATAGGATAAACACAAAATGAGCACTGAGCAAAAGATCAAGGCACAACTTTTTCTATTCAGAGAAATCATAAATCTAATTGATGATTCATGTTCTTCTCACTTTCTAATATTTATGAACTAATTACAAGATTAGTATACATGTATGTACAAGTTTTCATCTTTTGATCATGCACTGAACTTTAAGCCTCACATGTTGACCTTTGCTTCATTCTTTGACTTCAAATCTTTGTCCTAATCACCAATTGTTGATTTTCTTGCACCAACAGCTCCCCCTCAATCATCAATTGTGATTTTCTCCATCTTCTTTATACCTGCTATGTCTTTGAACCTCTATAGCTTAGGTCCATCCAAGCTTTTGCTTTACATGTCTACAATCTGATCTTTTGTAGAAGTATGTATGAATTCAATCTCTTTATCAATCACCTTCTCTCTCAAGAAATGATATTGGATCTCAATATGTTTAGTCTTGGCATGAAACACAGGGTTAGCAACTAGATACAATGAACTCATATTATCTCCATGAACAATGGGTGTACTCTGAATGATGTCAAAACTCTTCATGAGATTCTTCAACCATATAACCTCCTTTGAAGCTTCAACCATATCTTTATACTCTTCTTCTGTGGATGACAAAGCAACTATATGTTGCTTCTTGGAACACCAAGAGATTAGCTTATCTCCCACATAACATAGATACACATAGGTTGATCTCCTATCATTAGGATTACTTGCCCAATCTGTATCACTATATATCTTGATCTTTGTATCTGATGTGAATCCATAATACAAACCTTCTTTGAGTGTACCCTTAATGTATCTTAGCACCCTTTGTCTTGCAATCCAATGTTCTTTCCTAGGACAATGCATGAATTGAGACAACACTCCAACTGCATTCGACAAATAAGGCCTGATTAATGTAGCAAAGATAAAACTACCAACCAGACTTTGATACAACTTCATGTCCTTGAATTCTTCTCCTCCATAGCTACTCAACTTATGATTCACCTCCATTGGAGTAGGTGCTACCCTGCAATCTTCCATTTTAAACTTGATTAGCAAGTTCTTCAAATACCTTTCTTGAGTCACATATACTCCATGTTGAGTATATGAAATCTCCATGCCCAAGAAATATGACAAGTCTCCCAAGTCACTGATCTTGAACTCTTTCTCCATTTGTTTCTTAAGACTTTGTATGCCCTTCTCATCTGTACCTGTAAGAATTATGTCCTCAACATATATGAAAATGTAAATGAACCCATCATCACTTGCTTTAACAAGCAAGCTACTATCTGCCTTAGACACTTGGAAACCAAGCTCCTTCAAGAACTTCACGTCTATAATTCCATTCCCTTGGGGCCTGCACCATACAAAGCTCTCTTGAGCTTACACACATACTCTCAATAATATTTGTCATTGAAACCTTCTAGTTGCTCCATGAAAACATCATCTAAAATATAACCATTTAGAAAAGCATTCTTCACATCTAATTGACATAGCTTCCAACCTTTACATGCAACAATAGCTATGAGAGTCCTTATAGTTGTCATCTTTTCCATAGAGCTATAAGTCCATCATAATCTATACCATATATCTCAACATACCCTTTCACAACAAGTCTAGCTTTATATCTAGACACACTTCCATCTGCATACCTCTTTGTCTTGTAGACCCATTTGCATCCAATGATCTTCTAACTATTTGGTTTAGGAACCAAATCCCAAGTCTCATTTTCCATCAATGCATCATACTCCTCCTACATAGCTTTCTCTCAATTTTCCTTACCTTTTGGCTCTTCATATGTAGAAGGGTCTTCCTTTGCTTTCACCATATAAGCATAATCTTTGGTGGTAAAAAATGAAGTATCATAACTATACCTTGTAGGTTTCCATTTGTGCCTTGATGATCTTTTGAGTTCTCCACTTCTTGAAGTTTCTCGTTCATCACATTCTGGATCAAACCTTAGCATTTCTTCAACTTCATCTATTACTTCATTGTTCTCTTCTTCATCAAATATTTGAACCTTTGATTTATCTTTCTTTTGGTTCAATGTTTCTTCATCACCTGCATGAATATTAATTGTACCTGCATACCAAGTACCTTGCTCATCAAATGTAACATCCTTTGACATAAGGAATTGCTTTGTGGATGGAATCCACAACCTATAACCCATCTGCTTATCATCATAACCAATGAACACATACTTTTCAGCTTAGGTTCGAATTTATGCCTCAATTGAGATGGCACATATGCATAAGACAAACATCCAAACACTTTGCAATGATCCAAGGTAGGTCTCTTACCCTACCATGACTCATAAGGTGTCATACCCTACAAAGCTTTACAAGGTAACCTATTAACCAAGTATGTGGATGTATTTACAGCCTCAACCCACAAATAATTAGGACAATTTCTCTCTTTCATCATTGACCTTGCTAACTCAATAAGAGTTCTATTCCTCCTTTCTACTACACCATTTTGTTGAGGAGAGTACCTGCAAGTAAATTCCCTTTTTATTCTTGCATTCCATAAGTAATCATTGAACTCATTAGAGAAATACTCTCCCCCTCCATCTGACCTTAGTCTCCTCAATTTTTGTCCTAAAGCTCTTTCTGCATACACATGATAATGTTTAAATGTGTTGAACACCTCTCAGTTATCTTTGATCACATATATTGTGATCCACCTGGTAGCATTATCAACGTAAATCACATAATATCTTGAACAATTAATGCTAAAGTCCTTTGATGGTCCCCACACATCTCTATGTATCAACTCAAGCTTCTCTGAATACATGAAACCATACTTATTAAATGATTGCTTATGAGCCTTACCTAATTGACATGCTTCACATCTGTATGTCATATGTTGACCTCTAACATTAGGTAATCCAAGCACTGAACCATCATTAATAATCTCTTCAATACCTCTTGCATTGAAATGTCCAAGTTTTTTGTGCCAAAGATCTAATTCCGAGATCTTATGTCCTCCATAAGTGAACAAAGCCTGACCAACATTGCCTTGAATCTTCAATTAAAATAAAAACACGAACATCATCGCTGCTGGAGATGGGTTTCGAACCCACACTACTGAGTTATTAGTCATTTGTTCTATCCAAGACGTACATCATCGATTTCTTGTACAATAACTAAAACGAAGTAATATAGATGCTGTACTTAGTGGAGAATATTGGACCAATAGGATATTGTTTTCCAACAATCCCCCCTGCAATGTCATATTGGTACAATCTGAATTGAATCTACAAACTTTATAAGATGCAAACTACCACAAGCTTTAAGCTTGTACTCCTGCACTTCAGAACTGACCTTCAAACTCTCTCTTAAAAAGTCTTCTTCAAAATTGAATTTGAGTTTCCTTCAAAGCATGGACACTGGAAGGTAAAAAAGTCTCTCTTAAAAAGTCTTCTCAAAATAGGTAAAATAAGGACACTGGAATATAAAACCAATGGCAAGGGAGCAAGTGAGTACCTACCTTCCCATTGAAACATACTGTTTACTTGTTTCTCTGAATGATGGCATGTAACAACCTACTATGTCCTTTATGTGTTAATTTTTACACATCCTAGAAGGAGCAAGTCATGCTAATTAAAGTTTTAAATATAAATAAAGGATTTTGAGGTCTTCTTTAACGAAAGGATTGTATTAAAATTGTTACATTAATTGAAAGATTTATTAAAATGTCAAATTTTTTTACCATTTTGATCTGTGTTGTATGATAATATATATTTTGTGTAATAGTTGCAATATGGGATTATGCATTGTATACATACATACATACATACATACATAGATACATAGATACATAGATACATACATACTTTTTTATGGTAATGTGATGTAACTGATTTTAGCTGACACAAACATTACCTTTATTTGGTTAAAGCCTAGTATGTGGTCCCCTAAAATAAAATTAAATGCCTAACCATTACAGTCGATTGTTGTTATGATATAAATATTGTTTGTGTTGTTTTCAAATTTACTAACAAAATGTGAACATTATTTCCCATTCATTGTGGATAGATAATGATTTGTTCAATCTTAAATGTTACAAGATACATACACTTGTTACAAACAACCATACTTATGGCACTTAAACCTTACTATAGCTTCACGCACATACATAAATAGATATATACATGCATATTCATATATGATTGGGATAAACATATAATAACCACTTCGATCCTAAATAAACCCATTCCTCATCTTTCATAATGTTTGTGTGCATAACTTGGGATCCTCTATGGCATGGGATATGTTTCTTCATAGAACGTTCTATGGCTTATGACCATTTCTCATAACTATGGTAACCTCCTTTGTGTTAAGAGCTCGTTTCTTAGTACATTAATATGGCTGTTATATAGTTAGAATGTTATATGCACATTGTTAGGGTAAGTATTTGATTGGATCACTTTATCGACAATTTTCCCTCCCACAATATACATGCTACGACCAGGTATGCATACGGTTAAATTCTTGCATTACCAAGGGAGTGGCTTTCTTGTTAAAATGCCATGTTTGGACCATATTATTATTGGTGATGGTTGGAGCTATTTACGATGATTTTTTTTTTTCAAAAGGAAGTTTGATAGAAGCTTAATCTACTAGAGCTTGAATGTATTGAAAGAACAATTGTAGAAGTGAAGGGCATAGTTCCCATGCGATTCCTTGTATCTCACAAGGCAAGGGTTAGAGTGCCGAAGCATTAGAAGGTAAGGGTTTTTGAAGGCATCTAGTTTCATCGCCCCGAAGGCATTACATGGATAGACTGGCCACATTGGGCATGACATGTTTAATAGACCATAGGGATTCAACATACAACATGTGCCTCAAGAGATGAGTGCCCAACCAACTGGCCTATGGATTTTGGAAATTATGATGAACTTCTAAATACAGTGTTTTGCTCACTGGCCTACGATAATTAGTCACACTAGATTAGATGTTTTGGCTTTTTTTTTTGTGTGGTGATAACACATCTAGTATGCTCAAAGTATTGGGGAACATTGATTTAAAATATTGAAAAATATTATGATTGTATATATATTCATTAAGGAAATATAATATTTACTTATTCGTGGTATGTAAGAAGGAAATAGTTAGAAGAAATCTAGAAAACATGTTATGAAACCTTTGGACGATATTTGGATTGAAGACAAAAGGACGTAACAAAGTTCTAAGGGTATTTTTGTAAAAAGCATTAATTGGTATAAGTTGCATTTAAGTTTATGAGTCATTTCTAAATTAGGATGAATTTTTGAACAATTTTTCCATTAATCATTGTATAAGGTAGTTAAATAACTTGTATATTAATCCTTTTAGGATTTTAGGATTTTCTATATTAATGATAAAATCTACTCTCTACTATATTTAATTACAGTCCTTTAGAAATATTGGTGAGATTAATTGATATTGTTACTTTGGAAAATGATTTGCACAATGATGATTTTAAACTAACAATTCAAACATGTCTGTAATACAAAAGATTGTTCTCACAATGTATTAAAGATTAAAAATATTTTGAGATAAAGATTCAAATTTTGTATTGTGAATATAACAATTAAATTTTTACAAATATCAGAAAAAATGTTATAAAAATCTTTTTAAAGGGTAAACTTTATAAAATAAACTTGATACTATATTTTGCAATGTGGTAACTATTCGTGAACTACTATGTCTAAAACTTGGATAAAAATTTGGATGAAGTATGAATAATGTTTCACTTGATCTTGTAAAGTGTAGAATTTTTAATGTTAATTTAATATTATTAGGTTTGTTCCTTCTAAAATAGGTAAAACAAGCAGACTTGGATAAAAAACCAATGACAAAGGAGAAAGTGAGTACATGCCTTCCCATTGAAACATACTAGTTGTTTATTTCTTTGGATGATGGCATGTAACAACCTACTATGTCCTTTGTTTGTTTATTTTTGCACCTCTTAGAACAAGCAACTCATGCTAATTAAAGTTTTAATGTAAAGAAAGGATTTTGAAGTCTTCTTTAACAAAAGCGTTGTATTAAATTTGTTACATTAATTGAAAGATTTATTAAAACGTCAAACTTTTTTTACCATTTTGATCTGTGTTGTATGATAATATTTATATTTTGTGTAATAGTTGTAGTATGGGATTATGCATTGTATACATACATACATATTTCTCTTAATATGATGTAACTAATTTTAACTATCACAAACACTACCTTTTTTTGGTTTAAACCTAATATGCGGTTCCCTAAAATGAAATAAATGCCTAACTATTACAGTCGATTGTTGTTATGATATAAATATTGTTTGTGTTGTTTACAAATTTACTAACAAAATATGAACATTATTTCCCCTTCATTGTGGATAGATAATGATGTTGGAGTTTGAGGCCTGCGGAAGCACGCGAACAACACATGAAAGATGAAGAAGCTTGGAGCACAACACACAATATTGAATGTATTACCACTAGAATGTACAAAGATAACTAACGCGCTAGGGTAATAGGCATATTTACAAGCCGAGGGGAAAAAACCTCCTAAAGAGGGAAGAAAGTCCCCCGACAATCCTAGTGTGTTCACACACATCACTACCTAAATATATCAACAAATCTCCTCTGGGAGTGATGCGATGAACAAGGAGCTAGCACTCATGTATAAGGAAGTGCCAAGCTATGTGGAATCAATCCACAAAAGGAAGTAAGCCCAAAACTTTGCAGAAAGCTTCAAACTTCTCCCTAGGTAGAGCCTTCGTGAAAAAGGTCTTCAATGTCCTACATGGGCACATATGCCAAACTAATCTCTCTAGCAGAGAACCTCTCCCTGACATAATGATAATGCACCTCAATGTGCTTAGTGCGAGCATGGAACATAGGGTTCTTCACAACTACCAATGCACTCTGACTATTAGTGAAGATGGTGGTGGCAGAAGACTAACCGACACTCAAATCAGCCATAAGGTGTCTGAGCCACACACACTCAACAGTCACTGTGAAAGCTGCCCTATACTCAACCTCACAACTAGAAGTGGCCACAGTAGTCTACTTCTTGCTTAACCAAGACATGCATGAGCTACCAAGCATGATGCAAAAACTAGTGGTGGACACACGAGTGTCATAGCAACCAGCCCAGTCAGAGTAAAAAAAAACATGCAAATATGGTAGTAGTGATCCCCCGAGATAACACAATCCAAGTAGCCGAGTACCACTCAAGTAGCGAAAGATGTGCTTAATTACCTGCCAATGCTTGACACATGGGCAATGCATAAACCTGCTCATCTATGAGACACCAAACTGAATATCTAGCCGAGTAATGCATAAGAAAATCAAGCATCCAATAGCCTGCTGATAGAAAACACCATCAAATGCATCTCTAGCATCAACTCAATCATAAACCTCTCTCCATAGGAGTGGTAATAGATTTGCAGTCTTCAAGGTCAAACATTGCAATAATGTGTCAATATATTTCATTTGACACAAAACTACTCCGCCATCAACTTGCATAAAATGAATGCCAAAATAATGATGCAAATCCCCCAAATGAGACACCTCAAATGAGGCATGTCAATCAGCCTTTAAATCTGCAATATGATTCTCATTAGGACCAATGAGCAGCATGTCATCAATATACACAACAATGATCAAAAGCACATCATTGGCATGCTTAACACATAAGGTGCTTTTAGTTGGAGTATTCTCAAAACAATGTGCAATGAGATAGACATGTATTTTTTCATACCAAGCACATGGTTCTTGCTTTAAACCATATAATGCATTCTTTAACCTGCACACCTGGTTTTCATGCCCTTTTTGCACAAAGCCATGGGGTTGAAAAACACACATTTCTTCATGCAATTCACCTTTCACAAATGTAGTTTTGATGTCCAACTGATGTACATTCCAATCATGATGAGCTGCAAGAGCATAGATGCTACAAACGGTAGTCATTTGGCAAGTAGGAGCAAAGGTCTCATCAAAGTCAATGCCTTTTTCCTGAGCATAACCCTTTGCAACAAGCCTAGCCTTATACTTGTCAACTGTTCCATCAAGCTTAGGCTTAAGCTTGTATAACCACTTAGTGCCAATAGCCTTCTTGCCAAGAGGCAAGTCAAATAAAGACCAGGTACCATTTTCATTATAACATCATATTCAGATTGCATAGCAACCATCCAATTTTCTGAATTTTGTGCTTCATCAAATGAAATAGGCCCATTCTCATCACATAGACTAGATGCAGCCATATCATATAAATCTAATGCAAAAGAGGCACTATGAGAGCCTAAAGGAGTATGATATGATAGAGGTGCATCTTGTTTTCTCTCACACAAAGTTTGCACTAGCCATTTTGGCATAGTTTTTGCCTCCTCAATATTAGTTCTCTCATCAACAAGTGCATCATGCAAATTTTCATCAGAAATGGAATGATCTGCATCATCACATGGAGCCTATAAAGGCTAAGAAGTTGCCTCATTAGGACTAGCACTAGATTGTCCACATGTAAAAAGAGGCAGCAAAGTATCATACATGTCTTTGGAGCTAAGAAATGTCTCCTTTGTACATGAAAATAGTGGCTGAATAGAATCTTCCACAAAAACAACATCACGGATAACCAAAATGTGTTTAGTCTATGGATGATACAGACGATAGCCTTTGCTTTTAGGACTATACCCAACAAAAATACATTTCACTGCTTTATTATCCAATTCCCTACGTTGTTGTTCAGGCACTAATGCATATGCTAGACAACCAAAAATGTGCAGGTGAGCAACAAATGGCTTGCGACCATGCCAAGCCTCATATGGAGTGATAGAATGCAATACTTTAGTGGGATACCTATTAAGTACATATGCTGCACACATGACAACCTCAAGCCAGAAACTATGTAGTAAAGCGTGACTCTTGACCATACACCTCACCATCTCCATGAGTGACCTATTTTTCTGTTCAACAACTCCATTCTGTTGAGGTGTATATGACATTGTACTGATGTTTTATCCGACATTCAGCCAGAAATGCATGAAAGTCAGAAGACATATATTCCCCCCCAATAAGAATGGAGGGTGCTCATTTTACATGCTGATAGATTTTCAGCCAAAACCAAAAACTATTTGAAGCACATAAACACTTTGGACTTTGCTTCCAATGGATATACCCATGCATGCCTGAAAAAATCATCGATGAAAGTCACAAAGTAAAGATAGTTTCCAAAAGAGGGTTTTTGCATAGGACCATAGACATCACTCCGAACAAGCTGCGATTTCTGAGTAGCTTGAACTAAAATATTTTGGGAATGAGGAACATTGCATTTTTCCCAAACTACAGCCTTCAAAAACATGTTTACCAGGTGCCTCAAGCAGGCATAGCAAACTAACAAAATTCAAATGACCAAAGCATGCATGCCAAAGCTTTGGATCTAACATAGCCTGAGAATCATGTACTGCACATGCCAAATCATTCATAGATTTTTCATAGTCTATGGGCTTATACAACCCACTGCATAAAATGCTAGAAGCAATAATCACGTTGCCATTTGACAGATCATGAACTATACATCTGCCATCAACAAATTTCACAACTAAGCCAATCTTGGCTAAAACTGAAATTGATAACAGATTCTTCCTGACCTGTGGCACAAATAAAGCATCCAATAATATAAAAGAACTACCAACAATAGTTTTAGAATGATCTTACCAACTCCCATGATAGGATAAGAGGAGTTGTTGGTGCATGTGACAATATTCGTTGTAGGGGCAGGCTCAAGTGAAGTGAAGAAACTTTGCTGCGAGGTAATATGTTTGGTTGCCCCACTATCAAAGTACCAAACATGTGAGTCTACTACATACATACACTATTCAGGAGAAGATGGTTCAAAATTGCAAACAATAGTAAACACCCATTCTTCATTCTATACCAGATTAGCAGACTCTGTTTTCTATGCAGAGGCCTCTACAACAACCATTCTAGCCTCTTTTTTCTTTGCCACTTTTGTAGCGAGTTTTGGACAATTCTTGATGACATGATCATTTGCTTTATAGTACTTGCAAAACAATTTCTGCTTTTGTGTTTTCTTGTTGTCTCTGTCATCCTTCTTTGATTGTGCAGAAACATCAGATTTTTGCTTACTAATAGAAGAGCTCCATTTACCTTCGCCCTTCTGACTAGCCAAAAAAGCTTGATCTGCAATACACATAATGGACCTGTTTTGCCTAGATTGATCTTTGTGCAACAAAACAAGGAGTAAATCCTCAAATGTTAAGGCATTTGGATTGCCTTTCATCATCAAACGAAGAGTGGAATCAAAACTCTGATATGAATCGAGAAGACATTCAGAACAATTTGCACAAGTGAACTCTCAGGCAAGACTTCATCAACAGAAATCAAATGTTCCTTCAAATCTTTGATCATTGTCAAAAAACTATCCATGGAATCTCCTTCAATCGTGTGCTTACTCTCCAACTCTTTTTGGAGGTAAGCAACACGAGCCTCATTCCTTGCCTGGTATAAAGTGGTAAGTGTATCCGAAGCATCCTTAGCTATTCTGCAAGAGCAAATGTGAGGAATAATGGCATGTTTGACACACAAGGTTATCAATGCATGTGCCTGAGCATCTCTGCCATTCGAACAAATTTGCTCTGTAGTAGGTGCACTAGAAACCACAACATGAACAATTTTCAGAATATCACCATCTTCGATGCCATCTGCATCAGCTTCAATACCTATATTTGAAGGTGTAATAGGATATTTTTCAACACCTTGTACAATATTCCATAGTCCTTTTGTGACCAATACATGATGCATCATATAATCTCATAATGGATAATTGGTACCGTCCAACTTATCTGATGTCAAAAAGTTGAAGAGAACTACCCTCTCGAGTTCTGCTAAGCTTGTAGCAGACTTTGAGATGCATATAATAGCGAGTCAATTCCTGTATATATCTTTGGCACAAAACAATGAAATTTCCTACACAAGTGCTATGATAGTGCATTCGAACGCCAAAATGAGCTCATATCATGATTTTGGCACCACATAATGAAGCTGTTTTGATCTCTAATCACCCTAAGTATGCTCACCAAATTTCGTATGCTTTTGAGATTGTGACTAGAGGGGTATCGATGACACCCTAGATGAGGCGACGACCTGCTCTGATACCAATTGTTGGAGTTTGAGGTCTGTGGAAGCATGCGAACAACACAATGAAGATGAAGAAGCTTGGAGCACATTACACAATAGTGAATGTATTACCACTAGAATGTACAAAGATAAGTAACCCATTAGGGCAATAGACATATATACAACCGGGGGGAAAAAACCTCCTAAAGAGGTAACAAAGTGCCCCGATGGTCCTAGTGTGTTCACACACATCGGTAGCTAAATATATCAACAAATGATTTGCTCAATCTTAGCACATACATAAAAAGATATATACATGCATATTAGTATATGCTTGGCACAAAAGTATAATAACCACTTGGGTCCTAGATATACCCATTTATCATCTTTCATAATGTTTGTATACATAACTTGGGATCCTCTACGGAATGGGATAACTTTGGTAACCTCCCTTTTTTTCAAAAGGAATTCTGACCGAAGCTTAATCTATTGGAGCTTGAATGTATTGAAAGAACGATTGTAGAAGTGAAGGGCATAAAGCCCATTGTACCCCTTGTATCTGACAAAGCAGAGGTTAGTGCACCGAAGCATTACAAGGAAAGGGTTGCCCGAAGGCATTTAGTTTCATCGGCATGAAACCATTACATGGATAGACTAGCTACATTGGCCCTGACATGTCCGATAACCCACATGGATTGAACAGACAACCTCTACCTCAAAAGATGAGTGCCCAACCAACTCGCCTATGGGTTTTGGACATTACGATGAACTTCTAAATACAGTGTTGTGTTCATTGGCCTATGGCAATTAATAGCACTATATTAAATGTTTTGGCTTTTTTTTTTCGTGTTAACACAAAGCTAAACAGAATAATGAAATTGCTTAGTAATACCAATTTCTATCTTACATGTGGAGAGGATAGGAGTCCCTTAAGTGGTATTGGCAATTTTGTTTTTTCCATAGTATAGTCATATAGTATATAAACTAAACATTGTTGGTAGCATGTATACGTGTGCTCTCTTTGACAATTCAAATTGTTTGACCCTTGGAACTAGACGTCTTTGGGTAGCCCTTTCCTTGTAATATTCGATAGTCTAACCACACCAGACCTCCACCTTCTCCAAGAGCTTGCACTTGTGTACACCTTGCAGTCAAGCTTCAATAGGGGGAGGGATATACACCTTCTATCGATGCGCACAGCTTCAATGGGACCTTGTGACCTTTGCTTGCATGTCTTAGCACTTCTCTGGACACTTTAGTCACTCTTCTTGCACAGCTTGCACTTCACTTCTCTGCATCACACACTCACTGCATGTCTCTTGCTCTTCTCTCTCTTAGTGTAGACTATGCTCACCTTGCTAGTCTAACCAAGAATAATGCCTTGCCTTGATTTGAGTGTCGTTTCACATATGTTCCTAACTGCTAGAGTATCTTGGTGCTCACTTTGATGTCCCAAGATTGTCCCCAAATGTGGGCAGGCAATGAATCCCTGTTTTGTCGTGTAGTGACTTTAGACTAAAACAAAAATTTTAATTGGGGGCCATACTTTCACTTTTGCGTACGCTTCTGCTTCACATACCTTCACATTTTGGCTTTTAATTCTTCAAATGTGCACCTAAGAGAGGTTCACCTAAACCTTCCAAACACTCTAAAAACACTTTGAACCTTAGAGAAATGACAAAAAGACACTCTGCAACCTACATCCAACTTTCTGCAAAATATAACGTTTGTGAAGAATTGATTGTGCACTACCTGTGCACCTTGACACCCAAACTTTGAATGCTTTGACTTTGCCCATGTTGACTTTGACCTTGAACATGTTGACTTTGATCATTTTGACTTTGAACCTTTGACTTTGACTATGGTGACTTTGACCAATATGACTTTTATGGGCTCAACAATAACAAAGAGGGCTATTCCACTAGTAAAGAGGAGGGATTCACTACTAGCAATGAAGACAACCCGAACAGTGAAAGCTCCATCATTGGATGTTGCCAAGTTCTCTATCACAGAAGGTGCCTCTTAAGGGGAAACAACTAGTTGAATTTCCTTGGAAGAGCCCCCTTAAGGGAAAGATATGTGGGTAGGATCCCTTGTTGTCAAGGAAAAAAGATGAATCCAAGAAGAAAAAAGACAAGGTCCCTCTCCGCAAAGAGGGTAACCATAGATAATTATTATCACTTCATTTAATGCTAGGGGGTTGAAAAAACCCTCAAGAGCGGCTATTATTGGCCACTAGCTGCGGGATAATAACATAAACCCAGATTTCATATGTATTCAGGAGATTAAAATCGATGGAGAGGACCTTCAAAAACGACTTAAATGCATCTCTTTGGCTCATGTCTGGCTTAGCACTTCACACCCTAGGGGGGCTGGCGACACATCTATAGGAATAAACAACTTTTGGTTTGGTAGACTGGTCAACTCACACAAGGATAAGAAACATCATTGGATCGTTGCCTTCTTTGGGGGCCCCTTCGAGTTCAATGTGGTCTCCATGTATGCCCCAAAGAGGGCGTCTAAGAGGATTAACACCTGGATTTCTTTGGACTCACTCTCCCACAATGTTATGCTATGTGGAGACTTCAACATGGTGGAAGATCCTTCGGATGGATGGGACAACAGGGGGCATACCATTGACAGTCAAGAGAAAGATATCTTTGGTAAAATCAAACTCCATCTGGATCTAGTGGCGATTAAAGACAAAAAAGGTTTCTCTTGGTTAAACCTCCAATTTGGGGCGGACTTGAGGAAAGGAAGACTCGATAGAAGCTGTGTTGACATAATATTATCCATCAGTGGGGCCATGCCACCATCTCTCAACACATTGAACTCACCTTATTAGACCACTACCCGTTTATGCTCATCTTCAAGCCGATTTCCAAGCTCATGAAAGCACCATGGTTTCATGCTTGCCTGATGTCTTTCTCCCTTCCCTCTCTCTCTTGCCATGTGTGTGCATGGACTCATTCATCGGGTGGATTAGTCATTGGATTGGATTAGTCATTGGATTAATCGGGAAGTTGATAGCATCACTGACAATTTTTCAACAACATGTATGACATTGCAAGCTCACCATTGTATATATGACGATGTTTGTGATGATAGCTGATTGCGAGCTTTGTGACAAGCTCACCATTGTATATATGAAGATGTTTCTGATGATAGCTTTGTGAGCTTTGTGATACTCCATTGCTTATGTGATGCATGTTTTATTTTATAATTAAGGTGTTGCTATGCCCCCTTTCTTTGTAGTAACATGTCACAAAGTAAGGATGCATTATTTTCAATCATTCTTTCAAGAGGTTTGGATAAAAGGAGTTTATGCAATCATAGAGCAAAGAGGAGGAATAAGTGCAATCAAATCATGTGAAACAAATTGGGAACTATGAAATGCGGAAGAGCTTTTTTTAGTTAGATGAGTTGCAAGATCCACATACTCACATTGATATGATGAACAAAAGAAAAATCATACACAAGATTTGTACATTCACAATCACAAGTACTAGAAAAGGTTTTTGATTGTACACACAAATGTTGTGAAAGGTTTCTAAGTATGATGTATATCGAGGATAAAAATCATAGTGTTTCTAAGCGCTCGAGAAAACATTCATTCACTATTTTTATCATATACAATATACACAATCATGTTATATGCAATATTCGAATGAGTTTTCAAGAATTATAGTTAAAGATAATAAAATTTGGGAAACATTAGACGTATACAAATCTTCAAAAACATGGAATGCCATTTTAGGTCTACAGAAGCACGCGAACAACACAAGGAAGAAGAAGAAGCTTGGAGCACAACACACAATACTGAATATATTCCCACTAGAATGTATAAAGATAAGTAACTTGTTAGGGAAATATGTGTATATACAAACCAAGAGAAAAAATCTCCTAAAGAGGGAAAAAAGTGCTGCGGTGGTCCTAGTGTGTTCACACACATCATTATCTAAATATATCAATATATCCCCCCTGGGAGTGATGTAGTGAATAAGGAGCTGGCACTCATGTATAAGGAAGTGCCAATCTATGTGGAATCAATCCAGAAAAAGAAGTAACCCTATTGTAAAATAATTACTACAACTATAAAAGAGAGTAACCCAAGCAATTCTAAGAGTCTAACCAAAATGACAAGGGGTGAGAGATGCACCACCACCCAATGAACTCCACCCATATATATACCTCAAGGCCAAGGGAGGAAATGTGAGGAGAGCTTGCCAAGTGTCCCCTCCACATGGATTCTAATCCAAGGCTTTGTAACCTTGGAAATCACATGGAATCACATGGCCATCACATGGATATGGATTCTAAAAGGATTTGTCCCAAGCTTGTACATACAAGTCTTAGAGACTCATAATAGAAATAATAGAAATAGACATATTATTAATTTTTGTTTACCTCTCTTTCCCCTTCCTTGGATTTTTTTGCCTTTTCTTTCCTCGAAAGAGCCTCTTTGAAAATTAAATTATATCTTTAGTATGTGACATTCTTACCTTAATCATTCATATGATCCCCTACATTTCCTTGATTGTTGTTTTAATTTGTAAAATCCACTTCATTCAACCCGCATGCTTCAAAATAGGAGAGAGAAAATTGTTTTTCTTAATTTTTTACCCTTTTATCTGATAATTATAATAAATTTCTTTATTTTAAATAGATTTCAGCCTTGATAAGAAAAGGGAACTCCGACATGGATCTAGAAATCAACCCTCTACCCTTAGGTCTCAAGGCTTCTTAGTTTTATTCCAAACGTCAATATCTCACATAGAAACCAAGAATATGAATATAATGCAAGAAGATTCAAATTGTTACCATTTTTGAGAGTAACTTTGACCAATTATTGGACTACGATTTTATGCATATTTAAGAAACCCAACCTTGATCTAATAGAAGAATTAAACGGAGTCCTATCATCCATGGCTGATTTTGACCTAAAAGAATTATTAAATTTAGAATTTTCTTCTTAAAATTCTCTAAGACAATCCATAAGCTTACCACTCAAACATTTTTCATCTTTAACCATTGAAATTAAGTTTCAAACAAAATTACCAGCCCTTTTCAATCTTGAATCTCTCTTGAAGAAGAAAAGAAGTCCTCTAGTATGTCTGAGAAGTCCATCAACAACTCTACCAACTCCAAAGTCATTAGTGACGAAGTTGACGATTTTCAATGAATTCTCCCCTCTAGATAGAAATGAAAGTCACAAGAGGATTTATATGCAAAGTTTTTCGAAAATATTCCATGGGATTTGAGACACTAAAATAAAGAGCTCCTTTATTCAAGAATTCACCTATGTAAAGTAACAAGAATACAATGACTAAAACACCTTCCATTATGAGCTTGAAATTTTTTATTATAGCATGAGTGACTTGTATTGAGCTTTGCAAAGATTAGTTCTCCTATGATCAAGCCTCCTTGTGGTCCCACCAAGTGTGCCAAATTTTGTTGGGGCTTTCCTTTGCGGAAAGGGACTTAAGTATTTGTAGGAGAAGGAAGAAGAAGAAGAAGAAGAAGAAGAAGAAGTGAAACAAAGGCACCATAAGCTTCTGTATATTGATGACAAATAGAAAATACAATGATGATGCCGAGAACAAGACCAATTGTTCTCTATGTGGAGTGCTTAATCCCAAAGAGTACACACACACACACACACAAGGTTAAAAGATACCCAAAGTTCCTTATGCCACCAACCTTCTCTGCACCAGACCTCCACCTTCTCCAATAGCTTGCTCTTGTGCACACCTTGCACTCAAGCTTCCAATAGGGTGAAAGGAAGGGACATCTTCTATTGATGTGCACACCTCCTTAATGGTACCTTATGCCATCTTGATTGCCTTCCTTACTATTTCTTTTCACAATAGATCACCCTTCTTGCACACTTGTCTCTAACTTGCTTCTCTCTTCATTGCACTGGTTCTAAGTCTCTCTTGCTCTTCTCACCTAGTGTAGACTATGCTCTCTCTTGCTTAGTCTAACTCCAAGAATAATTCTCATTCCTTGTGTATTGATTCACTTACGTACATCACTCCTAAGTGATAGCATATCTTGGTGCTCACTTTGATGTCCCAAGAATGTCTAAAAATGTGTACAACCAATGACTCCCTATTTTGTGTACTACTTCTTCTTCATATGGCTTTACTTTTGTCCTTCAATTCTTTAAAATGTGTACATAAGGAAGGCTTCAATTGAATCTTCCAAACACTTTAGAAACCTTGAAAAGCTCACAGAAAGACAATCTGCAATGTGCATTCAATGTTTTGCAAAAACTATAACTACACTACCTATGCACCTTGTTCGCGGCAACTTGTGCACCACCTGTGCACCAGGTTGCACTTTTGCACCACCTATGCATCACTTGCAAAGTCATCACTTTGACCTTGATCAATTCTCAAGTCGACTACTTTGACTTTCTATAGCTTGAAAAAGACCACTTTGACTTTGAACAACTTGACTTTGACCACTTTGACTTTGCTTGGCTCAACACTTGTATACCGACTTTTTTCCAATGAACTTCATATCCTTCTTCCTTGACACTAATGTCCAAGTGTGATTGTCCTCCAAAGCCTTGATCTCCTCTTGCATAGGTTCTTGCCATTCCCTTCATGTATTGGCTTCTTGAAAGCATGTGGGTTCTTCAAAAACTTTACTCATATATGCGTAGCTTTTATCCATGAATGAATCATAGGTAAGTATTTCAACTAGATACCTTACCTTATTAGATCTCCTTATCTCACCATTCCATAGATTTTCATATTTATCATTGACCTTTGAGCTCTCCCCCTTCTTTGCATGATGGTCTGTATTGACCTCAATTCATAAGTAATTACTCTTTCCATATGAAATTCTTACATCAACGCAGCCCATCTAGCCTTTCTCCCCCGAAGATCAGGCTGGGAACAAAAATACTTCAATGTGTGATGATTTGTGTATACTTTAAAAGTTTCACCATATAGATAGTGTCTCCAAATCTTCAAAGCATGAACTATTGCATATAATTCTTGTTCATGGACATACCAATTTCTTTGAGCTGGAGAAAGTTTCTTACTTTCAAAAGCTACTCGTCTGCCATCTTGAATCAAAACTGCACCAACTGCGATCCCACTAGCATCGGTTTCTATTTCAAAAGGTTTTTGGGGATCTACCACCAATAAAATTGGGGCACTTGAAACTGCTTGTTTCAATGTGTCAAAAGCTTTCTGTTGTGCACTAGTCCAATTAAATTTTTGATTATTCTGTAACAAATCCATCAATGGCGCAGCTATGTGGGAATAGCTGGCAATGAATTTCCTATAGAAGCCTGATAATCCTAAGAATGATCATAACTGGTGCTCATTCTGAGGAATCGGCCAACCAAGGATCATAGAAACTTTCTGTGGATCCATTCTAATTCCATCTACAGAAATTATATGTCCTAAGTACTCAACCTCAGATAAACATAGCGGTGTCTTCTCTGGGTTGACGTACAAAGTATTGTCATCCAACATTTGAAAAACTGTATGCAAATGACATTCATGTTCTTCCAAGCTTTTACTATAAACCAACATATCATCTACAAAATCAACCATAAACTAACCAATAGAAGGACAAAAAATATCATTCATGAGCATCATAAAAGTAGCTAGAGCATTAGTTAAACCAAAAGACATTACAAGATACTCATAATGATCAAATCTAGTACGAAAAGTTGTTTTATTTACATCATCATCCTTGACTCTTATTTGATGATAACCACTTTTTAAGTCTATTTTACTATATAGAATAGCATCTCCTAGCACATTGAGAATATCATCAATGCGAGGCATCGAATATCTATGTTTTATTGTAACTTTATTTAATGCTCTAAAGTCTATACACATCCTGAAAGATCCATCCTTTTTGCAAACCAAAAGCACTAGGGCTGCAAAAGGTGAATAACTAGATCTGATGAGTCCTTTGTCAAGATACTCCTTGACAGTATGACGTACTTTTGCATCCTCTTGCAGAATCATTCGATATGGTTGTCTAGCCGGTGGATGAGCTCCTGGTACTAGCTCAATCCTATGCTCCACTTTTCTGTGCGGCGGAAGACCTGAAGGTAACTCTGAAAGAAACAAGTGGTGGAACTTAGTTTTCATTCTAGAAGCTAGCTGAGCTTCCAGACTAGTTTGAATCTGTAAACGTAACAACTCTTTATGCTCAAAATATAAGAAATAAAAATACTTACACTCTGATTTTACCATCGCAGAGGTAGATGCTCGTCTGTACACCTCGATGTCCGGCTCTCCACAGATGATAATGCGACGACCATTATGATTGAACTGATATATGTGAGTCTGAAAATCAATAGTCGGCTTCTTACTTGCATGCCAGTGTTTACTGAGGACTAGATCAAATCTAACCAACCTGGCAATCTCGAAATCTAGCTCATCTCTATAATTTTGTATCTGGACTGGTAATCCGAGAACTCGTCGATCCCAGATCTCAGATCCTTCCCATCTGACAACTCTACTGTGTAGGTATATGCAGATGGAGTAGTCTTCAACTTTAGTTTCTTGACTAAGGAAGAGTTAATCACATTATGTGTGGATCCTGTATCAAATAGAACTTTAACGAGATGTCCATGAACTTCCCCACTCATGACAACCAACTCGGTGTCTGGAAACTGATACCCTTTCTGAGCAACTAGGGATAACACCACATCTGGAACATTCTTAACCTTCTTAGTGACTGTTATATTTAAGATGAACTGTTTATCTTTAGATGGAGGATCCATCTCAGTGTCTGTAGCTAGAAGATCAAAATCCGAAGGAGATGATGGAGTGGATGACAAGGACTTCTGCCTCTCCACCACCATGGCTGCAAATATCTTCTTTTTCTTCTTAGGACACATCCTATAAGCATGCCAACCTAGGCATTCATAGCAAAGGCCCTCACGAAGAGCCTTTTCTTTCTATTGCTATGTCAAACTGGATCTCTGAAAAGCTCTATCTACCATGGATGCACTTACTTTTCTCTTCCCACGGCTCAAAGTTTGAATGACATTCATCTGTCTGTTAGATGCTGGAACTGAAGCTAAAGGCTTCTTGAATCTTGTCCAAGTATTCTTTCATCTAGAAGGCTACAATCGAGAGCGTCACCCATCCTCCAACACCAAAGCAAGTTCTACTACCTCATTTAGGGTGTGGCAGCGCTCCTTGTGCACAAGTGGATGCAACGTCTCCCTAAGCCCAAGAACAAATTTATGCACCTGAAGAAAATTAGGCACTTGATCTAGAATCTTCAACAAGATTTCCCTATATTTGTCTGCATACTCCTGCACTGAAAGCTGTCTCTATTGTAGGAAAAACCATGCATCTAGAGCCCTAGTACGCTCATCTGGAGGAACAAAATTATTGTAAAATATAACTTAAAAGTCTGCCCAAGTGGCTGGTTCTATCTTGTCTTGCTCTATTTTCCTCCACCACCGATGAGCAATATCCATCAAACTATAAGTGGCATGCTGTATTTTTTATTTTTCATCCTCAATATTACAAAGCTGAAAGCACTGTTCCCACTTACTTATCCATTGCTCCACCGCATCTGCTGTCCTGGCACTAACTTGTCCGTGGTACTTAGGTGGATTTAAATCTTTCACTTGCCATCTAACATCTCTACCAAAAGAAGCCCCCACATCTGTCAATGGTATTTGTGAACTAGATGGTTCAGCAGATGGAAATTCCACCTGCATAGGTGTGTCGATGGGTGGCACCTCTGGTTTGTTAGTTGCTTGGAGGATCTTCCGAAGGGTATCCTCCATGCCTCTAACTTTAGCATTGAGATTCGTAATCTCCGTAGTATAAGGTCTCTCAAGCTTGACCTCTTCCATGGGAGTTACAACCTCACCGAGATTCATTCTAAAAAGAAAAACATAGAACAACTAATAAGTCATGTGAATGCAAAAAGGTAATACCAAACTAATCATATTCCTAATCGATAGATCGCTCGTGTAAAACATAAATTACAAGATGTACTCTAGATCCTCTCTCAATCCCATACATTGATCACACAACAAAACCCAAATCGTATACAAATCTACATGATGACAATACAAACAATGGCAAATTCCTAAAATACATCCGACGATAAGCGCCAAGTATAAGCTATAAAAACTAATAAATTTCCAAAAAAATAATATTTAATGATCCTATACAAATTATCAATCTATTACATGTTAAATTCAAGTGATTTTTTCTCTAAAATTTACAATTTAAAGTCTTTAATAACTTCCTCTAACTTCTTATGTCAAAAAGTGAAGTACCTGCAAAAAGACCAGAACATTAGAAATACTTAAATATATCCAAAAATAAGATTTTTGTTCTACATATATCCCTCTCACCTCCAAGTGAAATCAAATGAATTGGATCTATCTTCATGACTTTATGACCAAAACTCTACAAACCTATACCTATGTACATGAGGTCCTAGGAGTGAGACATAGCTCCCAAGATCCACTACATAGACCTATCAAATGAAGTCCAAGCAAAGTGAACTTTGAATCATTGGAAAGAGTATCTACGCATCTATTTGTACACCAAGTTTCACTTGAATATCACTCTCCAACTGAGAGAACCAAGCAAAATAGTGTCTATAACACCTACACATTTTTCACTACTCAAAAATTAGACTAGAGGAAAGATTATAATCATAGACTCCTAAAATGAATTCCAAATGACTTCAAATTTGGTGAGAAAAAATATGCCATAGCTGCAAAACATGTACAAAAGAGTTTTCCCTAATTGGACATTCCATGAAAGAGAAATGGCATAATCACCAGACCTCTGTGCACTTCTCTGGTGAGTCCTCGCCATAGGGACCAGAGAGCTAAAATAGCCTTTACACTCGTCAAAACTTATTCAAATCATATGAGATTTACATATGTCTATTGGAACACTATTGTCCACCACGTATCCAAATTCCATATCATTTGGAAAAGTGGTGTGAGAGAACCACCCAAGTTTCTGTACACCTGTAGCAAATTGCCAAAGAGAATTCCTTGCACAATGACCATAAATAATTTCACTGTTCTCTTAACTCATAAATTCAAATGTAATGAAATTTGGAGGAGAAAAACTAAACTAGGTAAGATTTAAAACCCAACAAGTAACTCTCCAAATGGATATTTCCACAAAGAGATATGACCCTGACAAGACACCCCTGTCAACATTCCAGAGGGTGTTCCAAGAAACAATAGCTCTGAAGTATTGGAATCCTTTGACCTACTAAACTAATTCCAAAAAACATAAACATTGATGAGTAGGCTACAAACTATATCAGGTACCATCATACAAATTGGCATGGGAATTGGAGCTTCCTACATGACTTTATGATTATCACAACATGCAGCAGTACCATTTGAAGTTGCTCAAACAACAAATTAAAGATACTTTCATGCTTTTTGCTATGCATTTGAGCTAACTCACCTATAATAAAACCATATAATGAAGTGATATGCATAAGTATGGTGTCATGAGTAATAAAAAAGATTCATGTGCAACAAATCATTCATCATGAATTTATTTATTTACAACAAGCAAATTATGCATTGGTTCTAGTTCTAATAAAACACACATAGAAAATTCTAAATGCTTAAATCATTAGAACTATATGTATATATATTGATTATTAGGACAAGTTATTTGCTGAGTGGATGCAAACTGATGTCCATAGATTACTAAAATCATATTTTCCATTTTTTTTCTTTTTCAATGCATACATCCACTCGTTCTCTTATAAACAACTAGTTGTAATACTAATTGTATATTCTAATCCATATAACTGAATTTCAATGAAGAAGAAGAATAATAAATGAATTAATGAACTTTCAGGTACAATTGAATATTCACTCCTTATTTAATCATAAACGCATTCAACAAAATCAATCAATGAAGAATTTCAACATCTAATGCATCCTAATAGAGTAGCTATGAACAACAACCTCTTCCCTTATTCTACTTCATTTTCTATAGAAAATGTAAGATTTGACATGTTCTTTATGCTCCTAAATGAAGATAAATATGAGGGAAATTATCTCCTATGAAAAGAAACCATGTCCAAAAACATCTACGAAAGAAATACGAATTCATTCATGCCTAAAGGCTCCCTCATGATACTATTCAGTCAACTTCCAAGCTCTGTAAAGATGGACATATCTACTCAAAAACTATAAACTAACCTAGCATTGGAAAGCCCTTGAAGCAAGGAATCCATAGCACTTTGAAATTTTGAATTTGGATATTCCTAGCTCAAGATATGGTCATTGTGGTGCACCTAGGTAGGTGTTTCAGGGGTCAAAATCAGAGGAAAAAAAATGCTTTATCGACTATTTCTCTCTTTCTCTCTCCTTGTATAGGCGGCGGCAGCGTGCATATGTACATCAACGATATGTGGTGGATTGAGTAAGGCATGCACCTTCTACTGAGGAGGTCTGGGGTTCGATTCCTCCAAGATTACCCTATATAACCTTAGATAATGAAAGAGAGAGTATACACATATCTCTTGTTAGAATAGACGATAGCACATGAAAAAGCTCCTCAAAACTCCACGCGATGTCCACGAGACTTTCCTCCTAGCCTTTCTCAAGAAGATGATGAAGTGGCCTCTCCTCTAAGACTTTCCCCTTTCTTACTCAATCTCTGATACCAAATGAAAGATCCCAATTAGCTACCTGCCACTCTCCTCCCAACCTTAAATAGCCCTTGCCCGTGGCACCTCTAGAATCGTCTCTAAGGTCCAAACAATCCTCATATGGCCACTCTGAGGAGATGGAATAACCTCGAAGATCTGTACTAGAGCCTTGGCTCCCCCCAGCTCTGGTCCTTGACCTGGCTAGGGTCCTCGACCAAATGCAGGTAGACCAATGGTAGACCATGAAGGTCTAAATAAATCTAACATGAATTCTTCCTTTCTTCATCTTCATTTGGCTTCATAGACATATTTGAACAACATCAAGGTAAAAGTTCATCAAATCTGGCATCCCTTGATGCCTTTATTTCCTTTGTTGTGCGGTTATAGCATCTATAATCCTTTTGTTCATATGCATATCCTATAAACACACATATCTCCAATCTATCATCATGTTTGCTCCTTAATTCACTTGGAAACAAAACATAGCAAGTACATCCAAACACTTTCAAGTGTGACACATCCTTTTTTCTATTGTACCAAGCTTCATAAGGTGTTATAACATGTATACAAGATGTGGGTGTTCTATTCATCATTTATATTGCTTTGGTTTTTGCATTAGCCCAATAGCAATTACGCATTCCCATTTCCTTAATCGTTGCCCTAGCACATTCTACAATGTACCTATTGTTCCTTTTTGCTACACTATTTTTTTGTGGTGTGTACTTTCATGTGATTTGTCTCTTGATGCCGTTTGACTCCAAGAAATTAGAGAACTCATGGGAGAAATATTCTCCCCCTTCATCTCACTGTAAGCATTTGATATACCTATCACATTCCATCTCTAAAATAGCTTTGAACTTCTTGATGTAATAAAGGCATATGACTTATGTTTGTTACACTAAAGCCAATTCATCATTATACAATCATCAATGAAAGTTACAAAGTATCTATTACCTCAAATTGAATTCTCCTTTGTTGGCCCTCAGACATCTGTATGAGATAGATCAAGTGGATGATAGCTCACATAATTTCTCTCCTTGAAAGGTAAAGCTTCCTAAGAGAGAGGTTTGACATGAAAGGCTTATGATAACAAGAGGAGGACAAAGAAAATTGTGGTGATGATTGGGGAACACCTTGAAAGATGCATGTAAATAGGTGATGACTTAAGCCTTGATGAAGAAGAATTGAAAGCCTTACTATGAGAATACGAAAACATGTTTACTAGACATATAAAGACTTATAAAAAGGAAGGAATTTTCACACTCATTGTGCCTTTCAAAGCTAGTTAAGAGGTTATAAAGAGGTTTTCTATGATAGAATACATATAGATGAATCTCTATAGTATCCACACTGATCCATAAAGGTTTGTACCTCTTTCACATTCCTTGGTTGTGACAACTCTCTAATATTATCTTCATCTATCTATGTACCATTCCTTGAAACAATATGACCTAATATTTTACCTTGCTGCACCATCAATATGCTTTTTTGGGTTTAGATGCACTCGATACTCTTGAATTTTATCGAACACTTATCTAAGATAAAATTTGTGATCTTTTCTCATGTTGGTGCATGCACAAAGATTGTCCATGTAGACTTCTAAGGTCTTTCACAAGAAATCCTTAAAAAACATGGCACATTAATCACTAAAATGCGGTCAGAGCATTGGTGGCCCCAAATGGGATAACATGAAAGGCATAGATGCCACACTTAGTGGAAAAAGATGACTTGTGTTGGTCTTCTAGGGTTATGACTACTTGATCGTAGCCTGAAAATCCATCAAGCCATAAACTGACTTGTCAACAACACTTGCTAACAAATGCTCTATAATGAGAAGCACATAATTATCTCAAATTTTTGCAACATTAAATTTCTTCAAGTTTATATAGACATGCAATTTTCCATTTCTAGAGTAGCGGATCTGCTAGTTACATAACCAATTCCAATTCATATTCTTTGGAAGATGTTCGCCCCATTCTTTTGGGGCTTATTTTATAGAATTTCCCTAAAGATTACAATTCTCCATTGGCTTCAGTGACCATTAATATTCTGCTCTAGCTTCAACATTTTATGGGTGAGCTTTTTCATTTGAAGAAAACTCACCTCTCCGTGACGGCCACATGGGAGACCACTTAGGTTAAGTAGGAAAGATTGGGCTTCAGCCTTCTCACCACCCATTTGTGCATGACATCTTGGGCATCTAGCACGTTATGCAAAACATGGCTCTAGACAACTACCTTACATGGTGCAACTACCGTTTTTTCCAAGGATTGGGTGACCACCCAATGGAACCACCTCTCCCCTTCAAGAATTGGGTGCCTATCTCCTTTATTGGAACTCCTCACATATAAGGTGGCCACCATTGTCCTCTTCGCCATAGCACTACTTAATTGAGAGACCACCATATTGGGGCATCATTTAAATGGACCACCTAGTTGATGCATGACTGATTTGGGAGACTACCACTCTCATCATTTCACCACATTTTGGTCAAATACCAAACTTGCATCTTCTACCGTATGGACAACTACCAAATAGTGTGCTCCTCAACTTTTGGGAAGTGTGGGCAACTACAAAAAGTTTTCTCCTCCATCTTTAGGAAATATGTGTGACTATTTGGTAGTGTGCTCCTCCTTTTTTGGGTGTCCACCCATATTGCACTCCCACCATTTTGGGTGACCACCCATATTGGGCTACCTCCATTTTGGGCCAACACCACTCTTTCCATGCTTCGCTCCACAAGGAAACCACCTCTTGGTTCCTCCTCATCGCATGGGAAACTAATACTTTTCATCATCACACGCCATAGTGGATGAATACTTTTCGTTTGGCCAACTCCACATATGGGGCAACCTCTCGTTTTTGGGAAAGGCAAGTACTTGGGCTAAGCCACCACCCATGACGTGCAACTCATCTCAAGGAAACCACCCAATTTGGGCATGCCACATAGTTTGGGGACTACTTACTTTTGCAAGGTATTTGGGACTACCCCTCCTACCTCCCCTAATTGGGTGACTACATCCTCTCCAGCAAGGGAAAATACCACATAAAGGTTGATTTGGGATTCACCATGTGAGAGAGTAATTTTTCATTAACTTGTCAATAAAGTGTTATAGTGTAAATTGATGCAAGGAATATCATGGCCAAGCTTTAGCACTGTGAGTAGGTATGATTGGGGCCTAAATGTGGTTAGCTACCAAAGCCATAATTACCCATTCATCCACCACTTTGGCACATGGAACACTTAAGGATAGGATTGAGTAAGGCCACTCCTCTGGCCTCAAAGATTCAATACTCATTTTGGCTATCATGATCACTATCATCATCATTATCCTATCCTATCTCTAAGCATCATATGTCATCTTGGTCTTGAATCCTTATTAGAGAGTTATCATTTTTTACCTCTGCTAGTGGGATTCATCTCTTGGCTACTCTCCTCACTGCATTCTGTTGCAACTTTTCTCATGGTGTATCAAGACCGTTTTGTGATGACTTTATAGGGTGTTGGCTCTCACTTAAGTGGAATTTAGCATTATAGAGTGATTGAGTAGTTCTGATTAGTATCTCTTAGTTTACGTTCATTGCATTTCTCTTGCAAAGAATGTGTCAATATGTCTTGTTATTGATTTCTTCTATTCTCAGGAGTGGGTGTTAGCCCACTTTCATGTCCATTTGGACTAGTTTTGGCTATCTATAACCATTCTCAATCTTAAGAAATTTTTCTTTTTCCTCATATTCTACTTGCAACTTGTTTTCCATATCTCTCTCTTTACTGTCAAGTAGTGTACCTGCACGCACACATGTCACAGAGTATACTTCCCTCAAGATGAAATCCCCTTAAGTGGAAGATGTATTAGAACTATGGTCATAGAGGCCTCTTCTATAGTTTGGCACTCCCCTATGGTTGGATACCCTAGTACCTCCTCTATAGATTAGCATGGATGGTGGGAGACTTGCATTTTCTATGTGAGGTACCTTGTACAATACATTGTTTTTGCTTGATTTTTTCATCTTTCCAGTGGGTACATGACCCAAACACAAGCAAAACGAAAGTATCTTCCTGCACAAAGGATCTTCAAGAAGTCAGCTCTATCTTTGGCTAGTCAATGTAGCACTCCTCTACCCTTAAATTTGTCTATTGAATTGGCTTCAAACCTGCTCTCAAAAGAGGATTCGAGAAGGATGTTAGATTTTGCTTCAGATACTTTAGAGGAAGCTCAATGGTGAATGGAGGACCTTTCAACTTTACTCTCAAGGTTGAACATTAAGTTCCCTACCTTTAAGGAATCACCTTATGAAGACATAGATGACCGTGTTAGGAGATTCATCTCCTTATTCCATGATCATGGGCTTCAACATCAAGAGGATGCGATGCTACCACTATTTTCTTATACATTAGAAAGACTTGTAGATAAGTGGTATAACCAATATGTAAATAGGCACTTCACCACTTGAAAAGCATGGAAAACTTCATTCTCACAAAAATTTCGATCGATCAACTCTTTCACGCAAGCCCTAGATCAAATGGAGACCCTCAAATTAAGGCCATGTGAATATTTTCATGAATTATATATTCGTACTAAATCACTTTTCTCCCAATTGATGCATGCTCCAGGTGATTTTATGCATGCTCTAGTTGATTTCTCTGTCAATAAGTCGATAGAGAAGGCTCTCCCTAGGTCTTTCCTACAAAATCTTAGGGAATCGCAGAGACTAGATGCCACACTAAATGACTTTGTGGCAGTCACCTCTCTAATAGAGGAGGCTAGAATGCATTTTCAAGGAGGGACTTAATCAACTTACACCGCAAATCCTGACCCGACTGAGCAACTTAGAAGGGAATTCGAAGAGATAAAGATGCAATGAAGTCAAAATGAGGAAAAGATTTTCTTGCCACCTGCAGACAACAAGGAAGATTTAGTGGCACAACCTCACTGAGAAGTGGAGGATTTGTAGGCCACTCATGACATCTAACAGTAAGTTTGGTGTACCACATGCAACAACAGTGGTCACCCCGACCTGAACTTCCCTAAGAGAGTAATATGTCAATTTTGTGGCAAAGGTGGTCATGAGGCATGCGACTATAACTACATCAATGTAGCCTAGTAGAGAGGTAACGAGCAAGTTCCTAACACCTTCTATGCTAGGACTTTAAATATGCATAATAAAGAGGAGAATCGTCAAAATAAACCTAGATGTACTAGACCTTTAATGTGCTATAATTTTTGTCAAATATGATCATGTACAAAGCACATGATCTTTGCTTGAGGGTGCACCTTCTTGATGCCAAGGATCATTACACAAGGGATTTTCCTCAAAACTCCTGTGCTCCAATCTAGATGATTGAAGTGTCTCCAAAAGAAGAAGGTATCACTCCACAATCTTATGTTTTTTCATCGTTCGTAGTACCTACGATGACTAGGGCTAGGCAAGTGGTGGCAACTCATGGAGAAGAACAACAGGGAGTTATGGAAAAAGAAGATGACAAGAAGGCTAATTTGGAGAATGGGGTGGCCATTGAGGAAACCTATGATAGGGTGATGACTTCACCGAAGGACCAACCTAATCACCATCACTAGAATAGATGAGGTGAATATCAAAGAAATTTTGAAGGGAATTCACCACAAGATTAGTTTATTCCAACTTGTAAAAGTGGATGCAAAAGTGAGAATGATCTACTGAAAGTCATACAGTCTACTTACCTGAGCCCACCACCTCTTATAGACACGTTCATGGTAGATTTTCCCCCTACATTAGTGGCAGACTATGAAAGTTCAATATTATGGATTTCTATAAAAAATGAAATTTTGATAGGTGTCATTGTGGATGGTGGATTTGGCATTAATCTAATGCCTAATTTTACTATGAAGAAATTCAATTTGGACCTCACCAAGGCAACACCTTTTATTGTCACACTAGCAGATCAACATCAAGTTACACCACTAGACATCATCAAAAAGGTAATCATGATAGTGCAAAGTTGTCAATTTCTCTTGGATTTTGTTGTTATTGCCCTACCACATGATACTTCTTATTCTCTACTCTAGGGAAGGCTTTGGCTAAGGAAAGCAAAAGCATTGTAGGATTGGAGAAGGAATAGGTTATAGATTTCTACAAAAGATAATAATACACTTGGAGGAAGGATCTAACACTACCAAGGCTACTAGCTATATAGTGGACACTCACGTAATGCATTGTCTACCTCATAAAGATGATAATCTATTAAATTGGATGATGGGCAATGTAGAATGTTGCATAATTGAAATAGGAGAAATAATTGAGGATTTTGTGAGAAAACACAGGGAGGTCAAAATGAGGTAAAAAATGATGATTTGCACTAGAATAATAAGGAAAAAGGTAAGGCAAGTGATTACAAGAAACTACAAGCAGAAGCCAAAATTGGGTGTCATGAAGCCCAAGTTGGGAACCTCTCTTAAAGTGTCTTAGAGTGGCCCAAGTGGGCATCACGAGGCCCAATTTGGGCATAGCTCAAGTGGGCAAGAATTCAAAGGTGGCCAAGGTGGCTAATTTGGGTGCCTAATTTTCGGTGATCAAAGTGAAGTTTTTGGGTGACCAATTTTCTTCTAGGATGAACATGGGAAACTAGAATATGGCACCTCTTAAGAACTCTGATGCCTAAATTTTTTTGATTTTCTTGATGGGCCACCTGAAGCTAGGCACCTAGCAGATAGTCATAGACAAGGAGCTTTCCCTAGGCCAAAACCAACTAATTTACTCTATGGAACTTACTCCTTGTCTAGAGCAGGGTGGTCAAGCTTGTTTTTGGTAGGCACCTCTAGAAAGGCAGAGACCTCCAAATGGGCCACTAGACCATAGTGGTCAAATTTTGCCCAAAAACATAACTACATTGCTTTCTCAAGGTGAACTGACCAAATTCAGTAGTTTACTGGATGTTTTTTTAAAATACTTAGAATGTTTCAAGGCACCTCAAGCTGCACCTTATGATTAAGTGGTACCAAAAGATGTTCTATTTCTATAAATTTCATCAAAATGGACCAAAAAGCCAATAATAGAGCATAAGATAAGTACTAATCATGTTTCCATTAATGAAGAAGAAGCATTCATGCAAGAGATGTACCTTGAAGAGGATCAAAATCATCACTTGAACAACCTAGGAAGCAAGATGATTATGGTACCATGTAGAAATTCTCAAAGGTAAGGATAACTTCACATTACTGGGAAGCTTGGTCATGGAAGAAACTCAAAAAGAAACACTCAAAAGTTGTAGAATGTTATTGGAGGATAGAACCTCATTTGCAAGTTATTGCTAGTACTATAAAGAGGAAGAAAAATACAAAGATAGAAGCAGCCACATCATATCCAACCAAGAAGATGGACACTATGGCTCTAAAGAGAACCACAAAGAGGGACATTACGACACTAAAGAGACTTGATGACATGAGAAGATTCTTACATCATAAAGAATTAAAGAAGAGGACCTATGGACAACATTCAAGGGCCAAGAAAGAGATGTTTTATGGTGCCATGCAACAACTCGAAGACTTTAATGAAGAGAATTAGCCCCTCAATATTCCTTTTAATGAATAAGAAGCATTCATACTACTCATGTTCCTATTAATGAAGAAGAAGCATTCATGCAGGACATGTAGCTTGAAGAGGATCAAAATCATCGCTTGTGAAACCTAG
The DNA here is from genome assembly GCA_020310875.1 of Ceratopteris richardii. Taxonomy (NCBI): domain Eukaryota; kingdom Viridiplantae; phylum Streptophyta; class Polypodiopsida; order Polypodiales; family Pteridaceae; genus Ceratopteris; species Ceratopteris richardii. The sequence continues at coordinate 149,423,354 of CM035421.1, forward strand.
GAAGCAAAATGATTATGGTACCATGTAGAAATATCTCAAAGATAAGGATAACTTCACAATTCAGGGAAGCTTTTTTATGGAAGGAACTAAAAAAGAAGCACTCAAAAGCTACAAAATGTTATTGGAGGATAGAGCCTCACTTGTAAGGTATTGCTAGTATCGTAAAGAGGAAGACAAATACAAAGATAGAAGTAGCCACATCCAACCAAGAAGATGGACATTATGGCTCTAAAGAGAACCACAAAGATGGACATTAGGGCACTAAAGAGATTCAATGGCATGAGAAGATTCTTACATCATAGAGAATTAAAGAAGAGGACCTATGGGCAACATTCAAGGGCCAAGAAAGAGATGTTTTATGGTGCCATGCAGCAATTGGAAGACTTGGATGAAGACCAAAAGCCCCTCGATAGTATTTCCAAGGTGGATTCTAATTCCATTTGAATCAAGCTCAAAGAAATTCATTCATTGTACATATCATACTTCAATTTATTTCATTCTCTATACTTCATTTTGTTTGAATAATCAAATAAAGAAGAAGTTGCACGAGGACCATGAAAAGACTTGATGTGGAATCTGCAGAGTAGAGGATCTACAAGTCATGCCACCAGTCCCAATTTATATGTTTTGGATGTTGTTCTCCCCTTTCTTTTGGAACATAATTCTATACAATCTCCTTGAAGATTATAGTTCTCCATTGGCTTTGGTGACCACTACTATTCTACTTAGGCTTCAACGTTTGATGGGTGAGCTTTTGCATTTGAAGAAAAGTCACCTCTCTATTTCAGCCACATGGGCGGCCACCTAGGTTAAGCAAGAAAGCTTGAGCCTCGCCCTTCTCACCATCCAATTGTGGATGACATCTTGGCCGTTTACCACTTTACGCAAGACATGGTTCTATGCGACTATGTTACATAGGACAACTACCATTTTTTCCATATGATTAGGTGACCATCCAATGGCACCACCTCTCCTCTTCAAGAATTTACTGCCTACCTCCTTTTTTGGCACTCCTCACACATGAGGCGACCACCATTTTCCTCTTCTACCCAAGAACTGGGAGACCACCAAACATGATAATCTCCAAATTGGACGTCCACTAAAATTGGTGCCTCATCCATATTTGGGTGACCATAGCACTACTTGCATGAGAAATCACCATATTGGAGCATCATTTAAATGGACCACTAAGTTGATGCATGGCTTATTTGGAGACTACCATTCTCATCATTTCACCACACTTTAGGCAAGTACCAAACTTGCATCTCCTACCATATGGGAGAGTTGTTGATATATATAGGTAGTGATGTGTGTGAACACACTAGGACCGTTGGGGCACTTTTTTCCCTCTTTAGGAGGTTTCCCCCCAACCCCCCTCCCCCCCCCCCCTGTATATACACCTATTGCCCTAATGGGCTACTTATCTTTGTACATTCTCTACTAATACATTCAGTTTGCCACTGAGATAGGCCAGGCGTGGTTGAGAGGTACATGCTTCATCATAAAGCTATTTTGAAAAACTATTGTATCCAATTGATTCAAATCTATAATACAAGATCTTCTCTTTCGTTGTGTCACATCATGTCTACTTTGCTATAACAGATTTTCTCCTATGCTTTTCCCTCTTCTAGTGTTCTTGAGTGATTGGAAGCTTGTGATTGTGGATGTGCTACAAGTGGTGTTAGAGTAGAATCAATCGTGGACAACTATAGAAGGTTTGATGCAAAATATTCATGAGAAAGAGGAGCATATTCAAAACCTTCTAGGAGAATTAGAAAAAGAATGAGGAGCAAGGCAACAAGAGGGCATGAAAATTTATTGTTTGAACTGAATGATGAAGTGGATGAAGGTGCAAAAATAGCTAGTGTGCCTAGAGCAAAGCAAAAACACAATCATGAAGCTATGGAGGCTATGAGTTTGCCCTCAACCAAGTCCTTAACAAGGCAAAATGGAATGATTCTAATGATGAGAAGAAGTGTTGTGAGGATCTGGAAGCTTGGATCCAAGATGTAGAGGATTTCTTTCATCGTTGATAATTAAGTAATGAGTGCAAGGAAAAGGTTAGGATCATGCACTTATGTGGCATCCAAAAGCTATGGTGGAAGTTGTATATGCAGACACAAACACATTTTGGTCCGGTTCTATGGAAGGAATTCAAGGAGCAAGGAAGAAAACGTTCCTCCACACTACCATATGGAGAAGAAGATGGAGTTCTTTAATTTTTGAAAACACAAGAGTGACAAGCATAGCTTGTCTATTGATGAGTATTAAGAGAAGTTTCTATGCCTTTACAAATATGCATTGGAGCATTGGAGGTTACCAAGGATTCTCTCAAGAGCATGTTTATTGAAGGGCTTTGGGAGGATCTTCATTATCAAAAGAAGGGATAAGGGCGCATTGATTTCTTGAATGCTTTAACGATGGTTCAGAATTACTAGAAGATGGAGGAGTTTAATATGCAAAAGGTGAATAGAACCAAATTCATTGCAACATGACATAAGCCATAGAGACCTACAATAAAAAACATCAACAACTCAAAGAGGAATTCATCTTTTGATAATCAAGGTAAGAATTGTGCTAAGTTGGAAACCCAAAGGATGCATCAACCCATTCATTAGCAGTAGGACCTAGATTTTATTGAGTGGGCAAAAAGACTTGTTTTATGTATTCATTGTGAAGAACAAGGACACTGAACATATGAATGCCCAAAGAAGGCAATATTTTGGCCTACAGAACTGAAGGTGATAAGCGTCACTGATTAAGGTACAACATTGACAAAGTAGATGATGGAGGTAAGTGTCCTAGTTCTATTTTATGATACATTATGAATAATTTTGGAGCCAAGGGCTTCTATAATTACCATTTCTATGCATAAAATTAGATTTTTGATCAATTTAGGTAGTACACATTGTTTTCTATCTTTTAAATTATTACAAACTCTAGCAATACCTTTAAATATGCAGATATGAAGACTTGTAGAGATTAGCAATGGAAAACTACACTATACAAAAGGATAGATTGAAAACCTTGCATTTAATTTTTTTGATAGGTCTTTTTTTTGGGACTTTCCATATGATAAAAATGAAACAGAGTGATGGAATTATAGGAATGGACTAGTTAGTTCAAAATTTTGCAATAGTTGATTGGGAATAGAGAGCTGCCACTTTAAGGATAGATGATGAATCTATCCACAGATGATGGCTGCAAAACATATTTAGTGTATGTGAATAACTTGCATGGGAAAGACAATGTGGGAAATCTTCTAAATCATGTAAACAATCTTTTGAAAGAATGTGTAGATGTATTCCCAGAAGACCTACATGGTATACCTCCACCCAGACAGATTCACCACACCATCAAGTTGCATCTAGGGAGTGAATCATATACTAGATCACCCTATAGATTTAATGGAGATGAATTAAAGGAGCTTAAAATCCAATTAAATGATCTTTTGAAGAAAGGCTTACTAAGATTGAGTGTTTCACCTGGGAGCCCCTTTTTTTTCAAAAGAAGAAAGATGGCTCTTATAGATTATGCATTGAATATAGGGGTTGAATAAGAGAACAATTAAGAGAAAGTGCCCACTCCCTTACATAGGTGACTTATTAGGTCAATTGTAGATCAACTATATTCACTAAGATTGACTTAAGATTTGGATATCAGTAGATTTGGATCACACCTAATAACATATCCAAGACAAATTTTTGAACATGTTATGGATACTAGAAGTTTACAATTTTACCTTTTGGACTAACAAATGCTCTTTCCACGTTTATGTGTTAAATGAAGAATATTTTTACATGATTTTTTGGATGAATTCATCTTAGTATTTCTTGATGATACATTTTTATACTCTAAAGATGATGGTAAGCATGTTGTATATCTCAAGAAAACTTTGCAAACACTTAGAGAACACAACTTGAATGGAAAGAGGAGTAAGTTTTTCTTTGCTGAGGACAAACTCCTTTACCTAAGAAGAGTCATATCTAAAGAGGTTATTCATATAGACAAGGATAAAGTGAAAATAATAGTTGACTGACTAATTCCTAGAACTATATGGGATGTTAGAAGTTTCTTAGGATTGGTGCAATATAGTTGACTAAAAAGAATGCAAGATTTGTGTGGACTGATGCCTTACAAACATCATTTGAATAATTGAAACTAAAAGTCATGAAAAACAGTGTGTTAAAAATAAGAGAAATGGGAAAACCTTCTGTGGTTTCATGTAATGTAAGTGGAAGTCAAATAGGATGTGATCTTTCACAATATGGCATGGTGCTTGCATATGAATGTGAATATTAAGAAGGCATCAACTTAGTTATCCTACTCATGATCTAGAAATGCTTGTTGTTGTACATTTGAATTGAAAAGAAATTATCAAAGTCTAAAATACATTTTCACACAACCACCACTTAACAATAGTTAAAGTCACTAGATTGAATTATGAAGTTAGCAAGATTTCAATAGTAATTAGTTGGTTGGTGAGCAAAATAAGTTGGTTGATGCATTGAATTGAAAAAACTTTATGTAATCTCCTTTCTGTATTAATTTTGATTCTCTCAATGGAATTCAAGAAGAACTAGAACATGATTCTTTTCATGCATCTATTTTGCATGCAAAGAGGGGATCAATGTGTCAAGAGAAATTTCATTTGCAGAATGGAGGTTTATATGCTAACAATTGATTATGCATATCTTTTGAATGTCCATTGAAAGTTCAAATATTGCATGATTTTTATGACAAATCTTTTTCTACACATCTAGCTTATTCAAGGGCCTATGTTAAGACATAATATTCTTATTTTTGGCCATGTATGAGACACGATATTAGAAAGTGTGTTAGGGAATGTCTAAAGTGCCAACACATGAAAGCTGACTTTCAAAGAATGCATAGAGTGCTGCAACCTTTGGAGGTTCCAAATCAAAAGTGGGAGTCTATCTCTATGGACTTCATCGCTAAATTTCCCATAGCTAGAAGTAAACATGGTAGTATATTTGTGTATATGTATGTGGATATAAATGAAGATAACTAGAGTGAATATTTACCCTTAGGCAAGTTTCCATATAACAATTCATGGCATGCATCTATAAAAATGACTCCATTTGAGACTATGAATGGTTATAATTCTTTGACTCCACCTTCTTTTTTGAATTTTTTAAATAATATAGAAGTATCTAAAGAAATGATTGAGAAGATGGATGAAGAACTTGGAAAAATTAAGCAGCACATAAAAGAAGCTCAAAAAAAGACAAAAGAAATTCTATGGTTTGAAGAGAAGACCTCTTGAATTTCAAATAGATGACATGGTATTTCTTAAGGTGGATCCTCAGCGATCTAACTTGTTGCTAGGGAAGGGTCATATAATTACTCCACAATATGGAGATCCTTTTAAATTTTTGAAAAAGATTTGGATCTCGTGTGTATTTGGTAAAATCACCTTATCATTTAAATGTGCATGATATATTTTATGTTAGCTTACTTAAAAAACATGTACTTAATGCTACTCATGTGTTAGAGGAAAATTATAAGCTCAAGGATGATGGCTCTTTTGAGATTCTGCTTGAAATAATAATAGATAGGAGGAAAATATTATTTAGAAATTGATGTATAGTAGAAATTTTGGTAAAATGGCATACATATCCAGTTGAGGATTCAATGTGGGTGAACCTAGATGATTTTCTAGCACATTATGCTTCTTTCTAGCTCTCAAGATAGATTTTGTCAAAGGAGGGAGGATTGTAATAAGCCTTTTGATATTGGACTAGTTCATTTTGAACTTTCCGTTATATATTATGTGGATATGGTTTATAATGAATACTTAGGCCATTTTATGCATATAGATAAAATATAGGGATGGTAGTTCTTATATTCTCTCTCTAAAACTTATCTCCATCATGCTTTTTTATTGAAAATTGAAAATGAAGATGAAAAAATAAGAATAGTGCTTTAAGAATTAGTTGGTTGTAAGATAATGCCTTGATTTTATGCTCCCTCTAGAATTTCTAAACTTGCAAGGTTCAAAGGTGATATTTGGAGGTGGATTTGGACCTAGAGTATTGCAAACATTATTGTGAAGGTTGAAGAGATGAACCTTTTTGCCTCTCACAAGCATCTTGAAATTCCACTCTATTTTTGAGTTATAGGACCAAGAAAAGTTTTGATTATTCTAACACTTAAAGAAAAAGTGGCCTTCTCTTTTATTGCTGAAATCCACGATTTTAATTCGTACGTGTTCTCATGCATGTCGATAGATATGTGTTTTCGTTGCTTTTTCCCACTTTTGATAGGTGCAACTAAAGAAGGTAGTTTGCTGATAAAACACATGCTTTTGTGAAAGTTTTGGAATGCAATATGGGTCGTATCACTTTTCCTTTATTTGACGGATTGAACATTTCCTTGAGGAGGAACGATAAACTCTATTTTATAGAGATTTCTTTGTCAATCAAAATGAATCTGAAAATCACAAAATTACTTTGTGATTGTGATTGAGATTGAGATTGTGATTGAGAGTGTGATTGTGAGTGCGAGTGTGAATAAGGTTGAGATAGCTCGAAGGTGGTCGAGAGGTAGGTGTTTTGTCAGAAAGCTAATGTATCCAATTGATTCAAATCGATAATACCAAATCTTCTCTTTCTCTACATCACATCTTGTCTACTCTACTACATCAGATTTTCTCCTATGTTGTGCAAGTTTCTTTACTCTCCTCTATGTTGTGCAAGTTTCTTTACTATCTTCTAGTATCCTTAAGTGATTGGGGATATCTTGTGACTATGGAAGCGATACACTATCTCTCTCTTGCTTCTATTTCTATCTTCTCTCTCTCTCTCCCCCATCGTGGTGGGATCGATAAAACTCTTGATGTTCTCTTGCTAGTATACTACTAGTGTATTTTTGTTCTTGTGTTGAAGAGACCATCACATACATGGCGCTCCAATGTCATATATAGTTTGCTTGCACTGCTTGAAGCGCCATTGGAGTGCAATGCTCAGAGGACATTCAATAATTTTTGCATACACAACGATGAAATTATTGCATGAGTGACATCGAGCCATTTTTTTTATAATATCAACCATTGTGTATGTGATGTTTTGGAATTTACATCATCGTCTAAGCGCCACTTACAACTTGATAAAAGAAAAAATTTCCATTGTGTTGCCGTCCTTTCCTTTAAGTGAGTGAATGTTTTTCATACGATGTATGTTCTAACTTTGTTAAAATAATAAAAATCTTGTTTACATGAGCATATGTAATGATCAACATGTATCCCTGCAACCTTTTGGTTATTTCTCTTTATGCTGATTTCTTTGTTTTGGCTTACTTCTACAATGGAAATTAGAAAGAGGACACTTCATGGGTCATAGTGTGAAAGAGAACTAGGAAGTCTTTCCTGAACCTAAGAAATTTAACATAACGAATATGCATCAAGAATGTGTTCATCCCCTGATTCAATTGTAAGCCAATGCTTCGTGACTATCAATTTGATAATCCAGATAATTTCAGGCCACAAACTTCTCTTGTCACGTGTTCATTGCGTTGATGTTGAGGAAGGATAGAAATCACATGAGCCATAAATTTGAGAATTCATCGAAGAAAGTTTATAATGTTTCATGAGCTCTTGATTCAGCTAATGAAAAGCTCAATGTGCAACTACTATGTGAACATTTATTCAAAGTAATTCCAGTATGAAGAATAACACACCTTTCGTTAGTATGTGCTCCCTTGAATTTATTCACACAAAAGTAGTGGTTATAAGAAAGTGGTGCTGATACATTAAATCAGCACATATAGGAAAATAACTAAACTATTATTACAAGAATAGATTATGTAAATTACAATCCTAATACCATACATGTGTGTGTATGCATATGCCCAAAAAACTACGTATGCATACATATATTTTCCACATGTTGTATGTATATAAATGCATATACACATACATTGCACACACATACACACTACAACATATCGAGGGAATACCGACAGTGAGTGTACCGACGGGCAGCTATCGGCGTCGGTATACCCCTCGGACAATTTGGGAAAGCCGCTTTGCCTCGGAATCACAGCGTCGGTATATGCGTCGGTACTTTGCTGGAACTACCGACGCTTATACCGATGCTCTCTTTTTAATCGGGCCCGAACCCAAAATTTGTCATTCTGAGTGTTTTGAATCTAGATCTTCTCCTTTCGGGTTTGCGCGCGCCAACAATAGATCTCTGTTTGTGATCCTCTCTCTCTCTCCCTCTCTCCCTCCCTTCTCTCTCTCTCTCTCTCCCTCTCTCTCTCTCCCTCCCTCTCTCTCACTATCTCTCTCTCTCTCTCCCTCTCTCTCTCTCTCATTCTCTCTCCCTCTCTCTCCCTCTTTCTCTCTCCCTCTCTCTCTCTCTCTTTAAATAGACCTCTATCTTTATAGATCTGAAGTTTTGATAAGTAGATAGCACATATTGTAGAACTCTTTTTTCTTTTTCTATGTTTTTTCTTTACTAATATGTTCTTTGTTTGGTTTTGCAAGAGATTTTGGGATCAAATCTTTGGAACTTCGACGAAGAAGAACTTCAAGTGGATTTTGATGACCGTGATTCAAACAATTCTCTCTCTCTCTCTCTCTCTCTCTCTCTCTCTCTTTCCCTCTCCTTCCCTCTCTCTCTCTCTCTAAACACACCTCTATTTTTATAGATCAGACCCTTTGGTAAGTAGATCGCACATATTGTATCACTCTGTTTTCTTTCTTTATATTTTTGCTTTTCTAATATCTTCTCTCTTTAGTTTTGCAAGAGATTATTGACATCAAATCTTTGGAAATTCAACAAAGGAGAACTTCAAGTGGATTTTGACAACCTTGATTAAAAAATTACATCAATGTAAGTAAGACATATATCACTCTTTAATCTTTCTTTATATTTTTGTTTTCTAATATCTTCTCTCTTTATTATTGTTTGAGAGAGAGAGAGGGATATGCATACATGCATGCATATGCATACATGCATGCATATGCATACATACATGCATGCATATGCATACATGCATGCATGCATATGCATACATACATGCATGCATGCATACATGAATGCATATGCATACATGCATGCATATGCATACATGCATGCATATGCATACATGAATGCATATGCATGCATGCATGCATATGCATGCATGCATGCATGCATATGCATGCATGCATGAGGGATATGCATATGCATACATGCATGCATATGCATACATACATGCATGCATATGCATACATGAATTTTTATATTTTTATTTTCTAATATCTTTCTTTATTTTTTGTTTTCTTTCTTTATATTTTTGTTTTCTAATATGCATGCATATGCATACATGCATGCATGCATATGCATACATGCATGCATGCATATGCATACATGCATGCATGCATAGGCATACATACATGAATGCATAGGCATACATGCATGCATATGCATACATGCATGCATATGCATACATGCATGCATATGCATACATGCATGCATATGCATACATGAATGCATATGCATATATGAATGCATATGCATGCATGCATGCATGAGGGATATGCATTTGCATACATGCATGAGGGATATGCATATGCATACATGCATGCATATGCATACATACATGCACGCATATGCATACATACATTCATGCATATGCATACATACATGCATGCATATGCATACATACATGCATGCATATGCATACATACATACATGCATATGCATACATACATGCATATGCATACATGCATGCATGCATATGCATACATACATGCATGCATATGCATACATGAATGCATATGCATACATGCATGCATATGCATACATGAATGCATATGCATGCATGGATGCATATGCATGCATGGATGCATATGCATGCATGGATGCATATGCATGCATGGATGCATATGCATGCATGCATGCATGAGGGATATGCATATGCATACATACATGCATGCAAATGCATACATGCATGCAAATGCATACATGCATGCATATGCATACATGCATGCATATGCATACATACATACATGCATGCATGCATATGCATGCATGCATGAGGGATATGCATATGCATACATACATGCATATGCATACATGCATGCATATGCATACATACATGCATGCATATGCATACATATATGCATGCATATGCATACATATATGCATGCATATGCATACATATATGCATGCATATGCATACACACATGCATGCATATGCATACATGCATGCATGCATAGGCATACATACATGAATGCATATGCATACATGAATGCATATGCATACATGCATGCATATGCATACATGAATGCATATGCATACATGAATGCATATGCATACATGAATGCATATGCATACATGAATGCATATGCATACATGAATGCATATGCATACATGAATGCATATGCATGCATGCATGAGGGATATTCATATGCATACATGCATGCATATGCATACATGCATGCATATGCATACATGCATGCATATGCATACATACATGCATGCATATGCATACATACATACATGCATATGCATACATGCATGCATGCATGCATGAGGGATATGCATTTGCATACATACATGCATATGCATACATGCATGCATATGCATACATACATGCATGCATATGCATACATGCATGCATGCATAGGCATACATGCATGCATGCATAGGCATACATGCATGCATGCATAGGCATACATACATGAATGCATATGCATACATGAATGCATATGCATACATGAATGCATATGCATACATGAATGCATATGCATGCATGCATGCATGCATGCATGAGGGATATGCATATGCATACATGCATGCATATGAATACATACATGCATGCATATGCATACATACATGCATGCATATGCATACATACATGCATGCATACATGCATACATGCATGCATATGCAATACATACATGCATACATATGCATACATGCATGCATGCATATGCACACATACATACATGCATATGCATACATACATGCATATGCATACATACATGCATATGCATACATGCATGCATGGATATGCATATATACATGCATGCATATGTATACATGCATGCATGCATATGCATACATGCATGCATGCATATGCATACATGCATGCATGCATATGCATACATACATGCATGCATATGCATACATGAGTGCATATGCATACATGAATGCATATGCATACATGCATGCATATGCATATATGAATGTAAATGCATACATGCATGCATATGCATCATGCATGAGGGATATGCATATGCATACATGCATGCATATACATACATACATGCATGCATGAGGGATATGCATATGCATACATGCATGCATATGCATACATACATGCATGGATATGCATTCATGCATGCATATGCATACATACATGGATTGGTCCCTGTAGATCAAATAGACTGATCCCTGTGGATCATATAGACTGATCCCTGTGCATCAATGTGTGACACTCTCTCCCCCTTCTAGAGATCATTGTCCTCAATGATCAATGAGGGAAAGTACTTGGAAACTAGAGCTTTTTATTCACAAGTAGAGTCAGTAAGTAGTAATCCTCTCCAGGCTACTAAATACTGAACTGGTTGACCTACTTGATCTTGTAAATCTGACATCCCTATCTGAAACTATGGATGTCGATAACCTATGCAATCTGAAGACATGGCGGATAAACAACTCCACTACCTATGGATCAAATGGACTAATCCCCGTGGATCAAATGGACTGATCCCTGTGGATCAATGTCTGAGACTCTGATCCCTGTGTGGAGTTTCTATCGTCTCCTACATGGGTATGAACTGATCCCTATGGATCAAAGCCATGATCCCTATGGATCATCAATCCGTCTACCACAACTAGGAGAGTATCCCACTTCGTTTGGGTCCGCGATACCCGACTATGAAGTCCATGGATACACTGTCCCAGGTGTGATCTAGAATCTGCAAAGGATATGAAAGACGTGGAATCTTTATCCTTTCTGCTTTGTTGACTTGACACATAACGCCTGTTAAACATAAGTGTGGAAATCTCTGCTATCCAGGCCACCAAAATGTTCTTCTAACAAGCTCTATTGTAATGTCAACGCCTGGATGTCCTACATAAGGCACATCATAACTATCATGCATGATTTTTCTTCTCAAATCCCAGGAATCTAGTATGCAAACCTTTCCTTTCCGTCTGACTATGCCATTCTCCTGTGAGAAAGTGGAATATGGAATGGACTTGTTTGCTCTGTTAGATGAAGAAACAGCTGGAACTGTCTCATCTCCTATAATAGAGTCATCACAGATGGCTCATCTTCCACCTATGCTTCCTTTATCTCTTGAAGCAATGAGCTTTCTAGAACTATAAATCTCATTTGATACATTATCCATGATAATGCATCATCAGCTATATTCTCTTTGCTCTTCTATATAGGATTTCCATGTGAAACTCCTGTATGAGCTCAACCCAACGAGCCTAATTGGTTCGAAGATCTCAGTGTATGGTGATCTGTGTATACCATAAAGTCTACACCATAAAGATAGTGTCTCTAGACTTTAAGTGCATACACCACTGCATACAACTCCTGTTCATGCACTGGCCTATGGTGCGAGGAACTGATCAATTTCTTACTCTCATAAGCTATTGGCCTACCATCTTGGCTCAAAACTGCCCCTATGGCTATGCCACTAGCATCTGTCTCTAACTCAAAGGGTTTCTATGGATCAACCACTTTGAGTATAGGAGCCTCTGAAACAACTTGTTTCAGAGTATCAAAACTATCTTGCTGCTCTTGCTTCCATACAAAAGGAACATTGCCTTGAAGCAAGTTTATCATAGGTGCTGCTATCGACGAATACGAAGAGATGAATTTCCGATAGAAATCGGAAAGTCCTAAAAATGATCGTAATTGCCCCTCATCTTGAGGAATAGGCCAAGATAAAATAATTGAAACCTTTTTGGGATCCATCTGAACCCCATTGACCGATATCACATGCCCTAGATAATCTATCTTCGAAAGAAATAACTGAGTCTTGTCTGGAGTTACATACAACTTATTTTCTTTTAACAAACTTAATACTAATCTCAGATGATTTTCATGCTCATGCACATTCCTACTAGAGTCTCTATGACTGCATGAATCCATCAAACTACATGATGAATGCATAAAATATAGAAAATAAATAAACTAATAATCCATTTTAAGCAATTCGGCAGCATTTACTAATCACGTTGCTTGGAGATCTAATTCTGCATGGATTAGTAATCACCTCCCCTCATGCTCAAACTTGATCACTATGTATGAGGTAACTATAAATAGAGACATCAGACTTGCTTCTCAACTTTCTTCTATTTGGAACTAGCGTTCATACTTGTAGACCTTGCAGTGTTGTATAATCACTTCCTACTGAAGACAACCTTGCCTTGTCTAATAAATACAAACCATGCCTTACTATATAATCTTGTCTCACTCCCTGCTAGGGACTTAGACTATAGCCTTGCATTATTTAATCTTTGCAAACCTTGCCTTTCTGTATATCTTGGCCACTCTTGAATATCTGAACCACAGACTTGCCTTGTTTGTTCGCTACAAACCTTGCCTTTCTATGTATCTTGGCCATTCGAGAGTGCTTGGCCTACAGACTTGCCTTGCGTGCTTAAAAAAAATAAGTCTATCTAGGATCTTTGTCCTTGAATCTAGGTAAATAGATAGATGGAACTACCTGATTTACCCATATTAAACCGTTCGAGAATCAAGATATGATTCCTTGTATAGAACTAGTAACTTTAAATTCTATGTCTTAACTTCCAAATCTAAGAAGTTCTAATATGACTTTTCGTTTACTATTTCTAATTATGGAATACTAATCAAACTTGATTTATCCCCTTTTTTTTTAATTCCACAAATCGAAAGTCTATACTTCTTGTGAAATAAACTTCTTGGTTCTATACACATAAAAAATACGCATTAAAACTAATAGCCATGAAATTAGAGTAACTATTTATGAACTAGATACTTAGTTTATAAGCATCCTAAACTTGTAAGTGTTCTTAGAGTTCTCTTCTAAGGTGTCAAATTACCTTGAGACCTCTTACCGCTACGTTTCTAACTCAGGAGACCTTGATAAAACTGTTCCTTGTCTCACTTTGTCCTTTCGACAAAAGGGCAATTATTTTCACTTGAAGAAATTCTTATCTCTTTCTAAATATATTGCTTTAAATATTTTCCTTTTAAAGCTTGACTTTATTTCTTTTGATCATAATGCGAATCACATTCTTTCTTGGTCATTAAATCTCTAAGGATTAACTATCCTCTATTATAATTTCTAATTAGACATCTTCGAATTCTAACTTATAAAATTATTAAGTTTCGTATTCTAATGACCTTGGCAATATTTACCCATGTCTTAAGACCTCCCTTGGTCTTATCCTTGGAGTAATTTCTACATTCAGGGATATCTACTTGATATCCACAATATTAGACTTTTCTTTGACCAGAATGCTACTAATCCTTCATCTTGATCATTATCTAGTTTGAATATTCTATGTATACTCAAACAAATAGATGGCAGCAGAAAAATAAACAATGAAAATCCGTTGCTCAATGAAAACATGAAGAATTAAGAAACTTTTAGTATGCTCTATATGCTTGTAGGCATATGCATACTAGTATCAGCAGCATAATGGCGTAATTTTTAAAATCGGAAAAATTACGACAAGCAAGTTCCGTGATATCAGTGCCGACAGGCACAATCTATCTACAAATAGACCAAAAGGGGATACACACCCTGATAAATTTATTTTTCTCCTCTCTAACCTACAAGAAAAATACTTACCTTTCCCTGCAAGAAAAAATACATGCACCGCACAACACGAACTCGCGTCTAAACCACGCATATAGTCTAGGTGCTATGAAAAATTGCATGTGCTATATGCAATTTGATGCAAAAAGAGAGCAGCAATGCATATAAATTGACAAGAGACTTATCTGGAGGTTCCAAAAAGTAATTTGCAGGTGTGTGCAGGTACTGAAGATGATCCATCCTTCGTCGGAATAACTTGCAAATACGCCTCCAAGAGTCGATACTTCAAAACAACGCTTGAAAGAGAATTATTGAAGAGATATGGCAAACTTTACAATCCTGAAGATGATAGGGACTGAATCCAAACTTTGGCTCATAGCCACTTATTGGAAAGGTCTCTGAAAGAGCTTTCTAGAGCAACAAAAATCGTAGAAATCCGATATAGAATGACCAAGTTATGGTCAAAATAGTAGAAGATGGATTGCATAACTAAAAGAGTTTTGAACTAAGAATTCCAAACTGAATTCGATTTTTTTTGTAGACGTATGCTCCAGCTATGAACGCGCACAAGAAGTCTAGAAAACCCACATACCATGTTAAGCACTCAGCAAGCATAAATAGAAAAGTTCTTCGTCTCCCTAGCAAACCATGAAAGGTGTTCTCATAGAGTGCCTGAATAAACATGTTCAAAATGTTTCTTCTCTGTTCTCTGCGTGAAAATCCAACGCGCTTGGGCAGCAGGATTTTCGGGCAACTCCTTGTAAAATCGGTCAGCTGCGGCTGAAAACTTCGGGCGTGCAAAATCGTGGGAGACTGGTCGTTAATATAGAATTGAAAAAGAATTGTTCTACTATTCTTTGAACGCGGATAGGCATGAAATCTGGAGAGATATCGCTGCGCGTCGGGACCTACGTAGCGTGAACGCCGCCTCGGCTCTCCCAACAGATGACGAGCAAGAGGATCCTCGAAAAAGAATGCAAGAGCGTGCTAAAAACGAACGTGAACGAAATCCCAAACACCAATCGCTCTGATACCAAGTGTGAGAAAGAGACTTGAATGATGTGTGTGACTCTCCTCCCATCCATATATACCCTCTTGTACTCTAAAAATAGCAATGATATACTCTAAGAATAGCAATGATCTCGAATAATCTAGTGTGAACATGTGGTCATCATGCAACACTTATTCCCATTACTACCAAAGCAGTTCCCATTACTACCAAAGTACCTTAGGGTATCCCCTGAGCTTGGGACCTTGGCTAGCTGGCCCTTGTCCCTCACACACATGGATTGATCCCTCTAGATCAAATAGACTGATCCCTGTGAATCATATGCACTGATCCCCTATAAATCAATGTCTCACACATACATGCATATGCATACATGCATGCATGCATATGCATACATACATGCATGCATATGCATACATGAATGCATATGCATGCATGCATGCATGAGGGATATGCATGCATGCATGCATGAGGGATATGCATGCATGCATGCATGAGGGATATGCATATGCATACATGCATGCATATGATACATACATGCATATGCATACATGCATGCATATGCATACATGCATGCATATGCATACATACATGCATGCATATGCATACATACATGCATGCATATGCATACATACATGCATGCATATGCATAAACACATGCATGCATATGCATAAACACATACATGCATATGCATACACAAATGCATGCATATGCATACACACATGCATGCATATGCATACATGTTGGCGATTAACTTTCGCTCAGATATCGCCAATGATGGTCGTCGCGGCAAGGCTTGAACCTTATCAGGCCTGCGGAAAATTGCCGCGCCGCCAAATAGAGAACTAAGCTAGAGTGATTCAGAACACCTCTGTAATCACACGATAGCTTAGCAAAGTCTAGCGCTCAACATATAAGACTGCGCTCTAAATTTACTGGAAAAAATTTCACCGAAACTTCACTGGACTGTCACCGGACTATCACTGAACTGACACCGTAATCGTACCGGAATTGTACCGGAATGAACTTCAATTCTGTTTATAATAACTTCAAGTGAGTATACAAGAAATGAGGAAGTGGTACGCGAACTTCCTTCACTGAGTGGATTCTTTTTGAAAAAACTTCTCCGATTCAGAATGTCTCTTTCCGGTTAGACTTTATACTATGTGTACATATCCATTTCACCGGAATCTATGATCAGCTTAAAGTAGAGACGTCTAGCTACAAGATGAGCTATCTCTCATACAAAACTTCGAATTCTACTGCGAGATATACTTCGTTGTTCTACCGGAAAATTACTCGTTTACTGTAAGAACTGTAACTGACTGAAAATGCGTTTACTGAGATATCTTTGACCGAGACATTCGTTTACTGAGAGATTACACGTTTAGTAACGAATCGTAACTCTTAATGGTTAACGAACGTTCTACCGTAACACGAAAAGAAAACTCAGATTCTTCACCTGCGAACAATGCGCGCAAACTTCCACATGAACATGTGTTTTCTATTGGAGAAGATGTGTACAAATTAGCTTGGCCTCTTCTTGCTCAAGCTGTAGAAACTCTCCTACACTGAGTAGTTTCTTATTACCATCTCTCTCAGATGAATACCTAACATTCTAGGTTTCTGTTATTCATCTATACATACGCGATCTCTGGCATCTTCTTCATAACTAAAAACTCTCAGTCTCTCATTCTATTCACCATCTCTCCGAGTCTTCTCATTCTCTTGTCTCTCTTCTTCTCTTCGTCGTCGTCTTTCCTCTAATGCTTGGTGTATATATATACACTTTTTCTTCTGCGCTCTTCCACGCTCCTATTCTTTAATGTGAACGTTATGCGCACACCGCGGTTTATTGCTCTGTTGCTCTGTTACTCTGTTTATGCGCACACCGCGTACTGACAATGCACACTGTACAATTGAAGGCTTTGATTTCCTGAAGATTCCGCCTTCTCCTTTTTTTTTCTTTTTCTTTTTATGTCCGTTTGTCAAATTCGTGAGTGATTCCTCAACAACTCCCCCTCAATCACTAATTTGACCTCTTCCGGTCTTTCGTATATCTTTCTTTCTTTTATACCTGCCATTTCTTTGAATCTACTTGTCTTTGTTCCATCCAAGCTTTTTGTCAAGATATCTGCTATCTGATCTTTCGTAGGAGTGTAGACTATTTCTATCTCCTTCTCCATTACCTTTTCCCTCAGGAAATGATACTGAATCTCTATGTGTTTTGTTCTTGCGTGAAACACCGGATTCGCTGCAAGATATAGAGAGCTCATATTGTCTCCATGTATAATTGGTATACCTTGATCAATACCCATGCTTTTGAGCAAGGTTTGCATCCATATTACTTCTTTCGCTGCCTCTACGAGTCCTTTGTATTCGGCCTCTGTTGACGATAACGCTACTGTATGCTGTTTCTTTGAGCACCAACTTACTAGCTTATCTCCTAGGTATATCATATACCCATGTGTTGATCTTCTATCATCTTGACTTCTTGCCCAGTCTGAGTCGCTGAATGCTTTCAGCTTTATGTCTGATGTAAAAGGATAATATAATCCTTCCTTTATAGTTCTTTTGATATATCTAAGAACTCTTTGTCGTGCAACCCAATGTTGATCTGTCGGACAATGCATAAACTGTGAAAGAACTCCCACCGGATAGCTGAGATCCGGTCTTGTTAGCGTAGCGTAAATTAAGCTTCCTACTAACGACTGATACTTCTTCATATCTTTGAACTCTGTACCATCATATTTGCTGAGTTTATGATTTACTTCAAGTGGTGTTGAAGCTTCTCTGCAGTTCTCCATATTAAACTTCTTTAGTAAGTTTAGGAGATACCTTTCTTGTGACACATATACACCATGATCTGTGTATGTGATTTCCATTCCTAGAAAGTATGATAACTTTCCCAGGTCACTGATTTTGAATTCCTTTTCGAGCAGTTTCTTCACCTCTCGGATTCCTTCATCTGAGGTTCCTGTAATTATTATGTCATCTACATAGATACAAATGTAGATCATTCCTTCTTCTGTTCTTTTGATGAGTAGACTTGCATCTGCTTTCGAACTTTGGTATCCAAGTTCATTGAGATACTTCAAA
The DNA here is from genome assembly GCA_020310875.1 of Ceratopteris richardii. Classification (NCBI taxonomy): domain Eukaryota; kingdom Viridiplantae; phylum Streptophyta; class Polypodiopsida; order Polypodiales; family Pteridaceae; genus Ceratopteris; species Ceratopteris richardii. Next base: position 149,442,246 of record CM035421.1, read on the forward strand.
AGTCTATAGTTCCAAGCTCTTGGAGCTTGCTTCAGTCCGTAAAGTGCTTTCTTTAATCTGCAAACAAAGTTTGGGTATTTGGAACTTACGAACCCTTCCGGTTGTTCCATATATACTTCATCTGATATATATCCATTCAAAAATGCGTTCTTTATATCTAGCTGAGTTAGCTTCCATCCTTTTGATGCTGCTATAGCAATCACTGTCCTTATAGTTGACATCTTTGCTACCGGACTAAACTTCTCGTCATAGTCTATGCCATGCATCTAAGCATAGCCCTTGATAACTAGTCTCGCTTTATGTCTGGCTATCCTTCCATCTACAAGTTTCTTAACTTTGAAAACCCATTTATTTCCGATCACTTTCTTACCATTTGGTTTAGGAACAAGCTCCCATGTCTTGTTCTCTTCCAGTGCGCTGAATTCTTCTTCCATTGCTTCTTGCCACTGCTTCTTGCTTTTAGCTTCATCATAGCTCTGAGGTTCATCATCATCTTTGACCATATATGCAAAATCTTTCTGAGTTATATACGATGTATCATACGAGTACCTTTCGGGTTGTCTTCTTACTCTGTTTGACCTTCTTAGCTCATAATCTTCGTGTGTATCTGAATACACGTCTTCATCTTCGTTTCTCATACCTGATCTGCTCCTGGACGTACTCGCCTGCATATGATCTTCATCTCTGTTCACCTGCACAATTGATTTCCCTTTCTCTTTCCTTTTTATCTCTTCTTCAAATTCTTCAGCTGTATGACTCTGATCTGCATACCAGCTTTTCTGCTCATCAAACGTTACATCTCTGGAAACAGTAAATTGTTTGGTTAGAGGGCTCCATAACCTGTAACCCATCTGTTTTTCATCATATCCGACAAACACATATTTCTCTGCTTTCGGTTCAAGCTTATGTCTCAGTTGAGACGGTATATAAGCGTATGTTAGTGATCCAAACACTTTACAATGATCAAGTGTTGGCTTCTTTCCCCACCAGGCTTCATAAGGGGTCATTCCTTCTAATGCTGTACATGGTAATCTGTTTACCAAGTATGTAGCTGTATTTACGGCTTCAGCCCAAAGATAATCAGGACAATTCTTTTCTTTCAGCATAGCTCGTGCAAACTCGACTAGAGTTCGGTTCCTTCTTTCTGCTACACCGTTTTGTTGTGGTGTATATCTGCAGGTTATTTCTCTCTTAATTCCTGTATTCCAAAGATAGTCATTGAATTCTCGGGAGAAGTATTCTCCACCTCCATCAGACCTCAGTCTTTTAAGCTTTTGACCTGTGAGTCTTTCAGCATATGCATGAAAATGTCTGAAGGCTCCAAACACTTCTGACTTTTCCTTCAAAACATAAAGAGTTATCCATCTTGTTGCATCATCAATGAATAAGACATAGTACCTCGATCTGCTGATTGATCCTTCTTTTGTTGGTCCCCATACATCTGTATGTATGAGTTCTAGCACACCGTCATGTTTGAATCCTTTCTTCTGGAAAGGTAACCTGTGGGCTTTTCCCATCTGACAAGCTTCGCATTTGTGAATCATATGTTGGTTCTGTACGTTCGGTAATCCCAGTACAGACCCATTCGCTATCATAGCTTTGATTCCTTTTTCATTGAAATGACCTAGTCTCTTGTGCCAGAGGTCAAGTTCTGTAATCACCTTTTCATCATGTGTGAGCAAGGCTTGGCCAATGTTCCCTTGTACTCTTAAGGTAAAGAGTCTTCCTTCTTTCTTACCAGAGACGATCTGATTATATCCGTTCTCGGGATCTTCTACAAATACGCCTTTGTTTGTAAATCTGACCTAAAAACCTTTCTCAACTATCTGTCCCACACTGATCAAATTTTTCGGTATTGTCGGAACATACAAAACATTAGTTAGCAAATCTGCTCCACTCTTGCATTTCACTTTTCCAATTGAATTTACGCTATGTCTCGTATTGTCACCTGTTTGAACAGTGTGACTAGAACTACCCTTTTCTAGTTCTGACATTAGTTCTATATTTCCTGACAAGTGATTAGAACATCCAGAGTCAATGTAAAATACCTTTAGATCTTCATTATCAGATGTGCTGATTGAGTTCATCATCAACGATGTATGACTTTCATTCTGCGTGTCATTTGCATAGTTGTTGTAGGTGGTGTTGTAGGATTGGTTCTGTCCCCAACTTCTCGTTCCACCTCTACTGTAGCCTCCTCTTTGGTTTTGTCTTCCTCTTTGAAAATTATTATGATATCTTCCGCTTCTGCTTCTGCTATTACTGTTCTGATTTTGATTTGATCCCTGTTGGCTGTGCCAATAGTCATGCGCCAGATGATTACTTAGTCCACAAATCCAGCAAGCTTTCTTGTTGGTATTCTGGCTACTTCTTCCTCTTCCAAAAACTCTTGTTCTTCCTCTTCCAGTGCCTTTACCTCTTGCGTAATAGGCCTGAGAGCTTGACTCTTCTTCGTCTTTTGACTTACCTTTGTCTTTCTTCTTGTTCTTCATGTACATTGCAGAGCTTTGTCCTTTATCTTCATCTCCCTTCAGATCTTGCTCATATGTGAGCATTAAACCAAGCAACTGATTTAAATCTGGTACAAAGTGATTTAAGGAAAGTTCAGTTGAGAGTACGAAAGGTTTCCACCTTTCATCTCCTCTTAACCCTATTAGCAGTTGCGCTATCAATCTGTGATCTTCAACATCTTCATTTATGGATCCAAGACTATCTGCTAGATCCTTCATTTTAGTGACGTAGTCACTAATGCTTTGACTCGGCTTCTTTTTGAGGGTTGTGAACTCGGACCATAAGCTAGCCTTTCTAGCTTTCGTAGTATTCTGGAAGTGGTCTTCCAATGCGCTCCATATGTCCTCTGCTTTCTCCAGACCTCTAATGTGCGGTAGTAGATGATCTGAAACAGTATTGTAGATGTAGGCTCTTGCCGTTGCATCTTTCTTCTGCCACAGCTTCAAAGCTTCTAACTCTTCCTTTTCCGGTTGGCTATCATCTTCGAAGGTCGGCTTCTTTTCTTCTCCGGTCACATACATCATTAAGTCCTTACTCATAAGTAAGGCTTCCATGCGCATTACCCATGCGGGATAATTATCTCTGTCCAGCTTCCCAATTTGGACATGATCTGCCATAATTTTCTTGTTTGCTTTAGGTTGCCCTTTGAGAGTTCTTTGGCTTTGATGCCGCTCGTGGGACTAACCAGCTCTGATAGATATGCCGGCTCTGATATCAATTGTTGCGGATGTGTGGTATACTTCCTTCGCTCTGATACCAATTGTTGGTGATTAACTTTCGCTCAAATATCGCCAATGATGGTCGTCGCGGCAAGGCTTGAACCTTATCAGGCCTGCGGAAAATTGCCGCGCCGCCAAATAGAGAACTAAGCTAGAGTGATTCAGAACACCTCTGTAATCACATGATAGCTTAGCAAAGTCTAGCGCTCAACATATAAGACTGCGCTCTAAATTTACTGGAAAAAATTTCACCGAAACTTCACTGGGCTGTCACCGGACTGTCACTGAACTGACACCGTAATCGTACCGGAATTGTACCGGAATGAACTTCAATTCTGTTTATAATAACTTCAAGTGAGTATACAAGAAATGAGGAAGTGGTACGCGAACTTCCTTCACTGAGTGGATTCTTTCTGAAAAAACTTCTCCGGTTCAGAATGTCTCTTTCCGGTTAGACTTTGTACTATGTGTACATATCCATTTCACCGGAATCTATGATCAGCTTATACAAAACTTTGAATTCTACTGCGAGATATACTTCGTTGTTCTACCGGAAAATTACTCGTTTACTGTAAGAACTGTAACTGACCGAAAATGCGTTTACTGAGATATCTTTGACCGAGACATTCGTTTACTGAGAGATTACACGTTTAGTAACGAATCGTAACTCTTAATGGTTAACGAACGTTCTACCGTAACACAAAAAGAAAACTCAGATTCTTCACCTGCGAACAATGCGCGCAAACTTCCACATGAACATGTGTTTTCTATTGGAGAAGATGTGTACAAATTAGCTTGGCCTCTTCTTGCTCAAGCTGTAGAAACTCTCCTACACTGAGTAGTTTCTTATTACCATCTCTCTCAGATGAATACCTGACATTCTAGGTTTCTGTTATTCATCTATACATACGCGATCTCTGGCGTCTTCTTCTACATACGCGATCTCTGGCGTCTTCTTCATAACTAAAAACTCTCAGTCTCTCATTCTATTCACCATCTCTCCGAGTCTTCTCATTCTCTTGTCTCTCTTCTTCTCTTCGTCGTCGTCTTTCCTCTAATGCTTGGTGTATATATATACACTTTTTCTTCTGCGCTCTTCCACGCTCCTATTCTTTAATGTGAACGTTATGCGCACACCGCGGTTTATTGCTCTGTTGCTCTGTTACTCTGTTTATGCGCACACCGCGTACTGACAATGCACACTGTACAATTGAAGGCTTTGATTTCCTGAAGATTCCGCCTTCTCCTTTTTTTTTTCTTTTTCTTTTTATGTCCGTTTGTCAAATTCGTGAGTGATTCCTCAACAATACACACATGCATGCATATGCATACATACATGCATGCATGCATATGCATACATACATGCATGCATGCATATGCATACATACATACATGCATGCATATGCATACATACATGCATGCATATGCATACATACATGCATGCATATGCATACATACATGCATGCATATGCATACATACATGCATGCATATGCATACATACATGCATGCATATGCATACATACATGCATGCATATGCATACATGCATGCATATGCATACATGCATGCATATGCATGCATGCATGAGGGATATGCATATGCATACATGCATGCATATGCATACATGCATGCATATGCATACATGCATGCATATGCATACATACATGCATGCATATGCATGCATGCATATGCAAACATGAATTTTTATATTTTTGTTTTTTAATATCTTTCTTTATTTTTTGTTTTCTTTCTTTATATTTTTGTTTTCTAATATGCATACATGCATGCATGCATAGGCATACATACACGAATGCATATGCATACATGCATGCATATGCATACATGCATGCATATGCATACATGCATGCATGAATGCATATGCATGCATGCATGCATGAGGGATATGCATATGCATATGTATATGTATACATGTATGCATATCATGTATACAGGCTTAAGCATGCATATGCATACAAGCAAGCATATGTATATGTATACATGTATGCATATGCATATGCATATGTATACATGAATGCATATGTATACAAGCTTAAGCATTCATATGCATACAAGCAAGCATATGTATATGTATATGTATACAGGTATACATATACAAGCAAGCATATGCATATGTATATGTATATGTATACATTTATGCATATACATACATGTATATGTACATGTATGTATACAAGCAAGCATATGCATATGTATATGTATACATGTATGCATATGCATATGCATATGTATACATGAATGCATATGTATACAAGCTTAAGCATGCATATGCATACAAGCAAGCATATGCATACAAGCAAGCATATGCATACATGAATGCATATGCATATGTATACATGAATGCATATGTATACAAGCTTAAGCATGCATATATATACATTGGATGAGATGAGATCTTCATATTGCATCAGATGGGATCTCCACGTACACCTTGGGGTGCACATGATCATGACGAATAGAAGATATATCATATCCGTAATGGAGCTCCAGTTATGGATGCGGTGTGGAAGTCAATGCGTCAGCGTATACGATAACTCTGCTCTATCGAATTTGGTCATTCAATAATGTTAAAATGGTCCGAACAGGATAGAGACTCTAAAAATCATATCACACAATGCATATATGAAGAGTACCGGCCAGCACCTGGCAATCCTATTGTGAGTTCCGATTGGATTCAACATACAACACACGAGGTGATGTCGCATCGACGATTGGAAGCTTGCGATGCTTTCAAAGCAGGCTTACCAAAGCCTCTATGGCTAGATGCCGAAGAATGGGAATCGATTTAGGATGAGCATCAACATACTCGTGATCGGTATCGTCAATAGAGAGATGCGACGGCCACACATTTAGATACGGTTGGAACGTCGCATTTAGGTAGCAGCGGATACGACAGTATGTGCTACCAATTTGTAAGTATGATGTTAGTTATTGAAGTTGTTTGTGTTAAGCATATTATGTATATTCATCTAACATTTTGCATATTTACTATAGGAGTTGGCAGTGGGTCGTCCTCCAACGCAAACTGAAGAATCATATGGATATCGATATGGACTGACTGCACTGTTACAAGACTTAGAGGGACGCGGTGCAATCGTCTCATGGGAGAATATTCTTGATTACTAGGTAAAGTTATATCTTGGTTTCGTGTGTCTAGTTGTTGTTTATAAATGTCATATTAATTGGTCTTATTTTATACATATGTTTTGTTGCAGGATTGTAGGTGTAAATATTTTGATCAATGCCACAATTTTGTATCACACTCGCATACGACAATCATGAACCATAATTTTGTATTCGATTCCTATATGGAAGTGTTTTGTCACATCGCCACAATTTTGTATTACACTCCTATGTGGCAACGATGTACCATAATTTTGTATTCGATTCCTATATGGAAGTGCTTTGCCACACTTTTGTACATTTTTCATTTATGGAATATACGACCATGTTCATTTTTGTTCATATAAGTTTATGTTTTGGTTGCCATTAGTGTACATAACATATGTACTCAGTTGGACAAAGTGTATTGTCTTTTGCTAAACAACATCATGCTGTAGCAAAACACAACACACTCTGCCCAAAAAAATTTGTGCAGGTATGGTCGTCGGTATACGCGCCGGTAGCTCTAGTATGGTTGTCAATATATGCACCGGTACACCCAGCGTGGACGTCGGTATGGACGTCGGTATGCGCGTCAGAAATACCGATGCATATACCGACGCTTATACCGACGACTATACCGGCGCCCATACCGGCGCTTTCTTTCCGACGCCTACACCGACTGTAACACCGACACCGGGAAAAAATCACGCCCGTTCAATTTCCTCGGTATACCCTCGATGTGTTGTAGTGACATAGATACATACGCATAACATAAACATGTATCGGACGAACACATGAACTCTTATCATGAATTTCTGTAATATGAATATATATATATATATATATATATATATATATATATATATATATATATATATATATATATATATTCAGAGAGAGAGAGAGAATTGGTTTGGTTATCCAACAAACCTGCGAGATTCTCTACGTTTAGTTTGAGAGAGACAGAAAGAGAGATTCCTGCAGCGCCCAAGCATGTCTCTATGCTCTGCCTTGTGTGCTTATGGATTGTACATTGTCCTTGTATAGCATTTTCCCTTTGATCCGTCGAGGGCTGTCGAAGGGGAAGGTGAGAGCTGACTACGTGCCCGTTGCAGAAGATATGAGTACTTAGCTCTGTCACTGTATAACCAAAACGAAAGTCTGGAAAAGCAAATCAGTTGGGCGGAAAGCACTCCAATATGCAGCGATGTTGACGACGCTGTACAATTTGTTCTCATGTCGACCGGCAGCATGAGCATAGTCTTATGCCCACAGCATACCCGCAGAAAGACGCTGAAATGCAATTATAAATTATGGTCTAGATAAATGGAGCTTTTCCCTTACACCGTCAGTAAATCCCAATGAACCTCGGCCACAAGAATCGTCAGTAAATCCCAATGAACCTCGGCCACAAGAAGCCTTCTGCTTACTACATCTTTTGGGAACTGAATTCCGCCTTACCTTTCCTTGTTATTCGATCTCTTGACTGACATTTTATACTGCTAGTGAACCAGCTTATAAAAACCATTGAATTGGAAATGCAGAAAACATCTGCAATACCAGAAGCTGCTACTCTCTTCATCAGCTGAGCTGGAGATACGGGTGAGTCAAGCGGTTAGCAAGGTGACAACAGCCTTTTACCCAGTTAAGCAGAGAGTAATTAAGGTGTATTTAACAAATATGTTCATGTATAGCCGTTGTAAGTACACTGATTTGCAGCTGATCTTCACATAAAGAAAAATTTCGTTGCCTGACAAACTAGGCAGGAACCAGCCTCGATAATATGCATGAACGGTTTTCTAATAGAATATATCTCTTTATGCAACGTTATTCCCGAGCATGTCATTGCCATTTCCTTGCTTCTACGATACCGCAGCTAAGCTTGGGAAGAATATCTATCTTAAATCATGTCCACCTTGCTATTGCAGTTAGACATACACTCACGTAAACAGAAGAGAGAAATGAACGAGACTCATCTTGACGTGGCCACTCGAGTAAATGAATCTTTGGATATTGGCATCCTACATGAAGATGGAAATGTTCAAGGTCATTCTGGTTCCATCACAGGCAGTAAAGGAGGATGGAGGACTATGCCGTTCATTTTTGGTATTGAGCATCTGAAGATCAAGGCTGAAAGCAATCGATTTATGTTGCTTGTCCATGTTTATAAGTTTTTGTGTTTTGATCGATGCAGGAAACGAGATATGTGAGAAGATCGGTGTGATTGGATTAAATGCGAACCTGATTATGTATCTCACTCAAACTGTAATACTCCTCGAAAATCTCATCAAAATGAATCATGCAGACGTGGATGATTTTTCTAGATGTCGTTGATGGCTCAGAGATAATTCCCGAATCCACTTCTTTAATCTGTATCTCTACATCTTTATCTTTGTCATCCATCACCATTTCGATTCAATCCATCTTGGATGTCAAGGTCCTCTATGCTCAATCGATCATGGGACTTCCTTGCAAATCCACCACCAGGCTCGATGATGAGGTATAAGAATCAACACGATGGAAGTCAATCTCGAGAACATCTATCCTAGGATTGATGTGCTAGACAAGCCCCCAATCCTATTGCATCTCTTGCCCGAATTCAGCTGCTTGGTTATCCTGCAGACAATACACATGAAAGCATTAGTCCTCGACAAGGCGTTCTTCCTTGGACAGCTGTTCAAGCCCATTGGTGGGAATCCCATCATGGTCAATCCATTCGTTCATTAGCACTGCCTCCACCCACTCCAGCCTCTCCTCTTTAGTGGTGACCGCCACCTCTCCCACCTCAAGTAACGCTTCTGTGTGTCATTGTTCGTTGCATGAGGTTTCCTCCTTCAGATAAATAGATCTAGTAAGGCTGAGGAATGATATAGTGATGAGCGAGATTGCCGGAAAGATGAGGGCATAACTGCAGTGCTCTTGTTCATTATCAAGCTACTTGTTGTGAGCAATAAGAGTAAGACCACTACAGTTTAGAACAACGATCATCTAGAGTTCTCTACCAAAGTTTGCGCAACCTTAACTGCATGCGTCCACACAAAATATAGTTAATGCATTCGTAAGAACCATCCTTTTTCTCTCTCTTTCACCGCCATGCGCGATAAAGGAATGTACCACATGCGTTTTCTTCTATTTTTATGCAAGCCCCTATTTATGGATCTCACATTAGTTTTACGATTTGTTTTGTTCATAGCTTTGTTTCACGTTTTTATTTTACTTGCTTTCCTATTCGTTGGTTTCACACTATGCATTCAAACTTGTGTTAACACACATAGGTGAGATCACATGAGTTATGCTAACATGGATGCATATATGTGCACATCCGCACACACTCCAATGAACCCACATGAATGCACTCATATAAGCACACATCCAATCGGACTTCCACACATTCATACATACTCCACTATTGTTTACATACACACATTAGGTAACATATACCTGTGTTCATATGCATACTCACGAGCATAAACTTTGCGATTGTTCTATAGATTGAATTGCCACCATTATGAGTGATGTGTTAACTAGTTCAAAACCTATCGAGACACAGCATGCAATCACATGGTATTCAACCACAAGACTATATAAAATTCTACTTCGGCATGGATAATATTGACTCGGGAAGGGCTTATTACATTCACACATAGGTGAGATCACATGAGTTATGCTAACATGGATGCATATATGTGCACATCCGCACACACTCCAATGAACCCACATGAATGCACTCATATAAGCACACATCCACTCGGACTTCCACACATTCATACATACTCGACTATTGTTTACATACACACATTAAGTAACATATACATGTGTTCATATGCATACTCACGAGCATAAAATTTGTGATTGTTCTATAGATTGAATTGCCATCATTATGAGTGATGTGTAAACTAGTTCAAAACCTATCCAAACACAACATGCAATCACATGGTATTCAACCACAAGACTATATAAAATTCTACTTGGGCATGGGTAATATTGACTCGGGAAGGGCTTATTACGTTCTTCCCCCTTTTGTATAAACTCTGTCCTCTGTCCTCAGAGTTTCAACAAAGTGTGTTAAAACCACATGATTAAGATATTAAGCTTTGCTAAAAACCATGTCCATTTAAGTCTTGTAATAAGAAGTAGTGTTAAGGAAACTTGTCGTGATCACTTTAATGACATAGTAAATTCACCCAAGCTCGTTTAATGATATCGATGATGACTTCATTGTGTTACACCTGAAAGTGGGGCAACGTGTACTTTCTCTTACCATCACATAATTAAGACAAAGCAATAGCTCTAACATACAAAATACAAACACTATTAAATCAGTATGTTATACTACTAGACGAGTTTGACGATCTGTTATCAGAGTTAATTATATATTTGGATTCTTCGAGTGAACATCATGTATACGCCCTTAAGTCATGTTTTGAATTTGTACAATCATATAAAAATAACATTATAGCACGAAAAACTTTAGTCATTCAGAAATAAAATGAACTCTATGCGTGCTTAAATTTTGAACTTGTAAAACACATTGCCTCCCTGGCTGCTGAGTGTGGGGTTCAAACCCATGTTCTAACATTGATCTTCACTTAAAGCATTAAATCTCTTGAATGAATACCGAATATGAAATTACAAATGCAACTTCTTCTAAAATCATTTGATATGAATCTCCTTCTTGGCTTCCATATTGATTAAACCTACAGGTTAGATGCTTCTAGCTCTGTATTTCGTGCATTCAATTCTCCTTTTCAATAGTTTATTCATCACTTCACATACACGCTTCTCTAACATCTTTAATATCACTAAGAAACAAATAGGTTACTCCTATAGAACCGTTTCGACTTATGGATTATGCAGACATCCATAGACTTAAGTCGCAACAGAAGAAGATCTCTAAATGTACAAACATACATATGCTTGAAGTAAGCAAATTCTACAGATACAAGAATATGTACATATGATGGGATACTGGAAGCAATCAAAGAAGCACATCACATGAACATAAATTTTCCTTAAAGCATTGAACTGATGTGGCTCATCTCATTGCTACACCATTCTCCTTGAAGCACAGCACAGTTTGCGACAAGGTACATAGATTGGACAGGTCTGATCTCGGAGTTATGGCTATTGAAATTTGCAGAGCATTGAACATGCGGGGTATCTCCTACTCTACCATATGTGTGCACCTTTTCTACTTACAATCCGTGGGTAGCCTTACACATAGCTCATGATCATGGCACATGTAATGCAAGTAGATCATGAATCTAAAACATTTCTTTTGATACCTGATATACTTGAAAGTAGGATGTCCAGTTCCTCTATTCATCATTCATTATCATTATTATATTGAATTAGTGACAGGGCACTCTTGATTGATTAATACAATAAAAATAATTAAATCATGCGCAACAGCTTTATTTGCATGATGTTACTCTTATTGTACGGTCTTCTATATAACAAAATATCTACGTTATGATTTTTGTATGATGATCTTTCTGTGTTTCCTTTAACGCATGAAAATTATACCACTCTTATCATTGTCTCACAACAGTGCTTCTATCCTGTGTATATTTTCCACACTTCCATAATATGTGGAAATGAAAGTTGATTAATTCAACTCTCACTGTGGCACTCATTTATAAATATATAAACAATATAGATATCTTTATCTAACAAAAGCGAAAAATCATTTTGGTACATTAAAAAGCCCGTTCACATCCGTTTAAAAAAAAATACTCATCTGTCAGCAATACCAAACAACTTCAGCTCCTGCATCACTCGATATATCCTTCAGAGCCTCCTCCTATCCTTTTGTATATTTCTGTCACTCTTTGATGATAAGCACACCTGCAATTTCTTTTCCTGAAATTCCACACAAAATAGACTTCCCCAAAACCATAACAAAGAAAAAGAAGATGATGAAGAAGAAGAAAAACTCTTTGAGCTCCTTATTTGTACTGCAGTGTAAAGGCCTAAAGTTCAGCACCAATTGCATAATTGCCTTGGATTTGTTCCGCTCTGATACCACTTGTAATACTCCTCGAAAATCTCATCAAAATGAATCATGCAGATATACACAAGATAGAATCAATGAATAGCAACATATATAAAAACATCTCTTCAATTGATATGAGAGATCAAACTTATCTTGTGAATGTAAGATTTACAATTCAATAGACAATCAATAGCCTCTAGATGAAGGCTCAACCACCCGACCACCCCCAAGCAATTCTCATTCTCACTCTCATTCTCAATCTCAATCTCAATCTCAATCTCAATCTCAATCTCAATCTCAATCTCAATCTCAATCTCAGTGGATGATTTTTCTAGATGTCGTTGATGGCTCAGAGATAATTCCCGCAAATCCACTTCTTTAATCTGTATCTCTACATCTTTATCTTTGTCATCCATCACCATTCCGATTCAATCCATCTTGGATGTCAAGGTCCTCTATGCTCAATCGATCATGGGACTTCCTTGCAAATCCACCACCAGGCTCGATGATGAGGTATAAGAATCAACACGATGGAAGTCAATCTCGAGAACATCTATCCTAGGATTGATGTGCTAGACAAGCCCCCAATCCTATTGCATCTCTTGCCCAAATTCAGCTGCTTGGTTATCCTGCAGACAATACACATGAAAGCATTAGTCCTCGACAAGGCGTTCTTCCTTGGACAGCTGTTCAAGCCAATTGGTGGGAATCCCATCATGGTCAATCCATTCGTTCATTAGCACTGCCTCCAGCCACTCCAGCCTCTCCTCTTTAGTGGTGACCGCCACCTCTCCCACCTCAAGTAACGCTTCTGTGTGTCATTGTTCGTTGCATGAGGTTTCCTCCTTCAGATAAATAGATCTAGTAAGGCTGAGGAATGATATAGTGATGAGCGAGATTGCCGGAAAGATGAGGGCATAACTGCAGTGCTCTTGTTCATTATCAAGC
>CM035421.1:149460540-149605540 GCA_020310875.1 Ceratopteris richardii
TTTATGATACATTATGAATAATTTTATTCCCAAGGGCTTCTATAATTACCATTTCTATGCATAAAGTTATATTTTTGATCAATTTAGGTAGTACACATTGTTTTCTATCTTTTAAATTATTACAAACTCTAGCAATACCTTTAAATATGCAGATATCAAGACTTGTAGAGATTACCAATGGAAAACTACACTATACAAAAGGATAGATTGAAAACCTTGCATTTAGTTTTTTTTGATAGGTCTTTTTTTTTGGGACTTTCCATATGATAAAAATGAAACAAAGTGATGGAATTATAGGAATGGACTAGTTAGTTCAAAATTTTGCAATAGTTGGCTGGGAATAGAGAGCTGCCACTTTAAGGATAGATGATGAATCTATCCACAAATGATGGCTGCAAAACATATTTAGTGTATGTGAATAATTTGCATGGGAAAGACAATGTGGGAAAGCTTCTAAATCATGTAAAAAATCTTTTGAAAGAATGTGTAGATGTATTCCCAGAAGACCTACATGGTATACCTCCACACAGACAGATTGACCACACCATCAAGTTGCATCCAGGGAGTGAATCATATACTAGACACCCTATAGAGTTAATGGAGATGAATTAAAGGAGCTTAAAATCCAATTAAATGATCTTTTGAAGAACGACTTAATAAGATTGAGTGTTTCACCTGGGAGCCCCTTTTTTTTCAAAAGAAGAAAGATGGCTCTTATAGATTATGCATTGACTATAGGGGTTGAATAAGAGAACAATTAAGAAAAAGTGCCCACTCACTTACATAGGTGACTTATTAGGTCAATTCTACAGCAACTATATTCACTAAGATTGACTTAGGATTTGGATATCAGCAGATTTGGATCACACCTAATAACATATCCAAGAAAATTTCTTGAACATGTTATGGATACTAGAAGTTTACAATTTTACCTTTTGGACTAACAAATGCTCTTTCCACGTTTATGTGTTAAATGAAGAATATTTTTACATGATTTTTTGGATGAATTCATCTTAGTATTTCTTGATGATATTTTTTTATACTCTAAAGATGATGGTAAGCATGTTGTATATCTCAAGAAAACTTTGCAAACACTTAGAGAACACAACTTGAATGGAAAGAGGAGTAAGTCTTTCTTTGCTGAGGACAAACTCCTTTACCTAAGAAGAGTCATATCTAAAGTGGTTATTCATATAGACAAGGATAAAGTGAAAATAATAGTTGACTGACTAATTCCTAGAACTATATGGGATTTTAGAAGTTTCTTAGGATTGGTGCAATATAGTTGACGAAAAAGAATGCAAGATTTGTGTGGACTGATGCCTTACAAACATCATTTGAATAATTGAAACTAAAAGTCATGAAAAACAGTGTGTTAAAAATAAGAGAAATGGGAAAACCTTCTGTGGTTTCATGTAATGTAAGTGGAAGTCAAATAGGATGTGATCTTTCACAATATGGCATGGTGCTTGCATATGAATGTGAATATTAAGAAGGCATCAACTTAGTTATCCTACTCATGATCTAGAAATGCTTGTTGTTGTACATTTGAATTGAAAAGAAATTATCAAAGTCTAAAATACATTTTCACACAACCACCACTTAACAATAGTTGAAGTCACTAGATTGAATTATGAAGTTAGCATGATTTCAATAGTAATTAGTTGGTTGGTGAGCAAAATAAGTTGGTTGATGCATTGAATTGAAAAAACTTTATGTAATCTCCTTTCTGTATTAATTTTGATTCTCTCAATGGAATTCAAGAAGAACTAGAACATGATTCTTTTCATGCATCTATTTTGCATGCAAAGAGGGGATCAATGTGTTAAGAGAAATTTCATTTGTAGAATGGAGGTTTATATTGTAACAATTGATTATGCATATCTTTTGAATGTACATTGAAAGTTCAAATATTGCATGATTTTCATGACAAATCTTTTTCTACACATCTAGCTTATTCAAGGGCCTATGTTAAGACATAATATTCTTATTTTTGGCCATGTATGAGACACGATATTAGAAAGTGTGTTAGGGAATGTCTAAAGTTCCAACACATGAAAGCTGACTTTCAAAGAATGCATAGAATGCTGCAACCTTTGGAGGTTCCAAATATAAAGTGTGAGTCTATCTCTATGGACTTCATCGCTAAATTTCCCATAGCTAGAAGTAAACATGGTAGTATATTTGTGTATATGTATGTGGATAAAAATGAAGATAACTAGAGTGAATATTTACCCTTAGGCAAGTTTCCATATAACAATTCATGGCATGCATCTATAAAAATGACTCCATTTGAGACTATGCATGGTTATAATTCTTTGACTCCACCTTCTTTTTTGAACTTTTTAAATAACGTAGAAGTATCTAAAGAAATGATTGAGAAGATGGATGAAGAACTTGGAAAAATTAAGCAGCACATAAAAGAAGCTCAAAAAAAGACAAAATAAATTCTATAGTTTGAAGAGAAGACCTCTTGAATTTCAAATAGATGACATGGTATTTCTTAAGGTGGATCCTGAGCGATCTAACTTGTTGCTAGGGAAGGGTCATATAATTACTCCACAATATGGAGATCCTTTTAAATTTTTGAAAAAGATCTGGATCTCGTGTGTATTTGGTAAAATCACCTTATCATTTAAATGTGCATGATGTATTTTATGTTAGCTTACTTAAAAAACATGTACTTAATGCTACTCATGTTTTAGAGGAAAATTTTAAGCTCAAGGATGATGGCTCTTTTGAGATTCTGCTTGAAATAATAATAGATAGGTGGAAAATATTACTTAGAAATTGATGTATAGTAGAAATTTTGGTAAAATGGCATACATATCGAGTTGAAGATTTAATGTGGGTGAACCTAGATGATTTTCTAGCACATTATCCTTCTTTCTAGCTCTCAAGATAGATCTCGTCAAAGGAGGCAGGACTGTAATAAGCCTTTTGATATTGGACTAATTCATTTTGAACTTTCCGTTATATATTATGTGGATATGGTTTATAATGAATAATTAGGCCATTTTATGCATATAGATAAAATATAGGGATGGTAATTCTAATATTCTCTCTCTAAAACGTATCTCCATCATGCTTTTTTATTGAAAATTGAACATGAAGATGAAAAAATAAGAATAGTGCTTTAAGAATTAGTTGGTTCTAAGATAATGCCTTGATTTTATGCTCCCTCTAGAATTTCTAAACTTGCAAGGTTCAAAGGTGATATTTGAACCTAGAGTATCGCAAACATTATTGTGAAGGTTGAAGAGATGAACCTTTTTGCCTCTCACAAGCATCTTGAAATTCCACTCTATTTTTGAGTTATAGGACCAAGAATGTTTTTCATACGATGTATGTACTAACTTTGTTAAAATAATAAAAATCTTGTTTACATGAGCATATGTTATGATCAACATGTTGAATGTTTTCTTTCATATCCATATACGGAAGAGTGAATGTATGTATCCCTGCAATCTTTTGGTTATTTCTCTTTATGCTGATTTCTTTGTTTTGGCTTACTTCTACAATGGAAATTAGAAAGAGGACACTTCATGGGTCATAGTGTGAAAGAGAACTAGGAAGTCTTTCCTGAACCTAACAAATTTAACATAACGAATATGCATCAAGAATGTGTTCATCCCCCCTGATTCAATTGTAAGCCAATGCTTCGTGACTATCAATTTGATAATCCAGATAATTTCAGGCCACAAACTTCTCTTGTCACGTGTTCATTGCGTTGATGTTGAGGAAGGATAGAAATCACATGAGCCATAAATTTGAGAATTCATCGAAGAAAGTTTATAATGTTTCATGAGCTCTTGATTCAGCTAATGAAAAGCTCAATGTGCAACTACTATGTGAACATGTATTCAAAGTAATTCCAGTATGAAGAATAACACACGTTTCGTTAGTATGTGCTCCCTTGAATTTATTCACACAAAAGTAGTGGTTATAAGAAAGTGGTGCTGATACTTTAAATCAGCAGATATAGGAAAATAACTAAACTATTATTACAAGAATAGATTATGTAAATTACAATCCTAATACCATACATGTGTGTGTATGGATATGCCCAAAAAACTACGTATGCATACAAATATTTTTCACATGTTGTATGTATATAAATTCATATACACACACATTGCACACACATACACACTACAACATATCGAGGGAATACTGACGCTCAGTGTACCGATGGGCAGCTGTCGGCGTCGGTATACCACTCGGACAATTTGGGAAAGCCGCTTTGCCTGAGAACCACAGCGTCTGTATATGCGCCGGTATATGCGTCGATATATGCGTCGGTACTTTGCTGGAACTATCGATGCTTATACCAACGCTTATACCGACGCTCTCTTTTTAATCGGGCCCAAACCAAAAATTCGTCATTCTAAGCGTTTTTAATCTAGATCTTCTCCTTTTGGGTTTGCGCGCGCCAACACCAGATCTCTGTTTGTCATCCTCTCTCTCTCTCTCTCCCTCTCTCCCTCCCTTCTCTCTCTCTCTCTCTCCCTCTCTCTCTCTCTCCCTCCCTCTCTCTCACTATCTCTCTCTCTCTCCCTCTCTCTCTCTCACTCTCTCTCCCTCTCTCTCCCTCTCTCTCCCTCTTTCTCTCTCCCTCTCTCTCTCTCTCTCTTTAAATACACCTCTATCTTTATAGATCTGAAGTTTTGGTAAGTAGATCGCACATATTGTAGCACTCTTTTTTCTTTTTCTATGTTTCTTCTTTACTAATATGTTCTTTGTTTGGTTTTGCAAGAGAGTTTGGGATCAAATCTTTGGAAATTCGATGAAGAAAAACTTCAAGTGGATTTTGACGATCGTGATTCAAACAATTCTCTCTCTCTCTCTCTCTCTCTCTTTCCCTCTCCTTCCCTCTCTCTCTCTCTAAACACACCTCTATTTTTATAGATCTGACTCTTTGGTAAGTAGATCGCACATATTGTATCACTCTATTTTCTTTCTTTATGTTTTTGCTTTTCTAATATCTTCTCTCTTTAGTTTTGCATGAGATTTTTGAGATCAAATCTTTAGAAATTCAACAAAAGAGAACTTCAAGTGGATTTTGACAACCTTGATTAAAAAATTACATCAATGTAACTCTTTTATCTTTCTTTATATTTTTGTTTTCTAATATCTTCTCTCTTAATTTTTGTATGAGAGAGAGAGGGATATGCATATGCATACATGAATGCATATGCATCCATGAATGCATATGCATGCATGAGGCATATGCATATGCATACATGCATGCATATGCATACATACATGCATGCATATGCATACATGCATATGCATACATGCATATGCATACATGCATATGCATACATGCATGCATATGCATACATGCATGCATATGCATACATGAATTTTTATATTTTTATTTTTTAATATCTTTCTTGATTTTTTGTTTTCTTTCTTTATATTTTTGTTTTCTAATATGCATGCATGCATGCATATATGCATGCATATGCATACATGCATGCATGCATATGCATACATGCATGCATGCATATGCATACATGCATGCATGCATATGCATACATGCATGCATAGGCATACATACATGGTTGCATATGCATATATGCATGAATGCATATGCATACATGAATGAATATGCATACATGCATGCATGCATGAGGGATATGCATATGCATACATGCATGAGGGATATGCATATGCATACATGCATGCATATGCATACATACATGCATGCATATGCATACATACATGCATATTCATACATGCATGCATGCATATGCATACATACATGCATGCATATGCATACATGAATGCATATGCATACATGCATGCATATGCATACATGAATGCATATGCATGCATGAGTGCATATTCATACATGCATGCATATGCATGCATGCATGAGGGATATGCATATGCATACATACATGCATGCATATGCATACATACATGCATGCATATGCATACATACATGCATGCATATGCATACATACATAAATGCATGCATGCATGCATGCATGAGGGATATGAATATGCATACATACATGCATATGCATACATGCATGCATATGCATACATGCATGCATATGCATACATGCATGCATATGCATACATGCATGCATATGCATACCTACATGCATGCATATGCATACATACATACATGAATGCATATGCATACATGAATGCATATGCATACATGCATGCATGAGGGATATGCATATGCATACATGCATGCATATGCATACATACATGCATGCATATGCATACATACATACATGCATATGCATACATGCATGCATGCATGCATGAGGGATATGCATATGCATACATACATGCATGCATATGCATACATGCATGCATATGCATACATACATGCATGCATATGCATACATGCATGCATGCATAGGCATACATACATGAATGCATATGCATACATGCATGTATATGCATACATGAATGCATATGCATACATGCATGCATATGCATGCATGAGGGATATGCATATGCATACATGCATGCATATGCATACATGCATGCATATGCATACATGCATGCATATGCATACATACATGCATGCATACATGCATGCATATGCATACATACATACATGCATATGCATACATACATGCATATGCATACATGCATGCATGCATATGCATACATACATGCATGCATATGCATACATACATGCATATGCATACGTGCATGCATGCATATGCATACATACGTGCATGCATGCATATGCATACATACGTGCATGCATATGCATACATACGTGCATGCATATGCATACATGAATGCATATGTATACATGAATGCATATGCATACGTGAATGCATATGCATACATGCATGCATATGCATATATGAATGCATATGCATACATGCATGCATATGCATGCATGCATGAGGGATATGCATATGCATACATGCATGCATATACATACATACATGCATGCATATACATACATACATGCATGCATAAGGGATATGCATATGCATACATGCATGCATATGCATACATACATGCATGCATATGCATACATACATGCATGCATATGCATACATACATACATGCATATGCATACAGGCATATGCATACATGCATGCATGCATGCACGAGGGATATGCATATGCATACATACATGCATATGCATACATGCATGCATATGCATACATACATGCATGCATGCATATGCATACATGCATGCATGCATATGCATACATGCATGCATGCATAGGCATACATACATGAATGCATATGCATACATGAATGCATATGCATACATGAATGCATATGCATACATGAATGCATATGCATACATGCATGCATATGCATATATGAATGCATGCATGAGGGATATGCATATGCATACATGCATGCATATGCAGAAATACATGCATGCATACATGCATGCATATGCATAAATATATGCATGCATATGCATACATACATGCATGCATATGCATACATACATGCATGCATATGCATACATACATACATGCATATGCATACATGCATGCATGCATATGCATACATACATGCATGCATATGCATACATGAATGCATATGCATACATGCATGCATATGGATACATACATGCATGCATATGCATACATACATGCATGCATATGCATACATACATGCATGCATATGCATACATACATGCATGCATATGCATACATACATGCATGCATATGCATACATGCATGCATGCATATGCATACATACATGCATGCATATGCATACATGAATGCATATGCATACATGCATGCATATGCATACATGCATGCATATGCATACATGCATGCATATTCATGCATGCATGCATGAGGGATATGTATATGCATACATGCATGCATATGCATACAATCAGGCATATGCATACATACATGCATTCATATGCAAACATGAATTTTTATATTTTTGTTTTTTAATATCTTTCTTTATTTTTTGTTTTCTTTCTTTTTATTTTTGTTTTGTAATATGCATACATGCATGCATGCATATGCATACATGCATGCATGCATATGCATACATGCATGCATGCATAGGCATACATACATGAATGCATATGCATACATGCATGCATATGCATACATAAATGCATATGCATATGCATGCATGCATGCATGAGGTATATGCATATGCATATGTATATGTATACATGTATGCATATGTATACAAGCTTAAGCATGCATATGCATACAAGCAAGCATATGTATATGTATACATGTATGCATATGCATATGCATACGTATACATGAATGCATATGTATACAAGCTTAAGCATGCATATGCATACAAGCAAGCATATGTATATGTATATGTATACATGTATACATATACAAGCAAGCATATGCATATGTATATGTATATGTATACATGTATGCATATACCATATGTATATGTACATGTATGTATACAAGCAAGCATATGCATATGTATATGTATACATGTATGCATATGCATATGCATATGTATACATGAATGCATATGTATACAAGATTAAGCATGCATATGCATACAAGCAAGCATATGCATACAAGCAAGCATATGCATACATGAATGCATATGCATATGTATACATGAATGCATATGTATACAAGCTTAAGCATGCATATATATACATTGGATGAGATGAGATCTTCATATTGCATCAGATGGGATTTCCACGTACACCTTGGGGTGCACATGATCATGACGAATCGAAGATATATCATATCCGTAATGGAGCTCCAGTTATGGATGCGGCAGGGAAGTCAATGCGTCAGCATATACGACAACTCTGCTCTATCGAATTCGGCCATTCAGTAATATTAAAATGGACCGAACATGATAGAGACTCTAAAAATCATATCACACAATGCATATATGAAGAGTACCGGCTAGCACCTGGCAATCCTATTGTGAGTTCCGATTGGATTCAACATACAACACGCGAGGTGATGTCGCATCGACGATCG
Organism: Ceratopteris richardii; assembly: GCA_020310875.1. Classification (NCBI taxonomy): domain Eukaryota; kingdom Viridiplantae; phylum Streptophyta; class Polypodiopsida; order Polypodiales; family Pteridaceae; genus Ceratopteris; species Ceratopteris richardii. The sequence continues at coordinate 149,469,486 of CM035421.1, forward strand.
GAAGCTTGCGATGCTTTCAAAGCAGGCTTATAGAAGCTTGTATGGATAGATGCCGAAGAATGGGAATTGATTCAGAATGAGCATCAATATACTCATGATCGGTATTGTCAACAGAGAGATGCGACTGCCACACGTTTAGATACGGTTGGAACGTCGCATTTAGGTAGCGGCGGATACGACAATATGCGCTACCAATTTGTAAGTATGATGTTAATTATTGAAGTTGTTTGTGTTAAGTATATTATGTATATTCATCTAACATTTTGCATATTTACTATAGGAGTTGGCAGTGGGTCGTCCTCCAACGCGAACTGAAGAATCATATGGATATTGACATGGACTGACTGCATTGTTACAAGACTTAGAGGGACGTGGTGCAATCGTCTCATGGGAGAATATTCTTGATTAGGTAAAGTTATATCTTGGTTTTGTGTTTCTAGTTGTTGTTTATAAATGTCATATTAATTGGTCATATTTTATACATATGTTTTGTTGCAGGATTGTAGGTGTAAATATTTTGATCAATTCCACAATTTTGTATCACACTCGCATACGACAATGATGAACCATAATTTTGTATTCGGTTCCTATATGGAAGTGTTTTGTCACATCGCCACAATTTTGTATTACACTCCTATGTGGCAATGATGTACCATAATTTTGTATTTGATTCCTATATGGAAGTGCTTTTCCACACTTTTGTACATTTTTCATTTATGGAATATACGACTTTCTGTACATGAATCATTGTTCATTTTTGCTCATATAAGTTTATGTTTTGGTTTCCATTAGAGTACATAACACATGTACTCAGTTGGACAGAGTGTATTGTCTTTTGGTAAACAACATCATGCTGTAGCAAAAGACAACACACTCTGCCCAAAAAAATTTGTGCAGGTATGGTCGTCGGTATACGCGCCGGTAACTCTAGTATGGTCGTCGGTATATGCGCCGGTACACCCAGCATGGACGTCGGTATGCACGTTGGAAATACCGATGCTTATACCGACACTTATACTGACGACTATACCGGCGCCCATACCGGCACTTTCTTTCCGACGCCTACACCGATTAACACCGACGCCGAGAAGAAATCACGCCCGTTCAATTTCCTCGGTAGAAGCCTCGGTATACCCTCGATGTGTTGTAGTGACATAGATACATACGCATAACATAAACATGTATCGGACGAACACATGAACTCTTATCATGAATTTCGGTAATATGAATATATATATATATATATATATTCAGAGAGAGAGAGAGAATTGGTTTGGTCATCCAACAAACCTGCGAGATTCTCTACGTTTAGTTTGAGACAGACAGAAAGAGAGATTCCTGCAGCGCCCAAGCATGTCTCTATGCTCTGCCTTGTGTGCTTATGGATTGTACATTGTCCTTGTATAGCATTTTCCCTTTGATCCGTCGAGGGCTGTCGAAGGGGAAGGTGAGAGCTGACTACGTGCCCGTTGCAGAAGATATGAGTACTTAGCTCTGTCACTGTATAACCAAAACGAAAGTCTGGAAAAGCAAATCTGTTGGGCGGAAAGCACTACAATATGCAGCGATGTTGACGACGCTGTACAATTTGTTCACATGTCGACCGGCAGCATGAGCATAGTCTTATGCCCACAGCATACACGCAGAAAGACGCTGAAATGCAATTATAAATTATGGTCTAGATAAATGGAGCTTTTCCCTTACACCGTCAGTAAATCCCAATGAACCTCGGCCACAAGAAGCCTTCTGCTTACTACATCTTTTGGGAACTGAATTCCGCCTTACCTTTCCTTGTTATTCGATCTCTTGACTGACATTTTATACTGCTAGTGAACCAGCTTATAAAAACCATTGAATTGGAAATGCAGAAAACATCTGCAATACCAGAAGCTGCTACTCTCTTCATCAGCTGAGCTGGAGATACGGGTGAGTCAAGCGGTTAGCAAGGTGACAACAGCCTTTTACCCAGTTAAGCAGAGAGTAATTAAGGTGTATTTTCAACAAATATGTTCATGTATAGCCGTTGTAACTACACTGATTTGCAGCTGATCTTCACATAAAGAAAAATTTCGTTGCATGACAAACTAGGCAGGAACCAGCCTCGATAATATGCATGAACGGTTTTCTAATAGAATATATCTCTTTATGCAACGTTATTCCCGAGCATGTCATTGCCATTTCCTTGCTTCTACTATACCGCAGCTAAGCTTGGGAAGAATATCTATCTTAAATCATGTCCACCTTGCTATTGCAGTTAGACATGCACTCACATGAACAGAAGAGAGAAATGAACGAGACTCATCTTGACGTGGCCACTCGAGTAAATGAATCTTTGGATATTGGGATCCTACATGAAGATGGAAATGTGCAAGGACATTCTGGTTCCATCACAGGCAGTAAAGGAGGATGGAGAACTATGCCGTTCATTTTTGGTATTGAGCATCTGAAGATCAAGGCTGAAAGCAATCGATTTATTTTGCTTGTCCATGTTTATAAGTTTCTGTGTTTTGATCGATGCAGGAGACGAGATATGTGAGAAGATCGGTGTGATTGGATTGAATGCGAACCTGATAATGTATCTCACTCAAACTCTGCATATGGACTACGTAGCAGCAGCCAATATGCTCACTAACTTTGGAGGAACAGCAAGTTTGACGCCCCTTATAGGAGCTATCGTTGCAGATTCATATTTGGGACGTTTCTGCAGAATCACAGTGGCTTCTGCCATCTACACCGTGGTATAATATCAAGTTTTAGTGACAGTAAGAAGATCTAACATTGTAATCAGTAGTTCATTCTGATGATGCAATCGGTCCATCCTTATAGCCTGCTCCATGCAGCATCAGGTGTCCATCGCCATCTCATAAGGAGCTAATAGTTGTCATTATGGGATTTATACTGACGGCTATTGGGTCAGGTGGCATTCGCCCTTGTGTAGCAGCATTTGGTGCAGATCAGATACAGGATAACCTCCCTGGCAGTGTAGATGATGTTCACAAAGAACCAAAAGAACTAAGTTCTTGGAGCTTTTTCAACTGGTATTACTTTGTCATGGGTTTATCATCCTTGCTGGCAGTCACTGTTATTGTCTACGTCCAGGACAACGTTGGATGGGGAGTTGGATTTGGGATTTCAGCCGGTCTTATGTTTCTATCTGTCATTTGCTTTGCCTTTGGCTCACCTCTTTACATTAAGGTTCCACCTGTGGGCAGCCCCCTCACGAGGGTAGCTCGTGTACTAGTTGCAGCATTCAGAAAACGAGGGCTGTTCACTGCAAGCTACAATGGCCCCCTCCATGAGGTCTCTGATAAAGAGTCTGGTAATTCGCAACAGACACGCCTTCGTCACACTGATGAATTTAGGTATACTGTTCGTAAGGGCTTGTCGTTTCCTTCCTGCTGTATGACTCTCTGAACCTTCTTCTTGCAGGATTGGTTCTCTTCAAAAGACTTACAGTTCTATTTTTGTTTCAGGTTTTTTGACCGAGCTGCCATTCTGCAAATTCCAGAAGACCACAGACAAGACGGAAGCTTGAATCCATGGCGGCTCTGCACAGTGACCGAGGTTGAAGAGCTCAAGCTTTTTTTCCGCATTGCCCCTATTTGGGCGTCAGGAATACTTCTGGTTACGGCTTCTGCACAACAGAATACCTTCTCAGTGTAACAAGCAAAAACATTGGACCGTCATGTGTTCCCAAACTCGTCCTTTCAAATACCTCCAGGCTGGATGTCCATCTTCTCAATCATATCAATGCTCTTCACGGTTACTCTCTACGACCGTTTCTTGATGCCAGTGGCGTCGAGGGTAACGGGACGTCCACGGGGAATCACGTGTCTGCAGAGAATGGGAGTAGGTTTTGTCATATCCATAGCAGCGAGCGGCGTGGCAGCCATGACGGAGTTGAAGAGGAAGCAGGCTGCAATGCTTGCACGAGCTGCAGACATGACGACTGTGTTACCAATGTCTGTTTATTCCCTATTACCACAGTACTGCCTCCATGGGATGGCTGAAGCTTTCATGTCGATAGGTCACCTTCAGTTCTTCTACGATGAGGCACCGGAGAGCATGCGAAGCATTGCGAATGCGTTCTTCTGGATCTCCATTGCAGCAGGAAGCTACTTGAGCAGCTTTCTGGTTTCTCTGATTCATCAATACACAGCGTGGCTTCCGAAGAATCTTAACCAAGGCCATCTCGAGTATTTTTACTGTCTGCTTACATTTCTCCAAGTCATAAATTTCGTCATATTCTGCGTTTCAGCAAGATGGTACAAATACAAGATGTTCCTCGGTCAGGAACAGACAAATAACGGCAACAATACAACAAAATAGCTTGATACGTAGTTCAATGGAATTGCCATACGTCAATGGAAAGCTGTAAACTCAACTGTGTAACGGATGCACTCATCACTACACAAACTCTCTCTCTCTCTCTCTCTCTCTCTCTCTCTCTCACACACTCACACACACACACACACACACACACTCACACACACCTGTTGGAGACTAACAATATGCCAGATAAAAACCTGTAATGCTAGCAAGATGATCCTCGGTCAGGAACAGACAAATAACGGTAGCAATACAACAAATTAGCTTGATAAGTAGTTCAATGGAATGGTCATACGTCAATGGAAAGCTGTAAACTTAACTGTGTAACGGATGCACTCATCACTGCACAAACACACACTCTCTCTCTCTCTCTCTTCTCTCTCTCTCTCTCTCACACACACACACACACACACACACATACACACACACGCACACCCCTGTTGGAGACTAACAATATGCCAGATAAACGCAATGATTCAACCGAAGGTGCAACAATGAAATAACTTGATGGAAATAAGGACAACATGATAAGATTACTGTTGAAAATTATTTCATAATCTGGCTTCATAAGCTCAAAAAATAAGCTACATATCAAAGCATTTCATAGGAGAGGAATACAGAGGTTTAACAACATGAGTGGGTCTAATGCACGAAACATGTTTGGTTAATTGAATTGGTGAATAATCTTAAATCTTTTCTTGATCATTCAGAAATGTGTTGACGCACAAACCCCATCTGAAAATAACATTAGAGCTTGTGGATGCACTGCTTCTAATATCTTTTCCTTCTTACTAATCTCAGTGCAAGAGTAACGCAATGCCTGAACAGAGAATTTCCTTCTTACTAATCTCAGTGCAAGAGTAACGCAATGCCTGAACAGAGAATGTGTAAAGTATGCACATATGGAATAAAAAAACTGCACTACCTGGGCATAGACTGGAGCTCAAAAGTGAGTACATGAAGAGTGATGAGAGATTTCACAAATGGATTTAGAGTGAGTTTGCCAACAGCAACACAACAAATCAAGTGCAGCACAAGAAAGCTGAGGATCTTTTATTACTCGATTCAAAGTGGCTCCTCGCATATATGTAGCGTGGGATAAATGTTCTGAAACAATGACGATGATGCAATAGTAGTAATACACAACCGATTCGTCAAGATCTCTCAAATACAAGAAGTGTGTTGCGACATACAGAGGCAATCTATTGAAAAAGTATAGACTGAAATACACAAATGTAGACACCAAATCCTCTAAGTACGCCCCTCTTGCAGCTTCATTTTGGATTGGCTGGATGGTGTAGAAGCCCCAAGAATTACTGCAATATACTAGACAATAGATCTTTTTGAGCATGCCAACTAAACTATGTTGCAAGGTATACATACACGCAAGGATAAATATTGGTTGATATTCTTTATCAAACCAATAGTGGAGTGCTACATTCCTTGTTATGGTTAAACCTGTCCCACTATTTATATGAACTCTAATAGGAAAGCGTGTAAAGAAAAACAAGATCGGCTAAAGATGGAAAAGAGATCTGGATTCACATGTAGCATCCCATGTGGGATGGAGCTCAAACAAGGCTGATAAGAGAGGCTCTACCAATTGCTTTTTACTTGACCAGTTAATGGGACCTAACCTGCGTGAAAACAAAGTATATCCCGGTATATGATGATGAAGGTCGGGGTACTTTTTGCCGCTTGACACTTACATGCACATGTGGCATACTATGGACATCGATGAGAAGAGGGAGGAGATCAAGACCAGAAGCGATTTCATGAAGTTCCTTTTTTGTCTCATTCACCTGAGGCATGTATGATTGAAAGGGTGAAGAGGGCGGTGTTGATGCGTTTTTGTCTAAGACATGTACAACTGAGACATATGAGAGGCAAGGATTTTTCTTTTGTTTTGTTTTCTTTTTTTTTTTTTTTTTTTTGCATAACTTTGTGATGACATAGGCTAGTCATGGTGAGAGTGAGAGGAGATAAAAGAAAGAGAGTGAAAACAGACGGGCAAAACTATGAGTTTGAGGTGACATAAGAGAGAGATCAAGTGGGAATAAAAAAGGATTAGAATTGAGATTACAGGGGTGCAAAATGCGGGCCAAAAGTTTGCAAATGCTAGGGGGTCAGAAGGTTAAAGGTGAGAGATATAATGTGAAAAAATACTGGTACAAATTGAAAACTCATGGGATTTCTTCTAAAATTTAAAGGGCAAACATGGGATCATTCTAGGGTTGTTTTGAAGCCTATAGAGGGTATTTTGGAGGTTGAAAAATGATAAAATAGAAGGCATAACTGAGATCAACAAGATCCCGCCACAAGGCTGTCCACCATTATGATGCAACTAGACTCACATATGGAAGGAAATAACCATGGAATGGAGCCAAAGAATAAATTCAAAATAAAGAAATAAGAATAGGCTATCGGAGAGCACTAAGAAGGCAAACAAACCATTCTGCAATGTTGAAATTCAACATCAAAAAATCAAATTGTGGAACATACTTGCATTTTTTTGAGGAAGAAATGATCTCCATCATCAAAAAAGAAGAAGAACAAGAATTAACTGAAAATAGGAGAAGCGAGACTTGGGGAGATTGCATGCATGACAGATACACTAGCAAAATGCACTCCAAAGATATACTAGCGACCTCAAAACAAGCTTCAAGTAGATTCCAATGCCAATAGCTTAATAAAAATTTCAATAACTAAGGGAGAGATTCCACCATCAAAACTTTAATGATGAATTCCAACTCCAATAACTGTTGGAGTTTGAGATCTGCAAAAGCATGCAAACAACACAAAGAAGAAGAAGAAGAAGAAGCTTGGAGAACAACACTTAATACTGAATGTATTACCAAGAGAAATGCACAAAGATAAGTATACAAGCTAGGGACAAAAAAACCTCCTAAAGAGGGAAAAAGTGCCCCCCCCTCGTCCTAATGTGTTCACACACATCAGTACTAAAATATATCAACAAATCCCCCCTAGAAGTGATGTGGTGAGCAAGGAGCTTGAACTCATGTATAAGGAAGTGCTAAGCTATGCGGAATCAATCCTCAAAAGGAAATAAGCCGAAAGCTTTGCGGAAAGCTTCAAACTTCTCCCTACAGAGAGCCTTTGTGAAAAGTTTTGCAACGGTCTTTTGTGTGGGCACATATGCCAAACTGATCTCTCCAGTAGAGAACCTTTCCTAACATAATGATAGTGCACCTCAATGTGCTTAGTGCGAGCATGGATCACAAGGTTCCTCACAACTTCCAATGCACTCTGACTATGAGTGAAGATGGTGGTGGCAAAGACTGACCAACACCCAAATCAGCCATAAGGCATCTCCAACACACACATTCAATAGTCACTCTAAAAGCTGCCCTATACTCGGCCTCACAACTCAAAGTAGCCATAGTAGCCTGCTTCTTTCTCAACCAACATATGCATGAGCTACCAAGCATGAAGCGGAAACCATCGGTGGATATACGAGTGTCATAGCAAGCAACCCAATTAGAGTAAGAAAAGCATGTAAATCTAGTGTTTGTGATCCCCTCTTGGGATAAAACAATCCTAGTGGCCGGGTACCACTCAAGTAGCAAATTATGTACTTAATCGCCTACCAATGCTTGACACCTGGGCAATGCATAAACTTGCTCATTTGTGAGACACAAAACTGAATATCTGGCTGAGTAACGCATATGTAAATCAACCATCCAACAACCTGTTGATAGAGAACAACATCAAATGCATCTCCAACATTATGAAGACTCAACCATACCCCTGTTTCTATAAGAGTGGAAATAGACTTGTGGTTTTTAAGGCCAAAACATTGTAATAATGTGTCAATATATTTTATTTGACACAAAGCTATTCTGCCATCAACTTGCATAAACTGAATCCCAAATAATGATGCAAATGACCCAAATCTGACATCTCAAATGAGACATGCAAGTTAGCCTTAAAATCAGCAATATGCTTCTGATTAGGATCAATGAGCAGTATGCCATCAACATAGATAAAAATGATGAGAAGCACATCATTTGCATAGTTAACATATAAGGTGCATGTCATCAACATAGACAAAAATGATAAGAAGCACATCATTTGCATATAAGGTGCTCTCAGTTGGAATGTTCTGAAAACCATGTGCCATCAAGTAGGCATGTATCTTTTCATACCAAGCACGTGGTGCTTGCATCAAACCATATAATGCATTTTTCGCACAAAACCATGGGGCTCAAAACATACACTTCTTCATGCAAATCACCATTTAACAATGTAGTTTTAATGTGCAACTGATGTACATTCCATCCATGATGAGCTACAAGTGCACAGATGCTACAAACAATAGTCATCTGTCATGTGGGAGCAAATGTCACATCAAAATCAATGCCTCTTTCTTGAGCATAACCTTTTACAACAAGCCCATCCTTATACCTATCAACTGTTCCATCATGTTGGTGCAATAGAAACCAAGCCCACATATTTGGTTGATTAGCATATCTCTTATCGAACCTTATATGATCAACCCCTTGTAAAAATCATTTACATTTATCCTTGTAAAAGTGTGCTACATCCACGAGGAAGTTAGGAAGCATCAAATATCGTGATTGATTGATAAGAGAACATATCCTATAGTTTAGGATTCACTTTTTTGGGTGGATCTTCGAATTTGAATTTGAATTCAAAAGGTTGGTTCTAAACTCAACTATAAAAGGAGGATCAAAAGACCCACATGTATATCTCGACTCCATGAGATCATTTTCATTGGAATACATTGCAAGTTGTGAGCTCACTTCATAGCTCATTCACCTCCCAGACATTGAGCAATTGATTATTTCCAATGACATTGTATTTGTACATGATTGAATACATATATCTTCACTTCACTTCTCCGCCATGACTACATGAGAACAGTGATATTCTCAAAGCTTGTTCTCAGTGTATGATTGATCATTTTTCATGATTTAAAGCACGATAGATTTAATATACTCTCTAGTATATAACTAAAAAATCTCATTATCATTGCTTCTCTAAATCGTGAGATATTAACATATCTTTACTCTCTGGTCTGTTGAATGATGCACCCCAAAAAATGTCAAGCATGTCCTATGATTTGCTAGACATCATACTCAACGTGTAGTTTATCATTTTGATGAAATCACTCATGATTGGTAACTGTCTAAGCTAATTAGATATCCTCCAAAGGATTAGGCTAATTGCTACTATGCTCAAAGAACTGTTCAAAACACTCAACATGTGTAGAGACAAGAATAGCAAGTTTTTGACCTTGGATTAATTTCCTACCTATCTGTTTTGATCCATTGATTAGTGGATCATGTTCCAAACATCATATGGGATTGTTTATGATAATTAGCTTGCTAAAGAGGCCCAATACACTCTCCAATAACTATTCTTGGTAGGTGTGAAGCAAGATCAAGCAACACAACCATCTCTGAAGACTATCCACCATCTTCTCCTATAGTGGTATCAGAGCAACAACAAACAAGATGGGAGATGAATTTCCATCCTTCATTGAAAAATTGGACAGAAAACAACTACTCAACATGGTCACTAAAGATGCAAGCCTACCTTCAAGGGAGAAGTCTATATGGATACATCCCAGGAGATGAAGAGATGCCAACATTCAGAAGCAAGCATCAACCCACAAGGGAAGAACAAGAAAGGTTGAGCAAATGGTGTGCAAATGATGCTCTTGCAAGGTCTTATTTACTAAAATCAATATCTGATTTCTTACTGCCTCATATTAGGAATTGCAAGACCTCCCAAGAGACTTGGGAAGTACTCTCATCATATTTCTCATCAAATACAAGAGCTAATAAGAATCAACTATGGATGGAGTTCACAACCCTAAAGAAGCAACCAAAACAAAGTGTGGCTGATTATGTAACCAAGATGAAGGATATGGCTGATTAGCTTGCAAGCATTGGAGAGGAGATAAAAGAAGAACACATAGTAAGGTAGATCATTAATGGCATCAAAGCTGATGATAAGTGGGAGTCCTTTACAACACCAATGGACCTTTATATGGATATGAAAATACTTGACCTCAGCACCTTGATGGGGAAACTCTTTAGGTTGCATTTACTCTATTGAATAATTAAAAAATACCAAATATGTTCGTTTTATTCGGGGTTGTCCGAATAAACACTGAAAAAAAATGGACAGGGATACACTTTCGATCAAAAAGCTTTCGATCAAAAGTTTTTTCAAAGAAAAACATTTCAATCAAAACAATCGAAATTTCTTTCGATCGAAACTTTATTATCCAGAACCCATTTTCCACATGTTTGAGAGTCTAGAGAGCTCTCGACTTTTCTTCAAAGATAAAATTAGTGTTATTGTTTTACAGATTTGAAAGTACGTATATGCATATGTGTGTATGTATGTGCATGTCATACACACATATGCACACATATACACACAAAAACATGTACACACAAATTTATACACACACACATACAGATACTTGCACATATACACACACATGCATACATACATGCATATGCATACATACATAGACATGTATACACACACATACACATACATACATACATACATACATACATGCATACATATGCATATACACACATGCAGATACCTACATATGCATATACACACATGCACATGCATACATATGCATACACACAAAGTAAGAATCGATATTGATTCAAACAATCACAATACATTTTTATTCACAATCATACACACACACATATACTATTGTGAAGTAAGAATCAATGTTGAATCAAACAATCACAATAGATTGCATTCACAATTATACACTCGAATACACATACATATACTATTATGAAGTAAGAATCAATGTTGATTCAAACAATCACAATACATATTACTCATAATCATACACACACATACATATACTATTGTGAGGTAAGAATCAATGTTGAGTCAAACAATCACAATAGTTTTTAATTCCCAAACAAATATATTTTTCTTCATGCTTTAAGTACGAAAGTTAATATGTATAGCAAGAGTTTATACTTTGTTCTATCTATGACAATGTAAGTTCGTAAAAAACAAAGTAACTCTTATGAAAAATGAGTCTACTTGTGTTGCTTTATAAAAACAATATTCGACCAAATTTGTTTCTATCGAAATTTAATTCGATCAAATATTTTTTTATCAATAAAATTTTTGCCCGAAAACTTTTTTGATCGAAAGCACGTTGAATCGAAATTGTCAAATTACCATGCAAAAAGTATTCGCTCATCTCCAAATAAGCTGATGTGGCACCGAATAGATCAGTCGAATAATGGGGGTTTCCGTGAAATTTTGTTAGTATTCACGAATAAATGAATTGTCGAATAACGAATAATGCAACCTAGCTCTTCACGCACAAGACAAAACTCAACAAGAATGGTGACAACTCTAGATGTAACCTATCTTCTACCCTTTATATAATTAATAATAAAAGTAAGGATAAAGGTAAAAGCAATAAGAATGAAGAAGAGTCTAGTACCTCTCAGGCTAACTACACAAGTAGAAGAAGAGGTGCTAGAGGAAGGGGTAGAGGAGGAAAGCAAGGCAAGGGGAGATCCTACAACACTCCACCTTGCAACATTTCTAGCCTTACCAACCACACCACAGAAGAATGCTTCAAGAACACAATAAATCAAAGGGGAAAAGGCTTGAAGGCACACTTCCACCTTAACATCATCATCTGCATTCATGCCAATAGATGCAAGGGACTCACACATGCTTTTCATTTTCAAGGTATAGTCACTTACCAACATGCCCTTTTTCTCTAGTGTATGCAGCTCCTTCTTGAGTTGCAATTTCCATGCCTTTGTATTGGTCTCATACAATGGACCAGACTGTTCCAAGCCTCTTTTTGAGTCTTAGCATCCTGTACGTGCCCAATCATGCTATCCTGTATGCTAACTGATAGCCAATACATCAACTTTTGTGCTCCTTGATTTCATTTCTCATATGCTCTTTATTTGTCCATATTTTGATTCCTCTCTGGTAACTGAGGAGCTTTTTTATTCTCTCCTTCAATGGACTTCTATTTGAAGAGATGCTTGATAGCTTCTGGAGATGAACTGGTGCTGCAAAATCCTATTTCACACCAGCCAAGAACAAGTTATGCAAAGTGTAGCAGACCCCTTGAGGTTCCCAACAATCACAAATAACCCCCTATGTGCTTTGGAACATGATCCTCTAATCAACGGATCAAAATAGATAAGTAGAAAGTTCAACCATGAGCAAATACTTGCTATTTTGGTCTCTACACATGTTCAATAAACTGAATAATACTCTCAATGTGCTAGCAATTGACTAGATTTCTTTTGGGATTATCTAGTTAACTTACATAGCTACAAATCATGAGTTATTGAAATAAAAAAGATCAACTGTACACTGAGGATGATGCTTATTAAGTTAGAAGACTAGCCCGACATTTTTCAAATGCTACAATATGCAGACCAATGGGCAAAAATGTGGAGAAAACTCAAGATTGAGAAACATAATAACAATGAAACTTTTTAATCGCCAAATAGACAGTATGCTGAATCTATAACACTTTGAATCACATCAAATGATCAAGAATGCACTGAGAACAAGCTCTAAGAAGTTCATTGTTTTGAGATGATCAAAGCAAAAAAGTAAAGTAGAGATGATCAATGTGTATGTATTAAATCACATAAGAATGCAATGACATTGGCAATGTGTAATTGCACAATTTGAGGGTAGTGAAGGAGCTATGGATTGAGCTCACAAATAAGTGAAGTCCCTCTCAATGTGATCTCATAATGGGACTCTCTCTTAACACAAGTTTTTTGATCTAGTTTAATAGTAGAAGTTGGAGCCAAGCTTTGAATTTAAAGTCGAATTCTCACCATAAAGTGAGTCCTAGACTTTATGCTTTATTCTCTCATCTATTATCAATTAGGTGTTCGTTGATTCCTCCTAACTCCTCATGGATATATTGCAAGTTACATGTTCACTTTTACAAGGATAAAAGGTGACTTTTATGAGAGAGTAGTCATATGTGACTATGGGTGATAAATGCTACTAATTCAAGTATGTAGGCTTGGACTAATTTGTACCAACAACTTTTGCTCAAGCCCAACATGCTTGGTCTTCATTCCTCCTTGATTTTGTGCAATCCTATCATCATCTTGAACCTGTTCATCTTAGTTCCATCCAAGATTTTATGAGCATATCTACACATTGCAAGTTGGTTGATACATAGGAAAATTGTTGAGTAGCTTCTGTCTTAGATAATCATAGTGCACTGCAATGTTCTTATTCCTTGCAGGATATACATGATTAGCACCCAAATGAAGTGAACTAGTGTTATCTCCATGTAATCCCAAATCTGAGTAAAGTTGCTTGAGCCACATAGCTTCTTCTATTGCATTGGCCAAGCCTCTATATTCAGATTTTGTTGATGACAATGCTACAATGGGTTGTTTCTTTGATGACCATGATATTAGCTTTGAAGCTGCAAAATATAGGTATCCAAAAGTGCTCCTCCTGTCATCCTTTGAGCCAACCCAATCTGCATCTGAATACATCTTGATATCTAAATCAGAGGTGAATGGATAAAACAACCCTTCATTTATGGTACCTTTTAGATACTTCACAATCCTCTTGGAAACTTCCATGTGAGGTTTCCTTGGTGTATGCATGAATTGACTTCATGTGCTTACTCCATAACATATGTCTACTCTTGTTAGGGTTGCATAGTTTAGACTCCAAACAAGCCTTTGGTGACCTATAATATCTTCAAGAACTCCCTCATGAGAGCTAAGTTTGTGATTGAGTTCAATGCGTGCACCTGCAACTTTAGTGTTCTCCATCTTGAATTTGACTATGTCATGAATGTACTTCCTCTGAGTAATAAAGATTCTAGAATCTGTATATACAAGTTCTAATCCAAGAAAGTGTTACATAAAACCAAGCTCTAAAGTAGTCTTGTGGATCTTATTAGTTATTAAAAATAGTATATGGAAGCTTGTGGATCTTATTAGTTATGAAAAATAATATGTGGAGGCGCTCACATCTCCAAATTTAGAGTAAAAGTAGATAAAAGTAAGAAGGAAAGGAGAGGTGTCTATTTTTAGACAAGGAAGGTGCTTCTGTTGATAGCCTCTCAATAAAAAGAGTGGTTCTCTTAGTGTAGGTGGCCAAATTGAGTGATTCATGTTCAGGTTCTCTACAATTTACAATGAGAAAACCCCGTGCAAGTAGGCATTTTTGAAGATCTTCTTTCTTGTGTCTATCCAGTGTCTCATCAGCAACATACCTCTCTTCAAACTTTCATATCTCAGTCGTTATGAGGTTGTTTTTGAGTGATTTCACTTGGAGGAGTTTCCTTAGCTCTCATTCTTTCTATCTATATCAAAATTTTCCATATATCATTAAGTTTTCTTGCTATTGTACATCAGTTTTGAATTCAGACAGTTAGTCATCCTTGCTGTTGTAGGCCTCTACATACCTTGACTTCAAGCTATTCGTTTGGGAGCTATACTATTATCCACTTTTTTTTAAGTTTTCTGTTTCCAAAACATGCTACTCAGAGTCTAGTTTCAGAATATATGATTAGTTTTGACAAATTTTGCTCAGAGAGTTTTGGTGGTTATTTTTCTACAGTCACCCATTTTTGTTTTCTTGAAAGTTTGGAGGAAAGTTTGATTTCTAAAGTTTGGAAATATTTGTTTGATCTTTTGAAGATCTTGGGAGGTCTCATCACTTTCGCTGTGTACTTTGATGTTTAAAAGTTTGTAAACATAACATTGTGGTATCAAAGCTTTTGTTTTTTATCAAATCTTTCATACAAATTATTGATTTATCTTCTTTGTTTACAACAATTCAACATGGCAGATTTGAGTGCATCGATTGAGAAGTTATCAGATGCAAGAAATTATCCCATGTGGCAATTTAGAATGGAGTCTTATCTCATGTCTAAAGGTCTTTGGGGATTGATAACATGTACAAAAGTGAAGACGATATTACCGGAAGCTTCTACACAAGCAGCTGGAGCAAGAGAGCAAGAATGGGTCGAATAGAAGAGTTTTGTTTATTATCTCTCATTAAACAGTTTTGAATACTATGCTTGGGCATATAAGAGGTTTGAATACTAGTAGAGAGGCCACGGAGTCTCTAGAAAGGTTATTTGCAACTACCAACAGAGCGAGGCAAACAGAACTTATTGGTGAGCTGACAAGAGTAAAAAAGAAGCCACGACAATCAATTAATGATTATGTTCTTGAGGTAAAATCTCTTATTGAAGCATTAGCCTCTTTTGATGCATCTCCTAGTGAGGATATAAAGTTTAATAGCATGTTAAATGGTTTGAGAGAAGATGAAAGATGGAATTCTTTCATTACATCTATCATGACTCGAGAGAATCTACCATCCTTTGAAGATTTACAAACGCTCATGATGACTGAAGAAATCAACATAGAAGGTGGAAGCTCTTATCATTCACAAAGAGGTAGTCAAGGACAAGCTCTTTATACTTCATCAAATAGATCAAGAGGTAGAGGAAATTGGAGAGGAGGAGGAAGATTCAACAACAATGCAAGAGGAAGAGGAAGCTTTAATGCAACTAGAGGAGGAAGAACAACACAACAAAGTCAACAAAATCAACCAAATCAGCAAGATAACTTTACTTGCCATTATTGTGGTAAATTTGGTCATTATGTCAGCGATTGCTTCTCCAACCCAAATAGAAGAGGCGGTTTTAGAGGACCACAAAGAGGAAGAGTCCAAGATCACATGCATCAAAACAACAACATAGTGCAAGATGAGGCTCAGACATAGAGTGAAAACATTCTTATGGCTATGCATATAGAGACACATAAGAGGAAGGTAAACAACAAAACTTGGTATGTAGATAGTGGTTGTTCAAACCACATGAGTCATAACATGAACATGTTTGTGAACTTACACAAGCCAGATTCAAGAGTCATAGTTGCTACAGGAGATAGTACGGAGCATGAAGTAGTTTACATTGGTGATTGTCCACCTAATGAACATGTAACTCTTAGAGATGTTTTGTTTGTTCCTACTATTACAAGAAATTTGATTTCAGTTGTACAGATGGAGGACAATGGAGTGAAGGTCGATTTTGACAATAATCAGTGGTAGGTTTATCAGAAGAACGATGGGAATTTTATTATAAAAGGAAAAAAGGTAAACAGATTATATACTTATGAAGTTGAAGTTCTAGATTATACAGGTTATACAATGGTTAATGGGACTCAAGTAAGACAATTGGACTTATGGCATAAAAGATTAGGACACATCAATGTTGGCAGGTTAAAGGATATTGCAAAGAAATCATTGGTTGAAGGTTCACCACAACTACCTAAGCAAGATTTGGATTTTGTTTGTGAGGCATGTCAATTTGAAAAACACGTACGAAGTCCTTTTTCAAAAGCAGGATTGCAAAGCAGAGGTATTTTGTACTTGATTCATACTGATGTATGGGGTCCATCGCAAGAAGAGTCGATGGCACGTAGAAGGGACTTTGTAAAATTTATTGATGACTTCTCAAAGTTTACATTCATTTATTTTATGAAATACAAATCCGACGTGTTTGATATGTTCAAGAAGTTTAAATCATTGGTTGAAAAGAAAATAGGTCAAAGCATAAGAAGATTAAGATTAGATGGAGGAGGTGAGTACTTTTCTAATCAGTTTCTTGGATTTTGGAGGAAGAAGAAATAAAGAAGGAGACTACAAACAGATACACACCTCAACAAAATGGTGTGGCCAAAAGAAGAAACAGGTCTATCTTGGACGATTGAAGACCTCAAGCATAATTGGCTTGAGGGGGAGCTATTGGAGCAAGTCTATAACAAGCCTAAGTATTGGATTGAGTCCCACAAATTCAAAGAAGAAGCCTTAAAATGAAGACAATGTAAAGTTCACTTGTGAACTACCTCTTGTAACTTTTGAAGACTTTACTTAATGTAAAAGTGAAAGAATCTTAAGTGGTTGAGTCCACTTGATCAAAAAAGGAAAGGGGAGCCAAGAATTCGGGATTTGTGGTAGATAGAGAATCAAATCAATCACTAATTGATTGGAGAGTGATTGAGGGAAGTTAACTCACAAGCTCAACTATAAATAGATGGCAACTTTAGTCATGGTGAGAGAGACCTCAGAGAAGACCTCGAAGAGCTGAGCTTTATGCCAAGGTGTGGTTTCAAGGCACACATATGTATCAATAAGTCCATTGTGTTGTAAAATCAATATACGTTCATTTTCATGATCATTTGAGTTCATATTTCCATGTTCTTGTGAAGTGTACTACTTACTGCCATATCTCTCAGTTTTCTCAGTCAGATTGTAGAGATGGTTTCTCTCAGCTTGGTACATCATTTTCAATGACTTAACTTGGTAAAGGTAGCTCTTTAAGTTTACTATATAATCACCAATTGTAATTTCATTTGGGCATTTCAATCTTCAGTTATGTTCAGTTGAAGTCAACCCTATCTGTTCATTTTCACTTCTCTATCAGGTACCCGACTTTTTTACTCATCGTGTCATAGCTATTTCTCAGTGTGTACTTACCAAACTTCAATGATTTAAAGCTTGTTGGATTCAAAATACTGTCTAGTATAGACATACAAATTTTCATAATCATTGAATTCTTAAATATTGAGTTATGTTCATTTTTCTGCGCACTGGTCTCATTACTGTAGCAGCCCATGAAAATCAGGATGATGTCATCACTTGTTAAACATCATTCTCAATGTCAAGTTCATTATTTTTAATGCGATTACTCGTGAAAGTTAGCTCTTTAGGTTAGCTAGACTTCCACAAACGGACTTAAGCTAAATGCTAGTGTGCTCAGAGAATTATGCAAAATACTGGACATGTGTATGAACCAAAATAGCAAGTTCTTCAGCTCTGAGCTAACTCCAACTTATCTGTTTTGACCTATCGTTTTGAGAGTGATCTTCCAAGGTACATAGGGTGTCTAATACATCCATTGGCAAGCTAAAAGGGCCCACCACATACTCCTGGAGTTCATTTGGCTAGTGTAGATCAAGGATTTTGCAACACCTCTTCATCTTCAAGCACATACCTATCCATCTCTTCACAGTGGTATCAGAGCAAGGATGGCAGATGGATTTCCTTCATCAATTGACAAATTGGACAGAGGTAACTACTCAGCTTGGTCATTAAGAATGGAAGCTTTTCTCCAAGGTAGAGGTTCATATGGTTATGTGGCTGGAGATGAAGTTATGCCAAGTTTCAGGAACAAAAGTAAACCAACACAAGAAGAGCAAGAAAGATTGAGCACATGGTGCTCCAAAGATGCACTTGCAAGGTCTTATCTCCTCAACTCTATCTCAGATTTTTTGTTGCCTCACATTAGAAGTTGTAAGACATCTCAGGAAGTGTGGGATGCACTTGAAACTTTCTTCTCTTCAAGTACTAAAGCTAGGAAGCATCAACTATGGCTGGATTTCACAACTCTCAAGAAGGCTCCCAAAAAAATGTGACTAATTTTGTCACAAAGCTCAAGGACATAGCAGATCAGTTGGGAAGCATTGGAGAGGTAATAGACAAAGAGAAGATTGTAAGGTAGGTCATCAATGGATTGAAAGCAGGTGACAAGTGGGAAGCATTCACCACAGCTATGTATTTGTACATCGACATGCATGTACCTCATTTCAATACACTCATTGGACAATTACTCACTCAAGAGGCAAAGCTTATAAAAAATGGAGATAGTAGAGAAAGGATTACAAGTCAGGTTCACAAGAGGAGGAGCATATGTGTTGGGCAGATAGTAGAGAAAGGATTGCAAGTCAGGTTCACAAGAGGAGGAGCATATGTGGAAGACCCTAGCTAAGGGTTCAGAAGAATAGCAAAGGGAGAAAAGATAGGTAGACTATTCACCTTTGAGTTGCAAGACACAAGGAACATAGCTCTCTTCAATTATGGTAATCAAACACTCACAAAACTAGAGGTATGGCACAAGAGATTGGCACATATTGGTGAAAGATCATTAAAGCAAATTTGCAGGGATCAAAGTGTACTTGGACTCCCTAACTTATCAGAACAACACATGATTTATAAGTGTAGTGCATGTCAATTTGGAAAGTCTCACAGGTTACCATTCATGAAGAAAGTTTATATGCATGGAGATCTCTTGGAGTTGGTTCATACATATGTATGGGGACCTAGCAAGGAAGCTTCAATATCTGGATCAAGGTATTATGTCTCCTTTATTGATGATTGCAGTAGATGGACTATCCTATTCTTTATGAAACACAAAGATGAAGTTTTTTCATGTTTCAAAAGATATTTGGCTCTTGTGGAGAATCAAACAGGTAAATCACTAAAAAAGCTAAGGTCAGATGGAGGGGGAGAGTACTTCTCCCATGAATTTGACTCTTTTCTTCAAGAAAGAGGAATCAAAAGAGAGGTAACTACAAGGTACACTCCTGAGCAAAATGGAGTGGCAAAAAGAAGGAATAGGACAATCTTACTTGATTAACAAGTTGCCTTCAAAATCCCTTGATGGGATGACTCCATATGAGGCTTGGAATGGAAGAAGACCAAGCTTAGATCATTGTAAAATTTTTGGTTGTGTTGCTTATGCTCATGTTCCTTCACAGGTTAGAGGTAAGATGGATCCAAAGGAAGAAAGGTGCATATTCATTGGATATGACAACAATCAAAAGGGCTCCAGGTTATACAATCCTACCAGCAAAGGATTCTTGGTAAGGAGAGATGTAGTTTTTGATGAGAACAATTCATGGTATGAAGATTCATGCAGGAAGGTCAATTTACCATATGATCTTGAAGAAGATTTTCCAAAGCTTGGTAGAGAACAACCAAAGATTGAAGAACAAGACACCTCAGAGGATGATGAAGAATCTCAGATGGAAAAGATCAAAGCATGAAAGTCTAAAGGTAAAGCAAAATTGCAAGAACTTGGACATGAGGCAGAATCATCACATCATGGCCTAAGAAGATCTAAAGAGCCATATTTCTTGCCACATGGTTTCAACATCAATGTAGAAAACATGTTCCTCACATTTACCTTGAGGCATTGTTATGTTCATGAGCAACAATGAGTCCTCTTGATTTAATTCTTCTGTGTAATTATTGTAATATCTTCTCCCTTTGTATCCTCCTTGATAATTTGAACTGTAATTGTTGTGGTTGCCATGGAAATTGTTGAACCTTCCTTTTGAGGAGCCATAACTTCCTCTATTGTAACTTTTGCCTCTTTGATGTTTGGAGTTCCTAAAAAAAATTTTTGTTGAATGATTGGTTAGTCCCCAAATAGAACAAGTATTAGACTCTTGGGTTCTCCCCCTTCCTTGTCTTCCTTCTCTGCCTCTTCCTCTAGTATTTCTTCCTCTACCTGCATAGTTAGCTTGATGTGTTCTTACTTCATCATCCACTTTCTTGTCTTTCCCTTTGTTATCTTTGAATTTATATTTTTCAGTGCACAAAGTAGGATATTGATGACCTTTGGAACCTTCTCCATTATTCATAAACTTGGCCTCTTGAGTAAGTAGATTTCCAATGAGTGTATTGAAGTCTGGTACATGCATGTCCATGTACAAATTCATTACTATGGTAAAAGCTTCCCACTTATCATTTTCCTTTAAGCCATTGATGACTTTCCTTACAATTTGTTCTTCATCTATCACCTCTCCAATGCTTCCTAGTTGATCAACAATATCCATGATCTTTGTGAAAAAATCAATCACATTTTGCTTGGGAGATTTCTTGAAGGTTGTGAAATCCAACCATATATGATTCTTCCTAGTCTTTGTGCTTGAAGAGAAGAAGGCTTCAAGTGCATTCCACACTTTCTTAGAAGCTTTACAATTTCTAATATGAGGCAACAAAAACTCTACGGTAGATTAGAGGAGATAAGACCTTGCAAGTGCATCCTTGGAACACCATGTGCTCAATCTTTCTTGCTCTTCTTGTGTAGGTTGACTTTTGTTTCTAAAGTTTGGCATAATTTCATCTCCAACTAAATAACCATATAAGTTCCTACCTTGAAGATAAGCTTCCATAGTTAATGACCAAGTTGAGTAGTTACCTCTGTCAAAGTTGTCAATTAATGAAGGAAATCCATCTGCCATGTTGTCCAATCTTGCTTTGATACCACTATTTGAAGAGATGGTTGATAGCTTCCAAAGATGAAGTGGTATTGCAGAATCTTGCTTCACACAAGCCAAGAACAAGTTTTGGAGAGTGTAGCAGACCCCTTAAGCTTCCCAACAATCACAAATAACTTCCTATGTGCTTTGGAACATGATCCTCTAATCAATGGATCAAGACAAATAAGTAGAAAGTTCAACCATGAGTAAATACTTGCTATTTTGGTCTTTACACATGTTCAATAAATTGAACAATACTCTCAACCTGCTAGCAATTGACTAAATTCCTTTTTGGGAGTATCTAATTAACTTAGATTGCTACCAATCATGAGTTATTTCAATAAAAAAGATCAATTGTATAGTGAGAATGATGCTTAGCAAGTTAGAAGACTAGCTTGATATTTTTGGGATGCTACAATATGAAGAACAATGAGCAAAAATGTGGAGACAACTCAAGATTGAGAAAACTAATATTAATGAAAGTTTGTAGTTACCAAATAGACAGTATGCTGAATCTATAGCACTTTGAACCACATCAAATGATTAAGTATGCACAGAGAACAATCTCTAAGAAGTTCACTGTTCTAGATGATCATAACAGAGAAGTAAAATAGAGATGATCAATGTATATGTATTAAATCACATAAGAATACAATGACATTGGCAATGTGTAATTGCATAATGTGAGGGTTGTGAATGAGCTATCGATTGAGCTCACAAATCACTGAAGTCCCTATCAATATGATCTCATAATCGGGCTCTCTCTTCATGTGAGTTTTTTTATATATTTTTGTAGTAAAACTTGGAGCCAAGCTTTGATTTCAAATTCAACTTTCTCACCATAAAGTGAGTCCTAGACTTTGGGCTTTATTCTCTCATCTATTATCAATCAAGTGTTTGAGATTTGATTCCTCCTAACTTCTCGTGGGAATATTGCAAGTTACATGTTCACTTTTACAAGGATAAAATGTGAGTTTTATAAGAGAGTAGTCATATGTGACTATAGGTGATAAATGCTAATAGTTCAAGTATGTAGGGTTGAACTAATTTGCACCAACAACTTCCATGAGTCTTTTCCCATTAGGAAATTTGGCATTCTGAATCTCCAAGCATGGAAGTTGTTCTTCTCTAGCTTATCACTCATAACCTGACTCATTCTATCCATGTTTGCTTTTTTTTGTAGTAGTTCGCAACACTGCAAAAACACTACAAGCAATACTTCTACTTGAACAATGCTGCGTTATGACGTTATATTTTGATCTCACAAAAACATAGTTTTCGTGTATCAACAATACACGAAATCATTTCAAATTTTGGATCTAGAATATTTGAGTGTTGGCAAATAGGATATATATTATAATTTTGCAAACTAGCCTATTTTTTCTATCGGTCCCACCTTGTAGGCCCAAAATAGAGCTCGAGATGGCTCAGAAACAAAAATATGAGAAAAATGAGTGATCCTAATGAGATAAATCATAACAATAATTTGAGGCCTTCTAACTTCAAGAAAATTTTAGTAGCAATCTGAGGTCATTTTTGAATTGTGCTTTCTCCATGCCTTCTCGCATACTCTTCACTGTTGGCCTTCTCCACAAGCTTTGTATAGCCACACTGGCTGTGATACCATGTCATGAGGAATGAGATAAGGAAGAGAGCTCACACACATAGTCTCACAAAAGAAAATGAGGACACACATAGATTGAGGCAAGGAAGAATAATCTTCTTCTTTCTCTTCTATTACATAAAAAGAATATACAAGAATGACCTAAAACGACAATACAACTAGTGCAATATATAAAGAACACTACATAAGGAAAATCCTAATGTTTGCAAATGAGTGAGGTTGCAAGAAACAAATGTGCCATCACTCACGGTAGATAAAACTAATAAATCTCAATGAAGTATCCTTGGCATACACCGGTGTGACCACTATACATGTTAGAGAAATGAAAAAGTTATACATGTCATTCAGGATCATCACATGTTGAGCTTGATATCTCAAAATTGCAAACGTACACACTTCATGAGAAGCTAGGTCATAATTGTAAATAGTAGTACATTCCCATTCTTCATTCTGCATAAGATTTCCAGACTTTGATTTGGTTGTAGAGGCCTTTGCAACAACCATTCCAACCTCTTTTTTCTTTGCCTCTTTTGTAGCCAGTTTTGGAGAACTCTTTATGACATGATCATTTCCTTTACAGTACTTGTGAAACAATTTTTGATATTTTGTTTTCTTCTCTTCTTTGTCATCCTTCTTTAATTTTGGAGAACTAGAAAAGTTTTGCTTACTAGAAGATGAGCTCCATTTACCTTTGCCCTTCTGACTAGGTAGGAAAGCTTGATCTTCAACATGCATAATGGACTTGTTCTGCCTAGAATGAGCTTCTTGCAACAGAACAAAGACTAAATCCTCAAATGTTAAGTTATTTGGATTAACTCTCATCATCCATCCAAGAGTATAGGAAAAACTCTGATATGTATATGGAAGACCATTCAAAATAGTATGCATAAGTGAACCGTTTGGAAAGACTTCATCAGTAGAAATAAACTGATCCTTCAAATCTTAGATTTTTGTTAGAAAACTATCCATGGAATCTTCGTCATTCATGTTCCACTCTCTAATTGTTTTTGGAGGTAAGCAATACGAGCCTCATTCCTTGCCTAGTATAAAGTGGTAAGCATATCCCAAGCATCCTTTTCTATTTTGCAGGAGCAAATGTGAGGAGTAATGGCACATTTGATAGATAAGGCTATCAATGCATGTGCATGAACATCTCTACCTTCAACAAAGTTTCTCTACAATAGGTGCAACAAGAATTGCAACATAAACACGAACCTAAAGAACATCGTCTTGAATGCCATCTAGATCACCTTCAGTAATTGTATATGTAGTTGTAGTAGGACATTTTTCAACACCCTACATAATATTCCACAATTCTTTTGCAACCAATACATGATGCATCATATATTCCTATAATGGATAATTGTACCATCCAACTTATATCAACAACCAACATACAGAATACATCACTGCTTTGAACCATGGCAATTGACTAAAATACCATGATGCAAAAAAATGCTATATCTCAAAACATTGAATAGATTACCCTATCAGGTTCTGCTAAATGTGTCACAAACTTTGAGACGCTCATACTGGCAAACAAAAATCTGTATGTATGTTTGACACAGAAAGATGAAATTGCATGCATAAGCACTATGTTAGTGCATTCGGAGGCCAAAACAAGCTCAGATTGCGATTTCGACACCACAAAGCAAAGCAATTTTGAACTCCTAATCACTGTGAGTATGTTCATCAATCTTTGTGTGATTTTGAGAATGTGACCAAAGGGGTGTGGATGAGATGAAGTCGAGGCCTGCTTTGATACCAATTGTTGGAGTTTGAGGTGCGCGGAAGCACGTGAACAACACAAGGAAGAAAAAGAAGCTTGGAGCACAACATCCACTACTGAATGTATTACCAAGAGAAATGTACATAGATAAGTAACTCATTAGGGTTATATGCATATATACAAGCAAGGGGAAAAAAACTCCTAAAGAGGGAAAAAAGTGCCCTGGTGGTCCTAGTGTGTTCACAGACATCACTAGCAAAATATATCAACAATAAATGAAGGAGATTCCACTAGGTAATAAGAGAGAAAGCCTCAAGGAGATTCAAAATAAAGAAAAGAGAGAAAACTTCGATAAGAAGAAGAGGATCACCAATAGGCTTCAAACTATTCTGAGTAGAGAAAGATATAACACTTCCAAGGGATTCCAAAACCAAAATGAGGGAGAAAAAGGACAAGCCAATAAGTGGAAAAAGTAATTTTGTAGAAGAATAACATCAAAAAAATTGGTACTGATACCTATAGAAGGGGAAGACATCCTTGCCAAAAATGGCATGCAACATAGTGAAAAGATTTTCTCTCTTAGTTTTTTACTTTTGCCTTTTCTTTAAAAAAATATTTCATAGTTAGTTTTTTAGTAACGGGAAACTAAGAGTTTAATCCAAGAAGAAAGAATTTCAAGCATAAGATGAACTAAGGTCCTAAATAAAAGTGTCAGATAGCTAACTATGTTTGGATATTAACCTTTTCCAAATCTAGGATTACTACTTGATAAGCATGTAGAGGAACAGAGATGGAGGTGTTGATCAAGATGAAGAAGATGGACTAGATGATGATGGAAACCTATAAAAATGGCATCTCATTTAAGGATAGTGATGTCAACTTAATATGACTATAATTTGTACAGGTTTGATATATTATAGATGATGAGGATTCTAAAGGCCGATGAAAAGCAGACTAAAAAATATAAGCAAATTCAAGGATATTCAAAATGGGAATGCAAGATGAGATTGAACACAAAGAGAAAATATCATTCTTTCTACTTGAATTTTCTTCTTTGCCATCTATGACGTCTACATTGGGCCATTGCATGAGTGAAGCTAGCGCTAGTTACTTTTTTAAAAATAAACTCTAAGTCTTCATTTGAATTCACTTCTAAAGATGGATCCAAATCACATTTATCTTTCCAACTTTGTTTATTTCTTTTCTCATGCCTAAAGGACTATCAAAGGAATGCTTAGGGGGGTTTTTACTTGAACCCCAATGTTTCCTACCTTGAAAAAATTAAGAGCTTCAATAATCCATTATCTTAGCCTCATTGTCTTCAAGAATGTGTATTCCCTCTTTAGATTGCAACTTAGAACAAGAAGCAAGATTCTCATTGTTAACTACTCTTTTGAGTGAAGTTTCATACAGTTATTGGAGGACTTGAGGGCCAACATGATCCCCCCTAAAAAAAAACGAAATCTTGCATGCCACACTAACTAGAATCTTTTAAGTAATAGAGGGAATGAACCTACCACTTATCACAACCTAATCTCTATAAAATCCATAAATAATGTAAATCCATATACATCCATATTTACATACCGTGCAATGCCTAAATAATAAACTCCATGTTGGTCTGCGAATGTAATGGTGAAAAGAGCGGATATAATGGGTGTTAATCCTTATTGTTCCATAGTATAATTAGTCATCAAGTTAAATGTAGATCAACCATCAACTATTAGCCTAATCCGATTTTTCATCTTTTATTTTCACTTTGAGTTTGCAGCTCTTGTAATCTAAAAATGAAACCTCAAGGAAATCAACAAAAAATCCACATAATAGCCAACAATCTCTTGAATTGGTGGTAAAGCTTGAGTGCAACTAGCCAACTCTAAGTTAAATAATTCTTTGCACCCCATTTCAATAATTCATACGAACTGAACATAAAAAATGTATTCTTTAAGATGTCAATGATGGCACCACGTGTGGATGATTTGTACTTTCCTTCTATCGTTGTAACCAAACTTTTTGGAGTGCAGGGAGTAGGAATGCACGTAAACAACATGAACATGAAGAAGAAGAAGAACAGATTAGAAGCACAAAAAATAATGTATGAACAATTATGGAATATGCAATGATAAATGCACATTAGGGTTATCGAGTATATAGACAACGGGGAAATAATACCACCCAAAGAGGGGAAAAAGTGCCTTGACAATCTAAGTGTGAGACACATCACTACCAAAATATAATTTCGAGTGAAGTAAAATACGTCATATGGAAGAGCGTACATCCTTCTCTTAATGCTTGTAAATTTAGTTTAAAATCTAATTTTGATCATCCCCTTATGAAATCATTAAACCATTTTTTTGTTGCCATCTTCATTTGGAATCGAGGGCAATAGCATGAATGCTATCATCATCTTTCTATTGTTCTTGCATCATAAGAGAAGAGAGAATCTCTCTAATATCAACCCCCATCAAACTTTTACATAATTTATGATGGGACAACCTAAAACCATAATCAAATAGTATCAACATTTCTTTTTGAAATTTATAAGATTTTGCAAATGAATTTAAAATCTTATCCTAGATATGCTAGTAAGCTTTATAGAATAATTTTAATCTCAAATTATTCAAGTTTAAACTACAAAAGTGTTCATCCAACAAAATACATAAAACATAAATTCACAATACAACTTATAAATGTAGATAGCCTGGTATTAGGATCTTTCTCACACGCACACAAAAGTAATGAATGTAGAAAACACACAGAAAATAGAGACTCCAAGAGACGAGACCGAATGTAGTATTGGGTGCAATCTCCCCCCATGCACTCCATTTCAATAGTCCACAAAGTGCATGTATTTATAGGAATTTTTGATTATGTCAAAAAGAGTAGTTACATGAGAGCGGCTTCGAAAAGCATGCGTGAAAGTAAAATTTGGTGACTTTTGTAGAAAGCCTTTGCTTTTAATATAAAAAATTGTGGTCTACAATGACCCTTATTCTAACCACTATTTTTGTAACTATTTCTAACAATAGAATCTTCTATGCGGATTTATTTACAAACTAAGTTATAAGTCGGATTATTGATGCCCGCCCTAAAAGCAGATTATTGATGTCCACCCTTTCACCTCTTTCATGCCCTCTCGAACCTTCAACTGCTATATCAAAAGCACCAAAACACATTAATACATTAATGAATTAACACTCCAACAATGCCTTGTTCAACATATTCCATAATTTATAACATGCCCCTCAGTTGAAAAAGCAACTGGCCTAGTCAATTGATAAAAATAAACATAAACATGGATGGCTAGTCACATGTTCCATCACTGAATGGCCTAGTCAATTGATAAAAATAAACATAAACATGGATGGCTAGTCACATGTTCCATCACTGAATGAAAATAAGCATGTTCCATGTTGAAAAAAAAACATGCATGGAAATGTTCATGGAGGAATTACATTAATGTGTTTGTGTATGATATGCAGAAATTAAGTGGCCATAATGAGGTGTTAATTGTGTTTTACGTATCCATTGACCTATGCATGTAGTAGTGACATCATGATCAATTATTTTCAGCAACCTAGATTTCAGATTGTTCTTCAATTAAAGGAGGGTCATCAAAAAGTGGAGTGAGTGGTAAAGTTCCTTTAAATGGTTTAAGTAAACTAATATGAAAAGAGTTATGTATATTCCAATGAGATGGTATATCTAATCTAAATGAATTATCATTAATTTTTTGTATAATGCAAAACGGTCCATAATGAAAGAAAATAGATCAAAGTCAAGAAAATACCTATGACTCCAACGTCTCAACTCTATGTCTTACCATCACACGCTCGTCCTCAAAGCTCGATCCACGGCAACGGCACCAAAATTTGGTGTAGCTCAGTGATGAGTAGCACCTCCTTTAATGTCAATCCGGGAAGATGTGAGGATGGTATGAAGACCTCGAACAAGTGATGGCACAAGTGTGTGAGTGAGAAGCACACAAGCATGCACACACATACACACACACGCACACACAAGGCAAGAACAAAGAGGGAGACAATGGAGTAACTTCTATTGCAAAAGAGTTCTCATACAAGTTGAAATGTACAAGCTAACCTCAAAAATGAGCTCTCTAGCTCTTTTTATAGTTTTTGACTAGCTTTGGTCTTGTCCAGACCTAGTGTCTAGCCTAGTTAAAAATTAGGTTCTAAGGCTATTTTGGAGGCTCAAATGAGCTCTGAAAATTATGAAAATTGGTGCATAAATACTATTAATACTCCTCAAGCTCAAGGACTCCTCGGCTTGCAAAATGGTAATTACAATGGTGTGGAGTGACTAAAATCACTATTTGGGAAATTTTAATTCATGAAAAATGATAGGCCTATTTGTCAGATCTTCATTGACAGCTTTGCCTACTTGGCCCTTCTCTTTGCTCTGATTCCCTTCGTTGGATTCCTTGTCTCGTAAGTCCTTGACTGCCCTGATCACTGCCAACAACGAGCACATTAGGAAAATCCAAGAGTGATACACACGTAATATCAATACAAAATGATTAGCTAAGGAATTCAAGGGAAATGATCTTGAGTGGTTGTGTATCATTAAAAGACATCTCAAAAATATTTTGTAGCATCCTAAAATTAAATTTGCACCATGCAAGAGCGAGAGAGCATTTGCGTGCTTGTGCTTTTTTGTGTTTTTTGAGATTTTCTACAGGAATCAGCCTCCCTAGCAGCTACACTAGCTTCAACAGGTACAAATTTTTGACTGTGCAGTTCCCGAGGCGTTGACCTCTATCAATCGCGACCGACAAAAAAATCGACCAAATTGCAAAACTAAGTGCATAAATGTGATGTTTAGGCCTAGAGCATCATGAATATGTGCTTGAAATTTTGATATGACTCAGTTTTCTATCAATCGCGATTGACACGTCAATCGCGACTAACAAACGATGACGGACATTTGCCGACGGATCTATCAATCGCAATCGACATGTCGATCGCGACCGACAGAGTCAACAACCGACTGACCACCGCCGACAGAGCCTACACGTGCCATGTCCCAATCGCGATCGACTCATCAATCGCGATTGACCCATCAATCGCGATCGATAGTCCCGACGAACCTATTAATCATGATCGACTAAGTCAACGACCCTTTGACCACGATGAACTGAATCCTTGACTGACCCATCAATCGTGACTGACAGCCCCGATGGACCTCTCAATCATGACTGATCCAATCAACGATTGTTTGACCATGACTGACTAAAATTTTGGGCCATGTGTCAATCGCGATTGACCCATCAATCACGACCGACAGCCACGACGGACCTGTCAATCGCGACCGACACGTCGATCGTGACTGACACATCAATCGCAATTTACAGACCACTCGATCGCGATTGACAGGCAAATTCGGCATTTTTTAGGGCAAGAGATATTTGGTCTATTTTTTGGTCAATATTTGGGAAACATTAAGGGTTATCAGAGCATTGTGAGGCCGCTACACAAGTAATTCGAGAAATCTTGTTTGCATGTTAGCCTGTTTTAACCCTGTTTTAGCCCCTGAACCCTGAAATAGCATAACTTTCTCATACAAAATCCGTTTGCTCTGATTTTGGGTTTGTTGGAAAGCTCGTGGGGAGTACTACGGTAAAATTAATACGGGGATTATTAGATATATTATTTTGAAGTTGACCATACCCGAGGCGAAGAAAACTGAGGGGTCTTTAGGATTGTTTTCCATAAAGACCAAAGGACAATTTGATCTTTGAATTGCATGAATGCACATGGTCTATTGTGCCAATTGAATTCAAATCTTGAGCTAACTTTGGGAGTATTGAAAGTCCATTGAGAGCACCGAAGGGCATTCTAAGCAAGAGTAAGTGCAAGCTTGGGAACACGCTTCCTGGGCACACAAGGGCAACCAAGGAGAGAAACTAAAGGTTGGAAATTCTCAACACCCTCTGTCAATTCCTAGCTTAGGCTAAGTACAGATAGAGGTTTTGATCAATTAGGGTTACGTTAAGCACGACCAAGTCCAAGAACTCTAGTCACTCAAGTGCAAGTACAAAGAAATTACATTTGCGAAACAACCTAAGGGAAAAGAATCTAAATTAAGCGACCAAACTCAAGTACGATAAAGCCTAAGTGTTCCTTGTGACAAAGATTGATTGGACAAGAAGTGACATCCTAAGAAAATTAAAAAGAAAAAGCAATTAATACAAATTGATCCGCAACGAGGTTGTACTTGGGAAAATTGGGGCTATTTAATTAGGCATATGAACCTTAGATCAAGACGACACCTAGGGAGAGATAGAGAGAGTCTTAGGTCCTCAGAGGTTAGTGTCAATCATACTGCTAGGTCTTGGGCCCAACAGTTGATCCATTATTTGCACTACCCTAGCTTTGAAACTAGCGAGTCGGAGATGTCTCATGGTATGGAGAGACGCACAGGAAGTTCAGGTGTGTCTTACTTGCAAAGGGTTGAGGGTCCTTACAAGACTCAACTAGAATACCTTAGGACCAACCGATTGGGTGCGTGCATCTATGAGGATGGCCTAGGAAGATCTGTGGTCCTGATAAAAAACCCAGGTCAACCCATTGGACTAGAGCATCCAGTTGTCAAGTTTTGAAATGGAGCATACCTCGACAAAGAAGGAACCATGTATGTGGTCACCACTTACCGAGATAGGACAGATGAATTTGGTAATGTGATCCCAGAAGCGCACGTAGGTGACCTAGAGCAAGGGAACATAAGTGGAGAGCCTTGAACCCCTCGAGGAAAATCAGTTCTCACTAGAATTATCACACCAGAGTGGGTTTCCCAAGATAATAAGAGCATAGATCTGCTCTTGAACCGAGAGAGCGATGAAGCCTTTTGGAGGTTTAAGCCTCATCAATCGAATGAGGTAGGAACAACCACAATCTATGAGTTCAGAGATCCTGATAGCCCAGGCAAAGTGACCTATTTAGACAATACTTAAGAGAGGATCTTTGTGGTCTTAGAACATGGTAGACATGGCTACACTTGGAAGGGTGAATTTATTTTTCCCCAACCAAGATCTAATGTCTCGTATGGCCACCAAGGAGCTGGAACATCCCAAGCTCATGGAGCTCATAGGGACAGAAGTAGAGATAGACCAGAAGTAAGCTTTACCAACCCCTTGGGAAGAGGAAGGATGAGAATAAAGACGGATAGAGAAGAAACTGAGTGACATAGAGCCCCAAGAAACCAAAGAAATGCTGATGATTTTCCTTTGCCAAAGCCTAGGGAACACACTAGAACCTTGAGGCCAACCTAGCTGGTTAGGTCCATGAAGAACTACTTCGATGGCACTGGAGACCCCTACGATCATGTGGCCGAGTTTAGGAAAGTCTTGAGATCTGAAAAAGTTGAGGACCTATTCATGCAATACAATGCCTTTGGCCTAACCCTTATGAACACAGGCCTTATGTGGTTTCAACCGCTAAATGAGAGAGAGTTCAGGAACATAGACCAACTTCTAGAGGCATTCATTACTGAATTCTCTAAGAGCGGGATATGACATAATACCTCCCCATTGATTCATAGCTTCAACCAAACACCTCAAGAGATAGTTAGACATGCAAGAAGGAGGTTTAGACAGTACCTAGAGAGATACCTTGTTCCAGAGTTACCAACTCCAACGAAGCAAGTGGCACTATTTTTAGATGGATTGTTGAGCACCAAGTTGAGATCATATGTGTACCTGAAGGACCCCAGAACCATAGAAGAGTGTGTACGCATGTGCATCAACATCAAGGATAACCTAGGGGAGGAATTATAACCTTCAAAAATCTACAAAGATTCAGATAGTTCTACTAGCTTCACATCCACGCAATCCACATCCATTGAGGAACTCGCTGAGAAAGTAGCTCATAAGTTAGGTGTATCAAGCAAACAAATACCAAGGTTTGCCCTAGTGAAAAGATGCTATACATGTGGAGGTGACCATATGGCGAATGTATGTCCCAGTATGGCTCAACCCCAAGTGAATCCTAGTAGTTAGTACTACACCATAGAACAGAGATACACCAACCACACCGCACAAGATTGCCCCTATAACAAACAAACTGTGAGACAAAATTACCCTCAACCATATCCACAACAAGGAAGGTACTAGAAACAATATCCACCACAGTAGTATAGTAGGCCCCAGCAATCCTATCAGCCACCCTATCAAGGGCAGCAAAGACCTCAACTAGTTCTGGCACAACAACCCCTTGCTCCAGCCAATGTGATCCTAGTAAAGTATTCAGCAGCATAAGAGAATCTAAATAAGGCCATAGTGCCAGTAACACCAATGTTTTCAGAAAGTGATCCTAGTGATCATAGTTTTGACTCTACTCACGTTGATAGCCCGCAGGCTTATTACATGCAGTCATCTGAGCATAATGAGTCATACTATTATGAAGACCTGAGTGAACCCAATTGGGAGCTAGAGTATGCAAATGTCATGTATGCAAACCCCAAGGCTAGACCTCAACCTAGGCAGGTGAGACCCGCATTTCCAACGGGACCATGCTATCGATGTTAGGGAGATCACTTCATTTGCGATTGCCCTATGCCTGCACCTACACAAACCCAATCTGTGACAATTCAGGGATTTTGTCCCGATTGTGGGAAAGAGCATCTCTTGCGAGATTGCCCTAAGAACCCCAATAATATGCCAAAAATCACTCCTATCAATGTTATTGGGTTAGTAGTAGACTCAACAGGAAGTGTAACTTCCACTACACCAGTGCAAGTGGTCACTAGAGCTCAGGCTTTGCAACAGAACCAAGGTTTAGGCCAAGAAAAGAGTGCCGAAGTTGGCAAAACTGACAGCATAACCAAGAAGAGGACTAGAGCCTGGAAAGATAGTCGAGAAAGGATGAAAAGACAATGGTCTAAGAAGATAAGCGAATTACAAGAGAGCATAAGAGAAACAAAAGCCAAAATTATTGAGCTTACCTCTCAAACACACTCTCACATACCACCACCACCTTCATCCCTACCACCTTCCAACCCACCACATACAACTCCACCACCCCCTAAAGTAGGATCAGTCTTAGCTGACCCCACTCCTAAAGACATAGACATGATGCTTAAGGCATATGAGGCCAGAATCCAAGAAGGGCCAGATCATGATAGATGCTACCATAGAGCTGATTTAGAGATAGAGAGAACCAAGCTTTGTGCTAAAATGGTAGCATTGGCTCAAACCATGTTTGAAGCCAGTCGACTTTTCAACTACTCTTGTTCAGCTAATGCACAATTGCATTTTGATGGACTATTGGAGAAGTTGGAGAGCATAATTGCAAGATCGGATAAGGAATCCATCTCCCAAGGAAGAGTGAAGGCAAGTGAAAGAATAAGCATCCCCCCCAAGAAGCTTATGTGCCTAATTCCATTGAACCAGACACATCTTCTTCTATGAATCAGTATTCACCAGAATTCCTACGACAGATTCAAGAAGAGAAATGGGCTAAAGAGAGTGAAGTTCCTCCTCCCATTGAACTTGTGGATGACACACATGATCAATTCCCGCACGACATTCCTTCCATTTATGAGGAGCAGGAGAGTACCCAATCCCATGAGAGATTAGATTTTGATTCTAACTCCTTACAAGAACTACCCCATTTCATAGGCCCATGGGAAGCAAAGTCTACTTGCATGAGAACACCCACGGTCATGGTAAGAAACGAAAACTCCATCATCCCTAGGAACATAGAGGTAGTGAAAAACACTAAAGTGTAGTGCAACCTCACTTTAGAAGAGCTAGTCAAAGTTAGGCCAGAGCTATGGAAACATGTAGCCAATCAAGTGCCTAAATTAGCAAAACCTCGTTCCCAGGTAGGATTTCATAGATCGGTGCCAGAAATATCCTTGGACAAGAGAGGAGACATGAGTGAAGGATAAGAAGGAAACACCTATCTTCCCATTACCCATCAAGGATACACAATCAAGGCAGTTTTGGACTCAGGCATAGGAGTTCCAATTGCTACCACTTCTTTATGGAAGCGATGGGGCAAGCCAATGCTCAGGCCCACGAGAATGAAATTACAGATGGCCGATGGTCACATTGAGAGACCCTTAGGACTCCTAGAAGGAATAACTCTCACTACATGTGGTGTGGAGTTTGAGCATACCTTTTCTATATGCAACTTTAGCAAAAATCAGTCCTATGAGATGATTTTGGGAAGGCCATTTATGCGACAGTTGCAAGTGGTACAAGATTGGGGAACCAACTCTTTGTATTTGCAACACTTAGGTGTCATGACCAAAGTCAATCTCAAGGACTATTCTCATAGAGACGTACCCCCCATTCAATGGAATCCCATCCATAGAGCCAAAGATGATACTGAGTCAATGCACTCCTTAGGACTAGGATCCTCATGGATGCATGAAGACACCCATTTATGGATGTGTAAAGTAGCAGTAGAAGAAGAGAAGAGAGAAAAATCTAGAGAGGTAGGTGTGAAGGAAACCCATAGATCAGTTCAAGACCTAGCCTATGCACTTGTAGTATTCCTTGACGAAGAATTTTAACCTCACGATTGGGTGGAACTTTTAGCAACAATGGATGTAGCCATCAATGAAGAACAATGGACACCCCACTATGACAAGGATGGCTATGAAATTTCAATATTCACAATAGAGCCACTCATGGGAGATTCGGTTATTGAAGAATGTGAACCTAGCATTGATGCATTCAAGGATGCAAGTGACTCAGATCTAGAGTCAATCATTATGGACCCACCTTTTGCATCAAATGAAGAATACTTCTATGAGGTAGAAGCTCACCCTCAGAGACACGAAGAGCTTACCAATGACGTGAGGTTAACCACACAAGTGTCTGCTAAGAGTGAAGGCAAGAAGAGGAAGAAGAAAGAAGTCATACCAAAAGAAGAAGAATCCTTGTTTGAGGTCCCATAAAACTTTAAAAAATATGAGATAGACGATAGGAGAGTCATGATAAGAATGCCTAAACGTGATGCACAAGCAAGAGAGGTCTATGATAACAAGGAAACCACCAAGAAAATTGTTGTAACTATGGAAGAAGGAGAAGGAAAGTGCACCTACATTAGACATGACTTGACAGAAGAAGAAGAGCAAGATTTGATAGCTTTGTTAAGAGAATACAGAGATGTATTCGCTTGGAGCTACAAAGACTTGAAAGGTGTAGATCCTGGCATATGCTCACACACTATCCCCATGACCTCAGATGCCAAACCCTCTAAGAAAAAGCCATACACATATAATGACAATTATGCTGCCAAGATCAAAGAAGAGATAGATCGCTTAGTTGAAGTTGGATTCATCTATGAAATTGAGCACGCTGAGTGGGTATCCCCCATTGTAGTGGTGCCCAAGAAGAATGGAAAGTTACGTGTATGCATTAATTTGACGAAAGTTAATGCGCCCACTATTCTAGATAACTATCCGCTTTTGATCACTGAGCACCTCTTGGAAAGAGTGGTAGGCAAGGAAGTGTACTTCCTTGATGGATTTTCTAGCTACGATCAGTTAGCCATTGCTCCAAAAGATCAGCATAAGACGGCTTTTGCCACAGAGTGGGCCATATTCACCTTTAAAGTAATGCCATTTGGTCTTACCAATGTGCTAGCCACCTTTCAGAGATTGATGTGCCATGTATTTAAGGAGTTCTTGAGGAAGAACTTGGAAGTCTATGTTGATGATCTTTGTGCCCATTCCAACATTAGATAGACACATATACCTAAACTCAGGCAAATCTTTGACAAGTGTAGAGAGATTCAAGTTTGCCTGAACCCAAAGAAGTTTGTTTTCATGGTCAGGCAAGGCAAGATTCTAGGACATATAGTGTCAAAGAATGGCATATCCACGGACAAGGAGAAAGTGAGAGCCATCGCAGAACTACCAAGGCCAAAGAATGTCAAGGAAGTGCAAGCTTTCATGGGACATTGTGGCTATTACCGATGTTTCATACACATGTATGCCATCATTGCAAAGCCCCTGTACGGCCTTTTGACAAATTTTGAGTGGACTGGAGAGTGTGAGAACTCCTTTAATGAGCTCAAGAGAAGATTGTGTTTGCACCAATCTTGATGACACCGGATTGGAACAAGCCATTCCATAATATTCAACTCAAAAGAACAAGGTGATTGGTGCAAATTAACCTGCAACGAGAGTGTGCTTGGGTCCAAGGGGGTAGATAAATCAGGCATATGAACCTTAGATCAGGCAGACACTTAGGCCGAGACAGACAAAGCCTTAGATCTTCTGAAGCTAGTGTCAATCACACTGCTAGGTCTTGGATGTGGATGCATCCAATTATGCTATTGGGTGTGTACTTGCACAACCTACTGGTGAAGGTAATATGGATCTTCCAATTGCCTATGCTAGTAGACAGTTGAATGCAACTGAACGGAACTATACAACCAGTGAAGGAGAAGGATTAGGCATGGTATATTCAGTTAAAAATTTTAGACACTATTTGCTTGCAAATAAGTTTAAATTTTTTACTAATCATCAAGCACTATTGCATTTGGTAAACATGCCATGCAACATAGGCAAATTAGTAAGGTGGTTTCTCTTACTAATGGAATATGACTTTGAGGTTGTGGTGAGGAAAGACAAGACTCATTTGAGAGCAGACCATCTCTCTAGGCTCACATCTGGAGAGGCCCCACAAGGAGTATCAGATGACCTTCCTGATGCTTACTTGTTTAATTTGGAAGTTGTACCTCAGCGGGCTAAGACATTAGTGCCAGTATTGACATATGCCTAACCACCCAGTTATAAACACTCAAGATAGGGAGATAATAAAAGCCCAAAAGTACCATATCATGGTAGGGAGTATGTACAAACATACAGATCAAGGGATATTAGCTTGTTGTGTGGAAGAGGACGAGTACACTAAATGGTTGCAATTAGCACATGTAGGTGCATTAGAGCAACACTACTCGAGGCAAAGAACCCTAGAGACACTAAGGAGACTCGGAGTGCATTGGCCTACTATGGAAGCAAATGTACATAAGTTGTGCAAGGAATGCCCAGTCTGTCGTACTAGACCACCTGTGGAGCACGCTACTCTATACCAAGTGTCTCTAGTAACAGATTGGAGTGAACCATTAGTAGACTTTTTGAGGACAAAAACATTCTCTCAAGAGATGACTTTGGCTAGGCAAAGAAGTTTAGAACAAGAAGCCCTAGACTACTCACTCATTGGAGATAACTTATTCAAGTGTGGTAAAGACGAATACCTAAGGTTATGTGTCCATGAGAGGGAATACCTCAAGATATTGGAAACTGCTCACCAGGGTGTAGCAGGAGGACATTTTGGACCAGATCGGGAGACCAAGGCTATACTATTTGCGGGTCTTTGGTGGCCAACCCTTCACATGGATGCACATACCTATGTGAAGAGGTGTGAGGTTTGTCAGCGAACTCAGTATCCTATACGCAAGGATGAGATGCCATTGAAAACTATGATGGGTTGACGTGCATTCTCTAAGTGGGGAATAGACTTTGTCAGTCCTATTAATCCTCCAGCTAAGGATTCACATGCTGAATATATCATTGTGGCCACAGACTATCTAACCAAGTGGGTAGAAGTGAAAGCCACCACAAAGAAGGATGCTCAAATGACAGCTAAGTTCTTATTTGAGAATGTGTTCACTAGATATGGGCTACCTATCGAGCAAGTAAGTGATATAGGCACTCACTTCATGAATGAAGTCATTGAAAATCTTCTTCAAGAGTTCTTAGTGATATACAAGAAGTTTGCCCCCTATCGCCCACAAGCTAATGGACAAGCGAAAAGCACCAATAAGATTATGTGCAATGTATTGACCAAATTAGTGAATAATAAACGCTCCGATTGGGACAAACAGCTACATCATGCTATTTGGGCATATCGAGTTGCCTATAAAACGATACTCCAAGCCACTCCCTTTCAAATGGTATTTGGCCAAAATGTAGTGCTACCATTGGACTTCTTGATACCTACATTGAGAGTAGCACAGGAGCACGAGTGGACATGCCATGAGCTCTCATCTAGAATCTTTGACCTTGAACGATTAGGTGAAACAAGATTAAGAGCTGCAGGAGGAATTTACGCAGCCAAGAAAAGAAAACAAGCATATTTTGATGCACATGTGAAGGATAAGGGCTTGAAGGTAGGAGACCTAGTCCTAGTCTACACGTTGAAGCAACATGCACAGAAATTAGAGAAGAGAGGCTATGGACCCATGATTATCAATAGGATCTCCACAAGTGGAGCAGTTCAATTAGCCACTCTAGAAGGCGACATCCTACCAAGTTATATCAGTGGGTGCAGAGTCAAGTTATATCAAGAAACCCTCACGGAGGAGATGTTAAATCGACTCAGTGCTGCAAAGAAACGTAAAGAAGAGGAAAAGCGAATTCAAGAAGAAGCACATGTAGAAGCATTGGAACACATCCAAAGAATGAAATTGAGAAGACATGGCAAAGAGCAGTCTAGGACAGATGCCTATGCATATCTAGGATATCACATGGCTATGTGCGAAGTCTCAAGTATAAGTTCCCATAGAATAATTGACCGATGTCCTTTTGTGACCTTAGAGATAGGACAAGGAAAAAGTGCAAGGACTATACGGGCTTTGATTGACTCAGGTGCAGCCACTAGTGCTGTTAAACTCTCTAACTATCAAGAATTGAACTTAAGTGTCAATCCTATAGAAGCATATCTCATAGGATTGGGAGGTGTGGAAACCCCTTGCATGGGTGAGATCGAGCTGCCCCTCTACATTCAAGATGTTCTAATGACAGTTAAGGTATTAGTGTGTCAAGACAAGGACCTCACTGAGCCTCTTGTCTTGGGTCAAGACTGGATCAATGATCACGTAGTCAACCTCAACCTAAGAAGTGGACTTCTTTATGTTTGGGTAAATCAGAATCACATTACAATTGAATTAGAAAACAAAGCACTCAAGGGATTAGGAAAGGCACAAACTCTTGGTCCTTCAAGGAGTACACATGAAGATGACGATGCTATTCTTGTCCAAAACTATGTGATGCAGAGAGATGATTGTCTCAACAAAGAAGTGAGAGATATGATGGAACTCCCTTCTTTTCCAAAAGCCAGAGGGATACGACAACCAAAGGTGGATCAAATGCAGAAGAAGTAGATGACCTATGATCGAAGCCAAAAGGAAGTATGAAGCAAGATGTCTCAACCATGGAAACAAGTTTGGGTGCGGAAAGGCCAGCATCCTATTGTGGTCCAGTCACAACCACTGGTTCAACTTCATATGCGCAATCAATGACAGGACACTAATAAGAAGTCTTTCAAAAATTCTTCTGCAAAAGTGAAGTCTATCTGGGTACCCAAGAAGTCGATGAAGGCTGACCCACAATCAAGACAAATTTGGGTGCCTAAGGCTTGCTTGCGAGCTCAAAGGGCTGCATATAAATCACACCATGTACAACATGGTTCACTCACTCGAACACCTCATGCCCACTCTTATTCGACATGCACAAACACATATTCGCCCATGATCATGAACATAATCACTTGTAAAGGGGTCCCTAAAAAGCCTCATTTCCAAGCAGTCTCTCTTATAAAGCCCTCCAGAGTCTCGAAAAAATCAAAACCGAAAGCCATCCACTATGTTTGGTAGCCCAAAGCTTGTTATAAACCTCCCGACCCCCATTTGTAAATTCATCTCCACCTACTAACTGCATCATCCTCACACTGCATTGTGAAGAGATGGATAGGTATGTGCTTGAAGATGAAGAGGTGTTGCAAAATCCTTGATCTACACCAGCCAAATGAACTCCAGAAGTATATGGTGGGCCCTTTTAGCTTGCCAATGGATGTATTAGACACCCTATGTACCTTGGAAGATCACTCTAAAAAAGATAGATCAAAACAAATAAGTTGGAGTTAGCTCAGAGGTGAAAACTTGCTATTCTTGGTTCATACACCTGTCAAGTGTTTTACATAATTCTCTAAGCACAGCAGCAATTAGCTTAATTCCTCTTGGGGAAGTCTAGGTAACTTAAAGAGCTAACTTTCAAGAGTAATCTCATCAAAAATAATGAACCACACACTGAGAATGAGTTTTAACAACTGATGACATCATCCCGATTTTCACGGGCTGCTACAGTTTGAGACCAGTGAGCAGCAAAATTAACATAACGCAAAATGTAGGAATCTAATGATTATCAACATTTGTATGGTACTACTAGACAGTGAGCTGAATCTAAAAAGCTTTAAATCACTGAATTTGGATACGTAACCACTGAGAAACACCTCTGACAAGATGAGTGAAAAAGTCGGGTACCTGACAGAGAAGTGAAAATGCACAGACACTGGTGACTTCAACTGAACATAACTGAAGATTGCAACATCCAAATGACATGAAAATTTGTGAGCATATAGTAGACTTATAGAGATAACTTTACCAAGTTAAATCACGGAAAATGATGCACCAAGATCAGAAACAACATCTCTGCAAGCTAACTGAGAAAAACTGAGAGTAATGGCAGTGAGTAGTACACTTCACAAGAACATGGAAAGATGAACTCAAATAATCATGAAAATGAAAATATATTGCTTGTACAATACAATGACTTACTGATACATATGTGTGCCTTGTAATCACACCTTGATATGGCATAAAGCTCAGCTCTTGGAGGTCTTCACATAGGTCTCTCTAACCACTACTAAAACTGCCATCTATTTATAGTTGAGTTTGGGAGGCTAACTTCCCTCAATCACTCTCCAATCAATCAATGCTTTATTTGATTCTCTACCTACCACAAATCACAAATTCGTGGCTCCTCTTTCCATTCTTGATCAAGTGGACTCAACCACTTAAGATTCTTTCACTTTTACATTAAGTAAACTCTTCAAAAGTTACAAGAGGTAGTTCACAAGTGAACTTTACATAGTCTTCATTTTAAGGCTTTTTCTATGACTTTGTGGGACTCAAGCCAATACTTAGTCTTGTCATAGACTTGCTCCAACAGCTCCCCCTCAAGCCAAGTATGCTTGAGGTCTTCAATCTTCCAAGATTACCTGCAAACCAATCATAGCCTTGAATTTGCAAAGCTTTGTACCATCCAATGCTTTGGTTAGAATATCTGCACATTGTTGATGAGTGGACACATATGATATTTGAATCTCTTTGCTTAGAACCTTTTCTCGTACATAGTGATAATGAACTTCAATATGTTTAGTCCTTGCATGAAAAATAGGATTAGCAGCCAAATGAATAGAACTCATATTGTCACAAAAAATAGTTGGAGTTCCAAACTCCAATCCAAGATCTTTGAATAATGTCTTCATCCACATAGCTTCTTGTGTAGCTATGGCAAGACCTCTATATTCAGCTTCAGTAGAAGAGAGAGCAATTGTGGGTTGCTTCTTGGATGACCATGAAATAAGCTTTGAACCTACAAAGGTAAGATAACCTGAAGTGCTCCTTCTATCTTCCTTGGAGCCAGTCCAATCTGCATCAGAAAATAGCTTCAAACCTAAATCAGATACATAAGGATAATAAAGTCCTTCATTTATGGTTTCTTTGAGATACTTGAGAATCCTTTTGGCAGCATCCATATGTGGTTTCCTTGGTGTGTGCATAAATTGACTTAGCACACTCACACTGTAACATATATCTACTCTTGTCAATGTGGCATAGTTGAGACTACCCACTAGACTTTGATATGATGTGATGTCCTCTATGAGTTCACCTTCATGTGAGCTCAATTTGTGATTGACCTCCATTGGAGTACCTGCAATCTTACAATCTTGCATCTTGAATTTTGCCAACATGTCCTTAATGTACTTCCTTTGAGTGAGAAACAAACCATGATCTTTGTAGACAACTTCCAAACCTAGGAAGTAGGTAAGTGAACCCAAATCACTTATCTTGAATTCTTCTCTCATCTGATATTTTATCTTCTTCATACCATCTGCATCATCACCTGTCAATATAATATCATCTACATATACACATAAGTAGATGACCTCAAAATTACTCTTTTTAATAAAGAGTGAAGGATCTGCCTTGCTTGGTTGAAAGCCTTTGTCCTGCAAGAATGAAACAAGCCTGAAATTCCAAGCTCTTGGAGCTTGCTTGAGACCATACAATGCTTTGTTAAGTTTA
The DNA here is from genome assembly GCA_020310875.1 of Ceratopteris richardii. Classification (NCBI taxonomy): domain Eukaryota; kingdom Viridiplantae; phylum Streptophyta; class Polypodiopsida; order Polypodiales; family Pteridaceae; genus Ceratopteris; species Ceratopteris richardii. The sequence goes on from CM035421.1 coordinate 149,512,419, forward strand.
CACACATAATTAGGATAAAATTGGTTCTCAAAACCAGGTGGTTGTGCCATATATACCTCTTCTGTTATCCAACCTTTCAAGAATGCATTCTTTACATCTAGTTGAAGTATCTTCCAATTCTTGGAAGAGGCAATACTAAGCAAAACCCTAATAGTAGGCATCTTTGCCACAGGAGAGAAGGTCTCCTCATAATCAATTCCCTGATTTTGTGCAAAGCCTTTTGCTACAAGCCTTGCCTTATACCTGTTAATTGAACCATCAGAATTCTTCTTGAGTTTATAGACCCATCTTGAGCCTATTACCTTCATGGATGAAGTCTTGGGCACCAAATCCCAAGTGTTGTTTTCCTCAAGTGCTTCAATCTCTTCCTTCATTGCATGCTTCCATTCTGATTTTGCTCTGGCCTCTTCAAATGATGATGGCTCCTCTTGGTTTATATCCTGTGCTATGTAGATAGAGTGTTTAGTTACTAATGAGGTGTCAAACCCATACCTTTCTGGTTTTTTCTTTTCCCTCATCGATCTTCTTAGGCCATGATGTGATGATTCTGCCTCATGTCCAAGTTCCTGCAATTTTTCTTTACCTTTAGACTTCCATGCTTTGATCTTTTCCATTTGAGATTCTTCATCATCCTTTGAGGTGTCTTGTTCTTCAATCTTTGGTTGTTCTCTACCAAGCTTTGGAAAATCTTCTTCAAGATTATATGGTAAATTGACCTTCCTGCATGAATCTTCATACTCATGAATTGTTCTCATAAAAAACTACATCTCTACTTACCAAGAATCCTTTGTTGGTAGGGTTGTATAACCTGTAGCCCTTTTGATTGTTGTCATATCCAATAAATACACACCTTTCTTCCTTTGGATCCATCTTGCCTCTAACCTCTGAAGGAACATGAGCAAAAGCAATACATCCAAAAATTTTACAATGATTTAAGCTTGGTCTTCTTCCATTCCAAGCCTCATATGGAGTCATCCCATCAAGGGATTTTGAAGGCAACCTGTTAATCAAGTAAGTGGCTGTAGATACAACCTCAACCCATAAGTAATTAGGTAAATGCTTTTCATTTAACATAGACCTTGCAGCTTCAACAATTGTCCTATTCCTTCTTTCTGCCACTCCATTTTGCTCAGGAGTGTACCTTGTAGTTACCTCTCTTTTGATTCCTCTTTCTTGAAGAAAAGAATCAAACTCATGGGAGAAGTATTCTCCCCCTCCATCTGACCTTAGCCTTTTTAGTGATTTACCTGTTTGATTCTCCACAAGAGCCAAATATCTTTTGAAACATGAAAAAACTTCATCTTTGTGTTCCATAAAGAATAGGATAGTCCATCTGCTGCAATCATTAATAAAGGAAACATAATACCTTGATCCAGATATTGAAGCTTCCTTGCTAGGTCCCCATACATCTGTATGAACCAACTCCAAGAGATCTCCATGCATATAACCTTTCTTCATGAATGGTAACCTGTGAGACTTTCCAAATTGACATGCACTACACTTATAAATCATATGTTGTTTTGACAAATTAGGGAGTCCAAGTACACTTTGGTCTCTGCAAATTTGCTTTAATGACCTTTCACCAATATGTGCCAACCTTTTGTGCCATACTTCCAATTCTATGAGTGTCTGACTACCATAATTAAAGAGAGCAATGTTTCTAGTGTCCTGTAATTCAAATGTGAACAATCTACCTGTCTTTTCACCTTTTGCAATTCTTTTGAATCCTTGACTTGGATCTTCAACAAATGCTCCTGCTTTTGTGAACCTGACTTGCAACCCTTTCTCTACTATCTGCCCAACACTTATCAAATTCTCTGTAATGGTAGGGACATAGAGTACCTTACTGAGTAGGTTGATGTTTCCATCAGGTGCTTTGACATTGCCTATTTTCTCCACAGGATGTTTTGTATCATCTCCTGTTTGTACCTCATGCTTATTCCTTGGATCTTCTAAATCTGATAGGAGTGCCACATTTCCGGCCACATGATTTGAACAACCTGAGTCTATGTAGAAAACATGCTCATCAGATTTACCTTGTGGCATAGCCATGTTCATGATCAATAATGAGTCCTCTTTGTTTGAGTCTTCTGTGTAGTTATTGTAGTCTCTACTTCCTTTGTAGCCTCCTTGATAGTTTGAATGATTGTAGTTGTTGTAGTTGCCATGATAGTTGTTGAACCTTCCTCTTGAATAGCCATAACTTCCTCTATTATATCCTCTTCCTCTTTGATTCCTGGAATTCCTAAAGCAATTTTCAGTTGTATGATTAGTTAGTCCACAAATAGAACATGAGTTGGAGTCTTGGGATCTCCCCCTGCCTTGTCTACCTCCTCTTCCTCTACCTCTGCCATGTCTTCCTCTACCTGCATAGTTAGCTTGATATGTACCTGCTTCATCATCCACTTTCTTTGCCTTTCCTTTGTTATCTTTAGACTTGCTTTTATCCGTGTATAAAGCTGAAGATTGATTACCTTTAGAGCTTTCTCCATTTTTGATAAGCTTTGCCTCTTGAGTAAGTAGTTGTCCAATGAGTGTGTTGAAATCAGGTACATGCATGTCCATGTACAAATCCATAGCTGTGGTGAATGCTTCCCACTTGTCATCTGCCTTCAAGCCATTGATGACCTGCCTTACAATTTTCTCTTCATCTATTACCTCTCCAATGCTTCCCAACTAATCCGCTATGTCCTTGAGCTTTGTGACAAAATCAATCACATTTTGTTTGGGAGCCTTCTTGAGAGTTGTGAAATCTAGCCATAGTTGATGCTTCCTAGCTTTAGTACTTGAAGAAAAGAAAGCTTCAAGTGCATCCCACACTTCCTGAGATGTCTTACAACTTCTAATGTGAGGCAACAAAAAATCTGAGATAGAGTTGAGGAGATAAGACCTTGCAAGTGCATCCTTGGAGCACCATGTGCTCAATCTTTCTTGCTCTTCTTGTGTTGGTTGACTTTTGTTCCTGAAACTTGGCATAACTTCATCTCCAGCCACATAACCATATGAAACTCTACCTTGGAGATAGGCTTCCATTCTTAATGACCAAGCTGAGTAGTTACCTCTGTGTAATTTGTCAATTCATGAAGGAAATCCATCTGCCATGTTGTCCAACCTTGCTCTGATACCACTGTGAAGAGATGGATAGGTATGTGCTTGAAGATGAAGAGGTTTTGCAAAATCCTTGATCTACACCAGCCAAATGAACTCCAGAAGTATATGGTGGGCCCTTTTAGCTTGCCAATGGTTGTATTAGACACCCTATGTACCTTGGAAGATCACTCTCAAAAAGATAGATCAAAACAGATAAGTTGGAGTTAGCTCAGAGGTGAAAACTTGCTATTCTTGGTTCATACACCTGTCCAGTGTTTTACATAATTCTCTGAGCACAACAGCAATTAGCTTAATTCCTCTTGGGGAAGTCTAGGTAACTTAAATAGCTAACTTTCAAGAGTAATCGCATCAAAAATAATGAACCACACACTGAGAATGAGTTTTAACAACTGATGACATCATCCCGATTTTCACGGGCTGCTACAGTTTGAGACCAGTGAGCAGAAAAATCAACATAACTCAAAATTTAAGAACCCAATGATTATGAAAATCTGTATGGTTATACTAGACATTACGATGAATCCAACAAGCTTTAAATCACTAAATTTAGATACGTAACCACTGCAAAACACCTCTGACAAGATGAGTGAAAAAGTCGGGTACCTGACAGAGAAGTGAAAATGCACAGACATTGTTGACTTCAACTGAATATAACTGACGATTGCAACATCCAAATGACATGAAAATTTGTGAACATATGGTAAACTTATAGAGATAACTGTACCAAGTTAAATCACTGAAAATGATGCACCAAGCTCAGAGAAAACATCTCTGCAAGCTGACTGAGAAAAACTGAGAGTAATGGCAGTGAGTAGTACACTTCATAAGAACATGGAAAGATGAACTCAAATAATCATGAAAATGAAAGTATATTGCTTGTACAATACAATGAATTACTGATACATATGTGTGCCTTGTAATCACACCTTGATATGGCATAAAGCTCAGCTCTTGGAGGTCTTCACATAGGTCTCTCTAAACTGCCATCTATTTATAGTTGAGTTTGGGAGGCTAACTTCCCTCAATCACTCTCCAATCAATCAATGATTGATTTGATTCTCTACCTACCACAAATCACGAATTCGTGGCTCCTCTTTCCATTCTTGATCAAGTGGACTCAACCACTTAAGATTCTTTCACTTTTACATTAAGTAAACTCTTCAAAAGTTACAAGAGGTAGTTCACAAGTGAACTTTACATAGTATTCATTTTAAGGCTTTTTCTATGACTTTGTGGGACTCAAGCCAATACTTAGGCTTGTCATAGACTTTCTCCAACATGCATCTTTCCATTTAGCTCATAGGACTATTCATTCACTAACTACACACACAATCACCGAGCACTCAGAGACCTACTAACCTATCACTAACCTCATGTTAATGTTGTAACGTGGACAAAAATTGTTCTATCTTGTCCATTACAATGTTAACACATGCTTCTATATTCTCACAAAACCAGCAAACAAGAAATAACATGGTAGAAGCAGTAGGAACTAGCTCCCAAGTGGGGATGAGCACCTAGATAGTGGACATTGACAATCTTCCCCTCGAGACCCAATTAACTGAGAGACCCCAAGATCCACTTAGCATATCAATGCTGGAACAAGAAAAATAAGAATTTACTTCATGGATGTTGCACACTTACACAGATTATTTACAAGTGCCTAGCTTATGATGTGCCCATCCAGAGGGGGTTGTTGTGGACAAGAGCTCAAGAATTCTAGAGACGGGTATCAACAACGGGCCCATCATCTAAGAAAATGAGAGGAGCAGTCCAACTACCATGTGCACCGACAAGGGGTGCTGCACTCACGCGAGACATAACACCACCTCAAACTAGACACATCTGACCATTTACAATCCGCTTACCTAGGCTAAGTACAGAATGGCCTAACCTGGTTTTCCCTCTTGTCTCCTTTGACTTGGAGTTTCCCCAGGGTTACACCTTGGATGACTTAACAGCTGAGGAAATGGCAAGAATGATCAATGAAGAAAGTCTTGAGACTGAAGATACGCAAGCCCGCGGACCGCAAACAACTACAGGGCAGCCAACCTCCACTCAACCTGAAGTTCTAGAGGTGAACGACAAAGAAGAAGAGATCGAGGCAGAGGAATCAGATGAGGAACACGACCAAGAGCACAAAGAAACTTCACAACTAGTAGGTGCCCCAGCTTATACTACGTAGATAAAAAGAATATATGAAACAATGAAACGAGTACAGGAGCATCACAAGTTGTCACTTGAAACAGTAAAGATGTTGATAAGTCAAATGTTGAGTGAAGAAGGGATAGACAACCGGTTTATTGAGTCCCTGAACCTTCACGCGCATGCACTTTTCCTGGATGAAGCCATTCATTCAGCTCTCACTTACATTCATTGTTTTGAGCAACAAGTGCCTACTCGTCCCCTTCGCTCTAGGAAATAGATTCACATAGATATCACGGCACCAGGAGACACTACTCAGACAAAAGAACATCATGAGGCACCACCATCACCACACTCTTCACCCCTCACTACACAATTCACTTCTCCCCACGACACGACCATCCCAACTTCCACTATCACTACGTATGTCATGGGAATTCCTCTCTCTTCAGGCACCCAACTTGGAGGGGTTACTATGCCCACATTCACAACACTTTTCACGAACATCACATGCACCCCACCCAGTGTCCCCATCTACACTTTCACACGCACTTTTGACACCATGGAAACATCACCAGCCACAACACCACTCCCTCCCCCCACACTACCCCAATCTCCCATACCCCCTTCCCCCACATCACCTCTTGTGTCCACTTCATTCACTATTCCTTTCCCCTTCCCCATTCCCCCTGCATCCTCCACCTTCCCAGCATTCCTAATGTAAATAATATGTTTTCTACATTACATCAATGTGTATATTAGCTACAGAACAAATATCACACCCTAGAAGACCACCATCGTCATAAAACTGCGGACCACCAACAATTATAGAAGCGACTTTCAACCTTAGAAGAAGAAAATGCTGACCTAAATCAATGTTACACTACACTTGAGCACGCCCACAAGACCCTATTGGAAGCTCCCCAGCCATCCGAATCTTCTGAAGTGAAAACAACTAACAACTCTACTTGAACTTTATTAGTTAGAGAATGTCAAAGTGCATCGCAACCTGACCTTACTCAGAAAACACATGGCCACTACCCTCGAAGAGAACAAGTGATTCCAAAAGCAGAATGAAGAGAATCTAGAGGCCACAATGGAAAGCTCCCCCCAAGAGATCAACCCAAAAAGATTCAAAGTTGTTCCTTCAGCGACTATGAAGGCCATTCTTGAGATCTATGCCGATCTTCTGGAAGCACATGATGATGTGGAAAAAGAATGAGATACACTGCACAGACAGCTAAGGGAGCAAGAAGAACAACCTAAGGTCACAGAGTCGGCATCGACTTCGGAGGAGGTAAGGTTGCTAAAAGAGCAGGTAGAAGAATTGCAAAGGAAGCTCCTTCAGTATGAAAGACAACCCTCCCCTATCATTGAACCAAAGACGAAAGAACTGGTGCCCATAGAAGTGGATGAATCATATGAGGAACCTTATGTTCCTATGCCGATGTTGGGTGGCCAACAAACAGATGAAGGATTAGACCCGGTTGAAGTAGAAGCCCCAGAATGGATGCAGATGCTCGAAAAAACGGGCAGTGTGCATGATGATAGAGTAGTGGTACAGATCGAGTCCATGTCTAAGATTGAGGACACAATTATAAAATCAGAATACTTCTGCCACATGTCTCATCACCGATGGATAGGGACGAACGACGATCAATATGTGCCCTATTGTGTGCTCTTAGCAGACTATAATGCAGAAATTCAACGAAGATGTGGCAAGGCTTCAACCTTTGCCACTCAATTCGGTCCCGATGATATACCTGAAAGCACTACACAAGGATCCATCTTCCAACCTACCTGGCGGCTGTGTCTCCTCCAGACATACCCCGAAATGGTTCGCACATGGAATAATATGCCACTATTCATCAAGTATAATCCATGCTATGCTCCCGTACTCAGAAGGCGCACATGGCGTGACTTTCCCATCACTATCAAGAATATTAAAGGCTGTGCAAAGTGGCTCAATTACGTATACCTGGCACCACCATGGGGACCAGCTAGAGTGGCAAACATGATCTCCACCATCCGCCAATGGGGAGTCAGACTGCAAAACATACGAGACGTGATGGCACAAATGTGCATGAAGATATTTGAATTAATGCTGGTCACATTCAGAACATTCAAAAACATTAAAGACCCACATTTCTCAAGAGTCAGCTTCACTGTAAGTAGCCAAGACTTGGTGTATGAAATGAGCACAATCCCCTCAATTAAGGTTATATATTCCTGGCACACAAGAATAAAATACCTCCGAGCATGTTACAAACAAATATTCGAGGAGATGTTCGTCACAAGGTTCTAGGAATACCACTCTGAAATATTTGTACCCGGACCCTCACATCTCCTTCAACTTTTTGCTGTGGAGAGGACCCTACACTCTGAGCAATTGCGGTTGCCACATCTAGACGTCCCAGGGCCAGTAGATTGGGATGCTTTATTAATAGACTTAGCATGAGAGTTGTGACCAGAAGAACATTACCTAGCTTCAGATGTGGTTGAATACTATGTCAAACGCTCAGCCAAACAAGGGTCTCTCAGAGACGACAGATGCGAGAGAGGGGGGAGTGTTGGCAGTGGTCGGGGGAGTCAGGGAATTACGAGACAAGGAATCCAACGAAGGGAATTAGAGCAAAGAGAAGGGCCAAGTAGGCAAAGTAGTCAACAAAGATCTGGCAAATAGGCCTATCATTTTTCATGAATTAATATTTCTGAAATAGTGATTTTAGTCACTCCACACCATTGTAAATACCATTTCTGATTAATCCTACTCCATTTTGTACAAGTCAAGGAGTCCTTGAGCTTGAGGAGTATTAGTAGTATTTATATACCAATTTTCATCATTTTCAGAGCTTGTTTGAGCCTCCGAAATAGCCTTAGAACCCAATTTTTAACTAGGCCGGACACTAGGTCTGGACAAGACCAAAGCTAGTCAAAAACTATAAAAAGAGCTAGAGAGCTCATTTTTGAGGTTAGCTTGTTGTAGATTTGAACTTGTGTGAGAACTCTTTTGCAATAGAAGTTACTCCATTGTCTCTCTCTTTGTTCTTGCCTTGTGTGCGCGTGTGTGTGTATGTGTGTGCATGCTTGTGTGCTTCTCACTCAAACACATGCCATCACTTGTTTGAGGTCTTCATACCATCCTCACCTCTTCCCGGATTGACATTAAAGGAGGTGCTACTCATCACTGAGCTACACTCGTGAACATCATGTATAGGCCTTATGAGACAAGGAAGCCAACGAAGGGAATCAGAGCAAAGAGAAGGGCCAAGTAGGCAAAGTAGTCAACAAAGATCTGGCAAATAGGCCTATCATTTTTCATGAATTAATATTTCCGAAATAGTGATTTTAGTCACTCCACACCATTGTAAATACCATTTTTGATTAATCCTACTCCATTTTGTACAAGTCAAGGAGTCCTTGAGCTTGAGGAGTATTAGTAGTATTTATAAACCAATTTTCATAATTTTCAGAGCTTGTTTGAGCCTCCGAAATAGCCTTAGAACCCAATTTCTAACTAGGTTGGACACTAGGTCTGGACAAGACCAAAGCTAGTCAAAAACTATAAAAAGAGCTAGAGAGCTCATTTTTTAGGTTAGCTTGTTGTAGATTTGAACTTGTATGAGAACTCTTTTGCAATAGAAGTTACTCCATTGTCTCTCTCTTTGTTCTTGCCTTGTGTGCACGTGTGTGTGTATGTGTGTGCATGCTTGTGTGCTTCTCACTCAAACACGTGCCATCACTTGTTCGAGGTCTTCATACCATCCTCACCTCTTCCCGGATTGACATTAAAGGAGGTGCTACTCATCACTGAGCTACAATCGTGAACATCGTGTATAGGCCTTACGAGACAAGGAAGCCAACAAAGGGGATCAGAGCAAAGAGAAGGGCCAAGTAGGCAAAGTAGTCAACGAAGATCTGGCAAATAGGCCTATCATTTTTCATGAATTAATATTTCTGAAATAGTGATTTTAGTCACTCCACACCATTTTTAATACCATTTTTTATTAATCCTACTCCATTTTGTACAAGTCAAGGAGTCCTTGAGCTTGATGACTATTAATAGTATTTATAAACCAATTTTCATAATTTTCAGAGCTTGTTTGAGCCTTCGAAATAGCCTTAGAACCCAATTTCTAACTAGGCTGGACACTAGGTCTGGACAAGACCAAAGCTAGTCAAAAACTATAAAAAGAGCTAGAGAGCTCATTTTTGAGGTTAGCTTGTTGTAGATTTGAACTTGTATGAGAACTCTTTTGCAATAGAAGTTACTCCATTGTCTCTCTCTTTGTTCTTGCCTTGTGTGCGTGTGTGTGTGTATGTGTGTGCATGCTTCTATGCTTCTCACTCAAACACGTGCCATCACTTGTTCGAGGTCTTCATACCATCCTCACCTCTTCCCGGATTGACATTAAAGGAGGTTCTACTCATCACTCAGCTACACTCGTAAACATCGTGAAGTATAGAAATGTGAGCTTGAGCAATAGAATCAGCCATCGGAATGTCAGTTTGGGTGAGTGACATGGGAGTGGGAAGCTTTTTACCATAAACAATTTCAAAAGGTGCATGACCAGTAGTGGTGTGTGTGGTGTTATTGTAAGCAAATTGAAGCAATGACAACTTTTCATCCGAGTTGGTGGGACTATCTAATGAATAACAATGTAATAAATCAAGAATAGTACTATTTGTAGCCTCACTTTGTCCATTACTTTCGGGATGAAATGCAGAGCTAAAATCTATTTTAGAACCAACATGTTGAAATAAGACAACCCAAAAAGGATTACAAAATCTAACATCACGACTAGATAACATTACTTTAGGAAATCCATGATGTGGAAAAATGCATTTAATAAATAATTTTGCAACCTAATGTGCAGACAAAGTTTTTCTACATGGAATGAAATATGCATATTTACTAAACCTATCAACTATTGTCCAAATCATATCATTATGTGATGAAGCAATGGGAAGACCTGTGATAAAATCCATAGAAATCTGTTCCCATGGTTCATTCGGAATGGGAAGTGGCATTAATAATCCAAATGTTTACCATGATGGTGTTTTACATGCTGACATACAATGCATTGAGAAACATAATGTGCAATATCTTTTTCCATGTGTAGCCCAAAGAAGAAATCTTTGCAGGCAAAAATCATGCTTTATATGCCTCCATGACCCATGTAAGATGGTTCATGCATTTCTTTGATGACAAAATCTTTAAAAGCTTGGGTTATGCATAATCTATGTTGAAAATAAAGAAAACCATTATGAATTGTATAATGTTCATCAGATAAAGATGCACCATTGTTGAAGTCATGCCATGCACGTGAGAAGAATGTAGTCGGATGGCAGAAATATTATGCAAAACAATAGAATGTGAATGAAATAGGCTAAGAGCATCAGCTACAACATTAGCTTTACTAGGCTGATATTGGATCATGGGTTGGAAATTTTGAATGAATGATGCCCACTTAAGATGGCGATCATAGATTACGGGCTGATTTAATAAATGCTTAATAGCCTGTTGATCGGTTTTGATTAAGACCTCAGAGCCCCTAAGATAGTGTTTTCAAATTCTCAAAGCATGCACAACCGCTAAAAATTCTTTATCATATGTACTATAATTATTTGCAGAGGGCTTAAGCTTCCTACTCTCAAATGCAATGGGATGATCATTTTGCATTAAAATAGCACCTATCCCTGAACCACTAGCATCACTAACAACATGAAAGGGGTTGTGAAAAATAAGGTAATTGTAAAACAGGTGCATGTGAAAGTGCATGTTTGAGGTTTTCAAATGCTTGTTGTTGGGTACGTCCCCATGAAAATTTTATTTTCTTTTTAAATAACAAGGTAAGAGGCAATGCTAAATAAGAAAAATTTCAAACAAACTTCCTATAGAAACTTGCCAACCCAAGAAAAGAACGAACATCATTGACTGATTGTGGTGTAGGCCATTCTAATATAACTTTAATCTTTTTTGGATCCACATGCACACCTTCACTTGAAATAATATGTCCTAGATATTCTAGCTTATGTTTGAAAGAAGTAACTCTTTTTAGGATTAGCGTAAAGTGTGTTCTCTCATAGTAAATGAAAAACTGTTTTAAGATGCTTCTCATGCTCACTATCATTCTTACTGTAAACAAGTATATCACGGAAAAATACAAGAACAAAAGCTTGGTAATCAAGAAAAATGTTGTTCATCATTCGTGCAAATGTAGCAGGGACATTAGTAAGTCCAAAGGGCATCACCAAAAATTTATAATGGCCTGTTTGAGTTCTAAATATAGTCTTAAAAATATAACTTTGCATCATACGAATCTGATGGTATCCTGATTTTAGATCAATTTTACTAAAGACACGAGCTCCTCGTAATTTATCTAAAAGATCATCTATTTGAGGAATAGGGTATCTATTCTTTACTGTGATCTTGTTAAGGGTTCTATAATCAATGCACATTCTATAACTTTTATTCTTCTTCTCTACTAAGAGGACTTGTGCTCCAAATGGGGAAGAACTAGGCTTTCTAAGTCCTTTCTGTAGTAGGTTTTTTACTTGGTTTTTTATTTCCTTTTGGTGTAGTGGGCCATGTCTATAAGGTGCTTTATGAGGAGGAGAACTACTAGGGACTAAGTCCATGCTATGGTCAAAGGATCCTCGAGATGGTGGTATTTGAGAGGGATACTCAGACATAAAAAAATCCTTATAAGTAGTCATGAAAGGTTTATGTGCATCAGGAAGTGTATGAGGATAATCATTGATGACATTGACAAAAAAAATGCATGAATTGAATCCTTTCTTATGTGCACGTTTTACTTGAGTATGACTAATCAATGGAAATGGCTGGAAATCATGTTGTGCAAACAAAGTAATGATTTGACCTTTAAATTCAAAGTTAAAGGTATGTGTATGGTAATCAATGCATGGGTTATAATGATGATGAAAAGGCCTACCTATTATATCATCGTAAGATTGCAAAGGTGCAAATAAAAATGTTCGTGAATCAACATATGGGCCAATGCTAATCGTCACATCTTGCACTTGTCATGTTACATTATAACGATTACCTTGAAATGCAGCTTTTACTTTATATAAGGAAGGCAACGTTTTTAATTTAAATTCTTGTACTAATAAATGTGAAATGAAGTCATGTGAGCTACCATCGTCATGTAAACTTTTAATGAGTTTGTTGTTTATAGTATGTGCATGCAAAGTAGAGAATGAACAGAGATATCATTACCCAAGGTACTTAAGTCCTTCTCCAATGATTCCTCTATCCAAAGAGAAGGAATTTCTTCATTATGGGTCTCCATGTTATGTAATTGAGCTGTAGCTAGTTTCATGTTAAGAGGTCGCAATCGGCACTTTGTTTTTGTATATCCAAGTTTATCACAATTCTAACAGGTGATTCGTGGTCGCTTCTGTTGGGCATCCATCGCTGAAGTTTGTAGGGTAGGTGGTTTGGTAGGTTGGAGGGATGAAGCAACAGGTGCAGTTGAGTAATTGGATTGCGATGGATGAGGGAAACTAGGGTAAGTTGGGGCATTAAAATTACGTTTCATGGGAAGATTTGGTTTAACAAAAAGTGGTCGTTGACGTGGTTGTTGTTGATGGAGTGACTTGGTTATGGACTAGAATTCTTTCTCTGCATCATAGGTGAAAGAAATAGCCTCGTTGAGGGTTGTAGGACATAGGCTGTGAAGCTTAGATGGATTCCCACCTCCAAACCATCTTCGTATTTCTGTTGCAAGCTATCCTCCGGTACATCTTCAAGCATTCAAACCAATAGTAAGTTTTCCCAGAACCACTCCATGTAGGTAGTAACCCTATCACCCTCCTTCCATGTAAGGGTCATCCATGCATGTCGAACATGTAAATGGTATTGAGGAGGAAGAAAAGAATCCTTCACTTTATCTTGGAAAGCCTTTCATGTTGTTGGACGCTTGGTACTATGCCATAGGACATTCCACTAGAGTTGAGCTTTTCATACTAAATAGTTAGTTGAAAATTTGACTTTTTTGCTTTCCGCATATGTTTCATCAGTATAAAATCATCAAATTGTGACAGCCATGAAAGGATCAAACGGCCATCCTTACAGCCATCAAACTATAAAAACTGGTAATTCTTAACCACAGTCTTGGAATGCATGCCATCGGATTGGGTAGAGACAATAGCTTTAACCACCCTCGTAAGGTTGTCTTCATGATTTTGCATCTTTTCGAGTACTTCATCACGATGTTGGATCTCGTTCTGAGCACCTTGTAGTTCGTGTCGTAGGAGCTCAAGTTGTTGCTTGAGTGTTACCTTGGGTAGAGGTGAGTCGCCGAAATCCTCCATGTTGTTCATAGGGTCATGAGGATTTAGAGAACAAAAACATCTTGCTAGATATGTTAAAACAATTTTTGAGATTGTTTGAGTTAAGATGTAGAAGGAATGGTTGTTCTTGGGAATTGAAAAAGTAAGAAAGAGATGAAAGTTGTGTTAAATAAAAGAAAAGAGAAGTAGAGTGACAACACAAAGAGATAGTGTAGTTGTAAAACACTTCCCTTGTGTGGGTGGGGAGTGGGTTCAAATCCTCCCACCTTGTTGAATATAAAACTCCTTATTGCCACTCATAAATTAAAATTGGTTCGCGTGTAGCCAATGGCTGTCAACTCTACCTACCACAAATCACGAATTCGTGGCTCCACTTTCCCTGTTTGATCAAGTGGACTCAACCACTTAAGATTCTTTCACTTTTACATTAAGTAAAGTCTTCAAAAGTTACAAGAGGTAGTTCACAAGTGAACTTTACATAGTCTTCGTTTTAAGGCTTCTTCTATGACTTTGTGGGACTCAAGCCAATACTTAGGCTTGTCATAGATTTGCTCCAAGAGCTCCCCCTCAAGCCAAGTATGCTTGAGTTTTTCAATCTTTCAAGATTACCTGCAAACCTATCATAGCCTTGAATTTGCAAAGCTTTGTACCATCCAATGCTTTGGTTAGAATATCTGCACATTGTTGATGAGTGGACACATATGATATTTGAATATCTTTGCTTAGAACCTTCTCTCGTACATAGTGATAATGAACTTCAATATGTTTAGTCCTTGCATGAAAAATAGGATTAGCAGCTAAGTGAATAGAACTCATATTGTCACCAAAGATAGTTGGAGTTCCAAACTCCAATCCAAGATCTTTGAATAATGTCTTCATCCGCATAGCTTCTTGTGTAGCTATGGCAAGACCTCCGTATTCAGCTTTAGTAGAAGAGAGAGCAACTGTGGGTTGCTTCTTGGATGACCATGAAATAAGCTTTGAACCTGCAAAGGTAAGATAACCTGAAGTGCTCCTTCTATCTTCCTTGGAGCCAGCCCAATCTGCATCAGAAAATAACTTCAAACCTAAATCAGATACATAAGGATAATAAAGTCCTTCATTTATGGTTCCTTTGAGATACTTGAGAATCCTTTTGGAAGCATCCATATGTGGTTTCCTTGGTGTGTGCATACAAAAGTCGGGTACCTCACAGAGAAGTGAAAATGAACAGACGCTATTGACTTCAACTGAACATAACTGAAGATTGAAACACCTAATTTAAATGAAAATTGGTGAGCATATATTAGACTTATAGAGCTAACTTTACCAAGTTAAATCGCTGAAAATGATGCACCAAGCTCAGAGAAACCATCTCTGCAATCTGACTGAGAAAACTGAGAGGTATGGCAGTGAGTAGTACACTTCACAAGAACATGGAAATATGAACTCAAATGATCATGAAAATGAAAGTATATTGCTTGTACAATACAATGTAATTACTGATACATATGTGTGACTTGGAATCACACCTTGATATGGCATAAAGCTCAGCTCTTGGAGGTCTTCACATAGGTCTCTCTAACCATGACTAAAACTGCCATCTATTTATAGTTGAGTTTGGGAGGCTAACTTCCCTCAATCACTCTCCAATCAATTAGTGATTGATTTAATTCTCTACCTACCACAAATCACAAATTCGTGGCTCCTCTTTCCCTTTTTGATCAAGTGGACTCAACCACTTAAGATTCTTTCACTTTTACATTAAGTAAAGTCTTCAAAAGTTACAAGAGGTAGTTCACAAGTGAACTTTACATAGTCTTCATTTTAAGGCTTCTTCTATGACTTTGTGGGACTCAAGCCAATACTTAGGCTTGTCATAGACTTGCTCCAACAATGCCATCCAAAGCCTTGGATGGAAGTCTATTCACCAAATAGTTCATTGTTGATACTCTCTCTACCCATAAGTAGTTGGAAAACTTCTTTTCATTTAACATTGACCTTCAAACCTCTAGAATACTCCTAATTCTTCTTTGTATCACTCCATTTTGCTCAAGAGTATGTGCTAGTAATTCATTTTTTATCCCTCTCTCTCAGAGATATGAATCAATGTCATGGGATAAATATTTTCCCCCTTTATCTGACCTTAGTCTTTTTAGGATTTTACCTATTTGCTTCTCCAAAAGAGCTAAAAATTTTTTTAAATATGAAAACACTTCATCTTTATGCTTCATAAAATATAAGATAGCCCATTTGCTACAATCATCTATGAATGACACAAAGTACCTTTATCTAGAGATTGAGCACTCCTATCTCTCGGAGATAAGAATCAATGTCATGGGATAAATATTCTCCCCCTTTATCTGACCTTATTCTTTTTAGGGCTTTACCTATATTCTTCTCTAAAAGAGCTAAATAATTTTTGAAACATGAAAACGCTTCATCTTTATGCTTCATAAAATATAAGATAGTCCATCTGCTACAATCATCTATGAATGCTCCTTGCTTGGTCCCTATACATCTCTATGCCAACTCGAATAGGTCTCCATGTCTATAGCCTTTCTTTGTGAAGGATTGCCTATGTGACTTACCAAATTGAGAAGTAGTCCATTGGTAAGCATAAATAAGGTGGATATATTGGGTAGAGCAAGTACACTTTGATCCCTAAGGAATTTAGAGTTCTTTCTCCTATGTGAGGTAATATCTTATGCCAAATCTCCAACTCTGATAGATTTCGGGTACCATAGTTGACCAATGCAATGTCACTAGTGCCTTGGACTTCAAAAATGAACAATCTACCTATCATTTCTCCTTTTGCTAGCTTCTTGAATACTTGTGGGTCTTCAACAAATGCTCCATGCTTGGTGAATCTCACTTGCAATCCCTTGTCAACAATTCAACCTATAGTGATGAGGTTGTTGATAATATTAGGCGCATACACATTACCTATCTTCCCAACTTAATGACTTGTGCCATCTCATGTTTGGACTTCATGTCTACCCGTTGGGTCTTCCAAGTTGTTTGAGAGTAAAGCTACCATTCCTGACACAGGATGTGAGCATCATGAGTCTATATGAAATACATGTTCCTTTGCCTTACCTTCTTTCATAATAATGTTGATGAGAATAAGTGAATCTTCTTGAGCTTGATCATGTATACATTTGTCGTAGTCTCTCCTTCCTTTGTATCTTGCTTGGTAATTGTTGTTGTATGGATTATTGTTATATCCATAAGAGTTGTTGAACCTTCTTGTAGAGTTTCTATAGCCTCCTCTCTTGTATCCTCTTCCTCTTTGGTTTCTTGGATTCTTGAAACAAGGCTATGTTATTTGATTGGTTAGACCACATATGGCACAAGTTTATGAGCTTTCAACTCTCCCCTTGCCTTTTCTACCACCTGTGCCTCTTGCTCTTGAGCCTCTATCTCTATGTGCAAAGTTGGCTCGAGAGGTACTACCTTTATCATCATACTTCTTGCCTTTGCCTTTACTATCCTTGCAACTTTTATTTTTCTCTATATGGAGAGTGGATGATTGTTTACATTTTTGGTTGTCTCCATTCTTCATAAGCTTTGCTTCATGTGTGGATGATTGTCCCATGCGTTTGTTGAAGTCAAGGACTTGCATACTCATGTAGAGGTCCATAGATGTGGTAAAGGTTTTCGATTTATCATCAAATTATATCCCATTGATGACTCACCTTACTATTTTTCTTCATCAATGAATTCTCCAATGCTTCCAAATGGGTCTGCAATGTCATTCATTTTGGTGACAAAATGAGTCACACTCTGCTTGGGCCTCTTGTTGAGTGTTGTAAACTCCATCCAAAAGTGATTCTTCTTGGCTTTGGTGCTTGATGAGAAGAATGCTTGAAGATCTTTCCATTTTTCTTGTGATGTCTTTCACTTCCTAATTTAAGGGAGTAAAAAATTAGAGGTAATGTACAGAATGTATGACCTTGCCAAAGCATCCTCTAAGCACCATGCATTCAACCTTTCTTGCTCTTCTTGTAATGGTTGAAATTAGCTTTTAAGAATTGGCATCATCTTATCTCAAGATATGTAACCATATAGGTTCCTTCCTTGTAGATAGGCCTCCATTCTAAGCGGCCATGCTGAGTAACTACCTCTATGCAATTTGTCAATGGATGAGTGTTATCCATCACCCATGATACTTAGTTTCTCTGATAGCATTGTGAAGGGATGATGGGAAATAGATAGACATGAGTGGATGTTTGCAAGAACATGCTCTATGCTAGAAAATTTAACTTCAAAGATTCTTAATGTAGCTTCTTAGCTTCTAAGCTATGCATAAAGAATGACTGAGTTATTTCTAACATCATTATCAAATGAAGACATCAAAATGGATAAGTTTGTACTTCATAATTTTTGAGAAACCATCTATTTTGTAAACAAGAGGTATAGAAGAATGCTTAGAGCTCACAACAAGATATAAATGGACCATAGAGATTTTGCACACACCTAATTGAATATTTCAGCTAAATAGGTGAAGGTTCTTGGTGAATCTATCTAGACCATACACTGAGAAATAATTTCTACAACTTTGGGGATCACCCATAGTTTTCAAAAACAAGATGAAGTGTAGACACATTTAGCTTCAAACACTAATAAAGCGAGATCTAATGATTCAATAACAATCAAACTTTATATTGAGCTCACAAGGATCCTATCACTACAACATATCAGGCGTATACCGAGGCTTCTACCGAGGAAAATGAACGGGCACAATTTTGCTCTGACGTCGGTGTAAGGGTCGGTGTAGGCGTCAACGTCGGTATGCCCTTCATATATTGTAGTGTATCCAATGTATCCAAGTGAAAGTATAGAAATTGGATGCTCATACATAGAGCAATGAACCCCACAAGTTGAGTGTGTTATGTGCTCCTTGTGTCTCCTATGCACCAATATGCTAGCTTATAAAATCTCTGAAAAAATTTTGATAGAATCTCCTTTGGCCAATGTGAACATGAGCCAAGTAAACCATCACAAATCCTCACCAAAACTGAGAAACAGGGTGAAAAACATAGAAAACACCATGTAACATATGCAAAATCTTTCAAACTGATGCAACAATTTCATACAGTCATCCCATGTTTACTACAAGAGGCCTTTGGACTTTCTCCATCTTTGGTCTTCCACTTATATCACCAGGGTATCTTCAAGAGGAGTGTACCTTAGTTAGACACCTCACCACATCCCTTATTTTTTTTTTCAAGTCAAGTTTTTAACAAGGAAAATATATCCTCTCAAGTGCATGCATCTTCCAAATTAAGGACCCATAATTTCATACATATGTCTCATGACATGTGAGTAATGTCCATTCAAGGATCCGCTAGTGTATACATGTAGTCTACTACCATATGCAATAAAAAAACATCCGAAAGCAAACATGTAACTGGTATATATAAAATTACTCTTACAGATATTTCAATACATTTCTTTAGAAAGCCTCCTCCTTAAACACGGCCATTAGATTTTCAATCCATTTTTCTTCTAAAGTTCAACTTTCTGGAACAACAGACAAATAGAGACCTGAGAATTGTGCTTCAACTTTTAACTTTTTTACAAGATCCATGTTGCTTGGATCAATATAATTATAGTTCTAAAACTTCGGGAGTTTTCCTCAATATCACTAAATATCTTCAGATGAATGAATGTAGTTGTCTTGCTATGCTCCTGACAAGATGAACAGACATCATGGGCTACTAAACTCTGCTTCAGGGGTGGATGTGCATGGTACTTGCCTCAATATTTCAGCTAGAAGTGCACTGTCCATCTGTAAAGCATTCATGTATTCCCTCTTGTTCGTTTCAGGAAGACGACCCTCACAACTTTTTTGTGCAATCAAGGATTCATTGCGCATGTTGCAATGGGGCATGTAAGCAAGCAGATAATGAAAGCCTCATTTTGCAAGTACACATCTTATGGGACTCCAAAGTTTGAAGCTACAATTGATTGGTGCAGCTATGATGCCTTCTGGATGACGAATGACAAGAACCCTCGTTCAACTAGATAGATCTGCAAGCAACAATCCAATATGGGCTTCCCCTCGCTCTGATACCACTCTCTTGATGCAAACAGCTATGTCGCATTCATTGTGCAGAGACACACACAGGCGAAGATGGCTTATGGATCAGTTCGGGTAGACGAAGATGCCTACTTTAACAAGATCTGGCAGATTGTCGGCAAGAAAATTAGACTTCAAAAACACATCAGTTGGAAACAAGCTCTACTGGGAGAAGCGATCAGCTGTTCGGTGACTCTCTAGAATGCCATCAGAGGGGAGACCCTTTGGAAGATGTGGCAGGAAAGATGTGCTTATAACTTTGGTGACTCCCCCAAAGAGTGGTCAATTGAGAAATCGTTCTTCCTCCTCGATAAAAAAATCGCTAACTGTAAAAATCCCCCCCCCCCCCCCCCCTTCAGGCATCATCAATTGCTCCTTTTGATCAACAACAAGCTTAAACCCAAGTGGACCCCACATGAGGGTGATGAGAGTGTGATTAACCTTCTGTCTAATGCCATCTAAAATCTATAAAATCTACCCCTGCTCTGTGGGATTTGAGGGGTCCCATGGGCACTAGTCCCCTTCACTTGTACTTTTCTTTTCCTTTTAATTATTACAAGTCTGAGAAATTAGGCTAAGGCTGAACTTCCTTTATTTTAAAAAAGAGATGCCTTATGGATGACCAACGGTAACAACTCTCAAGCCAACCCCATAGATCTACAATAAAAAAATCCGATATGGGCTTCCCCTTGCTCTGATACACAGATGAAGATGGTGATACACAGAACGTCTGGATAAGACATTTGTCACGCCACTCAATACACTCACAAATTTTTTCTTAATATGAAGGAAGTTTGGCATTAGCCTACTCTCTCGAACTTGCATTAAATAAAAAGAAAAGAAAAGTACAAGTGAAGAGGACTAGTGCCTATGGGACCCCCCAAGTCCCATAGAGCAGCGATAAACCTTACAAAGTTTAGATGGCATTACAAAGAAGGTTAATCACCCTCATGTGAGAAATGCTTGAAAAGAGCACTCTCTGGAATGCCATCAGCGGGTAGATCTATTATTCATAATGTATTTTCTTACATTAACATGACGAATCATCATCTTTGGTCTATTAGAATTGGTCAATTGTATTGGCTCATGTGAGTACGTACTTTGTCTGATGGTAATCTCTGCTCAACTTTATCTTCTTCATAGAGGTTATGCTTTGTGTTCTTCCGTTTCAATCTCTTTGTGTTCTTTCAGTTAGCGTTGTCCGAGAGATTTGCCCTCGTGTTATTATGAAACAAAAAAATTTGATAATAACATTCACCCTATTGTAATGGATTCCAAATCAAGAGGGCACCAACTGCATGGTTTAATAAATGAATAAGAGGGATAAAGTAAATTGTGTTCTATATCTCAAAAGTTACAAGTTAATGCTGCTGGAGGACTATGTGCAAAAGGTCATATCTAGCTACCGCGAAACAACATAGGGATAACCGGATATGAAAGCTCTCCATAACTTAAGGAGAACATTGCACGCCTCTATGAGGAAATGAGCTCTATAGTTTTTCCGTTGGATCTCCTGCTTATGTGAAGCTTGAAGAATGGCACACTGAAAGAAAGGCAATGAAATTAACATGTCTTTGCTACTTTTTGATCTTTTTATTTCTCGCCGGTGTTTTCTATAATTGTCAATGTTTACATGTGCCTATGGTGACTCCATCACTCTCGAAGCGATGCACTATACAGCACTTAACAAAACTGTGACACTGCATATATGTTCAAAAATAAGATTTTTTTCATGGATAGAACTCGAGTGAATCAAATCATGTAGAAATCCTGTGATCGGACCCTTAGTTTGTTGTCTCAATTCTTATGCATACACCTAC
Source organism: Ceratopteris richardii (assembly GCA_020310875.1). NCBI lineage: Eukaryota > Viridiplantae > Streptophyta > Polypodiopsida > Polypodiales > Pteridaceae > Ceratopteris > Ceratopteris richardii. Next base: position 149,533,878 of record CM035421.1, read on the forward strand.
GAATCTGCTGCGATGATTAGCCCTTTTAATCTGCCATAGTATAATCTTATTCTCAACATATGTTTTGTGGTGAGGGGAAGAATACTGTATGTCTTCATCCATTTACAATAGCCCACTCTTGTCTTGATCAATTCTAAGAGAGACTTCCATGAGCTTGTGATGAGGAAGATGCACCTCAATTCATATTGCTTATATGAAGCTTAAAGAATGGCACATAGGAAGAAAGGTAATGAAGTTAACATGCCTTTTCTACTTTTTAATCCTTTTAATTTTGTCCGGTGTTTTCTACAAGTATCAACATTTACATGTTCCTATGGTGACTTCATCACTCTCGAAGCGATGCCATAAACAATGCTGAGAATAACTGTGGCAGTGCATATATATTCATAAATAAGGTTTCTGCCATGCATAGAACTCAACTAAATCAAACCACGTATAAATCTAGTGATGCGACCCGTAGCCTGTTTTCTCAATTCTTATGCATACACTTCTGAATCTGCTGCTATGATTAGCACACTTAATCTGCAATAGTATTGGCTTATGCTCAATATATGTTATGTGGTGAGGGGAAGAATACCCTATGCCTGCATGCATCTACAATTTCCCACTCTTGCCTTTATCACCTATAGGAGAGACTTCCATGAGCATGTGACGAGGAAGATTCATCTCAACTCATAAATCCACTCTTGGAGGATCCTTTGACTCATCACAGAGCTGAACGTGATATAGAACTCTGGATCTAACGTTCAATACCGCTTCAAGCTATCGAATGTGATCTTGGTGATTTTTTGTTGATTTTCAATGTTTTGATTGGTGTGTGTGTGTGTATATATATATATATATATATATATATATATATATATATATATATATATATATATATATATATATATATATATATACATATATATATATATATATATGTCTGTATGTATATGTGTGTGTGTGTATGTATATATATAGGAATTGAGCTTTGCATGCTTGCATGTAAGACTGAAAGCTATATCCTTGCCCATGTTTCTTGTGAGGTTCTCTAAATAGTTTTCTAAGTGTTAATTAAAGGAGAAAATTATGAGATGTGACAAACAATGTGTGCAATAGAGGCAGCAAGAAGAATGGAAGGCGCATAGAGGAAGATACATAGAGAGAGAGGGTAGTAATCAAAGCCAAAAATCTAGATTCAATACTGATAGCTATAGGATGAAGAACATTGGATGGATTGGATATCAAACATATCACATAGAGATAAGGTCTAGGTTTGAATATTTTTTATAAACATTGATGCTGATATGTTCATGCTGCATATAATGCTACTATTTACATTTGTAGTCCATAGACTTGACAAAAAAGTTTTGCATAAGACAATACATCTTATGACAGCTACATAAGAGTTGTGATGTATGCAATATGATATGTGCAATTCTTAATAGGTAAGTGAAAGTGCTTATTCTTTCTTGAATTAATACATGGCAACAATAGCTCTAGGAAAAAAACTAAATATATACCTTTTTAATCTTTTGATGATTATCTTATAGGTTGTGCAAATCGTGTGAGTCTTTTTCATGAACTTGTATATTAAAAAAATGTTATTTATTTATTTAATTTAGAAGAGAAAGATATATTGTTGTGCTTATATCGAGGTCCATATATATGAGCTGAAGAAAGCTTAAAAGCAATGAGCATCATTAGTGTGTGAATGGCACAAAGATTAAAAAAATGTGTTTTTTTATCCACTCATAGTAGGACATTTTGAAAATTTAGCTCCAATCTTCAATTTTTCTCATTACTCTATTTCAACCACCTATCACACTTAGGCATGTGGAGACACATGATGCACCCCATGCCATCACATATATAAATGATGGTATGTTGGATTCTTCTCAAAAAGCTAAGTTCTTGAAAGATATTCATGTTCACACTATTACAAAAAATCTTGTTTCTATTGCTCCAATGGTTGAGCTAGGACCGCACGACAAATCCAATCAGAATGACTGCTTTGTGGAAAACCCTAAAGACGGGTATATATTGGTGGCCAAGGGCACGAAGGAGGGAATGCTAATGTGATGGGTACATCAAGTTTCTAAGGTGAGATGGGGGGTGAGAATACCTCGACCATGAGCTCTCTGATTCCTTGGAGACAAATGGTTCGAAGAGAAAAATCACATGTAGGTACACACCACAACAAAATGTAGCGGAAAGGAAGAATAGTTATATTGTAGAATGTGCTAGGGCTATGATGAAGGACATGGGAATTCCTAATTGCTATTGAGCTGATGTTGCAAAAACTACCATATACATCATGAGTACAAGACTCACATAAGGTATACATGCTTCAACACCATATGAATGTTGGCACAATAGGAAACTAGATGTATCATACTTGAGAGCATTTGATTGTACTTGCTATGTCTTAATACCAATTGAACTAAGAAGAAAACTTGATGATAGATAAAAAAGATGTGTATTTATAGGCTATGCAAGTGAAAAAAGGGATATAGATGCTAGAACGCCCCAACCAAGTAGCTAAGGTTATCAAGAAATGTCAAATTTGATGTGATTTTACCTTGGTGTTCTTCACATATATATATATATATATATATATATATATATATATATATATATATATATATATATATATATATATATATATATATATATATATATATATATATATATATATATGTATATATATATATATATATATATATATATATATATATATGTATAGAGATATATATATATATATACACACACACACACACATATATATATATATATATATATATATATATATATATATATATATATATATATATATATATATATATATATATATATATATATATATATATATATATATATACATACACACACACACACACACACACACACATATATATATATATATATATATATATATATATATATATATATATATATATATATATATATATATATATATATATATATGCATGCGAATGAAGATGAAGAAAGGATGACTTCAAGAGGAAATGAAGAAGCAAAAAGCACGGTTCTTATTTGACCAAAGGAATCAAGTAAACACTCACCACGGAGTGGAGAAAGCCCTACATCAAGTCAACTTCGTGATGCAAGGACACCATCATGTATATGAAAGAAGATGAAGAATTGTGGTTAGATCGCAATTAAGACCATCCTGCAAAGAAGGGGGAGACATAAAAGGAAAAAAAAATCCAAAGAAATGGAAAAGTGAAATAAATTTCTGATAGCTTAAGGTATCTAGTTGAGAAACTCACTTAGGACACATTCATGGCTAGGAATTATGCATATGTAAGCAAAGTAATTGAAGAACCCACATGCTTTGAAGAAGCAAATACATGCAAGGAATGGAAAGGGGCTATGCAAGATGAAATCAAAGCTTTGGAGGACAATCACACTTTGAAATTAGTGCCAACAAAGAAAGACATGTTGATTATTGAAAGATGTGCTTGTTTAAGGTAAACAAGCACTCAAATGGTGGCAGTGCTAGGTTTAAAGCAAGGCTTTGTAGCCAAAGGGTTTGATAAGTAATATGGATTGAACTATGAAGATACCTTCAACTCTGTATCAAACATGTCTACCATCCCAAAACTCATAGGAATCGCATTTAGAAATCATTGTGAAATGACTTAACTAGATGTGAAGAATGCTTTCCTAAATGGATGGCTAGAGGAGGTGGTATACATAAATGAGACATTAGGGTTTGAAGATAAAATAATAAGTGATTATGTTTTTAGATTAAAGAAGGAAGTCTATGGTGTCAACCAAGCCCCAAGGGTATGGAATCAAATGATTCTAGACTGTTTGATAGGTTTTGGATACAAATAAAGAAATGCTAAATCCTCCTTATTTTACAAAAGAGAAGGTGAATCATCTATCTACTTATGTTTGTATGTAGATGAATTGATTATTACAAGTGATCATGAAGAAGGCATGAATAACATCAATGAGAAGCTTGGGAAGGACCTCACGATTGCAAACCTTGGAGATCTAAGATATAATGTAGGTATTGAAGTCATATATAAAGATAATGGTATTTGTCTCATGCAAACGAAGTACATTTTGGATGTATAAAAACAGAATAAAATTACAATTATGAAACCATTTAGAAATATGATGGAAGTAAATAAGAAATTAACATCAATAGAAGTAACACAGTTTAGGATGCACTCTTATACAAGACTATAATGGAATCTTTGAATAATGCCACTATCACAAGGCATGACCTAGCATCTATAGTTGGTGTGCTATGCCAATTGATGCACACAGCTAGGATTCCTCACTTACTTATAGCTAAGAGACTACTCAGATATCTCAAAGGTACTTTGAACATAGTTCTTTTCTATCCTTTTGAAGGTGATTTGCAAGTGAAAGATTATGTAGATTCAGATTGGACAAGATCTAAAAAACATAGAAGGCTTACAAGTGTATATGTATTTATGCTAGGGAAGTGAAGTATTTCAATGGTGATGTACATAATGGAGTCTCCTTCTTGAGAGCTCCACTAATATACCCTCAAAGTAGAAAAACAAGCTCTAGATATCACACATAGTAATCTTCATAGAGGATGCTGAATAGGTAGAAAACATAGCGAATAGGGGGACATGGACATAGATTTCTCAGGTTTTCCAGATGCGATCAAACATGCAATTTGTGGCTGACTAGGATACTAAATGTTTTATTAAAGAAAATATACAAAAGCTTTCGACGACCATTTGGCCTTTCACATGGACACTAACGGTAACAATCTCTCACCAAAGGCCAATATTAAAAAAAGTTGGATATATTTGGAGAAGCTTGGAGGTAGGGTTGTAAAGTGGTGAAGATGGTGTAGAAAACCATCATGTGACCTCCCCTAGCTCTTTGGATATTTAAAGTAGAACTTGTACGCTTGGGATTAGTTCAATAAAACCCAATAGATACTTTGGAACATCAATAAGAACAAGTTGATGCAAAAGAAATAACTTGCACCTTGACTAGCTCACAAAAACCACCTAAATTTGGATGTAATTTATGACTTCAGACACCTAGAGCACCTAGCACAACTACAATTGGAAAAAATCTTTCTATGAGAGTATCAAACGTAGGGTTGGCATGCTATAATGCATAAATTTCCTAATTTATATCACCCAATGAAGGAGCAATAAGCTTAACATTGATTGGATGTGATCCTTGCTTCATCACCTGATACAATCCCATATAGATTTATTCCTTTCAAATAAGCCTCCATTTCGATTTCCCAAGTAGCATAATTGTGTCTATCAAGCTTCTCAATCATTGATGGAAACACATATCCCATCTTGAAGTTGCTCTGATACCACTGAAAGAAGTTGGGGATGTTTGGAGAAGCTTGGAAGGAGGGTTGTCAAGTGGTGAAGATGGTCCAATAAACCAGCATAGGACTTGCCCTAGCTCTTTCGATGTTTAAAGTTGACCTTGTAGGCTTGTGGTTAGTGCAATGTACTTTGGAACATCAATGCGAACACATTGATGCAAAACAAATAACTTGCACCTTGACTAGCTCACAAAAAACTTCTAAATCTAGATGCAAGTTATGACTTCAAATACTTAGAGCAGCCAACATACTTACAATTGGAAAATTTTCTCTTAAGGGATCGTCATACATAGGGTGGGCTTGCTTTAATGCATAAAAGCCCTAATTTATATCATCCAATGAAGGAGAAATAATCTTTACACTAATTGTATGTTATCACGAATTTTTTGGGTTGTGTAGAAGATGATATGGGTTGTGTAAAAGATGATCCTCAAAGAGTAATGAAGATTTCTAAAAAATTACGAAGTGAAATGCTCTCCAAATTTGTAAAAATAACCTAGAGTTATACCTCTCAATGAATGCTTAATCATGTGATTTGGAGCTATTCAGAGAGAGTGAAAACCTCAGAAAGATGACTAAGTCCGAGGAAGAAGGAGTAGAGAAGAGATATGGAACAAACCAATGATCAAAAGAGTATACGTATCGTATCAAATCAGCACTCTCATAATGTACAAATAGTTTAGAGTCTTTAAAGAGTCTCAACCTTCTATCCATGCCTTTTGTTCATGAAATCAAGTTTGAAAATGAGCGAGTTTGTTTGTTGTGATTGAATGGATCCATGTTCCTACAATCTAGGAAAAATAAAGTGATTTAATCTTGATCATTTTTTGGTGATGATTGATTGATTGTTTGATCAAGCTACAACCACCTTTAACTCATGATTTTTGAGGGTTTACTTTACCCTTTTACAAGTGTGAAGCTCTAGAATTTTACAAAAATAAATGATCACAAAAGATCCTTATGAAAATACAATAGAAAATGGATATTGATGAAGAACCTCTTCAATGGATATCATGGGCACATTTTGAATGACATATTGATGAAGTACAAAAAATATACCTCAAGCGTAATGCAATCTTGATGTTCCAAAAAATATGGCCAAAATGATAATGGCAGAAAAATAAAGAATGATAAAGAACACTTGAGTGTAAATATACATAACTATACCTCCTACCTGATGGGCATGTTACACAGTATACAAGTAACTATGTAAGACCATGAATCAAGTAGTCCCCATCAAGTGACAATAGTATCAAAAGCTATCCTCTAGCAGAGCTTTAGTCAAAGCATATGCAACATTATCTTGAGTATGGACCTCCTCAAGAATAATGCATGGAGTGGCTAAAAAATCTCTAATGAAGTGATACCTCACGTGAATGGATTGGTCTTTGCATGATAGATAGGATTCTTGGCCATAGTAATGGCACTCTAACTATCATTGGGCAAACAAGTTACATATTGAGGTAGATCCATGCCACAAGCATGATGAGAAAGCCACAATGCTTTGTTACATGCCTCACTTTTTGCAACAGACTCTACTTTTCTAGTGAAAATAGTTGTACAATAGCACCTCAAACAAAATGAAAAATGTACCCTGATGTAGAATCTTGAATGTCTACACAACTAGCATAATCAGAATCCATGTAATGAATAGTGCATGCTCCTATCCAAGCACATACACTTGTAGTTAATGCCACTCAAATATCTCAAACTCATCTTCACCATTTCCCATTGCTCCTTGTTAGGTTTAGGCATATATCTACTCCCAACTCCCACTCCAAATGCAATGTCTCGCCTCATAGCTACCATAGCATACATGAGACTACCAATGGCACAATGAAAAGGAATGTGGTCATGAATTCCTTTTCCTCATCTGATTTGGGGCAATCATCTTTGCTCAATTTCACATATGTGGATAAAGGTATACCTAATGCCTTTTTACCCTTCATATTGAACCTCTAAAGTACTTTGGATATGTACTCACTTTGGGATAAGTATAAGCATCTTTTACTCCTATCACGAGTAGTGCACATACCAAGAATATTTCTAGCATCCTTGAAATCCTTCTTATCAAATGTGTGACTCAACAACTTCTTTTTGAGAACCGACAAGTCATAAGAGGACTTTCAAGCAATAAACGTATTATCAACATAAAGTATCAAGCATATCAAACTACCATTGGACCATCTCTTTATGTAAAGACAATGATCCTCATTGCTACAAGAATAGACTCGAGACTTCATAAAAGAATCAAACTTTTGGTACCATTGTCTATGGGACTGTGTAAGTCCATATAAGCCCTTGTTCAACTTACAAACTAGACTTTCTTTGCTAGGAACTACATCATTGTCTAGTTTTTCCATATAGATCTCGTTTCTAAGATCTCTATGCAAGAAAGTAGTTTTCACATCCATTTGTACTAGCTCTGAGTCATCCATCGCAATGAATCAAAGGAACATTTGCAAGGTAGTCATCTTGACCATTGGAGAAGATTTCCTATAAATCAACACCATGTTGTTGCTTAAAAACCTTTGCAACAAGTCGTGCTTTATGCTTTGGGAGAATCAATATCTGATGTGAATTTGAGCTTATATGCCCATTTACATGGTAAAGCTTTCCTGCCCATTGGCAAAGGTTTTAAAGCTCAAGTACCATTCTTATGAATAGAATCCAACTCATTCTTCATGGCACACTTCCACTTGACATAATCCTTTGTCTGCATAGCCTCTTTGTAGCAAGAAGCCTCACCAACTTCTATTAGCATAACAAAATCCAAATTTGGAACAGATATATTAGGTCGATGTGAGACACATGTAGAGCATCTCAATGGTTCTTGAACATGAATATTTGTAGACTGATCTGATTGGACATTCTGTTTTACATCCCTATGTGCAACAATTTAATGCATTCTAACTGGAGGATTGGTATCCTCAAACAAAAGTCATTTCTTCTCAACCTCTTTAATGGGTTACTTATGCATCTTAGAGTCATTGAAAATGACATCACTACTTCTGATCATTGATCATGTTTTAGGATCCCATAAGTGATATCCAAATTGACCTTCTCTCACATATCAAAGAAAAATGGATTTCTTTGACTTATGGTCACTTTTTGTCTAATATTCTTGGGTATATGAACATATGCTTCACACCCAAAAAATTGAAGATGATCATAATATGGTGGCTTCCCTATCCATAACACGTGCCACTTTAAAACCTTCAGTAGTACTAGATGAAAGGTCAATCACATGAACTGCAATCAATACAACTTCTACTCAAAAACCTTGTGAAAGGTTTGCATGATGCACCATGCAAACTACTCTACCCTGAATAGTTCTATTCATTCAATTGAGCTACACCATTTTTTACTAGGGTATAAGGAGCTATAAACTATCTATGAATTCCTCTAGACTAAAAGAAAAGTCTGAATTCATGTGATGTAGACTCACTCCCATTATTTGAACGTAAAGCTTTAAGCTTAGTTCCTTTTTGAGTCTCAATTGAAGCAAGCCATTTCTTGAAAATAGGGAATACCTCATCCTTCGATTTGATAGGATATAACCAAACTTTTCTAGTAGTATCATCTATGAAAGTGAAAAAGTAAAGAGAACTAGCTAATGATCTTGTGGGCATAAGACAACACACATCTATATAAATGAGATCTAAAGGCTGAATTGAAGGTTCAATGTGTGTTTTATGCACATTCCTAGTTTGATTTCCATATTGATAATGGTCACAAAATGAAGAATCAGAGAAAGATAGCCAAGGTAAGTAGCCAAAGTGAGAAAGATTTTCCATTCCACTATGAGATATGTGGCCCAAATAGCCATTCCAAATACAAGCCATAGGCTATTTAGTAACAGCTAACAAGTGTTCTTTCTATGATACAAATAAAGGATAAAGTGAGCCAACTTTGCTTCCTTTTGCAATAACCATATTGGCCTTTGATATGCAAAAGGACTCAGCATAGAAGACCACCTTGTAACCAAGGTAATCAACTTGACCTGCTGACATCAAACTATGTGATAATTGAGGTAGATGGCATACATTATGCAAAGTAAATTTCAAAACATCAATGAACTACATAACAACATCTCCAATCCTGACAACATGACACTGGAAAGAGTCACCAAGTCTCATAGTACAAAGAGAATTTTTTGCATAAGTAGATAACCATTCTCTATGTGGTGTCACATGGAAGGAAGCACCAAAATCTAGCAGCTATGTGTGGGAAGGAGAATCAACCATAAGAGCCTTAGTAGGCATTGTACTATCAAGTGTCAACACATCAGCATCATCAAAAATAGCCTTGATTTCTTCAATCTTCACAGTTTAAGTAGATGGTGTAAGTAGTTTTTTAACATGCCCATCAACGTTCTATCCATTACCTTTAGCAGTTTTTAATGCATAGCAATTTTTTTTTCATGTGACCTTTCTTATGAAAATAATGGCATCTAATATGCCTCTTCCTTGATTTACTTCTACTCTTATTCTTTTGACCATTCTTTTCCTTTTTCTCGCTCTTGCCATGTTAGCGATTCTTTCATCGGTAAGAATCACAAACATTATATGCATCTCCACTTTGAGTGCCAACCATAGATTTCCTACAAAATCTCCACACTCAGGAGTGATCCACATCATAGACCAATTTACCACCAGGTATGATTAATCTCATTGTTTTGCTCACACTTAGAGCCAAAAACAGGGATTACAAAATGGGTTCTTGGGTGGCAATCATATAGATAATCACTAAAGACCATATTAATTTCCCTCTATTACTCACAGATTACCATCAATCACACAGTAATATATTCCTGAACTTATCACACTACCTTAATACTTCCAAAATTTCCATCAATGATTACCACATAAACTCAACAATACCACCTATGCTTTTACACCATGTACAAAATAACTTAGAAAGAAAATTCATCGCAATATTCACTTCACTTTAACCAAAAATAGGGATTACAAAATGGGTTCTTTGGTGGAAGTCATACAGATAATCACTGTAAACCATATTAATTTCCCTGTATTACTCACACATTACCATCGATCACATAATAACATATTCATGAACGTATCATACTATCTTAATACTTTTGAAATTTTTATCAATGATTGCCACATAAACTCAACAATATGACTTGGGCTCTTACAACAATTCATCACAATACTCATTTCACTTTAGCACACGTAATTTTCATAAAAAAACTACTAATAAGTGACAAGAGATAAAGAGGGAATAGAATGCACTAGATATTAAGGAATATGCCTCTACACAGAGTCTATAGGTTGATCGAGTCACTATGACTCATTGCCTTGCTGTTTCTCTCACCTAGAATGATCATTTTATTAATAGATGCATTTGAAAAGTTAAAATTCTTTGGTCAAACACTTCATTGAAAATGAAAATAATTAAAAAATTAAGTATGGTTGCACTGTAGTGCCTAAAAGTGCACTATTGTGAATAACTGTGAAGAATGTATCCCATGATGATGGCAAGGTGCATAGCAACATGAATACTTTCTTTTCATTATCCATATCCATTTTTTGAGCCAATAACTGAGAGAACATACCATCAAAATGATTTAGATGAGCAACAACACTATTTGTGTCCATGCAAAGGTCATATAACTTTATAATTAGATACACTTTATCTAGTGTCATTTATCTTTCATAAGTATTGCATAACTTCTTTTCAAAGCTCCTATGCACTTTCACAATCTAATACTGTAAAGTAAATATTATCCTCCAAGTACAATCGAATGGTAGACCTAGCCATTTCATCCAACTCATCCCAATCATCTTCCTCCATGTTGATAGGTTTCTTTGAGATTCAATTTACTCGATTCCTTTGACTCCTCTGAATTAGCACATCTTTAATCTCATTTCTCCATAGAGCAAAGTGTGTCACAAAATTTTTAGATCTCAAAAGAGTCTTTGCTATGCAAGTTGTAGCTCCTACTAGGAACATTGGCACTAGACCTTGATCCACTAGACGTGCCTTAGATCCTTGATGCAATGATGATAGAGAACTAACTAGAGTGATAATGGACCACTAAGCCTCAAAAGGGGATGACCAAGTGTTAGATTTTGGAAAAAATTCAACAGAGTTTCCTAGAAAAATGGATTAATGAATAACAATTACTAACCAAAAGGATTATGTGAGAATATATGTGCTCACATGAATAGGTGTGCCAAGGAGTAAAATCGACCACTATTAGGTTGAAAAAACTCAAATCTAGAAAACTTTTGCTAGAGTCTCCTCTCCAAAATGAGCAATGAACAATGTCAGAAAAACTCACTAAATTGCAAGTACTGGCATGTGAACCTACATTGTGAATCACTGACTCCACTGCATATAATGATTTAACTTAGAGAAGCCAATTAGGCTTACCAAGCACCTATGAAGAACTATCATACATGTCCTATGGTGAAGTTGGGTAAGTCTTCGACTTGCATCACTGAAGAAACCTAGACATGTGAGTGTCTCCCAATTACAAAAACCTCGCCATGAACCCCTTTATCAATGTCAAAGGCTTTATGCACATAGATAATCACTATATCAATGCCCACATGGACGTACATAAGTGATATCCACAGAGGCATACATTGTGTGTACATGCTCAATATGTGCAGTAAAATGGCACTTAGAGGCTGAACTCATATCCCAAACACTAGCCAACAACACCTCCAAGTGTTTTTCAACTCTATTCTTCAAGCTAAAAAATTGCATAAATTTGCGGCGACCACTCCCACCACAACTCAAAAACATTTCAAGAAACCTATTGTCAAAGAAGTACATAAGAGCACTCCTTCTGATGTTCATAAACCTGTGCAATGAGAACTATGGGCAAAAGTACTGCAAAATGACTTTCTAAAATAAAAAATCCTTCAAAGTAGGCTTTGAAGGCAAAGAATGAAGCATTGAGAGCCTAAAACATGTTCAAGGTAATGTGAGCCTTCGTCTTTCCCTTTCTCAAGCACCACAAGAGTGTAGCTTAGTGGCAAGAGATTGTCCATTAAGCGAGCTCTAGGAGGAACAAAGTGGGATGGGTGACCTCTTGGGAAGTGCCAAGAAGATTTGTCTTCCTTGATCATTTAGGTCCTCCCGTGCATGCAGCCAATGGTGCCAATGGTGACTTTGGTGAACTAGATGACAAGGTATGCCAAGGTCTATGTCTTGGTTGCCAACTTACTCTTAAGCCTCAAAGAAGCCTTGGGTGGGTAGGTGGGTGCTCGCTTTGCTCGCACAAAAGGAATAAAGCTTTTCCCTCGAAATACTCTAGTATCAATGAAGTATTTCAATGGGGATGCATGCCACTATTCCTTTGCAAATCTCCACGATGACTTGGAAGTAGAAAATGGAGCTCTAGACACAACACATATTACTCTGCACAAAGGCTATAGAAGACATAGAGAACACACAACATAGGCAGCCATGAACATAAATCTTCTATATCTTCCAAATGTGGTCAAACTTACAATTTGTGTTTCATGAGGCCACTACATGTTTTATAAAAGAACATATACAAAAGTGTCGAGCATCCATTTGGCCTTTCACATGGACACTAGTAATAGGAAGAAGTTCATTTATTAGATGGAAAAGAAGCAACCCACAATTATCTTATCTTCAACAAAAAATGAATAAAAAGGTTCAACACAAGTAACATCTTAGCTGATGTAGCTCAAGAAGCTTATGGCTGAGTCAATTTTGTAGCTCAATAAACTTCAAATTATGTGTGTTGTGACAGGAGTACTGCGTAGCTATCTGCCAATCCTTTGTTCCGTGCTAGAAGCAAATATATAGGGAAAATGTATGACTATATCAATGAGAAGTTGTTGGCTAAGTAGGTGAGTCCAACACATGAGTACCAAGGATCAATTTTCTTACATGTTCAATAAGACATTGGACTCAACCAGCTAACAAAGTGCAAAAGAGGCATTAGAATGATGGAGATAGGATGAAGACTTGAAGGTTGAAGCCTAAGGAGGAGTATTGAAAAAGAAGCTCCAACCTTAGGAGCATATGAACCTCCTCACTTGGTCACACTTTGAGAATCATGAAGTAAGGAGCTAAGCATGAGTATTCTTGTATGATTCGAGTTGGATATATCTAAGTGTTGATCAGAGTTCCCTTTTCACCGCGTATCCATTTCTTGTAATTTTCAGCTTTCTATGTCCTCTGAAGTTGGCTTGAATGTCAAGTCTAAACTTTGCGTTTTCTAAGAAAAAATCAAGTCTATGGTGAATAGTGGTCTCAATGTGCATGTCTAGTGAAGCAATGAATAGTCTATCTTGCAAGCATTGGTTTTCATAGTAGAAGCAAGAATTTTGAATGATATAACTTGCATTACGAAGTTTGCTTGAGTGAGAAAATCTCTAGGGTTCATTTCGTAAGAATGCAAAGAAACATTGATTTGAGTGAACATAGGTATCTATGAACACACATGTGTGGTTGTTCATGCTTCAAGAGACATAAGAAATCTTTACATTCTTCCTTCAAAGCAACTAGTTGGCTTACTAGCCTCTTTAGTCGGGGGTGACCATTCAACCTTTCCTATCTACAACCCCATAGTTTGTGGCCACATGCCAAGATTTAACCCAATTGTAAAGCCTTCGGGTGTCTTGTCAAGCTTTTCTATCATGCCACCCCTAGTGGGGGTCCAATGGGTACTATGCCACCTTGACTTGTACAATTTTTCTTTCCATTAATTCAAGCAAGGGAGGGTAGGCTTCAGCCAAACTTCCTCTTAAAGGAAACATGGTTTTTACTTCACTTAATGTTGTTGGAAATGTCATAGGATTGGGTTGATCAATTCGAATCATGAGCCCTAGCCATTGCATTTCACACTGAGTGAATTAGACATAATGAGGTGAACGGTGCCTAGGTTTTAGTGGTACTAGCATCAGTTGTGGAAGCAAGAACTCAAAAAAAAAATTCATGTCTGCTCTCACCATATCATATCGTGGAAAAGGTTTGTGCTCACATAGTGGAATCTATTTGTGGTGGTTCATTGCTACCTAAAATTTCTTTCATATCCATAAAAAATTAAATAAAAATGTAAATGTCAAATAAACATAATCTTTCGTTCTGTGATATACGAAGTAAGAGAATATGGTAATGCTGCTACCTTTAAATAATGATACAAGTTAAAGAATAACATGAATCAATTTCAAAATTCATTATCAAAGTGTCTTAAGACATCTATTTCAAGAAGTGGAATGATCCTTCCCAAAGAAGCGCTTATCTAGAACTCAAGAGAAGCATCGAAGCCTGTAGATGCAATTGCACAAACTCAACTTCGATGAATCATGATCTGGCTCCAATCTTCAAACTTTTCGAGGTAACTCCAAGTAGTACATCAACAGATGCAATCTTTAAATCTTCTCATAAGGCCTATAAAAAGAACCATTATAAACAAGTACGTTATATTAGTCCTATATATAGGCTTAATTACACATGCACACACACATCTACCACTTAAACTATCTCACACACAACATACACAAGCACAATACATACACATGCATACTAGCATACACACACTCATACACAAAATCATCCACACACACGACTACACTCTATCTACGCTTAAAACGTAACTATACGCATACTTCTTAAAAACACACACATACACACCGGTATACATATATTCTCTATTTTTATTTTATTTTAATTCTTGTTTCCTTTTACATGTATTTTTTCGTTTTGTTTTTCTTCTCGGTTATGGATTAAGATTTAATTATAATAAATATTTGATATTTAAATACACACATACATTGATAGAAACATATACCCAAACCCACTCACACACATATACGATTACAATTCATAACACATGAATTCACACATATGCCCTTACAATCATACACAAAACATTTACAAACCATATAGAAACATTCATTACATAAATATCCTTATACACATAGCACAGAAGATAAAGGGTTACTCACACACACTCATAGACATACACATATACATCGAAGTTCACATACATGTAGACCCATACACATAAACCCATACACAAACACACTATTTCTCAAACATAGAGTCACAAATTCATACTCACCCAAACACATACATTCAACCGTTTATAGTTTCACACATCAAATCACTTTGCACATACATAATCACATAACACATACTATATGTCAATTACATTCCACATCTAATCATCGAAACACTTTATATCCTTCCTATACTCCCTGTGGTAATTACAAGTGGGTAATTTACCTTGTAACCACACGTTGAGGAATTGATAAATTAAGGCACATTGTACTCACAAGAGAATACATCAAAAATCATGTAGAAGACCGAGCACTATAATATAAAACCTTATAAAATATATGAAAATTTTATACTTGAGATGTTACTTCTCAATTTGGATACATTGAGAAAGTAGTTGTTGATCGGAAAGATTTAGATGGCAGAGAGGTTGAGGAATTGCTTGCATATCAAGAATTTTATTTGTCCCTCTCAACGGCGTATAACCCTAAGGGTAATGAGAAGATATAAGAACATGACCAATCTACTATGAAGGTAGTCTCTAAAATTTGTAATGGTAACATTAAACAATTTTTTACGTTTTTTCTTCTGCATTGTGGGATGATAGGATGATTTACACTATGACGATAGGATATATCCATGCTGAATAATGTATTATCAAAAATCAATTGTCTCTAACCCATACTAAGATACCTAGAAGGACTACTTTACGTTGGAACAACAATTTGACTACTAAAAATTTATAGGCCTTACATACTAAGAAACTAGAACAAGGAAAAGGTATGCTTCATGATGCTATTTATAAGTTTAAGGTATCAAAACTCAAAATAATATGTACTTTGATAAATCACATCCATTAAGTCCTAATCCAATACAAGAAGGTGAATGGGATTTAGTTTATAACAATACTTTGGATTCCCAATCTATGCATCAGGAAGATTATGTAGATGTTTTGGGCTTTACATTGTTTTCAAAGTGCATTGATAATCGAATTTATGCTACAAGATAGTTAGGTGTAGCTACATTAAGAATTTAGATTGTAGGTAAACCAATTAACTTGTTCTAGAGAAGAGTAAATGAAGAGTATTTAATGGAAGACAATATGCTTGACGACAAAGATGTTTGATCAAGTGATTTAAATTCTTTTATGTTTCTTTTTTTTTCTTTATTGTCATTGCATTTTATATCTTACATTCAATTAAAATTATCAAGCTATAAAAAGATGATTTGATTAGATTATGAAATTTGAAGCTATGACTTATGTAGGAATGCATTTACTTAAAGTATTTGTTCAAACACAAATTAATGAAAATCAAGGCTCAGATAGGACAAGTTGAATTGCAATCTCATAGTAGAACAATTGATTTGTTTTATATAAGTAAGAATACGCTTTCTTATGATAAGCATTTTTATTGAAGATAATACCTCCTACTTTTTCATACTTCTATATTTTCTACTTTGCATAGGGGTGAAGGATTTTCTCTAGAAACAAAAAAAGTTAAAATTATTATAAAAACTTATAAATGGAGGTGTATACTTTCATCCACCCCAAAAAAGTAGAAGATAATGGTTATGAAATGGGACACTAATTAAAAAATGTTGCTCTTTGAAGAAAAATTGCTTCTTGAAGATAAGATCACCTAAAGATAATTATGAAGAATCTGAATTTGTTCTTGAAATCACTTCCAAACTAAAGATTAAAGTGGAAAATTAAGGTAAATGGTTGTTTCAAATGGATGTTAGGAATGCATTCTTGAATGGTAAATTACATGAAGAAGTCTATATGCAGCAACCAGATGGTTATGTGCATACAATGTATCTTGATTATGTATGCAAATTGAAGAAAACAATATATGGATTGAAACAAGTACCAAGAACATGGTGTGAGAAATTCACTAAAAAGCTATTGGATCTTGAATTCATGCAATCAAATGTTGATTATTACCTTTTTGTATGGAATCATGGAATTGAAACAATTCTACCAATCATTAATGTCAATGATTTGGTCATTAAAGGCAATGATGGAAAGAGGATCACTGATTTCAAAAAAGCAAATAAAATCTGAATTTTTTGTGTTGGATCTCTAAAATGCTTTCTTGGTATCAAAGTAATTTCAATGCAAGAGGGAATTTCGATGATACAACATACCTATATGCTGAAAATTCTTGATAGATTCGGTATGAGTGCTTGCAAACCTCTTGATATGCCACTTGATGCTAATGCTAAACTTGTGGATGGTGGGAAATACTTGCATGATGCAAATGTGTATAGGACCACATTTGATTTATGTAACAAAGACAAGACCAGATTTGAGCTTTGCAGTTGGCTTGTTGGGTCAATTTATGCATAAACAATGTAAAGTGCACTTGGGTGTAGTCAGATGTATATTGAGATATGTAAAAGGAACACAATATTTTGGCTTGTTTATGAAAGAAAAATTCAGCCATGTATATATTCATACACAAATGTAGATTAGGAAAAAAATGTCATGGATCAAAGGCAACTAGTGGATTTTGCATTCTCATTTGGAAGTGCGAACATTTCATGGAGTAGCAAGAAGTAACCAAATGTCCCTTTGTCAAGTATCCAAGCTAAATATAGAGGCATTACTCATTCCGTTTGTGAGTCAACAAGAATGAAGTACCCACTTGAATACGTGGGGTTCTACATCAATGGAAACATGAACATCTATTGTAATAATGTGAGAAACATTATGCTATCAAAGAATCCAGCCTATCATGTGAGATCAAAGAATATTGAAGTTTGCTATCAATTTGTTTGCAAAAAGTTCATTGAAGGAGAGGTGCAACTGATTCACATCAACACTAGAGAATAAGTGGTGGATATTTTCACCAAAGTTCTTTCCAAAGAGAAATTTATCTAGTTGAGAGAAGCTTAAGGAATTAGGAATCTTTAATTATATCTCCATTTCATTTCATGCTGACTTCATCATGTATGAACATGTGCATTTATTTCATTTTCTATTCAAGAACATTCTGAGCTTGAGGAGGAGATTTGATTATACATCATGTGAAGGTAAGAAAATACAATATCAATAAAAAAAGGACCGAGCATATTGAGTAGTGTGATGCACATCTCATATGAAAGGTCTCTCTATCATCATCTTCATTTGTGTGTGTCTCTACACAATGGATGCGACATAGCCAAACACATCAAGATAAGAGATTGGTCTACTACTAATGCTGATCAACTATGCCTTCATGATAGTTTTATCACTAGACTCGAGCACCTAAACCCTTGCCATATAATCATATGAGGCATAGGGATGCCTACAAAAACTCAGGGATCTTAGTGATTAAATTCCATATTTATTGTAATTTGATAAAAAAAACGGGAGTTAAGATTGGGTTCTGAAAAACCTCATACCAATAGAAAATTATTTTTCTATGTTCTTTTTTGCATTCTGATTGCCTCATGAATGCGGAACGTGTTTCGACTCAAGATCTCTCTCTCTCTCTATCTATCTATCTTTCTCCTCATCTCTTTGTTCATTGTCTCTCCTCTTCATTTAGATTTTTCTTCAAGCCTTGTTGTGTTTCCTTGATCCCTTGTCCATTGCTTCCTATTATGATTAAATAATTAGCATTAAGGTAGGTATATACTTTTTTCTTGACTTTCCTTCACATGAAGAGTGATATATCTAGTTGGCTTTCTTAGAAGCCACAATTTGTTAGATATTTAGCCAACTTCAAGATTGATCTCGTTGGGAATTTTTTAGGCCATGCAAGGCCTTAAACTTCACACGTGACTTCAAAACTTACTATCTTCAGAAACAATAGGATGCACCATGTAGGCTACTTTATCTAGATGAGTGTTCAATTAAGGTTTTCTTATATCTGAGAGAGATCCAATCCTCTCATCCATTCGATGCTAATTAAGTTCTAATGGTGGAATTCTTTTCTCGAGCCATAAAGGCTTACTCATAGTAATCTCCATGTCTTTGAGAACATCCCTTTATTACCAATATAGCTTTGTCTTGTGAGGAGATGGATAGGTAGGTTCCAAATATGAGCTAGTATTGCACAAAACCTGCTCTACACCTGCCATTTTAACTCTAGGAATGCTTAAAAGACTCCTTTAGCTTCACAATAATGCATTAACCACTAAGTGCTTTGGAGAATCATTCCTAGAAATTTGCATCAAAACACATAACTTGCATTTACTTGAAATGTGATGAAACCTTCTATTTTAGGAATAGAAGGGCTCAGTATTTTGTTTAGAGCTCACAACCTTGTATGAATTGACCAAAGATATTTTTCACACATATACTTGGAGTGTGTAGCTAACTAAAGCAAGTTATTCCATCAATTTAGCTTCACCATACATTGAGAGATCAACCTAACAAGTCAAGGGGGGTCATCCCGACAGTTTAGGATCTAGAAGGTATGCAGACATACTCACCTTCTATGATTCATATCTCAAGATCCTATGAATCAAACTTGATGAAACATGATATACATGTAGTAGACACGTCAATCTAACTATCTCAAGTTAAAACATAGAGAGTGAGTGAGTATACATATAGAAATTGATTTCACAAAATTGGTGTACTGATGAAGATGCAACAAAGAATAGTAGACAGAGATATACTTGAAGAAATGTATCAAAATTTATATGCCAATGAGCATATGATACAAGGGAAGTGTAATGGAATACTCAAACATAAGATATTCTCACTATATGCATATTGATGTAGCTCAATTCCTCTTAGAATGGCTGTGATATCCCACGACTAAGAACATGTCTATTTATACTCATATTTTGAGTTTGAATTTGAACTTTCTCTCAACTATGAGTGATCCTAAAGTTTGGAAGTGATTTGAATTGATTCTTCCTACCACATGAGTAATGGGTTTAGCTCCCCAACTTCTCAAGATTCCTTATTCTCTTAGCTTTTACATTTATCCAAGGTAAGTATGACTAAATTCACAAGAAAGTGTTCATATGTGATTCTTCTTGAGAGGAAATGAAATGATGTGTAGTCCTAAATGATTAGCCAAGAAGTTAGGTTTTTTGATTGCACCAACAACTCCTCCTCTAGGATACGATACTTGATTCTTCAGTTTGTCATGATCTCCTATAGCCCAATCATTTATTTTAACCTATTTAATTTGCTTACATCTAATGCATTTGTCATCATATCTACACATTCTTGTTGTGTGCATGCATATGAGAGTTGTATCTCCTTACTCATGATCTTTTCTCTGACATAATGGTAGTGAAACTCTATATGTTTAGTCTTGGCATGATAGATAGGCTTGGCAACAAGATGTAATGAGCTAACGTTGTTTCCAAATATATGTGGAGTAGAGGTATTCAACCCTAAATCTGAATATAGGGTCTTATTCCACATAGCTTCTTGTGTTGCATTTGCAAGTCCTCTGTATTCATCCTATGTTGATGAAAGAGCAACTATAATTTGCTTCTTGGAAGACCACAAAATCAACTCTATACTTGCAAAAGTAAGATATCATGATGTGCTTCTCCTCTCATCTTTAGAGGCTGCCCAATCTGCATCACAAAAGATTTGAACATCTATATCAGATGTATATGGATAGTACAACCCTTGATTGAGTGTACCCTTCAAATACTTTAATATTCTCTTGGATGCTTCCATGTGAGGCTTCGTTGGATGTGCATGAATTGACTCAACACACTAACTTCATAACATATATCTACTCTAGAGAGTAGCATAATTCAAACTTCCAACTAAGCTTTGATAGCTAGTAACATATTCAATTAGTTCCCCTTCATGAGCACTTACCTTTAGATTTACCTCCATGGGTGTGCCTCCAATCTTTGTATTTTCCATCTTGAATTTGGTGAGCATATCTCCAATGTACTTTCTCTGAGTTAGGAACATACCTTTCTCTGCATATACCACTTCCAAACCTAGGAAGTATGTGAGAAGGACAAGATCACTGATCTTTAATTTTTCTTTCATTTGAGCTTTAATGCTTTGGATTTTATGTGCATTATTACTTGTAATGATTATGTCATCCACATATACAAAAAGGTATATGATCTCTGAGTGGCTCCTCTTAATGAAGAGGGAAGGATCTACCTTGCTTAGCATAAAGCCTTTATCCTGTGAGTAAGTGACAAGCCTATGATTCCAAGCTCTAGGAGCTTGCTTCAAGCCATACAAGATTTTCCTCAACCTGCATACATATTCTTGAAATGATTGATCTTCAAAGCCAAGAGGTTGAGCCATGTACACCTCCTCTTAAATCCAACCATTTAGAAAAGTATTTTTAACATCCATTTGATATAGATTCCAATTCTTGAAAGATGCAACACTCATAAGTACTCTAATTTTAGGCATTTTTGCCATAGGTGGGAATGTCTCTTCATAATCAATACCTTGGGTATGTGCAAAACCTTTGGCTACAAGCCTTGCTTTGTACCTATTAATTGAGCCATCAAAGTTCTTCTTTACCTTGTAAATCCACCTTGAGCCAATGACCTTCATAGATGGTTTCCTAGGCACCAATTCCCAAGTCTGATTCTCGTGTAAAGCTTCTATCTCTTCTTCCATGGCATCTCTCCATTCTGTCTGCTTCTTGGATTCTTCATATGTATACGATTCTTCAAATTTTGAGTCTTGTGCTATGTATATTGAATGTTTAGTGACTAAACAAGTATCATAACCATACCTTGTTGGCATCCTTCTGTCTCTACTAGACCTTCTTATAGTTTGTTGAGATGATTCTGCCACATCTCTCATCTCCTCGAATTTGGCTTTACCTTTGGAGTTCCAAGAATTGATTTATCTTCTTGGAGTCAACTAATCATCATCAGACTCACTTGATTTTTCATGTGCATGCTCATTGCTCTTAGAAAAGTTTGGAAGTCTTCCTCTAGGTCCTATGGAAGTTTGCTTTTCCTACAATCATACTCAAACCAAGATTTGTTTTCATCAAAAACAACATCTCTAGCTACAATGAAACCTTTATTGCTTGGAATATATAGCCTATAACCTTTTTGATTAAGTTCATAGCCAATGATTATGCATTTCTCTACCTTTGGATCTAGTTTGCCTTTGATTTGTGAAGGTATGTGTGAATATGCTATGCACCCAAAGATCTTGCAATGATCAAGGGCAAGAATTTTTCCATTCCATGCTCCATAAGGTGTCATTGCATCCAATGCTTTTGAAGGGAATCTATTGATTAGATAGGTGGCTATGAAAACAACCTTTGCCCATAGGTAATTGGGCAACATTTTCTCATTTAGCATTGACCTTGCAATCTCCATTGTGGTTCTATTTCTTCTCTTTGCCACTCCATTTTGCTATGGGGTATACTTGGTTGTAATCTCTCTTTTGATCACTCTCTCTTGGAGATAATAATGAAAATCATGGGAGAAATATTCTCCCTCTCCATCTAACCTTAGCATCTGCAAAGTCTTACCTATTTGATTTTCTACAAGTGCCAGATATTTCTTGAAACAAGAGAACCCTTCATCATTATGCTTTATAAAATGTAGCCATCTACTACAATCATCAATGAATCACACATAATACCTGGATGTAGAGATTAAAGGCTACTTTCTTAGCCCCCATACATCTGTATGGACTATCTCCAATAGGTCTCCATGAGTGTATCCCTTCTTAGTGAGTGGGTGTCTATGAGACTTGCGAAATTGATAAGCACCACATTTGTATATCATGTGATGTTTGGATATGTTTGGTAGATCAAGCACACTCTCGTTCCCTACTGGTTTGCTTCAGAGACCTTTCACCTATATGAGCTAACATCTTGTGCCAAAATTTGAATTCTGATAAAGTTTGACTACATAACTAAACAATGTGATGTTCCTAGTATTTTGGAGCTCAAATGTAAATAGTCTACCTGAATTTTCTCCTCTTTTTATGCTCTTGATTCCCTAATGTGGATCCTCAACAAATGCTCCATTCTTTGTGAATCTCACCTGCAATCTCTTTTCAACAATCTAACCTACTTTTATGAGATTTTTGGTGATAACTGGCACATACAATACCTTGCTCAATAGTTTCATATTACCATCTAAAGTCTTCACATTGCCTCTCTTCTCCAGTGGATGCCTTGTGTCATCTTCAGTCTAGACTTCATGTCTATTTCTTAGATCCTTGAAGTATGAGAGTAGAGCTACATTCCTTGCTCCATGATTTGAGCAACCTAAGTCAATATACAATACATGTTCATCCGCTTTACCTTGCTTCATGGTCATGTTCATTAGAAGCAATGGATCTTCTTGGGTTTGATCATCCACATAGTTGTTGTAGTCTCTCCTTCCTCTATATCCTCCTTGACAATTATTGTTGTTGTATGAGTTTTGTTGTAACCATTATTGATGTTGAATCTACCTCTTGAACTTCCATCGCCTCCTCTCTTGTAACCTCTACCTCTTTGATTTTTAGGATTCTTGAAACAATTCTCAATAATGTGATTAGCTAAGACACATATGGCACATGCAGAGAAGCTTTGAGTTCTCCCCCTACCATGTCTTCCCCATCTACCTCTTCCTACAAAGTTTGCTTGAGAGATGCTACCCTCATTATCACACTTTTTACCTTTGTCTTTGCTATCTTTATTCTTGTTTTTATCTATATAGAGAGCAAAGCATTGATTACCTTTTGAGTTGTTTCCATTCTTCGTAAGCTTTGACTCATGTTCGAACAATTATCTCATGAGGATGTTGAAATCAGGAACCTGCATGTCCATGTAGAGGTCCATGGCTACAGTGAAAGCTTCCCATTTGTCATTTGCCTTTATTCCATTCATCACTTTACTTAGTGTGTGTTCTTCAAGAATCATTTCTCCCATGCTACCAAGTCTACTTTGTCCATCTTGGTGACAAAATCAGTCACATTTTGCTTGGGCATTTTCTTGAGTGTGGTGAACTCCATCCATAGTTGATTCTTCCTTGCCTTTGTACTTGATTAGACGAATGCTTCAAGAGCATTCCAAATATCTTGTGAAGTCTTGCAACTCCTGATCTCTGGAAGTAAAAAATAAGAGATTCAGGTAAGAATATATGACCTTGCTAGAGCATCCTTTGATCACCATGTAGTTAACCTCTCTTGTTCTTCTTGAGTTGGTTATCCTTTGCTTTTGCGGATTGGCATCATCTCATCTCTATATATGTAACCATAGAGGTTTGTCCTTAAAAAAAAAATTCCATTCTAAGTGACCAAGCTGTGTAGTTACCTCGATCCAATTTGTCTATGGATGAAGCAAATACATCTCCCATGTTGATTTGTTGTTGCTCTCATAACACTGTGAGGAGATGGATAAGTAGGTTCCAAAGATGAGCTGGTGTTGCACAAAACCTTCTCTACACATGCCAAGTTAACTCCAGTGATGCATTGTTTTTAATAAAGGGATTTTTGCCTTGGGCTACTCTCTCGAACTTTAATTAAAGAAGAAAAAGTTACAAGCGAAAGGAGCTAGTGCCCTTGGGACCCCCCCAATCCCATTGGGCAGGGGTAGAACTTGCTCTACACCTTCCAAGTTAACTCTAGGGATGCTTAATAGACTCCTTTAGCTCCACAATAATGCACTTGGGACCACTATGTGCTTTGGAGAATCATTCCCAAAAGTTTGCATTAAAAAAAAAACTTGCATTTACTAGAAATGTGATGAAACTATCTATTTCGGGAATAGAATTGCTCAATATTTTGTTTAAAGCTCACAACTTGGAAAGAATTGAAAAAGAGATTTTGCACACATCTAATTAAAGTGTGTAGCTAACTAAAGCAAGTTATTTCATCAATTTAGCTACACCATACACTACGAAATCAATCTAACAAGTGAGGGGGGTCATCCGGAGATTTTAGGATCTAGAAGGTATGGAGAGAGAGACACCTTCTATGATTAATATCTCCAGATCCTCTGAACCAAACTTGATGAGAATTGATATCAAGTAGTAGATACTTCAATCTAACTATCCCAAGTCAAAGTATAGAAAATGAGTGAGTATACATAGAGGAATCAATTCCACAAAGTCAGTATGATGATGAAGATGCAGTAGAGAATAGTACACAAAGATGTACTACAAGAAATGTATCCAAATGTATATGCTAATGAAAATTTGATACAAAGGAATTGTAGTCGAATACTCATACATGAGGTGTGCTTAGTGATGCTCAGTGATGTAGCTACATGCCTCTCAAAATGGCTCTGATACCCTGCAACTAAAATCATGTCAGTTTATACTCATATTTTGAGTTTGAATTTGAACTTTCTCTCACCTAGAATGATCCTTCGCTTTAGGAGTGATTTGAATTGATTCTTCCTACCACATGAGTCATGGATTTAGCTCCTTAACTTCATGAGATTCCTAATTCTCTTAGCTTTTACATTTATCCAAGGTAAGTATGACTAAAGTTGACAAGGAAGTGTTCATGTGTGGTTCTTCTTGAGAGTAAATGAAATGATGTGTAGTCTTGAATAATTAGCCAAGAATTTAGGCTTGCTAATTGCACCACCATGTCTTTAGAAATAGACCCATATCCATGTCCTTTGATTCAATAGACCCATTTTGTGGAAATAACCTTCATTCATTAAATCCTTGAAATTAAAGGCCATGTTTTTTTCTTTTACAAAGAATAAAGTTCCCCATCATGGATTTTGTCCACTTTGTATTTGAGATATCCTCAAAACATTCATGTTCAATATCTTATGCCACTTTCTTCATATATTGTAAATCCCTTTCCATGAACGAATTATAGGTGAATGTACATATTGCATACTGTCACTCTAGCACAATGGTGAGTACCAACGTGAGAAGATTCACCTCATAATTGTCAATCCGTGGAGACGTGAGGACTAGTATGAAGACTATGAGCAAGTGAAGGCACAAGTGTGTGAGTGAGAAGCACACAAGCATGCACACACATACACACACACGCGCACACAAGGCAAGACCAAGGAGAGGAACAATGGAGTTCTTTGCATTAGTCAAAAAGTCTCTTACATAAGCTCAATTCACAAACAATCTAACCCCCAAAAATGAGCTCTCTAGCTCTTTTTATAGTTTTCTAACTATCTTTGGTCTTGTCCAGACCTAGTGTCCGGCCTAGTTAAAAATTAGGTTCTAGAGCCTATTTGAGGGCTCAAACAGAGTCTAAAAATTATGAAAATTGATATGTAGCTAGTTCTAATACTCCTCAAGCTCGAGGACTCCTCGGCTTGCACAAAATGGAGTCTATTCTACCAAAAACGGAATTTACAATGTTTGTGTAGTGATTAAAATCACTTGAGTTTTAAATGGTCCATGGAAAAAATGATTGGGCCTTGTTGCCGTATTGTGCATGACTCCTCCGTTGCGCTAGTATGCTCTTCATCTGACTTGTATGCCAACATCGCCCCCCTTCCTAGCGTCTGTCGCCCCTGATAGACCTCTGTTCTATCGGGTGGTCGATATAGTATTGGATGACATTGGTGGCAAGTTCGTGTTCTCCTATCCTTAAGCCTCTTGCTAGATCAGCTTCCAATGCATCCCATTTATTGCGCCAGGGGCCTCTGGTTGCGGGGTGGTGTAGTACTCAGAGTACATTGCTTGTTCACAAGCAAAGAGATGGAGCAGGTGTGTTGGCTTTGGTGCGAAGATCTCCGAGTGATACTCCCAGAAACCTGATCTGAACATTTCTTCGAAGGTCTGTTTGTAGCATGCAGGGAGGTATTTGATGAGTGCATGCTAGGCGTAAGCCACACGAATACTGGGGGTGGTGCTCATGTCATACACCAAATCATAATTTCCATTGGTAAACCCCGGGAGACGTACCTGTGGTGCAGCTGCATTTCTAAAAGTTTTCAAGACTACCTGCATCATATCTAAAATTTTAAGCATCATTTGAGCTGCTACATCTGGCATGGGCTTCAATCGCGGCATCCAATGGCGAATTGTTCCCATCATGTATGCTACCGACGGTGGTCCCTGTGGTGGTGCAATGTACGGGTAGTTTGGCCATTCCTTGCATTGCACGTTGTTCTGCACTTTGATATTGAATGCCTTCCAAGACCTGCGGCGTGGAACTGGACCGTAGCATGGATTGTATAGGAGATGTAAAGGCACGTTGTTCCATGTGCGTAGCATTTCTGGATATGTCTCTAGAAGTTTCTGCCGCCAGGTGGGTTGACGAATTTTGCCTTTTTGCGCCTCTAGAGGAAGGTCTTCGGGTTGAAATTGGGTAGCAAAGGTAGGAATCTGACCCATGACTCTTTGTATTTCTGCATTATAATCAGCCAGGATAATATAATAAGGCCTGTATTGGAGTTCAGATGAGAGGATAAGGCGTCTCGATGACTTCTTGAAGTAAGCAGATTGTAGCACAGTTTCCTCTATGACCCTCATGGCCTGATTTTGCACTACTGTGCGCTCTTCGTGAGAACTCCTGATTTCCTCCACTTGACGTAGCCATGGAGGCCGTGGTGCCTCGAATGTGTCCTGAGCTTCTTCCGTTTGTTGGCCTCCTGGGAAGGGTTGTGGGTTGTATTCTTCTTCAAATGTCTGTTCCACAGGAATTTGTACTACTTCTTCGTCGGTGGGAGCCTCTGGAGGGGAAGGTGGTCTCTCATATTGTAGTAGACGTGCTTGCAATTCGGTGACCTGTTTCTGGAGATCTTTTAAGTCCTCTGAGTCTGTGAGAAGTGAAGCCGCGGAGGAGGTGGTTTGAGAGGCTGCTGTTGTTTCTTTTTGGTGTTTCTGCTTCAGTTGACCCAGTTCCTCTGATAGCAGGTCATGTGCTTCAAGCAGCATAGCATAGTCTTCCAATATGATCTTGATATTGTCGGGGGTCACTGCTTGAAACTTTGATGGGCTGATGGGTGCCCCAGGTGTGCTTTCGATAGCTTCTTCTAGGTTTTCCTGATTTTGTAATTGCAGGTGTCGATTCTCTTCATGAGCGGCAGCAAGATGTCGCTTGAGTAGGGCCATATTTCGCTGAAGCTTTGAATTGCGTTCCAGCTGTGTCCGTAGATGACCTTCTACCACTTGTATTGCTTCCTCATCTGTGTTCTGTAACTGTACCTCCAATATGCTATGAGCCTCTTGGAGAGTTTGGAATTGTGTGTGGAGGCGAGCATTTTCCTCCTCTAGTGCAGCAAGGCGGTGTTGTAGTGTCTCCGAGTGTTCTTGCAGGCGTTCATTCTGTTGCTGGAGGTGATTGTAATCTGTCCTTAAGTTTGATATGCAAGCTAGCATGGTGTCCAATGCATTTCCTATAGATGAGGGGGTGGTGTTTACAATGGAAGATGCATGGGAAGGGAATTGGGGAAGGGGAAGAGTGAATGATGTGTCTATTGAAGACGTGTGTGTGGGTGAAATTGGTGAAGGGGGAATGGGAGGAGGTGGAAGCGTGGAGGGAGGGGGAGGTGCTGTGGGTGGTGAAATGTCCATACTTTCAGGAGTGGGTGCGAGTGTGGGGTCTACCATATACATTGGAATGGTAGGTGGTGTGTGTGTGAAAGTGGTGAATAGATGAGAAGTGGGGTGGGGAGCTGAAAATAAAGGGAATGGTTGAGACCTGGGTTGAAAAGTTCTAGCAAGGAAATTATGGAGGGATTGGAGAAGTGGAGAGATGGAGGTCGGGGGTTGAGGTTGTAGAGTTGAGGAGGGCATGAAGGGTTGCGTGGTAGCAGGGAAAACCATGAATATGGATCTAGGGTCAGGATGACCTATGGCTGAGGGCATGGGGGATGGTTGTCCTAGGGCAGGCTCTATGAGCGATTCGGTGGATTGTGTAGTGATGGGGGTTGCTTCATAGATTGGGTTATCAGAGATGGAGAATAGGGTTGAACTAGAGATGGGAGTACGGAAGATGAAGGTTGGTTCGGTGGGTTGAGTGGTCGAGGTGATTTCCACGGTTTCTGCTCTAGGAGGCGATGGTGGGGGTGTGGGTGGTAGTGGCTCGGTGGATTCCTCATGGGTGACTGGGTGCTCTTGGCTAGTAGTTTTTGTTGCTTGGGAGGTTGTCCTGATGGGTTCGGATGTAATAATTGGCCCTTCTGCCGTTGTAATGGGGATCTGGATATTCTTACCTGAGCGTGGTCGTGTCTGAAACCTTCGTGGATCATATTGAACTGGAGACCTCCTAATGGCGGTCCGCACTGCTTCTACTACCCCATATGTTTCTACCATCAATAAGAGACCTTCACTATATTCTGAGTCAACTCCTGCTTCTTCCAACAGCTGAGTCATGAGTACTCGACTGCTCTGTTCGGTGAGCAATTGTTGCGATCGCACTCGTTCCATAATTTGATACAGCCTTCGGAGTTCTGCTGTATAGGCTGGGGCTTCAGTGGTCTCCTCTTCATATGCTCCTTCTTCTTCTAGGTGTCCTTGTTGTTGACCTTGCTGGGCGTCACTCCAATGTACATGGAGGTCGTCTGTAGATTTTCTTCTTCTTTGTGAAGATGTGCCTTGTTCTTCTGCATCTGAATAATACTCTACATCAGAGAGTTGTGTACTTTGTAAGAATGCTTCGAAGTCCTGAGGATCCATTCCTTCAGCATCTCCAGTTGTAGCAAATTCAAATTCAGATGGAGCAGGAGGAGCTGAAGGGGTAGCTTGTGTCGTAGTTTCAGATCCAGACCTGGGTATCCTAATGGTAAAGGGAGGTACAGTGGTCTCCCTTCGTGGCGATACTTCAGGAGTAGTCAGAACTTCCCTTGTCTGGACACAAGGGATCGCACCCCTCATGCGCTTGGATTGATGTGTGGACGTCTTGAGCTTCTTAAACATTTGTAATTGTGCCCAAGTTAAGGCACGCTCAATGGGAACATCGTATGCTAGGCACCGGTAAATAATGCGTGTGATTGCACAGCAACCGTTCACCACTAATTTCCTAGAAGACCTTTTATTTGCTTCATACAATTGATCTATAATCCAGACCGGCAGCTTAATTGGTAACGCACCTGCCTCCGCTAAGTAGAGAGCGAACCAGATTCTTTTGTGTGGTTGTGTGAAGCGGTCTTGGCCGGGGAAAGCAAAATGTTGCATGCACATACGGAGAGGGATGGACACGTTTGGTGTGAGTGCTGCCATGTCTTTAAGCTTCAATAGTTTCCTATCCTTCATGTTAGTAGGAACGAGAGCATCCTTCTCAGAAGGTACATGTGTGCCGTGCATATTCAAAGCAGCGCTCACCAACTCCACAGTAAGTTCAAACCTCTTTAACTCGTTGTTGCCCAGCAAGGAAGGAAGAACAAATGATCCTGGTTTGTCCTTTTCTTCATTAGCTTGTAATGTGGAGACCAAATAATAGCATCGGAGGAGATCCGGTTTAGGTAGTGGTGCTTCAAAGTATTCTGCTAGCCCTGCACGTTGCCATATGGTCTGGAGATCCTCGGTGTTCTGTAGAGTCTCAAACTCCTTGGAGAAAAATTGGAATCGAACCCATGATCTGTCATACTCGCACTTAGACTCCCATATATACTTGGCCTCTCCTAATGGACCTGGCATGCCATTGAACCAATGAGAATTGGCATGGACTCTTTATGTGATCCCTGTGGGTGGATCCGATACCGGGATCTGCTGAAGGTGTTGCAGCTCCACAGGTTGTTCAGTTGGTGGCACATCCATAGGTAGACTATCCACATCGATTCCTGCAGTAAGTATTCCTACTTGTGAGCTCGGACCTGTCGATTCTGCCATGTTACTTCTTGCTTCCTGATTCTGTGAGAACATAGAAACATGTGTTAACATTGTAAAGGACAAGTTAGAACTGTTTTTGTCCCCATTACAACATTATCATGAGGTTCGGGAGAGATTAGTAGGTTAATAAGTGCTCGGTGCTTGTGTGTGTAGTTAGGAATTGGTTGGACCTAAGCACTAAGTGGAATGATGTAGTGTGAGAGTGACGTAGTTAGTAGGTGGGCATGGATTTACAACTGGGATCCGGGGGTTTATTACAAGTTTTAGGTTGCCAAATACAGTGGATGGGCTTTGATCTTGATTTTTTGGAGACTCTGAAGAGTTTGATAGGGGTATCTGCTTGAAGATGAGGCTTTTTAGGAACCCATTTACAAGTGATTCTACTAGTGCTCATGGAAGAATATGTGTTCGTGCGTGATGCGTAAGACTGGGCTTCAGATGTTCGAGTGAGTGAAACATGTTGTACCGGTTGCGGCCTTAGTGTAGCTATTTGAGCCCGCAAGCAAGCCTTAGGCACCCAGATTTGTCGTGATTGTGGGCTGGCCTTCATTGACTTCTTGGGTACCCAAATAGACTTCACCTTCGCAGAAGAATTAATGAAGGACTTCTCATTAGTGTCATGTTGTTGACTACTAATAAGAGGTTTTGGCCATGGGTTCGGCCTGGTCTGAACAGGGTATTTGCCTTTTCGCTTCCATACTTGCTTCCATGGCGGAAACAATCTGCTTTGCTCCTTTTTTTGGCATCTAGTATCGGTAGTGTTCTGCTTCTTCTGTATTTGATCTGCCGTGGGTTGTTGCAACCTTTTGGTCTTTGGAAAAGAAGGGAGTTCCGTCCTCTCCCTGGCTCTGTTGTTGAGATTAGCCTCTTTCTGCATCATACAGTTTTGGACACAAATAGCATTGTCAACTTCATGTGCGCCCCTGGAAGGACCAGGAGTTTGTGCCTTGCCTAGTTCCTTGAGTGCCTCATTTTCCAGTTCAACTGTAATTCGGCTATGATCTACCCATACCTGAAGAAGTCCACTTCTTAGGTTGAGGTTGACTGCATGATCATAGATCCAGTCCTGACCCAAGACAAGAGGCTCAGTGAGGTCCTCATCTTGACACACTAGTACTTTGACTTTCATCACTTCGTCTTGAATGGAGATAGGAAGATCCACCTCGCCCATGCAAGGAGTTTCCACACCTCCCAATCCTATGAGATATGCTTCTATAGGATCGACAGTTAATTTCAATTCTTGACAGTAAGACAACTTGACAACACTAGTGGATGCACCTGAGTCAATCAAAGCTCTTACAATCTTTGCACCCTTCCCTTGTCCTACTCCTAGGGTTACAAAAGGCCGTCGGTCGATTATTCTATGGGAATGCCCACCTGAAGTCTCGCACATGGCCATAGGATAGCCTACAGATTCTTGAGTGTCAAGCATAGGCGGGTCTCTACCTTGTCTCCTCAATTTCATTCGTCGGATGCGTTCTAAAGCTTCTGCCTGTGCTTCTTCTCTAATTCGTTTCTCTTCTTCTTTACGTTTCTTGGCAGTGTTGAGTTGATTTAGCATCTCTTCAGTGAGGGGTTCCTGATATAACTTGACTCTGCATCCACTTATGTAACTTGGTAGAATCTCGCCCTCTAAAGTGGCTAGTTGAACTGCGCCACTTGTGGAGATTCTATTGATAATCATTGACCCGTAACCTCTTTTCTCTAATTTCCGTGCATGCTGCTTCAATGTGTAGACTAGGACTAGGTCGCCTGCTTTCAAGCCTTTATCCTTCACATGTGTATCAAAATATGCCTTTTGCCTCTTCTTCGCTGCATAGATTCCTGCTGCAGCTCTCAATCGTGTTTCGCCTAGACGTTCAAGATCAAAGATTGGAGAGGAGAGTTCATGGCCTGTCCAGTCATGCTCTTGTGCTACTTTCAATGTAGGTATCAAGAAGTCCAATGGTAGCACTGCATTTTGGCCAAACACCATCTGAAAGGGAGTGGCTTGGAGTACCGTTTTATAGGCAACCCGGTATGCCCAAACATCATGGTGTAGCTGTTTGTCCCAATCAGAGCGTTTATTGTTCACTAGTTTAGTCAGCACATTGCATAAGATCTTATTAGTGCTCTTAGCCTGGCCATTAGCTTGTGGATGATAGGGGGCCGATTTCTTATGTATCACCAAGAATTCTTGGAGAAGGTTTTCTATGACTTCATTCAAGAAGTGTGTGCCTCTATCACTCACCAACTCTATTGGCAATCCGTACCTCGTGAATACATTTTCAAATAAGAACTTTGCTGTTGTTTGAGCATCATTTTTTGTAGTAGCTTTCGCTTCTACCCACTTGGTTAGATAGTCTGTGGCCACGATGATATATTCAGCATGTGAACCCTTAGCTGGGGGATTAATAGGACCAACAAAGTCTATTCCCCATTTAGAGAACGCACGTCCGCCCATCATAGGCTTCAGTGGCATCTCATCCTTGCGTATAGGGTACTGAGTTCTCTGACAAACATCACACCGTTTCACATAGGTATGTGCATCCATGTGAAGGGTTGGCCACCAAAAGCCTGCAAATAGTATTGCCTTGATTACCCGATCTGGTCCAAAGTGTCCCCCTGCTACACCTTGGTGAGCAGTATCCAAGATTTTGAGATATTCACTCTCATGGACACATAGTCTCAGGTAACCATCTTTACCACGCTTGTATAGATTGTCACCAATGAGTGAATAATCCTGGGCTTCTTGTTCTAAACTCCTTTGCCTAGCCAGAGTCATGTCTGGAGGGAATGTTCTCGTCCTTAAGTAGGATACTAGAGGTTCACTCCAATCTGGCACTATGGACACTTGATAAAGAGTGGCATGTTCCACAGGTGGTTTAGTGCAGCAGATTGGGCATTCCTTGCACAACTTTTGGACATCAGCCTCCATAGTAGGCCAATGCACTCCGAGTCTCCTTAGTGTCTGTAAGGTTCGTTGCTTTGAGTAGTGTTGCTCCAGCGCACCTACATGTGCTAATTGCAACCATTTAGCGTACTCATCCTCTTCCACACAACAAGCCAAGATCCCTTGATCTGTGTGCTTGTACATACTTCCTGCCATGATGTGATACTTTTGGGCTTTTACTACCTCTCTATCCTATGTGTTTATTACTGGGTGGTTAGGTTCGTATGTCAGCACTGGTACCAATGGCTTAGCCCACTGCGGCACCACTTCCAATTTAAACAAGTAAGCATCAGGAAGGTCATCTGACACTCCTTGTGGGGCTTCTCCCGATGTGAGCCTAGAAAGGTGATTTGCTCTCAAATGAGTCTTCCCTTTCCTTACCACAACCTCAAAATCATATTCCATTAGCAAGAGAAACCATCTTACTAATCTTCCTGTATTGCATGGCTTGTTTACGAGGTATAGCAATGCCTGATGATCAGTAAAAAATTTAAACTTATTTGCAAGCAAATAGTGTCTAAATTTCTTAACTGCATATACCATGCCTAAGCCTTCTCTCTCAGTAGTGGTATAATTTCGTTCAGCTGCATTCAATTGTCTACTAGCATAGGCAATTGGAAGATCCATATTACCTTCACCAGTAGGTTGGGCAAGCACACATCCAATGGCATAATTGGATGCATCCACATGAACATGGAAAGGCTTATTCCAATCCGGTGTGGTTAAGATTGGTGCTGAACATAATCGCCGTTTAAGCTCATTGAAGGAATTCTCACATTCCTCAGTCCACTCAAAGTTTGTCAGAAGTCCATACAGAGGCTTTGCAATGATGGCATGTGTATAAATCGTCGGTAATAACCACAATGCCCCATGAAAGCTTGTACTTCCTTGACATTCTTTGGCCTAGGTAATTCGGCTATAGCTCTTACTTTCTCTTCATCCGTAGATATGCCATTCTTTGACACTATGTGTCCTAGAATTTTGCCTTGTGTGACCATAAAAACACATTTTTCTGGGTTTAGGCAGACTTGATATTCTCTACATTTGTCAAAGATTTGTCTGGGTTCAGGAATATGGGTTTCTCTAATGTTGGAATGAGCACAAAGATCATAAACATAGACTTCTAAGTTCTTCCTCAGGAACTCCTTAAATACATGGCACATTAGCCTTTGGAAGGTTGCGGGAGCATTGGTCAACCCGAATGGCATTACCCTAAAAGCGAATATACCCCACTCTGTGGCAAAAGCCGTTTTATGTTGATCTTCTGGTGCAATGGCCACTTGATTGTAGCTAGAGAACCCATCTAGGAAGCTGTACACTTCCTTGCCTGCCACCCTTTCTAATAGATGCTCAGTGATAGGAAGCGGGTAATTATCCCTGATCGTGGCTGCGTTAACCTTCTTCAAGTTAATGCATACTCGTAATTTGCCGTTCTTCTTGGGCACCACCACAATGGGGGATACCCATTCAGTGTGCTCAATTTCATAGATAAATCCAGCTTCAATCAAGCGGTCTATCTCTTCTTTGATCTTGGCAGCATAGTTGTCATTGTATGTATATGGCTTTTGTTTTGAGGGTCTGGCCTCTGTAGTCATGGGAATCGTATGTGAGCATATGTCCGGGTCCACTCCTTTCAAATCCTTGTAACTCCAAGCAAATACATCTCTGTATTCTCTTAGCAAGGCTATCAGCTCATGCTCTTCTTCCTCAGTGAGGTCATGTCCTATGTAAGTGCACCTCTCTTCTCCTTCTTCTATGGCTACCACTATTTTCTTGGTGGTTTCTTTGTTATCATAGGCCTCTCCCGATTGCGCCTCTCGTTTAGGCATTCTAATCATGACTCTCCTGTCATCTATCTCATACTTCTTAAAATTTTTCGGGACCTCAAACAAAGATTCTTCCTCTTCTGGTGTGACTTCTCTCTTCTTTCTTTTCTTTCCTTCTTCCTTATGGGTTACATGTGTGGCTAGCCTTACATCCTTTGTAAGCTCTCCGTGCTTCTGGGGTTGAAATTCTACTTCATAGAAGTATTCTTCATCTGATGCAAAAGGTGGGTCCATAATGATTGACTCTAGGTCGGAGTCACTCGCATCCTCAAATGCATCAGGGCTAGGTTCACACTCTTCTAAAACTACCTCTCCCATGATCGGCTCTATGGAGAAGACTGAAATGTCATAGCCATCCTCATCACAGTGAGGTGTCCATTGTTCTTCATTGATGGCTACATCCATGATTGCTAGAATTTCTGCCCAGCCGTGAGGTTCGAATTCTTCGTCTGGAAAAATTACAGGTGCATAGGCTGGGTCTTGGATTGATCTATGGGTTTCTTTTGCACCTATCTCCCTGGCTTTTTCTCTCTTCTCTTCTTCTACTGCTACCTTACACATCCATAAGTGAGTGTCTTCATGCATCCATGAGGATTGTGATCCTAGGGAATGCACCGATTCCGTATCATCTTTGGCTCTATGGATGGGGTTCCATTGGATAGGAGGGACATCTCTATGAGAGTAATCCTTGAGATTGACTTTGGTTGTAACACCTAAGTGCTGCAAATACAAGGAATTGGTTCCCCAATCCTGTACCACTTGCAACTGCCGCATAAATGGTCTTCCCAAAATCATCTCATAGGCTTGATTTTTGCTAAAGTCACAGATAGAAAATGTGTGCTCAAACTCTACACCACAAGTAGTGAGAGTTATCCCCTCGAGTAGTCCTAAGGGTCTTTCTATGTGCCCGTCAGCCATCTGCAATTTCATTCTCGTTGGCCTGAGAGCTGGCTTGCCCCATCGTTTCCATAAGGAAGTGGTAACAATTGCAACTCCTGCACCTGAGTCCAAGATGGCCTTGGTTGTGTATCCCTGATGAGTGATGGGGAGATATGTGTTTCCCTCTTCGCCCTCACTCATGTCTCCTATCTTGTCTAAGGGTATTTCTGGCACTGTTCTCTTGGATCCTACCTGGGAACGAGGTTTTGCTATCTCGGGCACTTGATTGGCTACATGTTTCCACACTTTTGGTCTAACCTTAAGCAGCTCTTCCAAAGTGAGATTGCAGTGCACTTTGGTGTTCTTCACTACCTCTGTGTTCCTAGGTATGACTGAATCTTTGTTTCTTACCATGACTGTAGGTGCTCTCATACAGGTGGACTTTGCTTCCCATGGGCCTGTGAAATGGGGTAGTTCTTGTAAAGAATTAGACTCGAAGTCTAATCTTTCTTGAGATTGGGCACTCTCCTGCTCTCCATAAATGGAAGGAAGGTCTTGTGGGAATTGATCGTGTGTGTCATCCACAAGTTCAATGGGAGGAGGAACTTCACTCTCTTTAGCCCATTTCTCTTCTTGAATCTCTCGCAAGAATTCTGGTGTGTATTGATTCATAGAAGAAGAGGTGTCTGGTTCAGTGGAGTTAGGCACATAGGCTTTCTGGGTAGGAAGACCTACTCTTTCACTAGCCTTGTCATGGTGTTGAGGGGCGGGTTCCTTTTGTGATTGTGCAATTAGATTCTCTATTCTTTCTAGGGAGGGGGGGTTGTCTGGTTCAATGGGATTGGGCACATAAGCTTTCGGTGGGGAATGGGTCATGTTTTTGCTTGCTTTATCTCTTTCTTGATTTTTTTCTTCCTTGGCAGATCTTGCAATTATGCCCTCTAACTTCTCTAGAAGTCCATCCAAGTGTAATTGCGTCTTGGCTGAGCCCGAGTAATTGAAAAGGCGACTGGCTTCAAACATAGTCTGAGCCAATGCGACCATTTTCACGCAAAGCTTGGTTCTTTCTATCTCTAGGTCAGCTCTAGGGTAGCACTTGTCATGATCCGTTACATTTGGCCCTTCTTGGATTCTGGCCTGATATGCTTTAAGCATCATGTCTATGTCTTCAGGAGTGGGATCAGCTAATACTGATCCTGCTCGGGGTGGTGGGTGGGTTACGTGGGGTGTATTAGAGGGTGGAGGGATGGAGGGTGATGGGGATGGTAGCGGTGGGAATGTGTGAGAGTGCGGTTGAGATGTGATCTCTATGATTTTGGCCTTGGTTTCTCGTAGACTTTCCTCAAGTTCACTCATCTTCTTTGCCCATTGCCTTTTCATACGTTCACGGCTATCTCTCCAAGCTCTTGTTCTCTTCTTATTTTGGCTCTCAGTATCGCTAGCGTCTGGGCTCTTTTCCTGGCTTACCCCTTGGTTTTGCTGCAATGCTTGAGCTCTAGTGATTACCTGCACTGGTGCAGTGGAAGTGACACTTCCTGTGGAATTGACCACTAACCCAATAACATTAATCGGAGTAATTTTTGGCATATTGCTGGGATTCTTGGGACAATCTTGTAAGAGATGTTCCTTTCCGCACTCCTGGCAAAAGCCTTGGATCGTCACTGATTGGGGTTGTATAGGTGCAGGCATGGGGCAATCACGTATGAGGTGATCACCCTGGCATCTGAAGCAAGGTCCTCTAGGAAAAGGGGGTTGTATCTGCCTAGGTTGGGGTCTAGAGTTGGGGTTTGTGTACATGACATTAGCATATTCAGGCTCCCAAATAGGTTCACTCGGTTCCTCACTGTAGTAAGACTCACCATGTTCAGGAGACTGCATGTAGTAAGCCTGGGGACTATCAACATGTGTAGAATCAAAGCTATGGTCACTGGGATCACTTTCTGAGATTAATGGTGTTACTGGGACTATCGCTCTATTCAGGTTTTCTTTTGCAGCAGCATACTTGACCGGAATCACATTAGTAGGAGCAGGTGGTTGCTGTGCTAGCACTGGCTGGGGTCTCAGTTGGGCCTAATATTGCGGTTGGTAATTTTGGTGAGGCCTAATATACTGTTGTGGTGCATATTCACTCTGGTATCTGCCTTGTTGAGGGTATGGCTGAGGGTAGGTTTGCCTAACCGCTTGCTTATTGTATGGGCAGTCCTGTGCTGAGTGATTTGTGTACCTTCGCTCTATGGTGCAATATTGGCTGCTAGGGTTCACTTGGGGTTGAGCCGTGATGGGACATGCGTTTGCCATATGGTCACCATCGCAAGTATAGCACCTCTTTACTTGGGCAAATCTAGGAATTTGTTTACTAGAGACGCCTAGTTTTTGAGCTACTTTTTCCGCAAGTTCCTCAAATTGATGTGGATTGTGAGGAAGAGAGGCTAGAGGTCTATCTGAATCTTTGTAGATTTTGGATAGCTCTAACTCCTCTCCTAGGTTATCCTCAACATCAATGCACATGCGTACACATTCTTCTATAGTCCGGGGGTCCTTCAAGTACACATATGATCTCAATTTGGTACTTAGCAATCCATCCAAGAATAAAGCCACTTGCTTAGCGGCTGTGGGTAACTCAAGACCAGGACATCGCTCAAGATATTGCCTAAATCTTCTTCCTGCAAGTCTCACAATCTCTTGTGGGGTCTGCTTGAAGCTGTATATCAATGAGGAAGTATTATGCCTTATGCCACTTTTAGAGAATTCGATAATGAATGCCTCTAAAAGTTGATCTATGCTTCTAAACTGCCTCTCGTTTAGTGGTTGAAACCATGTCAGGGCGGTGTTCCTAAGGGTTAAACCAAAGGCATTGTACTGCGTGAACAGGTCTTCAACTTGTTCAGCTCTCAAGACTTGCTTAAACTCAGCTACATGATCGTAGGGGTCTCCAGTGCCATCGAAGTAGTTTTTCATGGACTTAACTAGTTGGGTCGGTCTCAAGGTCCTCGTGTGCTCTCTTGGTCTTGGCAAAGGGAAATCATCGGCATTTCTTCGGTTCCCTGGGTCTCTATGTCCCTCAGGTTCCCCTCTATTCGTGTCCATTCTCGTTCTTTCTCTTCCCCATGAGTTGGCAAAGCTTACCTCAGGTCTCTCTCGACTCCTTTCTCTTTGAGTCCCCTGAGCTTGAGATGTTCCAGCTCCTTGGCGACCAAAGGACACATTCGATCTTGGTTGGGGGAAGATAAATTCTCCTTTCCAAGTGTAAGCATGCCTATCATTTTCTGTAACCCCAAAGATCCTCTCTGAAGAGTGATCTAAGTAGGTCACTCTTCCTGGAATATCAGGATCTTTGAACTCATATATCATGATTGTTCCTACCTCACTCGGTTGACTAGGTCTATATATCCAAAAGGCTTCATCCGTCTCTCGGTTCAAGAGGAGATCTATGCTCTTAGTATCTTGGGGAATTCACTCTGGTGTGATAATCCTCGTGAGAACTGATTTGCCTCGGGGGGTTCTAGGTTCTTCGCCCATGTTTCCTTGCTCTAGGTCACCTAAGTCCGTTTTCGGGACCACATTCCCAAATTCATCAGTCCTATCGGGATGACTGGTGACTACATATATTGTCCCTTCCTTGTCCAAGTATGCTCCATTTTCAAACTTGACAGCTGGGCGCTCTAGTCCATTGGATTGGTCAGGGTTTTTAATCTGGACCACCGCTCTTCCTAGGCCGTCATCATAGATGCTAGCACCTAATCAGTTGGTCCTAAGGTACTCGAGTTGCATCTTGTAAGGGCCTTCCACCCTATGTAAATATGGCACCCCAGAACTTCCTGTAGGTCTCTCCATACCGTGGGACATCTCAGACTCGCTAGTCTCAGAACTAGGGTAATACGAATGATGGCTCAACTGCTGGGCCCAAGACCTCGCAGTATGATTGACACTAGCCTCTGAAGATCTAAGACTTTGTCTGTCTCTCCCTAGGTGTCTACCTGACCTAAGGTTCATATGCCCTTTGTACGTTGCTGTTTCTTTGGTACCAGTCACTTGTTCCCTTTAAGTTCCATTGGATGTGTTTTCTTGTTTTTAGTTAAGCGTCATCAGGAGCACTTTCGTGGGTCGTACTTGATGTTCTGCGTCCGCTTAGTTTAAGTTCTTTTCCTTTAAGTTATCCCTTGACTACAATTTAGCCTACCCTTGCACTTGAGAAATTAAGGGCTCTTCAAACTTGAGTGTTCCTATCGTACCCCTAGTCAATCAGAACAACTACTCGCACTTAGCCTATGCTAAGAATAGACTGAGGGGGTTAAGTGATGTTCCAACCTCAAGTCGCTCCTCTGGCGATGCTGGTCTACCCAGGAAGCACGTTCCCGAGCTTGTTCTCCTTGGCACTTACTTTTCTTTCTCCAAGAGCTCTCGATGATCCTGTAAGAATCCCAAGTTTAGCTTCAAGTTGATCCTTCAATTGACAGACAATTTATTTCAGACACTTTTTTAATGACCCTTGTTCCCCCTTTTGTATTGCTAAAAATTTCCTCTAGAGCTCCCTTGGTGTTCCTACCCCTCAGTGTGTCAACTTCCCAATATCCTATCTGAAAATCAACGCATTATTCTTATAAAAAACAGTTGAGGGCGTGTAGGATATGCCACAAGCTTTCCGACAAGCCCTAGAGCTCAAAAAATGGATTTCGTATGAAAAAGTTATAACCATTCAGGGTTTAGGGGGTTAAACAGACAAACAGAACCTTTCAGGAGTTTTAATGCATTTTTCTAAGGGCTTTGCAAGTGTGTGAGTATTTGAGAGTGCAAATATGCCCAAAATTTAGCCTAAATTTCCAAAAAAATTACCCCTTAATTTTTGCCGAAAATGTCTGTCTATCGCGATATACGGTGTCTGTCGCGATAGACACAAACTATCGTGGGGGGCTGTTTGTCGCGATAGACCGTGTCTGTCGCGATAGACGGTGTCTATCGCGATAGACGGTGTCTGTCGTGATAGAGTGGTCTGTCATGATAGACGGTGTCTATCGCGATAGACGGTGTCTGTCGCGATAGAGTGGTCTGTCACGATAGACGTTGTCTGTCGCGATAGACGGTGTCTGTCGCGATAGAGTGGTCTGTCGTGATAGACGGTGTCTGTCGCGATAGACGTTGTCTATCGTCTGTCGTGATTTGGTCTGTCGCGATAGACGGTGTCTATCGCGATAGAGTGGTCTGTCGCGATAGACGGTGTCTGTCGCGATAGACGTATAAAATAGGATCAATCAAGAAAAAATCTGAATATATAGATAAAATAGGATAGCTATATAGATTAGGGTTTTAAAACTAGGGTTTTAAGTTTTTTTAGGTATTTAAGTATTTAGGTCTTTGAGTTAGATTTTTAGGTTTAATAAAAAAACAAATGTTCTAAGATGTTCTAAAATGTCCATATTGTAGCAGATGACTTCTTTGGATCCTGAAGAGAGAATGGCATGTCCTTGCACATAGTGCAAGTATCAAATTTATCAGAAACGACTGATTCGTATTGCACATGTTATAGAGTATGGATCCTTTGATAGGAGTCGACTGGAAAACCTACACTATCATTTGCATGGTCCCCCAGGTGAGCAGATGGACCCAAACGACATTGCACCGGTAACATCTCGTGGACAAAAGAGAGCAAAAAAGGACTTAGACGTAGAAGCAAGCACTAATAATATTACACAGAATGAACATATGGAAGAGATGCTTGAAGCATTTTATGAGATGGAAGAAGATCATGATGGTGAAGAAGGTGTCGAGAGTTTCATGGACACAACAGAAATTCCATGATCAGAAGTTGATGAAGAATATGAAAACATGCGAAGATTAGCTTGTTTACCACTTTACAATGGAGCAAAGATATCTGTACTACGTGCTTCACTCGTGATGCTCAATCTGCAATCCATTTATGGATGGTCAGATAGTAGTGTCAATGAATTGTTCAGGTAAGTGGAGAACAAATTGGCTTTCATTGTTGTATCACAATAACTTCATTTACTAATATCATTTTAATTGCTTATTGCAGGCTTCTTACAGATCAAATTTTTCCAGAGGGCAATGACATGCCTCCAACATGTGGAGATGGGAAAAAAACTTTTACAGTCCATTGGAATGGATTATACTAAAATTCATGCTTGTCCGGATGATTGCATTCTCTTTCGGAATGAGTATGAGCATCTCCACGTATGTCCAAAGTGTGGAGCAAATAGATTTAGAGAAGACGTTATAGGCGAAGCAATCCCCGCAAAGGTTCTTTGCTTCTTTCCTATCATTCCACGAATTAAGAACATGTTTAGATGCAAATCTGTAGCTGAGTTAATGTCATGGCATACAAAGAGCAGGTCTACAGATAATGTAATGCGAGTGCCAGCTGACTCTGATGATTGGAAGCACATAGATAGTAAGTGGCCAGAGTTTGCTAGTGAGCCTCGGTTCATACGTCTAGGCCTAGCTATGGATGGAGTGAATCCATTTGGATTACGTAGTTCTTCATGGAGCACATGGCCAGTATGTTTGGTCAATTATAATATCCCACCATGGTTGGCCAAAAAGAAAGGTCATTTATTATTAGCTCTTATTGTACCAGGTAAGTATAAGGTAAACAACATGGATGTATATCTTGCACCACTTGTGGAAGAACTGCGCATTTTATGGGATGGGATCACTGTGTGTGACATGTCTCAACCTATAAGAAGACGAGACGTGCGAGTGCAAGGCATACTTATGTGGACAATGCATGATTGGCTTGGTTATGGTGAATGTTCAGGTTTATCGATTTCGGGTTACCATGCTTGTCCTTTATGCGGACCACGACTTGAAGCACGCTATTCCAAAGCACTACGTAAAATTTTCTATGAAGGACATCATAGATATTTGCCTGATGGGCATGTTTTACGTGAAGGACAAATTGGTCGACAAGCACAACACCAAATGAAAGCTAGCGATTGGAAACAACTGTGGGATTGAGAAAATCCAGTTGCTGGCATGAAACGGTTGTCCATTTTTCATGAACTCCCTGAATTGGTAATCAATCATTTGGTAGACCTAATGCATATTTTCAAGAATGTGGGAGAGATGCTTTGGAAAACTTTGATCGGAAAGAAAGAAAGCAAATCACAAAGGGACGACTTAGAAGAGCGAGGTCGTATGCGAGAGTTGTGGGCAATTACTAAGCCCAACGGAACAGTATCGTTACCAAGAGCTCCTTGGGTGCTTCACAGGATGGAAGAGCAACAAGTGAAGAAAACAATTTCAGAGTTTTGTACACCTACTGGATGCATGAGATGTCTAAAGACTGCTTTCACACGAAACGACGATCTTGCAGGACTCAAGTCTCATGATTGGCACAAGTTTTTACAGTTTGTGCTCCCTATAGCCCTAAAAGATTGTCTTTCAGAGGATGTACGAAAAACCATTTATA
The DNA here is from genome assembly GCA_020310875.1 of Ceratopteris richardii. Lineage (NCBI taxonomy): Eukaryota > Viridiplantae > Streptophyta > Polypodiopsida > Polypodiales > Pteridaceae > Ceratopteris > Ceratopteris richardii. Next base: position 149,577,965 of record CM035421.1, read on the forward strand.
AAATTAGTTCTTTAGTACGGTGGATATCTTCTAAAGAGATAAATAGAGATAGCATAGAGAGTGCGAAACTCAATGCTATCTAGGCTGTTTGTATGGTAGAAATACTTTCCCACAAGTATTCTCACTATTCAACTTCATTTACTGGTTCATGTAGTAGATGAAGTTGCAATAGCAGGAACTGCCCATAGTCGATGGATGTTCTTCTTAGAGCGCTTTATGAAGACATTAAAAGGGCTTGTTCGACAGAGAGCACGTCCAGAGGGTAGCATGGCAGAGGAATGGCTTGTAAAAGAATCTCTTGTATTCATAACTGAGTTTCTACGTATATCGGATCCCAAAATGCCTCGCTTATGGAGCGATAATGAAGATGTTCGTCTCGTAGGCGATGAACCACAAGGTAAAGGATTGCAAAGAAAAATGGATGCAGCTTTCAGAGAGAAGGCAATGAAGTTCTGCATAGTTAACTCTGAGCCTATGCAAAAGTGGTTAGAAAGGTTTGAACTTGCCAAGGAAACTAACCCAAAGGAAAGAGCTCAGTTTCGAAGAAATCGTTCCAGTCGATTTTTGCCTCTTCCAGAAAATCTTCGACCTCTCCCACCTTTTCCAATGAGCAGATGGCTAGATGCAGCGGTTTCACAAGCAAAGGCAGCGGATGAAGATATCTCTGAAGAAGAAGAAGAACTCGCAAAAGGATGTGATTGGGAGTATATTAAATACGGTGCACTATGGTCTCATGGACGACACTTTCGAATCGCACGAATCGATCAAAACCAGTCTACTTTTGATAGTGGAGTGATGGTGAATTTTTTGCAAAAAAGTAGAGCTAGTGCAAGAGATGATAATGCTCTAGAAGGCGAGTTAGATTATTCTAGTGTGATTCAAGACATTCTGAAACTATCTTTTAGAAAGTTTGATTACTTTCTTTTTGACGTGAAATGGTTCAAAGTAGTCACCTCTGGAAGAAACGCAACAGTGAGACGAGATAAGAGCCGTTTGCTTCAAGTCGACTCCACAAGATTATGTAGAGATGAAAGGAATACATTTGTACTTCCCGAACACTGTGAGCAAGTTGTTTTTATACCAGATTCAAAAGACCCAGAGTGGCTATTTGTTTTACAAGTCGCTCCACATAGTAGATAAATTTTTGAAAACATAGATGTAGAAGAAAGTCCATCTCTAGTGGACTGAGAGATTCATTCGATAGTTGAGGAGGAAGAGATCATTGTTCGAGAAGAAGAGGTCATTGTTCGAGAAGACGAAGCAATAGACCATGATCAGGAGGAAACCAGCATAACAAGCGATTTAGAATCCATTAATATAGAGATAGATATTCTCGGTGCATCGGATCTTCAAGAGGATGCTAGAATAGAGGACTTTTGAATAAAACACTTGTACGTACTAATTTTTGGTTTTTTTTTATTTATTCTCTATACTATTTTTCTTATCGCATGCTAATTATTTGAGTTCTTTTATTACAGAGCACGATGGGAGACAGTCCTCCAGTCACTCCACATTCCATGACAGAGGAGCAGTTTTTGGAGTTCATCTCTAAAGTTCCTTCTGTGTATATGGCCGGTGCATCACAGTATTGGATCGCTCGTGGTAGCACTCCTCCCGGCCTCACTCCTGGCGGCCTTACTCCTGCCGGCCTCACTCACGCTGGCCTCACTCCCGCCGATGTCACTCCCGCCGCTGTCACTCCTGCCAGTGTCACTCCTGCGGGTGGTGCTACTCCCGTAGGATGTATGTCTCCTAGCTTTGTGACTCTACCATGACCATCTTTGCAGCCATCTCCTACTAGGTCTAGTAGTAGACATGTGCGTTCGACACCTCAGCGGGATACAGGGTTTGGCCCGTCTCGTAGATCGAGGTCACACTCTAGAGCAGGAGGTTCTAGGAGTGGATCTACAGGTAGCTCTGGAGGCGGAGGAGGCGGTTGTTGTGGAGGCAGTGTGATGGACGTTGTGTCGCCCGCTTCTACTCCTAGGACGAGTACCTAATATGTAGGTATGCCACGCAGTACACCACGCAGTACACCACGCAGTACACCACGTACACCTTGGGGTGATCATGACCATGATGATTCCAAGGTGTATAGTATCCGAGATGGAGCTCCGGTGATGGATGTGGCTGGCAAAGCAATGCGTGCACGCATACGACAACTTTGCTCCATCCAGTTTGGGCACTCCATCATGTTGAAATGGAGTGAACAAGATAAAGATTGGAAGAATTATATCACACTGACGATTTACCAAGAGTTCCCACCAGCCGATGGACAGTCGATTGTCAGTTCAGAGTGGATTCTGCACACCACACGTGAGGTCATGTCGCATCGACGATCCGAGGCTCGTGATGCATTCAGAGAAGGCTTACCAAAGCCTGTGTGGTTAGATGCTGAGGAGTGGCACATGATTCGTGATGAGCAGCAGCAGACTCTTGATCGATATCGCCAGCAGCGAAATGCCGCAGCCACACATCTAGACACGATTGGACCGTCACATTTGGGCAGCGGCGGACATGACATGATGCATCATGAGTTTGTAAGTACCATTTCATTTATTGAATTTATTTGTGTTAAATTTCTCATATATGTTTCTCTAATCTTTTTATATTTGTTTCAAGAGCTAGCAATGGGTCGTCCTCGAACACGAACGGAGGAGTCTTATGGATATAGTCATGGGTTGATTGCACTATTGCAGGACTTGGAGGGACGTGGTGCGGTAGTTTCATGGGAACATTTGCGATGAGGTAATTAATTTATAAACTTGGTTTTTACTTGTTTGTAATTTTCATGTGAATTTATCTCATTACATTAATGTTCTTTGTTGTAGGACTATTGATATGGAACGTTCTTTGCATGTGTATGGCAGTGGAAGACCAATATTTTGTATTTGATTTCCATATGGCAATACATTGCTTTGCCACATTTTGTAAAAGCGTCATATATGACAGTGGTTTGCCACACTCTTGTACATGCTTCATTATTGAAATATATAACTTCTTTTGTACATGGTTCATTGTTCATTCTGATTATCTCTTTTGTGTACAATAATACTCTGTTTCATGAAATCATATTTCGGTTGTCATTAGAGTACACATCACATGTACTCGGTTTTTTTTGGGCAGAGTGTATTGTCTTTTGTTAAGCAACATCATGGTAATGTTGTTGTAGCAAAAAACAAAACACTCTGCCCAAAAAAAATTTTGCAGGTATGGTCGTCGGTATACGCGACGGTACTCCCAGTAGTGTCATCGGAATAACCGTCGGTACACCAAGGAGGCGACGCAGCAGAAGCCGATTACCGACACATATACGGACGCATATACGGACGCATATACCGACGTATATACCAATGCATATACCGACGCCTATACTGACTCTTTGGTACCGACGCACAAACCGACCTTTACATCGGCGTCGCGGCAAATAAAGCCGCGTTCATTTTCCTCGGTAAAAACCTCGGTATACCATCGATCTGTTGTAGTGTATGTGTGTGTATGTCTCTCTTTGTGTGTGTCTATGCATATATGTGTGTATGTTTGTGTATGTGTGTGGGTGTCTATGTGTGTATGTGTACGTGTGCATGCATGTGTATGCATGTAAGCATGTACATATGCATATGCATGTGCATTATGTATGCATATGTATGCATGTGTGTGTATGTGTGTTTATGCATGTAAGTAGGTATGTATGCATATGCATATGCATTATGTATGCATATGTATGCATGTATGTGTATGTGTGTGTGTATGTCTCTCTACGTATGTGTCTATGTGTATGCATATGTGTGTGTGTGTGTGTGTTTATGTGTGTGTGTGTGTATTTCGGTATGTCTGTGTCTATGTGTGTATATACATGTGTATCTATGTATGTGTGTCTGTATGCATGTGTATGCGTGTGTATAAATGTGTGTGGATGTGTGTGTGTGTGTGTAAGTGTGTATGTGTCTATGTGTGTGTGTATATGTGTGTGTGTATGTGTATGTGTGTGTGTGTCTATGTGTATGTGTGTGTGTCTATGTGTGTATGCATGTGTCTATGTGTGTATATATGTGTGTGTATATGCATGTGTATGTGTGTATGTAAATTAGTGTGTATATGTGTGTGTGTGTATCTATGTGTGTATGTGTGTCTATGTGCATATAAGTGTGTATGTGTATATATATGTGTGTATGCATGTGTATGTGTGTGTGTATGTGTGTGTGTCTATGTGTGTGTGTATGTGTGTGTGTCTATTTGTATGTGTGTGTGTCTATGTGTGTATATGTGTCTGTGTATGCATATGTACATGTGTGTGTAAATCTGTGTGTATGTGTGTGTGTGTGTGCGTGCGTACCTTGCTTCCAAAGATGTTTGTGCTCAAACCGTGTCGATCTCTCTCTCTCTCTCTCTCTCTCTCTCTCTTGTGTGCCTCCTAATCTTGTCACAAATGTGCCAGGATAAATCGAATTTTCTTTTTTAACATTCCAGAGCGTCGTTTATGCGATGCTTTGAATACCAGGCCATCGTGTATGCGACGCTCTAGCATCGTAGGACTATGCATCCCTTATGCAACGAGTCGTCTATTTTTTTTTAATGAAACAAAAATCTTGTCGCTTATGCGACACTAGCATCGCATAAGCAATGAGACCCGCTATTTTTTTCATTGGGGGGCATCGCTAGGCCCCCCTATTTCTAGTAGTGTATGATGCATGGTGTGTGAAGAGATGGATAGGTATGTGTTGAAGATGAAGAGGTGTTGCAAAATCTTTGCTCTACACTAGCCAAATGAACTCCAGGAGTAGATGGTGGGCCCTTTTAGCTTGCCAATGGTTGTATTAGACACCCTATGTACCTTGGAAGATCACTCTCAAAAAGATAGATCAAAACAGATAAGTTGGAGTTAGCTCAGAGGTGAAAACTTGCTATTCTTGGTTAATACACCTGTCCAGTGTTTTACATAATTCTCTGAGCACAGCAGCAATTAGATTAATTCCTCTTGGGGAAGGCTAGGTAGCTTAAAGAGCTAACTTTAGAGAGTAATCTCATCAAAAATAACAAACCACACACTGAGAATGACTTTTAACAAGTGATGACATCATCCCGATTTTCACGGGCTGCTACAGAAATAGACCAGTGAGTAGAAAAATTAACATAACTCAAGATGTAAGAATCCAATGATCATGAAAATTTGTATGCTTATACTAAACAGTAAGCTGAATCCAACAAGCTTAAAATCACTGAATTTGGATGAGTAAACACTGAGAAATGACTCTGACAAGATGACTGAAAAAGTCGGGTACCTGATAGAGAAGTGAAGATGAACATACCCTGTTGACTTCAAATGAACATAACTGAAGATTCCAACATCCAAATGACATGAAAATTTGTGAGCATATAGTAGCCTTATAGAGCTAACTTTACCAAGTTAAATCACTGAAAATGATGAACCAAGTGCAGAGAAACAATCTCTGCAAGCTGACTGAGAAAAACTGAAGTAATGGCAGTGAGTAGTACACATCACAAGAACATGGAAAGATGAACTCAAATAATCATGAAAATGAAAGTATATTGCTTGTACAATACAATGACTTACTGATACATATGTGTGCCTTGTAATCACACCTTGATATGGCATAAAGCTCAGCTCTTGGAGGTCTTCACATAGGTCTCTCTAACCACGACTAAAACTGCCATCTATTTATAGTTGAGTTTGGGAGGCTAACTTCCCTCAATCACTCTCCAATCAATCAATGATTGATTTGATTCTCTACCTACCACAAATCACGAATTCGTGGCTCCTCTTTCCATTCTTGATCATGTGGACTCAACCACTTAAGATTCTCTTACTTTTACATTAAGTAAACTCTTCAAAAGTTACAAGAGGTAGTTCACAAGTGAACTTTACATAGTCTTCATTTTAAGGCTTTTTCTATGACTTTGTGGGACTCAAGCCAATACTTAGGCTTGTCATAGACTTGCTCCAACATGGTGGACTATTTCTATAATAAAAGAAATATTTTATTGAATGGTTCACTAGATGTTTGGTTTTGCCTTGCTTATACATGCCTATGATGGATTATGTTTGCTACTCAAATACCAAGCTGATATTTCAAATATCATCGTGCTAATAAGAAAGAAGAAATGATGTCCTTTATCCATTTGGATACGTGTTTTGCATTTGAATACGCACTGAGTTTTCGACACAGAACCGGAAGGTGTAAAGTCCGCGGGATTGGCTATTCTACCGATCTGTCCAATCCGTAAGATATTTTGCTCTCCAACAGCTTTTGTGAACCGCTTCTGTATTCAATGGCTTCTTTGAGGTGTCAAGCCCCCGCCTGCATCGTGCTTTCAACAGGGCTGGCTGAACTATACCATTCGCCTCACTTCCTCTCTCTCTATCTCACACACACAGACACATACACAGACACACACGCATAAACACACACACACAGCCTTGACGTGATTTTCCAACTACACGAGAATGGTGTGTCTTTTAACACTGGATGTACTATTCATGCGTGCAAAAGTTGGACCGCACAAAAGCGCATTGACAAGGGGTGCTCATGATTTGCAATCCTCCAACGAAACGGAAAAGCAAGCTTGACTCTCCGCAGCTGGGAACTCTCTGTAAGAAGTTCGTGCAGAAACTTCTTACAAGAAACTCAAAGGCCCGAAGAAACTTGCTGTACAAGAAACTGAGAGGACCGAAGCCATGTCCGACACGGTCCTATAAGAATTAGTTCGCAGAGGTTACACATCTACCGTGCATTTCTGGTTTGGGGGCCCGTTTGATGGTTTACGTGGCTTTTTCGCAGCAGTTCATACTCTCTCTCTATCGTGCGATGGCAAATAATTATTACTTCAATTCGTGGCTTTAAGCTTCTGAAAATGGCCCGTGAGAAGAAGTGGATGGAAAAACAGGTCATGCGCGGCCTTTTGGGAAATTGAAGACGCACTCCAATGCTTTCGGAGGTTGGCTCCAGTTTGTGATGTCTTCAAAGTCATACGTGTTGACCTTTGCTTTCGGAGCCTTTGCCTTCTACTCCGACAATCGGCTCCCTCATTAGCTCGTTTTCTCAAATCCAAGAAGTAATTGCAAGAGGAGTTTGTTCATCAAAAAGAATATCGGTCTCTCTCAAATGTCGACTTCTATTCCCTCGTTAATCTTGAACAATGTGGCTCCCCCTCAATCCGTGTCCCCACTGGAGAAGGAGTCCGTCCCAGTGGACGTCGCGCCCCCAGAGGTCTCTTTATGCAAGGAGTCTGTGGCCGCAAAGCAAGAAGAACTGATGAAAACCTGCCTGATCGGTCAAATGTTTGGCCCCAGGCCCCCTCTTGAAAGTGTGAGAACTTGGCTTCGCAAGGAATGGTTCCCACGTGGCCTAATTGTCTCCAAATGTCAATTCCTGCCAGCGAACCACCTGCTTCTTGTATTTGAGAACGAAGAGATGGCTTTCCAAGCCCTGCAAGCCGGCTCCTGGCAAGTGGGCCGATCCACCCTTTGCCTATTTAAGTGGACCCCAGACTTTGTCCCAAACAGATCAAAGCCTCTTCGTTACCCGCTTTGGGTAGAGCTTCCCAATCTGCCTTTCTTCATGTATGGATTTCTTCGTGAAATCGTATCACCGATCGGTCGCCCGATGGCCGCAAGACAGGATGTAGGGGGGTTAATCTACGATGGTGCTCAACATTTTTTCAATGCGAGATGGCATCCACAGATCTGCGTTGAAACAGACTTGAACCAGGTCCTTCCCTCGAAGATCTCCATAAACTGTGGAGATGGTAAGACTTGGACACAAGAGGTCACTTACAAGAATTTGCCGAACGCGTGCTTCCGTTGCGGGCATCAAGGTCATAGGATCAAAGACTGCCCCCTGAAGAAAAGTTCCAATAAAAACAAGCTTAAACCAGATGGGACCCTAGACCCTCTCCCCCAAGATGACACTCGGGGTCATCCCCCTCCAATGGAGGAAGAAGAGGGAACTCGCGTTGCTGAGACAGATTCAGAAGGATTCACTGAAGTGAGACGCAGGAGGAAAGTTAGCCCTCGAAGATCAACAGCAAGGAATACTACGACAGTTGCCCCCTCGAATAACATATACAGTAACCTAGAAAAAGAGATTAATGAGGTCGACTTCCCAGGGGACAACCACTTTGAAGAAGACCCCACTGATAATACCCTTGGATGCTCTACCAGCAAAGAAGACAACCAAGAAGGTAATACCACGAGTAAAGAGGATGGCTTCACTACCAGCAATGAAGACAACCCAGACAGCGAAAGCTCCTGTCTAGGTCCTACCCTCTCGGTATGCTTTCCAAGTTTACCGCAACAAAAGTCAAAGCTTAAAGGAAAACAACCTTCCGGCATGCCTTGGAAGAGCCCCCTCAAGAGTAGGATCCTTAGTCAAGAAGTAGGGAGGAAAAAAGAAGACCACAAGAAGAAAAAAGATCGGGTCCCTCCCCTCAAAGAGGGCAACCATCATCAATGAAATTCACATCTTTAAACGTCAAGGGTCTGTCTGACCCGTCAAGAGCTTCGATTCTTGGCCAGTGGTTCAAAGACAAGTGCTTCGCCCCGGACTTTATTTGCTTACAAGAGGTTAAAATTGACGGAGAGGATTTACAAAAACGGCTTAAATGCATTTCTCCGAACCACCTTTGGTTCTCCACTTCTCACCCTAGAGGGACGGGGGGTGCTTCTATCGGCATTAGTCACTCCGTGTCTGGCAATGTGACCTCGACCTTTGAAGGTCGGAATCATCGTTGGATTGCTGCCTCTTTCGGGTTCCCCTTCCAGTTCACTGTGGTCTCAATTTATGCCCCTAATGGTGAAGCTGATAGAATGGATACTTGGGCGTCCCTCGACTCCCTTTCACACAATGTTCTGATTTGTGGGGACTTCAACATGGTTGAGTTTCCTGAGGACCGATGGAATAACAAAGGAAAAATTGTTGACGGTCAGGAGAAAGAGATATGGGATAAAATCAAGCTCCATCTCGACCTGGTTGAGGTGAAAGACATTAAGGGGTTCTCCTGGTCAAATCTCCAATCGGGGGACTCTTTGAGGAAAGCAAGACTCGATAGATGCTACATCGATCAGAACACCATCCTTCAGTGGGGTATGCCTTCGATTTCCCAACACACGGACCTGACTATCTCAGACCACTATCCGATTACTCTGTCTTTCAAACCGATTCCCATGCTCCAAAAAGCTCCTTGGTTTCATGCTTGTCAGACATCGTTTTCCCTCCCCTCTGTCCACCAAGAAATTTTTGTGGTGTGGATGGAAGCCTTTGCTTACTGTAATGAACCGGCTAAGTGTTGGAGAAGCGCAGTAGAAAGGACTCGAAAAATTCTAATCAAGACTCAAAAGGCTATAAGAGAAATCCGAAAAAAAAGAAGAGAAACAGTGTACCGGAGGCTCTCACGGCTTGAAGAAGAGGTGAACAAAGGTAAGCTACATTGCCAACAAGGTCTTTTGAAAATCAGGGGAAGACTAAGGTTAGAGGAGGAGGTTCAAAGGAAAAATCTTCAAATTTTCTTCAAAGATTGGTGGGCAGGGAAGGCCGACAAACCAACGAAAGAGATGTGTAACATCCTCAAAAGGAAACAAGCTAGGGAATCCATCCCCCTAATGGTCGATAACAATGGAACAGAATGTTCCATGGAAATGGAGAATAGATCTATCATTGTCGAACACTTTAACAATCTTCTCGGGGTCTCGACTCCTCTTTCCCCCCACAGGTGCGAAGCCATGGCAACCATCTCAAGGGTTGCTCAAACGAGAATCCCACAGAACTTGATTGCTCTACTGGATGCTAACATCTCCGAGAATGAAATTATCGAGGTTATTGATGCCCTTCCTAATGGGAAAAGTCCGGGTTCGGATGGCCTTACCAATGAGTTTTTCAAGTCCTTCAAACATCAGGTGGCCACCCCGCTGCACCTCGTGTGGCAAGAGGCTCTCTCTTTCGGCGCCCTCCCTGAGTGCCTGAATAATGGCGTCATCAAGTTAATCCACAAACGGGGAGATAAGAACAAAATTGAAAACTGGCGTCCGATTACCATGCTCCAAACTGGATACAAGATAATTGCAAAAGTTATCGCCAACAGAATCTCTTGTCATTTAAAGTCATGGCTGTGCGAGGACCAGAAAGGTTTTATCAAAGGTAGATCTATACTTGAAGCAATTATCGATATTTGGGAAGGCCTTGCTTTTGCGGAGGAGTCTGCTCAAGATTTGGTTTTCATTAAGATCGACTTCGACAAAGCGTATGACAGATTGGAATGGGACTTTATTCTTCAATCATTGAAAGACCTTGGATGCAGCCAAAAGTTCACGAAGATGGTTTCCACTCTTCTTGGAAATGCTTCAACTAGAATAAACATCAACGGTAAGCTCTCTGAGCCTATTCGCTTAAAAAGATCAATTAGGCAAGGCTGCCCTCTAGCTCCATTACTATTCGCCATCGCCTCGAATGGACTCAGCTGCCTATTAAAGCATCACATGGACGCTGGCAATCTCAAGGGTCTTTCCTTAACTCTAAATCACGGCCAAATGATTGTGAGACTGTTTGCTGACGACATGAATGCCTTTGTGCATAACGATACAAACAGCATTGAGGTGTTCTGGTGGTGCCTCCACACCTTTTGTGTGGCATCAGGCTCAAAAATCAACCATGCTAAAACTGCTTTTAGAGCAATCAGCGGACATACTCCCCAATTGTTGGTGGATCAGGGGTGTCAAGTTATCCCTAGCGGTCAAGTCTTCCGTCTCCTTGGCATTCCGATGGGTTTCGATATCTCAATGGACCAACGCTGGAACTGGGTGCTATCCAAGCTGGATAGGAAGCTGAATCAGTGGAAAGGTATGCAAGTCAACCTGGCAGGGCGTGCTATGGTTGTTAACACATTTATGCTCTCTACAATTATTTACTTTATCTCGTCTTGGAGACCTAAGGAGAAAGACTTGGCCAAAGTGGAAAGAATCTGCAGAAACTTCCTTTGGACTGGGGACCCCAATAGAAGGGGGATTCCCAAAATCAAATGGGAAACTTGCATTAGCCCTAAAGACTCAGGGGGATTGGGAATTTTGGATATTGGTGGGTTGGCTGACAAGTTGGCTGCTAAGTGGTTTATCAAGGCTTGGAGCAATAGGGAGTCCTCTTGGGCCAAATTGATCTTCAGAAACACGGAAGACCTTACCTTGGTTGGCCACCCTGGGTGGAAGGACTTAGGTATTCTCACGCTTTTGTTCTCCCCCCACCCGGTCTTCCCTAAAGGCTCTAGCCTCGTATGTTCCTTATGGAAGAATTGGAACAAGGTCAAACAATTCATCAGAATCAGTGATGAGTGGAAGTGGGCGGCTGGCATAAGACAAAATGATTCTATTTGGTTCCCGATCAGTGGCATTCGGGGGGTGGAGTCTTGGAACCTCCAAACTGCAAGGCGGTTATGGAACAAGGGGTTCAAACAGTGGAAACAACTCTGGAAACAAGAGACCAGCCAGTGGATCAGGTTCGAAGAATTGGACCCGAGACTTAGAGTTACCTTTGAGGAACGGACTCTTCTTCAAAGCAGGTGTTTAGCCTGGGACCGCTCAACTACCCGCCTTCTCTGCGGTCAGGATCTTCCTTGCTTGGAGGGCCTCAAATGGAGCAATGGTAAGAAGATTTCCAAAATCCCCAACTTCAAAGCGGATTTGGATGTTCATCACACCCTTAACAAGAGATGGTGCCTTTCTTGGACCAAACTTCGGTGGGAGCTAAAATTCATGTCTATTTGGCACCCCCTAATTGAGGTCAAAAAGTCCGTTCTCATGTGGCAGATCTTGCATAAAGGTATCTGGACCAATGCAAGGGCTAACAAAATCTGTGGTGTGCCGCCTTGGTGCAAACGTTGCCATCGGTGCTTCGAAGATTTAGCTCACTTGTTCTTCGACTGCCACAAGTCTCGTGTTATCTGGCATCACGTGACCCGGGTTTTGAGACTCACAAGTCAAATCAACTGGCAACATGTGATGTTGGGTGAGGCGATCGGTTGCTCATCGAGGCTGTGGAATGCCATCAGAGGTGAGGCTCTCTGGAAGATTTGGAGGGAGCGTTGTGCTGTCAATTTTGACCAAACCCCGAAGGAATGGTCGATCGAGAAATCCTTGTTTCTCCTTGGTAAAAGAATCTCCCGAGTCAAGAGATCGCCGCCGTTTAGACATCACTGTATTTATCTCCTCGAAAACAACAAGTTGAAACCCAAATGGGTCCCACATGGGGGTGATGATAATTTTATCCACCTCATTTGTAATGCCCTGTAGCTTGCCGTACTCCTCCCCTGCATTGTGGGATTTGGGGGGTCCCATGGGCACTAGTCCCATTCACTTGTAACTTTTTCTCTTTATTATAATTAAAGTCCGGGAGATTAGGCGAAGGCCGAACTTCCTTTATTTAAATAAAAAAAAAGAATTAGTTCGCAGCTTCTCGTGCTTGAGTTACACGTGGCGGCAAAGCACTCCCGCTTAACTCAAGTACCCGCTAATGTTCAGCAGGGAGGTCATTCAATCCAGCACTGTGCAAATTTATCACCAGGTAGGGGTTTTGTGAGCATGCCAGCCCACATAAGGTGAGAGGATGTATAGGCTAGTTGAATCTTTTTTTCGTTCAATGAGTTCGCGAATGAAACGATATTTTAAATCCACATGCTTGATCTTTTTCGAGTGCTTTGGATTGCTAGCCAGTTGTATACAAGACATGTTATCACATAGGATTCTGATGGGAACTTCATGTCCTAGCATTAACTCTTTGATAAGTGTTTGGAGCCAAATGCCCTCCTTTGCAATAAGAGCAAGAACTACAAATTCTGCTTCAGTCAATGAGAGGGCCACAAAAGTTTGCTCCTTTGAAAACGAGGAAACGGCTCCACTTCCCAAAAGAAATACACAACTAGCATTAACCATTGAGAAACCCAATGGAAGTTAACATAAAATTGACTTCAGTGGAATGTAATTAAGTCGAGGAGCCACTTTTGTACATGTCTATAATGGGATCTTTTATTTATCACACTATCACAAGGCTTGTTGTAGCATATATAGGTAGTGTGCTATCTCGATTCATGCACACACCTAGGGTTCCACATCTAATCGCAGCTACAAGATTTCTGTGATATCTCAAGGGTACTTTAAATGTAGGTCTTTTCTATCCTTTTAAACCTGAATTTGCAGGGGAAAGCACACATTAATGTTCATGAGCTGGATCCAATAACATGGCACATCCCCATGATGAGTCATCTAGTTCCTTACCCAAATGAGAAAGTCTAGTCTAGTCATCTAGTTCATTACGCAAATGAGAAAGTTTAGTCTATCTACATATCCATTGTATTGTTACGTTTTCGTTAAAGCAGAATGCATGCTCATAGATGAACGTTTACAGATGGATGAATATGCCTCCGCTTAGTCTATCCCAATGTGATTTGAAGTGGGCCCATGAGAAGCTTCGAACTTGTACATGAGGTAGAAGAATGAGTGAGAAAAAGTGAAAATCTCTTCCGTTTATTAACAGATTAGGAGAGCACAAAAACGTATGTATTTTGTTGTTTTTTTTATCAATAAATTATATGTACATACAAAAATGATGCGAAAGAATAATAGATATATCATTAAAAATAGCAAGAAATGCATTCAGGAGTAATCTCTATCATTTTGAAATGTCTCTTCTGTAAAATCAATGATATCCATGTGATTTCAGAATATGGTTTTAGAATGAGAGGACTGCGCAAAGAGAAAGAAAAAGGGCATTTCTTCATCATGCTGGACTCGAAACGATGAGAGCAAAGATCTACAACAAGTTTTGCACGCCGCATGGGCTGCATCATTTGTGATAATAGGCAGATCTACCAATGGGAACCTTCAGCGGGGATCGGTGAGGGTGAGCAGCATGTCATGCAGGATGGCAAGGTCCTCGCTAGTTCTTCCCTCCGCCTGCAATCCAACCAAAGAGGAGCTGGTCTTTCAGAGTCCATACATGCAGTGTTCATGGCGGAATTATCAATTTCTCTCATATCTATCAGAATATTGCCGTAAAGTATTGACAGTATTGGCATGCTAATAGCGCGAACTGAAGTGCCATGTGATGAGAGTAGTGTTTGAAGGCTACGAACCTGCTCTTCGACTACATCGACGGAGATGGATGGCTCCATGACGAGATTGACAGAGTGAAGTCTGGTAGACATCCGCTCTATGGCGATGATAATGGATTCCACTACCGATGGAAGCTTCCCGCATCGGACGTGTACCTCGAAGTAACCATGTTCTGGTCCCTCGCTTACTTCCACCTGCACAAATGATGTGTATGTCAAGAGCCCGCGCGACGTCTCTCTCTCTCTCTCTCTCTCTCTCTCTCTCTCACACACACACACACACACACACACACACACACTCTGTTTGTGTATAATTGGGTTCTTTCTATACATGTTCTGCATATGAATATGCACTGGATTTCCGACACAGAACGGGAATTTGCTAGTCTACCGATCTGTCGAAGCCGTTAGACATTATGCTCCTGTATTCGATGGCTTCTTTGCACCGCTCTGTATTCGATGGCTTCTTTGAACCGCTCCTGTATTCGATGGCTTCTTTGAGGTGTCAAGCCCCGTCTGCGTCGTGCTTTTAATCGGGCTGGCTGAACTATATCATTCGCCATCGTCGCTCTCGCTCTACAATCTCTCTCTCACACACAAACACACACTCACACAGAGACAGCCTTGGCGTGATTTTTCAACTACATGAGAACGGTGCGTCTTTTAACGCAGGATGTACTATTCATGCGTACAAAAGGTGGACCGCATAAAAGCGCATTAACAAGGGGTGCGAATGGTTTGCAATCCTCTCAGCTGCGAATGCTCTGTGAGAAGGTAACGTAGAGTCAACGAGTATGCCCTCATGACTCACAATAGTCAACTAATCAACTAATGAGAATGCGACAAGGAAACGAGAGAGAGAGAGAGAATGCGACAAGGAAACGAGAGAGAGAGAATATGACATGTGTATAAATAGCCACCAATTCTATGCCAGTTCGCTGGCTTAGTGGTTGGGCCTCTCACCTCTTGAGGCGGGGGCGAGGGTTCAATCCCTGGCAGCAACATGCAAGGGACATGTAATCTGGAATGATGTTGCATTGTGGCTGAGTGCCACCGTTTGTCTATCCCTGCGGTAGTGTTGACCGCCGTTTAACCCAGTCTTGTAAACCCCTGTTCTTGTGGGATAAGGGGGGTCCCATGGGTTCTATGCCCTTCCTTGTACAGTTGCAATTTCAAAGTTAAAGTCCGGGGGAGTAGGCCTAGGCCGAACCTCCATTTAAAAAAAAAAAAAGCGTGCGCCATAGGTTAATGAACTCATTAGCCAATGGTTCCCTCTGAAGGGGACAAATAGCTCTCGTGCCTCCGTATCACCCCCCCCCCCCCCCTCCCCCCCCCCCCCTCGCTCCCTCCCTCTCCCCAGGGCCTAAAATTCACAGGTTCCTTCATCTTGCACATGACAAGGAAAAAATTCCCCTTGCCTTTCACATGACAAGTTTTCTCTGATCATCACCTCTCAAATGACAAGCGTTTTACAAGGATGACATGCGCTACAAGGATGACATATATGTGTTGCTTTGGCAAATTGGCATTATGCATATTCCAAATTTCCAATTTTCATCACTCGAGAACTCCTTGCCGTCAAAACAGGCTGAAAGAAAGGCTAATTTACACAATAGAGCGCATTGGCGCTCTGTCGACTCCAATCTCTGCATCAAACATAGCTACAGTTTGTCTAAGCTGTTTTAACAAGTACCAATTTACACATATCAATAATATATCAATACCTACAGTTTGTCTAAACTGTTTTAACAAGTACCAATTTACACACATCAATAAGTCGGATTAAAATGTTTTTTTTTAATAAAAGGAAGTTTGGCCTTAGTCTAATCTCCTGGACTTTAATTAAAATAAAGAAAAAAAGTTACAAGTGAATGGGACTAGTGCCCATGGGACCCCCCAAATCCCACAATGCAGGGGAGGAGTATGGTAAGCTATAGGGCATTACAAATGAGGCAGATAAATTTATCATCACCCTCATGTGGGACCCATTTGGGTTTCAACTTTTTGTTTTCGAGGAGATAAATACAATGATGTCTAAATGGTGGAGATCTCTTATCTCGGGAGATTCTTTTACCTAGGAGAAACAAGGATTTCTGATCTACCATTCCTTAGGAGTTTGGCCAAAATTGACAGCACATCGCTCCCTCCAAATCTTCTAGAGAGTCTCACCTCTGATGGCATTCCACAGCCTCAATGAGCAGCCGACCGCGTCACCCAACATCACCTGTTGCCAGTTGATTTGGTTGTTGAAAATCCTCGTTCACATGCAGAGGTACTTGTAGGAATAACCAATGCCATCTGCCAAACTTTCATCATTTAAGGATATGAGTTCCCACCATGATTTTTTATCCATGCAAACCTTCCATGCACCATGCATAATTTTATGTTCTGCAACTCTACAAAGCATTCCAACAAAGTCCTCTCTTTCATTCATGCATTTGTAAATATCCATCATATGGCTATCGACATTAAGTCAATTAATTATTCTACTTTGCCATTCATATGTCATTCTTTCATGATTAACTATGTTTGATGGATATGAAGATGGGCTAAATATTTTGAATGCATTATACATTGAAAGGTCCTCAAATCTTTTATCAAGTGCATCCAAAATATTCTTTACATAAATCTTATCCATGAAAATACATTCTTGAAGTGATCCAATCTTTTTATCATGATTATGTGGAAATGAATTAAGATCAATTTCCTCATCTTCAACATTAGAGTCACTCAATTCTTTAGATTTTCTCTTATTGACATCCATTGGAATATACTCAAATCTCAATACATGTTTATGCAAATTTCCATTTACATCCTAATATGACAACATGGATTCTTTTGCCATTTTTAGAAAAGAAGATAAGCATGGATAGTTAAGACCCAAGTTATGTGTATCCACATCAATGTATCTCCTTTTCAACTTTTTAATTGTTAAGTCAAGCATTGCACCAATAGTTGTAACATCCATTTCATGCTTTTGAAACTCCATATTAAGCTTGTTTAGCTCTTTGAGTACATCGGCTAAGAAATGGATCATGAATTGCACTAAAAGTGGTAATATTTTTGTACCATTTTTTCTCACTACATTGCCATTGTTTTAGAATAGCTAGTATTATATTCACAAGTCTCTCCATTACTTGACCTCTTGAGAGCCATCTCACTGAATGAATTTATAATGCTCTCATATCAACAATATCATATTCACTCATGATTTTTCAAAGTTCATCTTGATGCTTGGAAGATTTTCCCAACCATGAGTCTACTTTATTTGCACCTTTGTCAACAAATGCATATACATGTGGATGGGTAACAAATCCATCCTTAGTCGCAAGAGCTTGTCTATGTGCAATACAATGCACACACATTATATGATGTGTAGCCTTTTGAAAGCGTGCAAGTACACCTGTTTTATGTCTAAGCATTACAGATGCACCATATGTGGCAATAGCAATAAGTTTACAAATATCCAACATATTGTCTTGTAAAAAATTAATGACAATACAAGTAATGCTCTTTGCATTGCCATTTTCAATAGATAATAACTCTATGAATACACATCGAGTAGGTCCTTCTCCTGCATTTGATACATATAAAATATAAATAATCAAGTGTTTTTTTATCGTGCGATCTGTACTCTCATCAATTAATAAGGAATAAAATGGACTTGCATGAATATCACATAGCAATTGCATCTTTACATGATCCTTTATTGCCATCAATATCTCTTTGTTAGACACTGCATTGACATATGAACCATAATCATCCAATGTAGGGACATTGGGTGTGTCTAGCTCTCGTAAAAGCTTACATTGGCTTGGATACTTATCTAATGGAATATCCTCCAATGCAAAGAAGTACACAATTTTGATGCATGTAATAATCTATGTTTTTTCAGTATGAACAATGTTTCTCATGCCATGATCCATTGGACCTTCTCCAATATCACTAAGCCATTTTCTTGCATTAATCAAATGCACAACATCCTTGTGATCAGAAGTCAATGCATGATCACGTAAAGCTGAAATCATAATGCTTGAGGAACCACATTTAGTATACATATTGATCTTCTTGGCCTCCTCACAATAAGAACATCTAATCCTTTCATCATTTGTCATGGACTTTGATAAATAAGCCCATGGATGTAGTATTGTCAATTGGTTACGCCACTTTCTAGTAGTGCTTCTACTAGACTCATTGCTTTCATTACTATTGCTCTCTACACGAGCATATTCTGCACTACTACTTGCATGATCATGACTTTGTACCATGCTTGTGCTTTCAATATCCACAAATGCAATTACATTAATTTTTTTTTGCATTCAAATCATTAGATGTGCATCCAACTTCCATGCTAGTTGCTTTCTTAGAAAGAAAGTTATACAAATTAGGTTGAGATTTTCTTTTTCCCATTGAAGATGGGATAGAAGTGTCTTTGTCAAAATCAGAATTCTTTCTAGAATCCATGATTGTGAACCTACAAGCACATCCATAAAAAAAACATAAGTTTGATACATATACATATATATATATATATATATATATATATATATATATATATATATATATATATATATATATATATATATATATATATATATATATATATATATATATATATATATATATATATATATAACTTTCATCCTTTACATTTCACATTCTTCTTGCAAGTCCCTATTTCAATTCTTTCATGATCTCTTCTAGACCTATATAACAAAGAAAGTACTGCATATCTAATTCTCATTGTTCGAGCATATGTAAATATAAATGAAAAATTTGCATTGTGTACCTAGAGGTTGCAATGGGAGCAATAGCTTTCAAATTCTTCACCTTTCAATCTATCAATGGAGTGTTAACTTGGCTACCTTTGAAGTTCAGATTCATGATTGAAATGAATTGTGATCTACAGCCTACAATATACAACGGAAAATAAAATTTGTAAGGCCACAAACTCTAAAAGATGCTTTCTTTTAATCATAGACCAAAGGATACATCATACAATGAATATAAACATTGTTTCTAGTACATTGATCATCGTGGATAGTACATACATTATAGACTACAACATTGTCCTTTGGCATTGGAATTTGGATCCTTGAAGTTCCATTTGTCTGCTCAGCTTCAATAACAAAAATGTCTTTTTTATGAGCGTGACAAAGTAGTAAGTACACATTCTGTTGCAAGTTGTAAATTATCAATATCTGATGTATCACTTATGTACTTGGAGTTGTGAGTCATAAGTTGTAATGTGAGCACTGAGCAGCAACCGATTGCCTTGAATCCTCACCCAATTGCCCTAAATCCTTAGCACTAATGACTCTGATGATGGTGGGGTACCCTTGATGTTATCTGATAGTCCTCAATGGTAGTGTGGTACTGTCATCGTCGATATAGGCACTAGGTAGTGGCACTGGGTAGGGCGTGGATGTTGCACACAGGTCGTTGATCTTTGGGCATTAGAGTAGTGGGCATTGGGTAGGCCTAGGAGATTGGCATAGGGCAATGGCCGACCGTCGATGTCGACATGAGTCATGACTCGTTAGTCCTAAGGTGTCCAGGGGACAAGCCTTAAGGCGATCAGTGCAACGGGAGTCTGTAGGCTTGTGGCAACTTCACTGAGTGCAGCATTTCTTGAACCAATCCAGTTACAGATACATAGAATATAGTATAACTAGTATAACCAAGCTCGATTCTAGAGACTAAACGAGTTACTAACCAGTAACTAGGTTTCAGAATGTATACACTGTATAGTATAACCAGTATAACTAGGGACTAGACTCCAGAGAAATTGAGCGGCTTTCTAACCAGGTTTCATACATGCTCAATGCCCATCGCCCACTAGCTAGTGCCCAACGCCCATGGTCCACCTGTTAGTTTTTTCCTCCAAATTCAGTCGAGACTTGAGTCCACATTAGCCTGCATTTACCCAAATTACAATGCCACATTGTGAACTTGTGATACTCTACCTTGGGCACAACCTATATATATATATATATATATATATATATATATATATATATATATATATATATATATATATATATGTATATATATATATATATATATATATATATATATATAATAAAAATGAAAAGAGATTCATGAAAATACCCTTGTCAATTGACAGGTAAATAGAAGAGCAACATGTCTAGTGACAGCCAAATATACACATTAGCCCGTCATTGGACAGGTAAAATTTTTTTAAACCTATTTTGACAGGCAAAAAGGCTTATGACAGGTAAAAATCTATCAAATTTAGGCCTCGGTTCTCCCCCCTTTTAATTTCCTTGTATGATTCCTAATTTGTTTATAGCTTAAAGATTCTTTGTTGAACAAAGAAAGACCGTAAACCAACATTCATCTTATATTCCAAAGTCATTTATCCTATCACGTACTTTGAAACTTCATTTTCAAGTACAAACTTTCCATGTACAAAGGGATTTGGATTTCACTTCTTTCAGTATTTGGAGCACCAAATCAATGCCTATTGCTTCGATGAAATAGTGACCATCGAAGGAGGTCATATCTTGGTTGAAGCTAGACAAAAAACATTAACCAAAGAAAGCACATGAACTTCATGCACAAAGAAAATTATGAGGCATGAAATGTACAGTGAATCAAAACATCGACTCTTTCAAATGTAAAGGATAAAATAGAATAACTTTGGATAAAGGATAAAGTAGACTAAGTTGTTTTTCAACCCTTAACATATAATCAATTTCATTCACAATTTCTTCTACTTTTTATCCCAAAAATTTTCCTACATGCATAAAATGACAAATTGTTCATTTCAAGCATTATCCCCATGTAATTCAAAAAGTTCAAAATGAATTAGTTCACTATGAAAAGGCCTATTACAATTCTTTCCCTCTTTTAGGAACTCTATCCTCACAGTTGGAAGGAAGGATAACGTGCCAAAAAATCATCTAAGTTCACCCAAGTCGAATCTTCTACAAGATATGTGTGCCATTTCACCAAAATCTCTACTATACATCTCTTTCTAAGTATTCTTTCCCTCATATCTAATACTATTGTAGGTCGAAGCTCGAAAGAGCCATCATCTTCAGCTTATACTTGTCCTAGAAAACATGAGCATCAGTATATACATATCTTTGAGTAAGCTAACATGAAATTCAAGATGCACATTTAAATGTTTAGGTAGTTTCAACAAATCAGCAAGAGATCCAATCTTTCTCCAAACTTTCAAAGGACCTTCATATTAAGAATAAGGCCTATGATCCTTCCCTATTAACAAGTTAGATAGGTGAGAATTTACTTTAAGAGTTACCATATCATGTATTCAAAATTCAAGTGGTCTTCTCTTCAAATCATAGCATTTATTTTGTGTTTTCTAGGCTTGTTTTATGCGTCGCTTAATTTTTTCCAATTGCTTCGCTTAATTTTATGAGTCATTCTTTTAGATGCATGCGATGCACTATTGTATGCAAAGTCAACTAAGTGCAAATATTCACTCCAATTATACTACTTTTCATTTACATGCATATGCAACATATCTTCAAGTACTCAATTAACCCTCTTAGTTTCCCCATCAATTTGTGGATGGAAAGCAGTACTCATACGAAGTTGAGTTCCAATCGATTCAAATGTTTCTTTACAAGATTTTGATGTGAATCTAGAGTCTCTATAAAAAATGATGCTTTTAGGCATTCCATGCAATCAAAAAATGTCTTTTACAAAATTCTTGCAATGTTCAAGGTAGTATTAGTCTTTTTGATAGGAAAGAAATATGACATCTTGATAACTCGATCAACTACCACAAATATGGTATCATGTTAACTTCTATTTATAGGTAATTTAGTGACAAAGTCCATAGAGATAGACTCCCAATTCTTACTTGAAACATTCAAAGATTGAAGCATTAGGGGCATTCTCATAAATTTTGATTTCACTTACAGTCACTAACATATTTTCTAATATCCCACTTGATACATGTCTAGAAGTAAGAATACTTTCTTTTGACTTAGGTCCTTGAATGACCTCTAACATATTTTCTAATATCCCACTTGATACATGTCTAGAAGTAACAATACTTTCTTTTGACTTAGGTCCTTGAATGACCTGGATGCGCAAAAAAGGTGCATCATGACAATCATGCAATATTTTAAGTTTTAATGGGGAATCAAAAGATATGCATAATCGATTGTCACAATACAAAGATCCATTCTGCAAATGAAATTTTTCTTCATACATAAATCCCCTGTTTGTATGCAAGAAATTCAAAATAGGTGAAAAAATAGTTTTTTCCAAGGTCCCTGACTCAATGCATGAGTGACATTATTTTCCTTACTAGCCAAATACTTACTATCAAAATCATACTCGCTTAATAATTTAATCCAATGCTTTTGCCTATTGTTAAGCAATCAATGTTTGAAAATGTACTTTAGACTCTCATGATCTATTTTGAATTCCAACGTAACCCCTAACAATAGGTTTCACCAATGCTTCAGTTCATGTACAATAGCAAGTATTTCTAGATCATGAGTAGGATAATTAAGTTCATGTTTTCTTAATTTTTTGGACTCATATGAAGCCACCCTACCATACCATGAAAAAATAAATCCTATCTAATTACCACTTGCATTACATGCAACCACAAAAGGCTTTCCAATCGTCGATATATACAACACATAGATCTCAATGACTTCTCGTTTAAATTATTCAAATGATTTTTGAGGGATGTCACTCCATAAAAATCCTAGATTCTTTTCAGTCAACTCTTTGAGGGGATTATCTATCTTGGAGAAATCCTTAATATGTGTTATTTCATATTGCACCAATCCTAAAAAACTTATAACATCCCTTATAGTTTTTGGAATTGGCAAAACAACTATTGTTTTTCTTTATCTTGTTCTATATGAATTTCATCTTTAGACATGACTCTTCCTAGGCACAAAAATTTATCCTTAACAAAGAAACACTTATTCTTCTTTCCATTCAATTTTTGTTCTCTAAGAGTTTGCAAAGTCTTCATGAGATGTACAACATGTTGAAGATAATATTTAGAGTGTACAAATATATCATCAAGAAATAATAAGATGAATTGGTCTAGGTAATCATGAAAAACATTGTTCATCAAAACTTTAATGTGCTAGGATCATTTGTTAATTCAAAAAGTAAAACCGTAAACTTGTAGTGACCATATCATGTGCAAAAACTTCTCTTGGGTATATGCTCTACTTTGATCCTAATTTGGTGATATCCAGATCTTAAGTCAATCTTATGGAATAGAGTCTCTCCACTTAATTGACCTAATAAGTCATCTATGTGAGGGAGTGGGTAATTATTTTTAATTGTTCTTTTATTCACCCCTTATAGCCAATACATAATCTATAAGAGCCATCTTTATTCTTTTGAAGCAAAATAGGCGCATCCGAAGGTGAAACACTCGGTCTTACAAAACCTTTCTTCAGAAGATCGTCTAATGGAATCTTAAGCTCCTTTAGTTAATCTATGTTAAATCTATAGGGTGCTCTAGAATATTGTTCACTCCCTGGATAGAAGTCAATGGCATGGTCAATTTTCCTAGGTGGAGGTATACTAGGTACATCTTCTCGAAATACATCTTCATATTCTTTCAAAAGATTTTTGACATAATTTGGAAGTTTTTTTATCATTATCTTCCTCACAAAGATTATTTACATACACCACAAATTTTCTACAACCATCACATATACCTCTAATTATCTACATAGAGGAAATGAAAATAGGCTTAGGATTATGTGCATCACCTAGAATGTGGATAGATTCACCATCTATCCTTAAAGTGATTGTTCTTTGTTCGCAATCAATTGTTGCAGAACTATGAACTAACTAGTCAATGCCTATGATTGCATCACTCTATTTCATCTCAATCACATGAAAACTTCCAGAAAGACACCCATCTGAAAAAGTAAACATAAGGTTTTCAATATATCCTTTCGTATAGTGTAGTCACCCATTGGCCATCTCCATAGGTATTATTATTTGCATATTTAGGGATATCCCTAAACTTTGTATTGATTCGAAAGATAGAAAACAATGTGTACTACCTGAGTTAATAAGAAACATGAATATTCTATGCATAGAAATCATACCCCAAATTGTCATTGCAAAAACCTTTGGGAAAGAACTAGCCACCATGCAACATTAAGTAGAGTTAGGACACTAACTTCCATCATCTACTTTCTCAATTGTTGTACCTTCCTTGATGATATTTATTGCCTTCAATTGTGTAGGCCAAAAGATTGCATTGTTTGGGTACTCATATGTTCGATGCCCTTGCTCCCCACAACAAAAAATTGAGCATCTTTTTGCCCACTGAATAAAATTAGCATCCTTTTGCCAATCGATGGGTTGATGCCGCCTTTGATTTTTGACCTCAATGGGATTCTAACCTTGATTGTTAGAAGATGGAGTCTTCTTTGAATTATTAATGTTCACTGCAAAAGGTTTCTCTAGCGTATGTCCCATCGCAATGAATTTGGTTCGATTCCCCTTCTAAAAATTGAACTTCTCCATCTTCTCAAAATTCTTGACCATCACAACAACATCCAAAAAATTGAAACATCCAAATCCATTGACTTAATAGCCAAGTTCCTCACGAAGCCCTTCAATAAACTTGCTCTTTAGATCATCAACACTAACCTCTAATGCATATTTATAAAGATGTAGGAACTTCCCTTTGTACTCATCAATAGACAAGCTATGTTTGTCCCTTTTTTGTTGTCAGAAATTATAGAAATGGATCTTCCTCTCCATATGGTAGTGTGGATAACAATAGCATTTTTTTGCTTGCTCTCTAAATTCCTTCCATAGAACTAGACCAGAATGTGTTCAATTCTACATATAGGACTTCCACCATAGCTTTGGAATGCCACACAGGTGCATCATCCCAACTTCTATCTATGATGCCTCATTAAATCATGGAAGATCAAAGAAATCCTCTAGCTCTTCAATCCGCACCTTTAGATCTTCAACACTCTTTTTCTCAGCATCAAGATCATTCAACTTTACCTTCTTGAAGACTTGGTTAATGGCAAACTCATCTGGCTCCATATCTTCATAATTGTGTTTTTTGTCTTCCTCTAGGAATACTAGATCTTCTCGCACCTTAATCTACTTCATCATGCATCTCCACCAACAAATTTGTTGTGCCTTCTAGTTTCTTTTTGCCTCGTTCTTTGCATAATTCTCCAAGAAGCTTTTGAATAAGCTCCTCTTCCTCACAGAACTTTTGTGTCAAACTATCCATCAATCCTAACAATTAATTACTCTAATATTACTTGTACCGTTTCCTTAATCACAATCTATCCTCAACCATAAGCTTTCGATCGCTCAAGAATAGTGGAAGAGAGAAAAACAGAACTTTCACAAAATAAGGAAAAATATAGCGCAAAAGAGTATACAAGATATGACTCAAAGAAAGAGGAATTTTGATATTATAGATGTGAATAAATGATACAATGAATTTAGAAAATAGCTTCTTGATGAAGAGTCTACCTCCCAAACACCCATGAGCTATCAGAATCTCATTCACACTCACACTCTCAATCACACTCTCACTCTCATTCTCACTCTCATTCTCACTCTCAATCACAAAATAATTCTCTGATTTTTGGTCTCCCTCTCTTTCATTTGCCAGTCTTCCTATGATAGAGTTCATAGCTGCCCAAAGAAGTGTGCAATCCACAAAATTTAAAAAAAGTGGATATTCCTCAAAACTTTCAGAAAATCATGCGCTTGTAGATGTTCTTTCTTTGGTGGTACTTGTCAAAAATAAAAGAAAATCAACAAAAAGACATATCTGAAGACATTCATAATCGTGCATGACAACACATGTCCTTTAAAATCAAGGACTCAAATAAAAATAGAGAAGAACACTTATTTTTGTCCTTTTGAAGTGTTAGAAAATGGCACTCTCAAGGCCTTGTAACTCAAAAATAGTGAGGAATTATCTTAAGATTGTGAGAGATACTTTTAATCAATTTTTCAATATGCACAATAGTGTTTAGAGATGACATAGGTTGACATCCACCTCCATGTATCACTTTTGATCCCTACAAGTTTAGAAATTCTACAAAGAGAATAAAATCAATGCATTTTGTTAGAGTGAACTAAATGTAGAGCCCAAAATGAGGTACTTAAACCATGATTCACAAAAATTTGACACACATAATTTTATTCTCTTATGCATGCTCTACCTTTCTCTTAATTATTTCATTGTCACGTTCAATTTTCAACTAAAAAAGATGATGTGGATGTCTACAGAGAGAATCTAAAAATTTTCACTCTAATTTTTTTCTACATGAATAAAATGACCTTATTGTTCATTCTAAGCATTATCCCCACAAAGTAATTTGGAGATTTCAAAATGAATTATTTCACTATGGAAAGGCCTATTACACATACACACACATGCACACAAATACATAACACACATATAATCATAAACATGTGTTCACACACATATACATAGATGCATACACAAACACACACATACATACATAGTCATGCAAATAAATACACATACATAGATGCACGCATATATACACACATGTACATACACACATGCACACACATACATATACATATACACACATTAACACATGTCCACACATATCCACACACATACACACATACACACATACACACACATGCACATACATAAACATACACATGCACACACATGCACATACACCATACATAGAGACATGCACACACACTCCTACAAACACACATGCACACACATACACATACATATACACATGCATATACACATACACACATACACTCATATCACACATACACTCATATCACACATACATAGACACATAATTACATACAATCATACATACATACACATACATATATGCATACACATACACAAAAACATACATATAGAAACACATACACAAATGCGCACACACAGACATACATAAAAAAACAATTAGATTAGAATATAATAGAACTTTTATTTTGTAGACATGTATATGGATGTGTTTGTGTGCATGCACTCTACATGTTTAAATGAATATATATATGTGTATGTGTGAATATGTATTTCTTTGATTGTGTATGTGTATTTGTATGTCAAAACATGTATTTGTGTATATATGAATATGTATGTATGTGTAAATGTGTACATGTGAATGCATATGTATGTATATAATTAGATTATTAATATCTAATATAATTTTTTTGCTATACAATTAGAGTATTATCAATCAAATGGAACTCGACTACCTTCTCTTAATCATGCAAGGACTATTTATTGTATGTATATCAAAATTTTAGTTCTAATATTTGATAGATACATGCATGATTGATATATGTTTTTCTACTATTATATTATAATCAGATTTTGATCAATCAAAGGTAATCCACCATCTCCTACCCATGCAATGACTTCACTTGTGTCAAGTGATATGAATTATGATGATTTTTACTACCAAGAGCATATTATAT